>CM052799.1:27868337-27883865 GCA_028533885.1 Nasua narica | reverse complement strand
AGTGAGTCATTACTCAGAGAATTGATCCTATAAGATGGAAACTGGAAAAAAAATACAATTTCTAGCTTTCCCTGGGTAAATTTTAAAATAGGAGAAATTTGGTGAACATCCCTTTCATTTGATTGGCGTAGATGGGAGTTTCTTAACCTTTTGCAATCCATGTCCCCTTTTGAAAATCCTAAGTATCCCACAGCAAACCCCAGAATTTCTGAAACACACCCTTGACTGGGGGACAGGGCTTACCTCTCCCTTCCTCTCCCCATGAAGAGTCACCGAAACCCAGAATACAGACTCCATCTTCTATGCGTGACCACATGGCAACATTGACCAAGGTTGACTTTCCCATGGTCGTATTGTAAAAACTATAAGTTGTCTTGTCAATTTTCAACTATTAAACTACAATATTAACCATGCTTTTATAACCTTCTGTTCCTCTTCATCATCCTGCCCACATAGACGAGCTTCTGATATGTACCCCCTAGGAAGAAATGTCCCGTCATGGTGGACCACAGCCAGTGCCCACTTACTAATAATTCTCACTTACAGCAGACTCTACTTTCTCCTTGATATGTTATCTTAGTTTAACTTCCCCAAAGGCAGTTCTGAACCTCAGTTCTCCTACATGTAAAAGACCCACAGTGAAACTGGATAAGGTTGTTGTGAAAATTCCTAGGATCATTTATGGAAAGTGCTTGGCACGGTGCCTAGAATACAGCAAGTGCTCAGTGAACGCTGGATAATGTCAACCAGGCTGCTGAGTATAATCATAGGTCATGTGTGCTCCACCAACCCATAGAATGCAAATCAAACTAAAATCTGAAAGGTGGCCTCTGGACTTGTGATATATGGGAGATGACTGGTGGAGAATAGGTAGAAATAGACATGTAACTAGATTATATAATACATAGCATGTTATCGATCTGTGGCTGTTGCCAGTGATCCCTGTACACTGCCCCAGCATAGGGTCTCTGATTTGTCAAGGCTCTCCTGCTCCTGCCGTACAGCATCAGCAGCAGAGCCAGGAAGTCCCGGCAGGCCAAGTATGTAGTATCAGGCCAGCAGGATCAAATCCAAGTGATCTTCCAAGCCAGCTCTCGGAAAGGAACAGCATTTGTGACCCAAAACAGAGGGGAGGCTAGAACTGAAGCATTCGAAAAGGGCCATGTGAGGTCTTCCGCAGGCTTTCCAGGCTCCCATGGAAAAGGTTTATGTCTTTTTAAATATTGATGTTCAGAATGAGATTACCCTGAGAGCAACGTGCTGCTACTATGATTAAGACTGATGCCCAAAGAGAAGTTCTATCTCTGTTTGTTTGGACTTGAAGCAAATGCTTCCCCTGCAGCCTGTGGGCTGCAAGTGTTTCGTAACCGGGGGATGCTTCAGTTCATGCCAGAGACGTGTGACCACGAAAACAATATGAAAAGATGGAACAAATGGAAGATGCAGAGCCTGGAGCACTTTCATTTCGTCACAGGCTCCCTAACCATGTGTTTTGTGGCATGAAATACTCAAAAGTAGAATATGACATTAAAGAAAATAAAGGCATGGGTCCGTGACCAAATAATATTAGCGTGGAAGATTCCAGTTGGGCTTCCTAGTTAGAGAAAATCAAACACCTCCAACTAATGGGAAGAGTATTTCCCAGATGCATTATTCTATTTCCAAATTAACCCCATATGAAATGACAGCACTCACTTCTTCCCACTCTAATTTATTGGTGCCCAATAATTGGCAAGATTGGCCTCTCTCAGCAGGAAATACCTAAGCCATTCAGTTCCATTTCAAAGGGCATTTATGGCTTGCCTACTGCGTGCTAGGTAAAGGGGATAGGACAAAAATAAAGAGAAGTAGATCCCTTCCCAAGGAGCACACTGTCTCAACAGAAAATGAGCAGAAAAGGAATGGACTGCAAAATGAGATCTATATACTCTACTGATGATACTGTTACCACAGTCCTGCTGGGGTGATGGGCAATAAGAAAGAGAAAATAAAATGCAAATCACTGATTTATACTGCTATCAAATTTAGACCAAAGAACCTGATGACACCAAGAAATTTTGCGTAAAAAGAGACTCTTTAGCTCAGAGGAAAGCTATCTGAGACATTTCCAAGGGAAGTGTTAATTGGTTGTCTTAAAAGAAATTGTGTTTTTCGCTTGCCAAGTCGCAATTTACATCTATGGAGTAAAATCATTTTGCTTCAGTCGTCGTACCCATGATTAATTAGTTGATGAGTTGGAAAATCGTGCTTTAGTGGGATTTAATTTATTTAGTGAGCTCAGTTTATTTGGGAGGAAATGTGTCCAGACAAAACTTTTTTAAAAAATGTTTCCCTCAGTCTTATTCTTGGACCACCCAATCCTTTCATCCTTCAAAGGCAATCACCATTTTTAAATGAGAATAGCAAAAATGGTTGAATTTGGACCTGAGTAAATGAAATGTTATCCTCTTAGTTTAATTTGCCTACTACATTTTAAATAATGACCTACTTGAGAGGGCAAGATTAGAAATTTAAAAATAAAGCTACCAATTCCAGGTTTGGATAAGGAACTGAAAAACATAGTTATCTTGTGCCGCCCCCCCCCCCCCAGGACATTCATTGATTTGGTCTGTTCTATAGACTGTCTGCTGTTCTCAATTATTGCCCCCAAATGGTTCTAAGAAGTCTCTAAACAGTTTATTCACATGTTCTCAGAGCTTACCACCTTTTGCCTGAATAGAGGAGGAGAACCTAGTTCCTTCCCAGTCAACTAAACATACTTTATGATCTGGAGATTAGAATGAACTTCAGGAAATCAAACCATCAGCTAGCCACTTTAAATAAAAATGATTACCATTTATGAAGTACCTCCTATACACCAGGTAGTTTTACTCATTTAGTCCTCATGAGAGTAACCTTATGCCCATTTTACACATAAAAATACATGAACTTGCACAAAGGCAGGTGGCCAATAAATGGCACAGAAAGATGGAAAACCACGCTTGCTAGCTTCGTGGGAAAACAACTGAGTAGGTAAAAGCAACAGGATTTAGATCCGGGTCTTTATCATCCCAAAGCCTGTCCTCTGAAGGAAATGAACCCCTCAACTGCAGTGAGATGCCACTTACTATAAAATATTTGCTTAGAATCACATTCTTTTGTTCTAAGGTATCGAAGACTCTCTGCTAACACCAATAGGGTATCTGTCACGTGCAAGGGCTTGTGCTTCTAATAGTGGATACAGAGATGGGGCCTCTGTGGCTTGTAGTCTAGTTAAAAAATGAAATAATCATAGACCAATGCCTGGCTATGCACATATACCTACATCAGGGATGGGGTATATTCATTCATTTATTCATTTAACAAATATTCATCAAGTCCTACAGTCTGAGCATCTGAGGCTGTGTTTACTCATCTGAAAAATAAGGACAATAATTTCCTTGCCTATTTCTCCATGCTGCCACAGAGACTCACTTAAAGAATGTGTGGAGTCATCTGAATGACTGTAACACGCCCCACTACCATACATTTATTACCAGGAAGCAGTTCCCCTAGGAGCTGAGTACTTCCGAAGTTTGAACCCCTCTGCTGGGTGACCTTGGGCAGTGTGCCCTTGCTGTGAACCCCCAGCCCCTAAGTGAACCTGACCGAATGCTTGTTCCTTAACCACAACAGTGCCCGAAGAACACTGGCATCATGAGGTGCATGGGCTCTGGATACAAATCCAGAACCCCAAATTTCATTCCTGAGATAAAAGCCTGCCAGGATACAATGAAAACAGCATGTATTTGGGCACACAATATGCTAAATGCTGGCTCTGCCACTCACCGTGACATATCAACTCACACCAGTCAGAATGGCTAGTATCAAAAAGAAGAGAAATACCAAGCGTTGGTGAGCATGTGGAGAAAAGAGGCCCCTCGGCCACTGTTGGTGAGAATATAAATTAGTGCAATCACTAGAGAAAACAGCATGCAGGTTCCTCAAAATTTAAAAATAGATCTACGATATGATCCCTTTATTCCACTTCTGGGTATTTAGCTGAAGAAATGAAAACATTAATTTGAAAAGAGTTATGCACCCCTATGTTCATTGCAGTATTATTTACAATAGTCAAGAGATGGAAAGAACCTAATTGTCCAAGGGATGAATGGATAAAGATAAAAGGATGAATGGATAAAGGGAATGGATAAAGAAGACATACACACACACACACACACATACACACACACACACACAATGGAATAGTACTCAGCCATAAAAAAGAAGGAAATCTTGCCATTTGTGACAACATGGATGGAACTTGAGGGTATTATGCTTAGTGAAGTAAGTCAGACAATGAAAGACAAATACCGTATGACGCCATTTATGTAATCTAAAAACAAAATTCATAGATATGTAGCTAACAGATCGGTCATTATCTGAGGGGAAGGGAATTGCGGGGTTGGAAAAAGGGCAAAGGCAGTCAGTGTGTGATGACTGATAGTAACTGGATGTACTGCGGTGATCACTTTGTAGTGCATACAAATAACGAATTATTATGTACACACTTGAAACTCATTTCATAACTAATATTTTTTAAAAGGTTCAAGAGTGCTGGATTAGTTGATAGGACATTTTCATTAAAAATCTGTGTACGTGGATTGGTCTTACTCACTTTGTTATTTTGAATCTGTTGTTATTGATACCTCAACAGAAATTGAGACAGAAGGAGTTTTATTCTAAAATCTTGTTGTAACAGTTATTACTGTTATTCTCATCATGACTGCCTAGAAATAGAGTCAAATGGAGCTACTGGTAGCAAATTCTGTTTGCTTCTATTTCCATGCTAAGGTCACTTACTCAAGTGATCAGGAAGAAGCAAATTTACTCTATGTACCTATCTTAGCTTATCTTCTCTGTTCTACAAGTATATCCAAGGTGAGAGTCGGAGCCCTTCCCCCCCCCCCATTGTTGATTCAGCCATTTTTTGGAATGTTGGCTTTGGAGATAATAATGGGACATCTTTCAAGTTCTAACTTTGTCCACAGGAACAGAATTTGGCACTGGGATCCTTTGTCATAACTATTTATGGGGCCAAGGTATTTCAACTTCTTGTGAACTCACTTTTGCATATATCCAACAGCGAGCTTGTTTTAAGGATGTTTTAGGTAGGGAATATACACACACTCCCATGAAGGCCATTTTTGCCTACTGACCTACCTCAGTCCCTAACTTCTTTCAGGTTTGAGCATGTTTTTGACCTTGGAGGCAGTAAGATCTCCACTAAGGAAAAGGAAGGCTCCACTTAAAAGGAAAATGATAACGTCTGGATTTTTTTTAACCCATATTTTTTTCCTTCTGGAAGCATTCCTCTCCTGTAATAAAGCTGTAGTACATTAAATGGATATTAATGTGCCTCATACCAAGGGGGCAGTTTCTAGGCCACATTTTTATATGTACTCTTACTTCAGAATCACATAAGATCTGCCTTCTGACAAGTTCAAAGCACTAAGAAAATGTGACCTTATTAATGTGCTTCACATCTCAGAGTCAGGAGGGACGGAAATAATTTTTCTCCCATTCTGCAGGTGATGAACCCGAGGCCCAGAGAGGTTTGGATGGAACCAGGAGCACACTGCTGGTAAGAGGAAACCTCACGCATTGCTTCTTGTGCTGACCTACACACCCTTTCACCTAGGTGATGGTATTATGATATTCCTCAAAATATAAGTGATGGTGCGATGGTATGATATTCCTCAAAATAAGATGATAGAACAATATCTTGTATGTAAATGCACCAAGTGCACATTTTTTAAAAAAATTGTTAACATTTCAAACCTGTGACTCGGTGGTGACATTTTCCAGGTTAGAAGCAGAATTTTCATACTCCAACCTTAGAAATCATAAAATGCATTTATTTTACATTGGGGGAAATGAGGCCCAGAGGGAGTAAAGGATAATCCCAGGTTATCTAGCTAATTGGAGAGAGAAACACTAGGCCTCCTGACATTTTGTGACCGTTTCCCTGGACTCGGAATGGCGTGTATACTCCTGCCTTTGGGGCCAGTAGCGAACATCAGTGCGCGATTACACTGCCCTTGTGTGCCGTACTGACTCTCAGCCTGTGTACCAGACTGACTCACAGTACGTCATTCCAAACACCCCGTTCCAGGCAGTCATCATCCACCACTCAGATCGGACACCAGAAATTAAACCTATTTCCCAGCCATGATATCAAATGCCAAATACAATTTTTAAAGCTACTTACTGATAAGCATATGGTATATACCGTGGAGTATATGTAGTATATAATTATTATCTCACAACCCTCTGGGGTGGGCACCACTAAAGATCCAGAAACTTTAGTCCAGAGAGGCTATATAACCTGCTCAGGGTCACACAGCGAGCAGGTGGCAGATGGAAGGTTGACGTCTAGACCTTAATAAAATTCCTATGTGTATGTAGATAGATACATATATACACACGGATTTCACTTAAAGCTTCTTTATACCCCCCAACCACTCCCTTTTACACTTTTTAATAAAAATTGTACATATTTAAGGTATACAGCATGATGAGTTGATGTACATAGGGATATGATTACTACATCAAGTTAACAGGTACAATTTTTTGTGTTACGGATGCACCTGAGTCTACTCTCTTGGCAGATCTCCGTTGTTCAATACAGTATTAAGTAGAGTCTTCGTGCCCATATATTAGATCTCTAGGTTTACTCATCCTGCATAACTGCAGACTTATACCCTTTGGCCAACATCTCCCCATTTCTGTACCTTCCAGCCCCTTTTAACCACTCTTCTACTCTCTGCTTTTGTGTTTGACCTTTTTTTTTTTTTTAAAGATTCCACATATAAGAGACAGCATGTAATATTTGCCTTTCTCTATCTTGCTTATTTCACTTAGCATACTTAGCATACTTCGCCATTCACCCATATTGCTAGAAATGGCAGCATTTCCTTCTCAGAGCATCACTGAATAATATTCCATCATATATATATACAATATACCACATCTTCTTCATCCAGTCATTTGTCAATAGATACCTGGGTTCTTTCCAGATCCTGGCTATTGTGAATAATGCTATAGTGCACACGAGAATCTAGATATCTCTTTGAGATCCCAATTTCATTTCATATATATATATATATCCATCCAGAAGTGACATTTCATATATATACACACATATATACATATATATGTGTGTGTGTGTGTGTGTGTATATATATATATATATCCAGAAGTGACATTTCTGGATAATTTTGTAGCCTTATCTTAAATTTTTTTGAGATATTTCCACAGTTTTCTATAGCAACTATACCAATTTGCACTCCTACCAATAGTGCACAAGGATTTCCTTTTCCCCACATCCTTGCCGACACTTGTTATTTTTGTCTTTTTGGTGACAGTCATTCTAACAGGTATGAGGCGATAGCTCATTGCAGTTTTGATTTGCATTTCCCTGATGGTTAGTGATGTTGAGCCCCTTCTCATATAACTGTGGACCATTTGTATGCCTTCTTTTAAAGATGTCTATTTAGGTCCTCCACCCATTTTTTGGACTGAGTTTGTTCTCTCGTTGTTTGAGTTGTTATATATTTTGGATATTGACTCCTTACCCTACGTATGTTTCATAGCTATGTTCTCCATTCCGTAGGCTGTCTCCTCGCTGTTAATTGGACGCTTTTCGGTACAGACGCTTTTTAGTTTGATGTAGTCCCTTTGTCTGTTATTTCTTTGGTTGCCTGTGCTTTTGGGGTCACGTCCAAAAAGTCATTGCCCAGAACATTGTCAAGGAGCTTACTGCCTATGTTTCCTTCTAGTAGTTTATGGTTTCAAGTCTTACATTTAAGTTTCTAGTCCAATTCGAGTTGCTTCTTGTATACAGACTGAGATAATGATCCAATGTCATTCTTCTGTATCATATCACTCTCCTTTGAATACAGTTTTTATATCACCACAATCCTATTTGTTCCCCTTCAATTATCTTTACTTTGGATAGGTGGGTTTCTTTACCCTTGCTGAATTGAACAGTAAGATCAGATGCTCCAAATTCAGTGAATTAGAAATGCAAAGGAATTCCCTATCTATGATTTTGTCTCAGTTATTAACTTGTTGCAGGTTAGAAATGGCCTTTTCCTGAAAGGCATATTTGGTAGATTTGTTGTGTCCCTCTCTCACATCCCACACTCTCACCGCATCCATTTCCAAACCCCTTACACAACTTCCTCTGCTTTCCTGTCCTCAAATGAACATGAACAAATTCAGCCCTGCTGTGTCTGGCATTTTAAATGGAGCTGGGGCTGGGCCAAAATAAAGTATTCCAGCATTTTCTAGCAATTCACTAGCAAGAAGATTAAGAAGGATTTATAGCAATTTTCAGTTATATCTAAACGCCACCAGGGTAGCTTAAGAGTCCAGGCATAAATTCTAGAACCTTTGCCTTTATCTTGGTAAATCAAAAGGAAAAGCAAAAACAAAAGGAAAATAAAGGCCCAGGAGATGTGAAAGTTACATTGCCTTTGTGGTTTTTTTAGCTGTCTCTAAATTAGTTAATGGTACACCCAAGTCTATAAGGGTAAAGTTCAAAGAAGATCACAACAAAATGCCCTTTTCTGGACACAGAAGTAAACCTGCTGAGGTGATCTTTCCTCATCAAACATGATGTGGCTAGCCTCCAGTGACCCAGCTTGGCTCCTAGATTAGAACCAGGGAATCCCCATTAATGCCTCACAACATTAGCACATGGCCTTAAGCCTGCTAACTCACAAAATGGATCCAGTTTTTAAACACCCTTGGACCCTCTCTGTAGCTTCTATTTGAAGTCAAAGGAGATAAATGGCCTCAAATGATCCTCTTGAAAAAGTAAACGACATTTATCTTCCTGGTAAAGAAGATGAAAACAAACATCCTTAGTGTTTGCATACCAAGAGCTGGGATTCTAGTCTCTCCGGCAGAGCCAAACACTTGGCCCATTTCTGGACTGTATTTGACCAGTTTCAGATGCCTGGTTGTACCTGGTTTCTTAGAAAGATAAACAGGTACAAGACCCCCAAGGGGGGTGGCTGTGACTGCTTTTGCTTCGCCAACGTAAAATGTAAGCTATGGAGAAGAGTCCATCCCATCTGAAGGCGTACGCTTCATCAGGAAACACTTTCTTCTGCACCTTGTTAATACTGAGAGGTGCTTAACGTAAACTGAATTATTCAAACCCTCTGCGGCACTGGGAGACACAGCTGCACCTCCTGGTGTGACGCCGAAGTCCCCTTGTTTGGTCTCTGTCAAAATCATGTAGCAGCAATGTGTTGGGAAGAAAAGGTAAATAGTTCTTGATTTCATCATTTATATACAGCTGTGTTTGTAAGCACGGGTAGGAGAATTTGGGTAGGCGAATGCCATCTGAGATTCTTTTTTTTTTTTTAAATATTTTATTTATTTGAGAGAGACAGTGAGTGAGAGAAAGCATGGGGATGGTTGGGAGCAGGAGAAACAGACTCCCCTGCAAAGCAGGGGGCCCCAGATGTGGGGCTTGATCCCAGGGCCCTGGGATCATGACCCGAGCCGAAGGCAGACACCTAACCAACTGAGCCACCCAGGCGCCTCAGCATCTGAGATTCTTGGTTCCACGGTGCTGCTGCCATCACTCAGGATGCACTGGGTCCATCTTGTGGAAAGATGCGAGGGAAATCGGATCCACAGAGACAGCTGACCCAAATGATCAAAGCAGTTTATAGAAAGCGCCCTAGGAATCCTATACAGACATGGTATTAACACTTCGGAGAGGAGACAGATCCCTTCCGTTCCCCTTCGTGACACCAGAAGACTTCTCAGAGGGTGTGGCATTGCCAGTGGATATTGGAGGGTATTTTGCCAGGCACAGATGACAGAGAGAACATACCAGACCAGGACATCTTAGGCCTGATGTCTAACTGTATGCAATTGATATGCCTGCATTCCCCCCTATTCTATCTTTGTTTATTCTGCCTTTTCTTCCTCTACCCAAGTACCCCTCCTACCTACTCATATCCTCCCTGATTATCTGTTCTTGTGGTTGCGTCTTCCATGATTTAGACACATACCCGTGTGCCTGGAGCAGGGTATGAGTTTAATATATGCCTACTGAACTAACATTTGGTTCATGATCTACCTCTCCTCCCTTCCTTTCCTTTCCATCCTCACCCTCTGGCCTGTCCATGTCTGCCTCCTGATCTGCTGTCGTCCACCAGGGCTTATACATGAGAAGTGGTCCACACGCATTTGATGGAGGGATGGAGGGAGCAACTCAGTGACGCTGGTAGCAAGAAGAGGGTCCGCTGCTCTGCAGACAGGTCCGCCGTGGTATATCAGTGTTGTGGTAGGCAGGTATTTGGTTTGTGGAGCAGAATGGTAGCACACGGGCACAGGGCTGAACCCCACCTCCGCGTTATCCAATCGAATCTTCTCAACAACACGAGGAAGCAAGACCACCGCCCTTGCCGTGCCATAGGTGGTGAAAACAAGGCTCGGAGAGGGGAAATCACTTGCCCTATGTTCATGGAGATCATGCACAAGGGGATTGGGAACTGCACTTCTGCACATCCCACTCCAGATACAGGATGCTTAACTCTGTTGAACAAGGAAGCCATCATTTCATTCCATAGCAAACAACAAAGTACTGGCTGGACCTCTTCTTAGAGAACACCACCCCCCAGCCAAATCTCATCTAGCACAGAGGACAGAGGAGCAGAAGAAAGAAGGTAGAAGGAAAGGGGAATAGACAACAAGTCAGTGAAGGGCTGACATTGGCTCATGGAGGCATACAGTCTCTCTGGACCATTTCATTCCCGCTTGAATTGCTTCCCACACTTCCAGCTGTTTTGCGAAGAAAACAGCACAGGAAATGCAAGTTTATGACATGGAGCCTAAATGAGGAGACCGAAGCTGCTAGGGGATGTCGGAGAGAGTCCTGTCCGAAGGACTTCTGCTGATCTGCTGTGTGTGCTTATTTCTGCCCCCACGTGCCAGCTGGTGAGCAGATAATCGAGAGCTACCTCCTCTCAGCTTCTGAGAGGGCCGTGGAACTTTCTCCAAGCTGTGGGAATAAGCTGGGAGAATAACAAGGATTGGCCTCAGGGCCTGGTATGCAGCTGGCCAGGACACCATCTCCTCAGAAAGCCCATTTCCTGGAACCTGGACCATTCTCTGCCTTCAGGAGAAGGTTCCGGTTCATACTGGCTGAGAGCTCACTTATCACTGACTGCTTGACAGGGATTATATCAGACGAATAGTGGGGTGGAAGGGCCGGCTTGGAACTAAGGGAAAGAAAGAGAGACGGGAAAGTGGGAAGGTGCCACAAAGCTTGGCAGCAAAGGGATTCTGCCGGGAATTCGAAGTTCAGGTTTCCCCGGCCTCTGTCTGGCAGAAGGAGGATTTTACAAGTCTCAAAGAATACACTTTCATGAATTTAAGTGAGGAGATCTTCTGGCCATGCTGAAATTTTGTAACTTTATAAGCAAAGGGACCAAGACTAGTCCTCTAGCAAGAATGCTTTGTTCTTCTTTTTAATAAAGAAGAAGCAATAAAGCCCAAAATACATTAAAGATTTATTCCATTTCAACTTGAAAACAGCAGATAGCTATTAATTATTTTGTAAAGGTATGCCTCACTTTCAGAAATAAAGAGGAAATATGACTTTCTTCCCTTATGCCTCCTCTGCTTACTCCCACCCCCCTCGGATCTCTGTCCTTTCCCATGTTCCCTTCAGAGCATGACTATTAGAAGTGCCTCTTACAGTCTGACCTTATTGTCAGGTAAAAATCAATCCTTTGTATTTCTCTACATCCCCAATGGCCTTGCTACATAATGCATAGGAAGGAAAGTCACTTTGAGAAAAGGGCAATGAGACTCCTTGCGCTGGGCCAGATTCTTCTGTTACTATTAAATTAAACCGTTGATCCAATTACTGCCACTCAGATTTCTGTCTGGAGGCTGGGGGGGGGGGGGCGCTGCAAGTGACAAGGAGAGAAATGGCCCCTTAAGTCTCCCACTTCCCCTGCTCCTTCCTACAGTCTAGCGCAGAAGGCAGCCCTCGGTGGGAAAGGACCGGGTCATCACGGAGGTCACAGGGGTATCCCTAGGCTGCAGGACAACAATGATGGTTTTGGACATATACTGGCTTGCTTCCAGAAAGCTAAATATTTTGAGAGGTAGAAGGGGAGAGAGTGGAAAGAAAAGGAAGCAGTTCTATTTCAACCCATTCAGGCCACTATTGCAGAGTGAACTTTCCAAAGAGCACACCTGATCAGCCCCTCTCCTACTGAAAACATTCAAGGCTCCCTTTGACTTCTGAATATTCAGAATCTGGCCCCCGCCAGACATTTCTGGTGTGGCCATTCTTGCAGTTAGTTCTGCATTCCCTAGTGGTGCCTGTACTAACCGTGCTCTTTCTTATCTCTTTCTCTTGGCAAACGGGAGTCCCTTCACCTTGAACTCCCCTGGCTTCTCTGCCTCTTTTGGTTAACTCCTATTTATCCCTTGGCTCTGGTATGGCGTCCACTGGGCTGCCTGCCCGGATCTCACCAGCACCCTTGTATCTAGGTTCTGTGTCAACAATTGGAAAACTTTCTCTAACAATCCAGATAGTAAGTATTTGAGGCTACTCATTTCTACCATAGGAGCATGAAAGCCTACACAAACGGGCAAGTCTACATTCCAGTAGAACCTGATTGGCCAAAACAGATGGTGAGCTGGGTTTGGACCACAGGTTAGAGTTGTTTGCCACCCCTAATGCATCGTCCCATAGTTTCTTAAGCATCAGTCAATCAAGACCCTAGTCAGAGACCAGGAGCACCTTGGGAAGGAGGATGAAGTCTTTTGTCTCTGCGTGTCCAGGGCCTGAGGCATGCATGCTGTGTGGGGGCATCTGTAGCTAAAGGGGAGAGAAGGCTCAGTCAACCAATCTTCTATGACCACTTCACTCTTCTACCCTAAGTCCTTTCTCTACGGTGTTTTCTAGAACATTACAGTCGTCTTTGGATCACGTTGGGGGTGGGCCACAGGGATAAGATATGAGTTAGTATGAAGCTTGTCTTTTTGTGTCCTCTGAAGGGGAAACAAGGACACAGGAAATGTCTTCCTTTCAGATCTGTAGGCCCTGAATAACTGGCTCTTCTAAAGATTCCAGATTATAACTGGTCAGCCTTCCAGCTCCCAGAATGCTGGCAGGATCTGCTGAGCATCATCCCCTGGGCCTGCACCCTGGGGCCATGAGCAGTGTGACCCCTCGAATCGCTCGCTGAGACACGTTTCTGTCCATCACATCCTGCTACATTTCCAGCAAGCTGGGGCAGCTCCTAGGCAAGAATTTCTGGCTGTTTCTCTAAATCTGTGACAACTAGCTGTGGCGTTTGGACAGCCTTGGGTATCTCCAGGAACCTTACAGGGAGGGAGGGAATTCCCTTCCCTTTCCCTCCCCCAGTAGTTCACAACCAAATGGATTTTTCAATGTTCTAATTCTTCAACAACCACAACAATCGCCACAAGAACAAAATCCATATCCTGCAGCTGTTGGGAGAGGTGGAGGGATGGAGAAGAGGGCTTGGCAAAAAGACAGTAAGCCTTTGTTCTTTCTTCCTGCCTGGTCCATAGCCCTTTCTTCTGGTGTAAGTACCTTTGTTTGCACATAGAGGATCTCCCCTTTCTCTCTCAGTCCATACGGTCTGGATGAGATAAGCACACAGAGGTGGAGGCATGACTCAGGCTTGGCCAGGCTGCGTGTTCTATCTCCCTGGCCGTAGAGATGATTTCTGAGGGATGGGCCTCTGACTCTGGCCAGGCCAAGCAGAACCACCTGTGGTACTTCTGATGGAAATCCCGGGAAGACGTGAGGTGCTTGGAGAGGCTAAAACATAAGTCAGGAGCCACGGGCATCCCCTTTGTCAACAGAGAGGACTAGGGAGCCGAGAGACAGAGTTCTAATGACTTTGCTTGAGCTTAACATCTGCCTGAAATTTTTAGGATTGTGAGCCAATAAACTCCCATTTTTACGTAAATCAAAGTCAGCTTTCCAGCTCTTGTGACTAAAAGAATCCTGACTAATGGAAGGAGTGTTTACACACTCAGACAAAGCACCTAGGACAGAATGTTACGATTTACAGAGGGCTGGGATTCCCCATTCCGGGAAATGGATTTTCTGCTGTCAGCTTGGCCGGTAGTTCCTCCTGACGCCTTCTGTTATGATAAGCACACATGTTGGTGATGACCCACTTTCTCGCATCAGGTTGGGGTGCAAAGGTAGATTTTTAGAGCCAGTTTCAGAGTGCATATATTTCACTGCAGTAGGGTTGGCTTCCGCTGACGGACAGCATCTGTGGGTCAATGGTGGCCATTTCCCTGTAGGGTGAGCGAATAGTGCAGCTGGGAAAGACCTCGGTCCATCTGATCCGGCTCCCTCATGTGATAAAGGAGGACCCCGAGAATGCTTACTGAAGCTGACCCCGCATTAGAATTCAGGTCTCCTGACTCTCACCCCTTTACTCCATGGGCTCACTGGCCCAACTCCCATAACCTGTTCCTCCACTGATGAAGGGACAGGATGATTTCCTTGAAGCATGAGCCTGTAAGGCTGTGCTTAGGGTAAAAGTGCTTTATATGCTATAAAGTAAGATTCGTTCATTCCACAAATTACTGGAGGCTTGGTACACACGGAACGGTTAACAAAACATGAACCCAGGCTCTGACGAAGCTTCCATATTAGCATGGGCAGACAATAAACAACACGGAAAACCTTCTGGGAAGTCAGAGGGAGCAAGTGTTAGGGAGAAAAATAAAGCCAGGAAGAAATGCAAGGGATACAGAGGTAACCCGACGAGACAGGGACACCTGACTGAGGATGTAATAGCTGAGCGACAGCCACCTCAGGGAGAGGAAAGACCCAGTCCTGAATATGGCAGAAGCGCCCTCCGCACAAGGAAGACAGCTGCTTGAGCCCGGGAGGGGAGAGGTGTAAAACGAATCTTCCTTCCGTGAAGTCACAGTTTCTTCACGTGCATTCCACCTCCCACAAGTGCTTGGTCAGCTAGTAAGCTGTGCTCAGATCTGTATCTGGTCACACTTGGCCAGGTCGCAAAGACTAATAGGTAGAGGCGAACGAAAAGAGAGAGGTGAAGAGTAAGGGGTTATAAATTGTCCAACTTTTTGTAGACAGAAATGTAGCAATACGTCATTTATATCCTTCTATCCAGGACTTCGCCAGCTAGGTACTTCTACTAAGAAAATCCTATCATTTGGGATCCGTGCAGTGACTTGGCTGCAAAAATGATCATTTATCTCTGCATTATTTATAGCAGTTCAACATTTTGAAACATCCTAAACATCCATCTGTGTGGAATTGGCAATTAATCATGGTATTTCCACCAGAAATTCCAGGAATGGCTCAGTTTGGGCTGACTTGGTTCATGGATCTATCCCTGAACCAGCTGCTATGAGCAGGAAGACAGAAATCACGGTTTAGTAAGAAGCAGTTCTATGCAGCCATTAAAAACATCATACACACTCAGCCATATTCATGGAAAC
>CM052799.1:27840927-27867837 GCA_028533885.1 Nasua narica | reverse complement strand
GCCAGTGCGAAGTAAAACAGTCAAGAGAGGGGTGCCTGGGTGGCTCAGTGGGTTAAGCCTCTGCCTTCAGCTTAGGTCATAATCCTAGGGTCCTGGGATGGAGCCCCGCATTGGGTTCTCTGCTCAGCAGGGAGCCTGCTTCCCCCCTCCTTCTACCTGCTTCTCCACCTACTTGTGATCTCTTTCTTTCTGTCAAATAAATAAATAAAATCTTTTAAAAAAATCTTTAAAAAAAAATCAAGAGGTGAAAGACTGCTCTCTTATGTCATCACTTATCTATCCTGGATCCAAATGCCCCTTAAGCAGGATACCCTCAGATTTTTTTAAGTTACCTAAGCCAATTCATGTTTCCATTTTTGCTTAAACTACTTTGAGTTGGGTTTCTGTCACTAAACACTAAAATCCCAAACATCTCCATTACACAAAACCCTACTCATAATTATGAGTTCTTTCAAAGGTCACCACATTCTGAAAGCCTTCTTAACTTCAAAAGAAGATGAGCCTTTTTTAGTTTAAAATCTCCTAGTATTCTGTTTTTCTCCAATTCTCCACATTGAGTGAAAGCTCAATGTTATGGCTTTTTAAAAACAAATTGTTATTAGAGATCAATGGGAAAATATTAGGGAACCACATAGGATTCCCTTAAGCTGCCTGACAGATTTTCTGGCACACCTGATACTATCTTTTTCTGTCCCCTTTTTGCTTAGAGGTGTATTAAAATTTGAGTAGTTTCTGCTCACTGCTTTGTTAAATTAGCAGACTCCTTCTGGAAAGCAACATAAAAATGCATCAGTCATGATAATCCAGCTCTTGGGGATTTATTCAAATGAAATAATATAAAAGCAGAAGCTGTTCATTCCAGTATTACTGGAAGGACACAATGGGAAATTATTTCAGTATTTCATGGTAACAGACCATAGCCCCCCTTCCAAATGGAGACCAGCTTTCCGAGACTAGCTTTGAAATCCTCAGGTAATGGTCCTAGATTCCATGATGTTATTCCAGTGCCTGGGCCAGTGCTCTCCAGATTAACAGCCAGTGCTCTCCAGATTAATTAACAGGCTGCATTCCTGGGAAACAGGGCTTAGTCAGATACTGGAGCCCTGGAGCTGGAATGACCCTTCAGAGTGGTCCTGCACCACCTGTCTTTAAATGTGGGCTGCCCTGAGGAATGAGACATGACTTTGGATGAAAAGGTGATCTTCAGGCAAGGCCAAGTCCCGGGGAAGGATTCAACTGAGAGCTTGAAGCAGCCAACACAGCCAGGATCTGGGAGAAGGAGCACCTTAGTCCCGAAGGAGGGATCTGGGCTGTGCAGATCTGTGTCCCCTACAGGGGTCAACACCGATGCATGCTGAGCCAGTAAGATGCTATCCTAGAAGAGTTTGAAATGGGAGACAAGGAAACCGGAAGTGGGGAGGCAAATTTCCTGTAGTGCTGAAGGCAAAGGTCACAAACTTATGTGATTGTCAAAGCTATGTGGTCCCCACCTTTCTCTCTGCCTGGTTCTTCAATGGTTCATTGGATTTAATTTGTTTCTGTTACCAAGAAAACCTTAAATACTTGGCCAACAATCCTCAAGTTATTATGAATATGACAGATTATGCAGTCATCAAAATTATAATATCGTTTTTAAAATGATGTCAAACAGAAAAATGTGTCCAAATAGAATTTGAGGTAAAACTAACAGAACAGAAAATAATATTTCTCTGTGTAAACATTAGCAGGTAAATGTAACACATACATCCAAGGACGTTATCAAAGAAGTGAATAGACAACCTAAAGAATCAGAGAAAGTACTTATAAATCATATTTTTTATAAAGGTCTATGATCTAGGGTCTACTAAGAACTTTCAACTCTTTTTTTTTAAGATTTTATTTATTTGACAGAAAGAGAGAGATCACAAGTAGAAAGAGAGGCAGGCAGAGAGAGAGGGAAGCAGGCTCCCTGCTGAGCAGAGAGCCCAATGCAGGGCTGAGATCCCAGGACCCTGAGATCATGACTGAGCTGAAGGCAGAGGCTTTAACCCACTCAGCCACCCAGGCGCCCCAGAACTTTCAACTCTTATGACTCAACAACAACAACAACAACAAAAACAATTTAAAAAATGGATAAAGGACTTGAACAAGCCTTTTTTCCAAAGAACATATACAAATAGCCTGTAAACACAGGAAGAGAGGCACAGTGTCACTAACCATGAGGTAAATGTATATTGAAACCACAATGAGCTACCACTTCCCATTTATTAGGATTGCTGTTTAAAAAAAAAAAAAAAAAGGTGAGGGGGAAATAACAAGAGTTGGCAAATATGTTCAGAAAACAAAACCCTTAGATGTTTTGAGTAGGGATTTAAAATGGTTCAGCCACTGCAGAAAATAGTTTGGTGGTTCCTTAAAAAGTTAAACTTACCATAAAAAATTACCATACATAGCAATTCCACTCCTAGGTATAGACACAAAGGAATTGAAATCAGAGACTCAAACAGATATACACAAATGTTAATAGTAGCTCTATTCCCAGTAGCCAAAAGGTGGAAACAGTCCACATGTCCATCACAGAGGAATGGAGAGACAAATGGTGGCCTATCCATACACTGGAATATTATTCAGCCATTGAAAGGAATGAAGTACCACTCAATGGTGCCGACTTGGAAAACATCTTGCTCTGTGAGAGATGACAGACACAAAAGGCCACATATTGTATGATTCTGTTTCTCTGCGATGTCCAGAATCCATAAGCCCATTGAGATAGAATGCAGATGGCTGGCTCCCGGGGGACAAGGGGAAGGGAGAATGGGCAGCAACCTGCTTACTGGGTGTAGGGTTTCCTTTTGGGGCAATGAAAATGTTTCCCAACGAGACAAAGTTGCTGGTTGCATCACTGACTGCCACCAAACTGTTCACTTTGAAATAGTTAAAATGTGAATCTCACCTTGATTTTTTAAAAGGTAGTAAAAATAAAAGATAATACTGTGGGAGTAATGTGATAAGAAGTGGTTTTCAGGGGCGCCTGGGTGGCTCAGTGTGTTAAGCCTCTGCCTTCGGCTCGGGTCATGATCTCAGGGTCCTGGGATCGAGCCCCACATCGGGCTCTCTGCTCAGTAGGGAGCCTGCTTCCCCCACTTTCTCTGCCTGCCTCTACCTACTTGTGACTCTCTCTCTCTCTTTCTCTCTCTGTCAAATAAATAAATAAAATATTAAAAAAAAAAAGTGGTTTTCAAGGGACGCCTGGGTGGCTCAGTCGGTTAAATGTCTGCCATTGGCTCAGGTCATGATCCCAGAGTCCTGGGATCCAGCTGTCATCCAGCCTGCATCAGTTCCCTACTCAGCAGGAAGTCTGCCTCTCTTTCTGCCTCTGCCCCTTCTCCCTGCTTGTTCTCTCTCTCTCTCTCTCTCTCCCCCCCTCCCTCCCTCCAATAAATAAATAAATAAAATCTTAAAAAAAAAGTGGTTTGCAAAAATGTATCACCATGTCATATGTATTTAGGCCGATTCTCTTTGCTTTGGGGTAAACAATTATTTGCTTCCTAAAAAAATTAGAGTAGTTTATTATAAGAGAGTAATTCTCAGAGTATATGTGATCAACATACTCCATATGGAGAGAGTGCCCCATGATAACATATCCCTCAACAGTATAATTTTGGATATAAAATGCTTGGCAGCTACCTCTTGTCCTTCCCCAAAGTTTCAATCCTGTCATTTCATTGATCTCAGTTTAATACAGTGTTTCACTATACACAGTTGAATTTTTTGGACCATGCTATGGCAGGATTTATCTGTAGCTCCTTTAAAAAATATTCTCATTAAGTCTTTAATTATAAATTTTCTAGTAAAAAACTAGAAAAAAAAGTATAACATAGTTCCTTCTGAACATTCATATGGAAATGGAAACAGGAAATAAAAAAACTTATCATTTTACCACCTAGAATTAAATTTTGGTTTTAGACCTTGGTACACAAACCTACACACATATACACAGTAATATAGGTATATTTTGGGCAACAAATAGTATAATGTTGCACATGCTGTATATTTTTCACTTTCTTTCATTATGAACAATTTTCTCTGTCATTATTCTTCTAAAATAGCATTTTTAATGTATAACTGGGCCATAATTTATGAAACTAATTATCTGTTTCATACATGTGGGGTTTTTTCCCCAGTATTTCTACAATCTAGTCTTTCATTGTGCTCCATTGTAATCATTCCTTCATTCATAGCTACATTCCTCTGGTGGGAGTGGGGTAGCTTCCAATTTTCACTAGAATATTTCCAATTTCACTGTAAAGAACATGGGATGGAATGCCTCATATTTAAGCCTTTCTGTATTTCATTGATTATTTTCTTCAGATAATCTTCTTTTTTGGCTGAGATAATTAACATACAACATTAATTTCAGGTGTACAACATAATGATCCCATATTTTTGTATATTGTAAAATGCTCACCACTATTAAGTTAAAATGCACCAACCTAGTTATACATTTTTATTCTCATGATGAGAATTTTTAAGATCTACTCTCTTAGCAACTTTCAAATATAGAATACAGTACTGTGAACTGTAGTTACCGTGCTATACTTTATATCCCCTGGATTTATTTCTTTTATACCTGGAAGTTTGTACATTTACCCATTTTGCCCAACTCCTTTCCCCCTCCTCTGGCAGCCACCAGTCTATTCTCTGTATCTGAGCTCAGTATTTTTGTTGTTGTTGTTAGATTCCACATATAAGTGAGATCATATGGTGTTTATCTTTCTTTTTCGGTCTTATTTCATTTAGCCTGATGCCCTCAAGGTCCATCCATACTGTCACAAAGGGCAAGATTTCCTTATTTTTTATGGCTGAGTAATATACAATTGTGTGTATGTATATACATACACACACACATACACTATATATTAATATATCTCAAATTATTTATTCATTAATTCATCCATCAGTGGACACTTAAGTTGTTTCCATGTCTTAGCTATTGTACGAAATGCTACAACAAACATGGGGGGTGCTTGTATCTTTCTGAGTTAGTGTTTTCAATTCCTCTGGATCAATACTCAGAAGTGGAATTGCTGGCTGATACGGTAGTTCTGTTTTCAATTTTATGAGGCATCTCTCTAGTGTTTTCCACAGTAGCTGTACCCATTTGGATTCCCACCAATGGTGCACAGTGGTTGTCTTTTCTCCACTTTCTGACCGATACTTCCTATTTGTTGTCTTTTCGATCACAAAAAGAATAGCCATTCAAACAGGTATAAGATGGCATCTCACTGTCGTTTTGATTTGCATTTCCCTGATGAGTAGTGATGGTGAGCAACTTTTCAAGTACCTGATGGCCATCTGTGTATCTTCTTTGGAAAAAAATATGTATTTAGATGCTCTGACCATTTTCATCAGATTATCCTTTGCTATCAAATTGCATGAATTCTTCATATACATTTTGCATATTAGCCCCTTCTTCTCAGCTGTATGACTGGCAAATGTTTTCTTCCATTCCATCGGTTGCCTTTTCATGTTGATGGTGTCTTCTCCTGTGCAGAAGCTTGTTTGTTGTAGTCTACTTGTTTATGTTTACTTTTGTTGACTTTGCTTTTGTTGTCAAATCCAAAATAATCATTGCCAAGATTGCCTATGTCAGGGAGCTTACTGCCTATGTTTTCTTCTAGGAATTTTATGCTTTCACGTTTTACTCAACTCTTATGCATTTCGAGTTTGTGTGTGTTTGGTGCAGAACAGGGGTCCAGATTAATTATTTTGCATATGGCTGTTCAGTTTTTCCAGCACCGTTAATTCAAGAAGCTATCCTTTCCCCATGCATGGTATAGTTTTACTACTTTATGGAAAATTAATGGACAATATATTGATGTGTTTATTTCAGAGCTTCACATTCTGTTCCATTGATCTGTGTGTCTGTCTTTATGCCAGTACTACAGTGTTCAGATCGCTATAACTTCATAGTATAGTTTGAAATCAGGACATGTGATGCCTCCAGCTTTGTTCTTCTACTTCTTTTCCTCCAGTTGCTTTGGCTATTCAGGGTTGTTTGTGATTCCACACAAATTTTAGGGTTGTTTATTTTTGTGAACAGAATATTTGTGCTGAGTTTGTGCTGAATTTGTAGACTGCTATGGTTAATGTGGACATTTAACAATGTTAATTCTTCCGATCCACAAGCATGGAATATCGTTCCATTTATTTATATCTTCTGCAATTTCATTCATCAGCCTTAGTAGAGTTATATTCTTACAAATAAATTCCTACAACTAGGAATGGTGAGGCAAAAGGAAAATTGGGGAGTTTTTGATATGTTTTGACAAATTGTCCATCAGGTGACCTGATTTACGCTTCTAATTCCAGGATACAAGATTGTGCCACAGTTCTACTTTCTAGCAAGATCGGGTTTCTCTCTAATAACTACTGCCAGATGTATTATTTTATACGTTTTTTTTAAATTTACTTTTAAATAGACAACATAGAACACAGTTTAAATATCAAAGGAGCCAAAGAGCATACAGGGGAATTCTCTGTCCGGCCTATGTTCACCATCTCCCTCTGGGGGCAACCCATATTAACACTTTCTTGTGCGTCCTTCCAGAAAGAACTTATATGTTCATAAATGGTAGTCGTCTAAATAGACAGTCTGTACTTTGCACTTATCTATGTATCTTGAACTTAGACAACCTCTTCATTCTTTTTTTATGGTCCCATACTTTTCTATTGTTGAATGTCACATACTTAAAAGTCCCCTTTTGCTGGACATCTAGGTTTCCTTTTGACTTTTGCTGCTATAGCCAATGTATCTGTATATTACCTTGTAAATATTATCACTTCCTACATGCACAAGTGTGTATGCAAGTTCAATTTCTGGGTTACTGGGTTCTAGGATTTTTTTAATGTTTTTGTTATTATAAAGAAGAAAAAAAAAGGAATGTGGGACAAAAAGAAAAGAAAAAATATAAAATGTAGTGAGTCTGGTGGCTATTAAATGGTGGGAAATGTCACATATTTTTCCCAGATTGCACATCTCTGAAGTTTCTGGGTTTCTTTCAATACTCTCCCTCATCTGTTAAAGGGGTTAGAAATTTCAAAAGAGCAGGGCCAGGAAAAAGAATGGGTGCTAAAAACCCAATGGTAGAACTGCTTCTAATCGTACAACAGCTGTTTTGCCACCAGCTAGATTCTGATAAAGAAGAACAAATGCCTTAGAACAGGGAGGGCTGAGCCTTCAAGCCCTGGAGGTGATGTTACACATTTTCTCTCCAGAAATCCCAAATGAAAATATGTTTAGTATTGGAAAATAATTTTCCAAAGATGAAATAATCTACAACATCAAGGATTAAAACTTCAAAACCTCCATTAACGTGCCTTTATTTACCAGAGAATTTTTTTGGAAAAAGTTGCTTTCATTTACTTTAAGTAAACTTTTTAAAATAACATGCAAACAGCAAAGTGTGCAGATTGTAATCATATAGCTTAATGAATCTTCAAAATGTGAACAGATCCCTATAACCACCAACTTGATCAAGCAAAGAACATGACCTCATCCCAGAGACCCCTGTTGTGCCCTTCAAAATGACTATCCCCGCACAATCACCATTTTCTATCGCCATCAATTAATTTTGCCTGTTTTTTTAGGGTTCTATAAATGAAAAACGTAGGATTCACTTTTCTGTGTCTGGTTTCTTCTGCTTGACAGTATAAAGAATTCATGGATGATTTTATTTTTAATCTTGGGATGTGTGTGTGTGTGTGTGTGTGTGTGTGTGTGTGTGTGTGTATTCATTCATTCAACAAATATTTACTAAGCACCCACTGTAGTTAAGCACCAGGCAAGGTACTGGGGAAACAGTGATGATGATGCAGACAAGGCGTCTGCTCTCCTAGACCTTACATAAGTCCTGGCTCTGAAAATGAACATCCGAGAGGCCAACAGTCATTGCTTTCCAAGGAGACAACACAATAGCTCAAAAGTATCCAGTTGTCTCAAAGGTCACAGGTGTGGTCAGACTCAAGTGCGCTCCCATAGATTTCTTTATGTTCATCTGCAGGATCTCCTAGCATCATTTACTTGCTATATATGAGATAGAGGCTTGCAAAGTAAAAATCTCAGTTGCCTTTTCAGAGCTGCATCCCAGCATAGCTCCTGCACTGAATAATTGTAACATGTCTTCCAGGCAAGACTCTGGGAGAAGAAAGCTGCCTGTATCTTTGAAATGCTATTTCAAACATGCTTGTTTTGCAGAAAAATTCATAGAGAGTAATGTTTTGTTTCATTTTCTTTTCTTTTAAGCGATAGTGTCTGTCCTTTTCTCGGTTTAAGAAATGGGTTGGGAGAAATACTTCTTGTGGTCAGGGGAGATTTTTAATTAACCCCAACATCAGGAGGGGATACAGAGACTATTATCTCAAGACCTCACAGAAAAGCAAATATTCTAGTGTAGGCATATATTAACTTCAGACTTGATAGTAATTATGGACATTTGTAAATGACTTTTAATAAATTAAATTAAAAATTAAATTAGTCCAATATTGCAGTAATTAAATACGTGCATTTAAAAATATTAAGAGCATTACAAATAAATCTCAAGATCCTTTACCCACCATCCTCAAACGTGTCCCCTCTCCCTTTCTACAGATATGAATTTAGAATGCATCCTTCTAGGGCGCCTGGGTGGCTCAGTTGGTTGAGCAACTGCCTTCAGCTCAGGTCATGATCCCGGAGTCCCGGGATCGAGTCCCACATCGGGCTCCCAGCTCTATGGGGAGTCCGCTTCTCACTCTGACCTTCTCCCTTCTCATGCTCTCTCTCACTCTCTCTCTTTCCTAATAAATAAATAAATAAATCTTTAAAAAAAAAGATTTTATAGAATGCATCCTTCTAGATCTTTTTCTGACCATCTTTTTATGAACAGACACATATGTGAGCTGTTCTTCACATAAATGATACACACATCAATGCTGCAACTTGCCGTTAATCCTTTAACAACAATTCTTTTAGAGTTTGCCAGCTAATGTCTACCTGGTTCACTCCTCTGACTCACGGTGCCATATTCTGCCATATGAATGTTACCATTCTCTATCATGTAGCCATTCTTCTGCTAAGGACATATAATCTCTTACGAGCAGGGCTATCATGACCGTCCCTGGCATGCATTCTTATGTAAATGAGCAAGTATTTCTCCAGGGAACACATCAGGAAGGGAATAGATCATGCCATTGCTTCTTTAAAAGAGTATCTTGG
Organism: Nasua narica; assembly: GCA_028533885.1. NCBI lineage: Eukaryota > Metazoa > Chordata > Mammalia > Carnivora > Procyonidae > Nasua > Nasua narica. The sequence continues at coordinate 27,858,602 of CM052799.1, read as the reverse complement.
TCCTTAGAGTCTCAAGGAAGCTCCCTGAAGACTGTGTAGGTCTAATTGTATTTGTATGGTTGGAACCCAGCACAGAGCCTCCCAGCTAGTAACTGCCTTCTGCAACACTGGTGGAGGTCTAGGTTTTCCTTTTATCTCTTTACTTCTTTATGTCTTGGTTGGTTCTTCCTTGACTATGAATCATTTAATAGGTGGCGTCCTGGGGTGCCTGGGTGGCTCAGCCGGTTAAGTGGTTAAGCATCTGCCTTCTGCTCAGGTCATGATCTCAGGGTCCTGGGATGGAGCTCCAGAAGGAGCCCCGCATCAGGCATCAGGCTTCCCAGGGAGCCCTGCATCAAGCTTGCAGCAGCTCCCTGCTCAGCAGGGAGTCTGCTTGTCCCTCTTCCTCTCCCCCTCCCCCCACTTATGCTCACACTGTCTCTCTAAAAAAAGTAAATAAAAATCTTAAAAAAAAATAAGAAGTAGCATCATCCTAAGGTCTCTGTTCTTGGCTTTTTTTTGTTTCTCCAGGGTCTTTTTCCTTGGTCAGAGGCTCTCTTCCTTGGCTACATATCGGAATCAACAGGGGAGTTTTGAAATTTACCAGTGCCCCCCCATAAATCAAATAAGTAAGATAAAATGAAATAAAATTCACCAGTGCCCAGGCCCATCACCCAGAGGTCCTCACTTAATTGGCTTGCAGTAGGGTGAGTCCCAGGTAATTGTGTTTTTTCTTGTGGCTTTCTAGCTGATACCAGTAAGCAGTTAGAATGGAGACTCTTTGCCCTAGGCTAGTGGTTCTCAGTTTGGGGACTCCAGCCAGTATACCAGCAGCCCCTTGAATTTGTTAGAAGTGGAGAAGTCCTTGGGTCTGATCTCAGAGCTACTGAGTCAGAAACTGGGCTTCCAGCCCTCTGAGATCCTTCCAGATGATTCTAAAGCATGTTAAATAAATTTTGAGAACCACTGTCCTAGGTGACCCAATGCATTTCCCTGACTTGATAAACATGTAGAAGAAAACATTGCCTTTTCTCATCTTCAACCTGAATTCCTGAACCCACCTACCTAAGTGACATCCCAGTAGAGTGCCCCTCCAGCATGCACCGTGCTCCCAGTTCCACTCCCACCAGGCCAAACTGGTTTTCCCTCAGCCTTCTTCATCTTAGCGAATGACACCAATATTCTTCCAGTTGCTGGAGGCAGAAATATGGAATTCACTTTTTAATTTTTTAAAAAGAGGTCCTCTACTCAGGTAGCTTAAAACCCAGAAGATATTAAAAATAAATAAATCAATAAACAATGAGAGTCTCTCTCTCTCCCACCCTCATCTCCTGTTAGGGACTGAATGTGCCCCCCCTCCAAGTCATATGACGAAGCCCTAACACACAACGTGACTATATTTAGAGACAGAGCCTTTGAGGAGGTAATTAAGGTTACATAAGATAAGTGTGGGGCCCTAATCCAACTATAAAGGGTGTCCTTCTTCCTTAGAGAAAGTGCATAAGCGTACTGGAAAGGCCAGGTGAAGACACAGCGAGAGGGCAGCCATATGCAAGCAAGGAGTGAGGTCTCACCAGAAAACAACCCTGCCGGCGCCTTGATCTTGTACTTCCAGCCTCCAAAACTGTCAGAAAATACGTTTCGGCTGCTCAAGCCACTCAAGTCTGAGGTATTTTGTTCTAGTCGCCTGTGATGGTTAATTTTATGTGTCCCTTTGACTGGGCCAGGGGGTGCCCAGATATTCGATCAGACATTATTCTTCTGGGTGTTTTCTATGAGGGTGTTTTCTATGAGGGTGTTTTAGGATGAGGTTATTGCTTAAATTGGGACACGGAGTAAAGCCGCTTGCGCCCTCTAATGGGAATGGGCCTCATACAGTCAGTCAGTTGAGGCCTGAATAGAACAAAAAGCCTGACCCTTCCTCACGTGAGAGAGAATTCTTCCTGACGGGCAGCCTTCAAAGTGGGACCTCTGCTTCTTCCTGCCTTCCTGCTCAAGCTGAAACATGGGCTCCTCCTGGGCCTTGAGGCTGCTGGCCTTCAGGTGGAACTAAATCACTGGCTCTCTTTGTTCTCAGGCCTTTAGACTTGGACTAGAACTCACCCATCAGCTCTCCTGGGCCTCCAGCTTGCTGACTCACTCTGTGGGTATCGGCAGCCTCCAAAAGCACATAAGTCAATTTCTTATAATAAATCTATAATAAATCTCTTTATATATAATATGTATTATATATTAAAAAATAAATCTATATATTAATATATTAATATATGATATATTGTCTCTATAAAAATATCTATGTAAATATATAAATATATTATATATAATAAATCTCTAATCTAAAATAAATATTTTTATATTAACATATTAATATATATAATATTAACATATATGTATATAATACACTCACACACACACTTCTTGGATTGGCTTCTCTGGAGAACTGTAGCAAACTAATACATCCCCATCTGACCCATTCCCAATCTTCCTCCCAGGGTAATCACTGTGCTTAGCCTCTTGTGTATCCATTCAGGTTTCTTTAGGATTCATAAGCAAATAAAAATATGTTACTTTCCCCACTTTTTTTTACATGCACTCATAGGAACACACAAAAAGTACTGTAATGTATTATATTTATGAGGATTTTGCCTGATAGCTAAAAAACTATTATGGGCATAGTTTTAATTTGACTTTTCCTTACTATGAATAAAACAGAGTACCTCTTCACTGGGCCGTGCCATTTGTATTTCCTTTCTCCTGAGCTATCAATTTATACCTTCTGCAGATTTTTCTTTTGGATTGAAGGAAAGATCTCTCTTTGAGTGATGAGCTGAAAATACAATTTCTCAGTTTGTCATTTCTTTCACTTTTGAGTTTTGATGAGGACATTTCTTCTCATGCAGCATTTGTCTTTGCTTGTTTTGTAACAAAGTTAAGCATTTCGATTTTTTTCTTATATGGTTTGTGAATTTTTGAGTCCCAACTAGGAAGCCTTCCTGATGCCACCAATATAAAGTATTTCCTCCTCTTTTCTTCTAAATCTATCTTGATTTAATTTTTATATTCAACTCTTGTTTCATTTGATATGGATCAAGCCTATATTTAAAATGTGAGTTACAGATTCAGATTATTATTCAGCTACAGATTTTTATTTTTAGTTGGTTTCAAAACCACATGGCTACCATGTCCTTCTCGCACTGTGGTGTGAATGGTCCACGTTTTCCCAGAAAGTTTCAGAAGTCATCTCTCTCAGAAACTAAATTCTCACTGTTCCTGCTGTTTCTGGCTTTTTCTAAAATCTAGTTTCTAGATTTTTCTGGTTCACTTAGTTACTCTTCCACTGGATTTTCTCTTAATTCACAATCCAGACATCACCCTATTTACTTCTTGAGATTTTATATTCTCTTTTCATATCTGGTATTAGCACTACAATGTGGAGATACATGGTTCTTCATTTTCAAAATTTTCTGAGCCGCTCTGCCCAAATATACTTTGGCTTACTCTGTCTCAAACAAAACAAAAAATAGCAGATACAAATTGTGGGGTTTTTGTATTTGTATTGGGGTTCGAATCATTTTGTAAACTATCCCAGGGAGAATGGGCACCTCTGTGATGGTCAGGCATCTTCCCATTTCCTCACATCTCCTCTGGAGACTTTATTAGTGTTTTAAAAGTATTATTCACGAGGCAGTACAGAGTTCTTGTTATTTCTCTCCCCATTGATTTTGTCGCTATTGTACATGTGGGGTTTATTCTTTTATACTCTCTACCTGATTGTTATTTGTGTATATATAAAAGATAGCAACTGCTGCAAAAGAACTGGGATGCTCATTCTTTTTTTTTAAGATTTACTTATTTATTTATTTGAGAGAGAGAGAAAGCAAGAGAGAGAGAACACAAGCAAGGGTGAGGTGTAGAGGGAGAAGCATACTACTCCCTGAGCAGGGAGCCTGAAAGAGCCATGTGGGGCTCCATCTCAGAACTCTGGGATCATGACTTGAGCCGAAGGCAGATGCTTAACTGACTGAGCCACGCAGGCGCCCCTACAGGGCTCATTCTTTTTTTTTTAGATTTTTTTTTTTTTTATTCATTTAACAGAGAGAGAACACAAGCAGGCAGAGAGGCAGGGAGAAGCAGAGAGAGGAGCAGGCTCCCCGCGGAGCAAGGAGCCCGATGCGGGACTCGATCCCAAGACACCGGGATCATGACCTGAGCCAAAGGCAGTTGCCCAACCAACTGAGCCACCCAGGCGTCCCTTTTTTTTTTTTTTTTTAGATTTTTTTTTTTATTTACAGGGCTCATTCTTGATGTCCCCTCTCTCTCATCCCCAATACATCATCCCTCACCATGTCCTCTTGAATCTACATTCAAAATATACTCTATACATGTCTGAATCCTGCCACCTCCATAACCACCACCCTAGTTCAAGCCATAGGAACAATGCAATACCTCTTGTCAACTCCATCCTCCGCACAGCAGCTAGAGGGATCTTTTCAAAACAGCAAGAGCATCTTGTAATCCCCTACTGAAACCATTTCCCTGGCTTCCTTTGTGCCCCAAATGAAATGCAGACTCCTCACCTGAAGGCTCTCTATCACCTGGCTTCTGGCTCCCTTGAAACCTTCTCTTTGTTCACAGAACTCTACCCACAATGGCTTCTCTGGGTTCCAAAACATTCCCACTTCTTTCCTATCCCAGACCTTGCCCTGCTGTTCTCTCTGCCTGGACTATTTTTCCTCCCATTCTTTAGGGGGCTGGCTCCTTCTAAGTCCCTAGGTTTGAGTTTACCTATCACTTCTCAAAGAGGTCTTCTCTGTTCTCTTCACGTACACACTCAACCTTTAAATCTCCTCTGCAAAACTTAGAACAATGTTTAATTATATACCTGTTCACCTATTTACTTATTCTGTGTTTGTCTTCCCTCCTTGACTGTGAACTCCAGTGCTGGCTGCAAAGTGCATGACATATAGGGTATGTTCAAAAAAATATGTACTGAATGAATGAGCAAGTGTCCTCTCAGTTTATACAGTTGGGGCTTGAAAATGCTCTTCCTTTTTTCCTCTTCCTCAGCTATTATTTTGCATTCACATTTTAAATCCACAGTTACTGTATATCAAATGCTTCTATTTCTAAGTCACCCCTCTAAGAGTCCCCCCGAACTCTTCTCAAAGCCTGCCTATCATAAATCTCCTCCTGGTGTTTGTTCACAGATGCACAATGCATATATAAAGTTATTTTCAAATAATGAAACACATACTGAATGGTACAGAAACAGCTGAACTTAGGCATAACTTATGAGAAAAATTCCCCTATGGATGGTGACACCCTAATATTTTCTTTACATATTGTCTTTTTGCTTTAAAATTTTTTCTTTTCTTTTTTTTTTGAAGGTTGTATTTTCTTATTGTGAAAACTATTAAAAATATGGAAATGGGTATCATAGAAATGTAGAAAGACTAAACGATTTCCACAATCCCCAGCCCCAGAGATCACAATCCCATGGTCACAGTTTGATGTATACCCATCTTTCTAGATTTTTTTTCTATGCCTATCCTGTTCCAGCACAGGCTGAGATCTTGTTATTGCTATTTTATTTTGTTTTTACTACTCTATGACCCAATTAGACAAATAATTCTGCAACATATTTGCTTAATAATTAAGGGATATATATGTATATATATCCCTTAATAATATATCTTGGACATGTTTGCATGCTACAACACACAGCTTTTTCTACTCTTCAATAATTGTCTCATATTTCATTTACCATCCCTTGACGGTTGCCTTCCCTTTTCACCTGACCAGTAAAGTGGGGAGGAGATGGTCTTGAATTGTGGCCTTTTTTTTTTTTTTTAATTTTTAGGGCTTCTGTCTTTCCTTCACCAAAATCACTGCTGATGGAGTCATTTCTCTACAATGACCTCTGTTTTGTCAGAAAAGGTCCCTTTGGGCAAATATAATTTCTGTGAGGTACAGATTTGCATTTGGAATTAATGAATGGAGTGACCCACTGTTTAAGAAGTGTTGATTTAAAAAATTTACACAGGTGCATTTGTGTGGCCTACTGTAAGTAGAATTCAGGCAACACCACCGTGGTATGATTGCTGGAAAGAAAATTCTACATCCAAACCCTCACTTCTTATAACTGTACCTCTTGCACAGAGCCCAACAAGAGCTGAAGTTTATTCCAGTTCCACTTGCCATGAATGCCACCAATATGTAGTGTCAGACCTGTTTCTTGGGGGGGTGGGGGGAGAAAAAGTGCAAAGCCAATTATTTTACGAACATCTGATAGGGACTCAACAAGGCACTAATTGCTAGGCTTACATTTCAGGAAGCAACCCATTTCGTGTTATTGGTGCCAAGTAACACAAAGGTAGTGCATGGTGAATGTGCCACTTACAACTGGCACTCATCTGCTGTCACATAATCTCCTTGCCAGGTCAAGCTGGGACAGGCGACACATTTACATTTTTGCACATTAATTTGGAGAACAAAGGTATTCTTCCCTGCCCCCAGGCTCTCTCCTTTGTCCTTGGTGGTCGCAGTAGCTGAGATATTTTGAAACATTCTTAGAAAAGTTTCTTTGTACTGGGCCCTCCCATAAGCTCCTCGAGGGCAATTCAAATCCTGAACTACTTGTACAAATTTAAGGCAAGCCTCTTGGCAATATGCTGTTTTTTAGCAAGGACCACAGAGCAGCCTGAACCACAGTAAGATGCTGGCTGAACTGAGGGCCATGGGAGTTTACAAAAATGGTTGTGGCCATGAGATCACTGAAGAACACTAGTGTTGTCAAGGGCCAGTCTTACATTTAGGGGAAGGAGTGGCTTAAGGTACTAGAAAGACATTTTCCTCCTCAATATCCACTTGGCTTGATGTTCAGAATGCCATCATTTCTGATTCCCTAAACCAAACCCCAATTAGCCTCCTACTCGAGTTGGTCTGATATCTCAGTTTCTACTAATGTTAAGATATTCACTCTTCAAGATTGTATTCCTGAGCATAGAAATGTATCATGTATTAAGATTAATACATGACAGTCGGTATAATGTCATGGTTTAAGAGTATCGGCCTTGAAATCAGAAAGCCTGGCTTTGAGGGGCATCTGACTGGCTCAGTCATGGAGCATGTGACTCTTGATCTCAGGGTCATGAGTTCAAGCCCCACATTGGGTGTGGAGCCTACTTAAAAGAAAAATTTATATATATATATATATATACATACATATATATATATACACATATATGTGTATATATAAATATATATATATGTTTGTTTGTTTGTTTATTTTAAAGGAAAAGAAAAATTCTGGCTTTGATTCCTGACTCACAGCTGGGCAGCCTTAGGTAAGTTATATATCCTCTCTGTGCCTTCATTTTCTCCTTGAAAAGTGGGGCTAAAGGCATTCCTGTTTCATTGGGTTGTCAGGAGGATTGAACACAGTATTCTCCCCTGTGCCTAGAAATAGAAAGCCATTGTTAAGGCCTGCAATTATTATAATAAATACCATTAGGATAGACAAGCCATTAAGTATCGTCGGCTGAGGAAATTAGTTTTTTTTGCACGTGTAAAAATTGCTTGCCATATAAAAACAGGTTTTTTTAATGTTTAGAGGGAAAATTATGTTTCGATTATTTAAAAGTTCTGCCAGGAAAACAAAAGGCCCAAGGCTGGAAAAAAAAATGCTAGATCGGACTTATATGCTAGAATTGCTAATTTAAGCAGAATAAGAGGGAGAATAAAGCTGTTTGTAAAATAAAAGTAATTTTAAAAGGACAAGGGGACTCACAGCAAGTATAAATGTAGAAGAAATATTTAGTCAAGGAAATATTATCATGCACAGGATTTACTTCCTTTTCCAGTAGGAGAAAGGCTCATAACTTGGTGAAGGAGGTTCACAGGGAAAGGGGCACTAGGCTGACAGTGCCCTTCTCTGTCAAACTAAATCAGAAGTCACTCTTCCTAACTAGCAAGTAGGGTAGAGTGAGGCCCCTGATTTGAACAGAGATTGCTTACTTATGCCAGCCACTAAGCCAAGACTTTCACTGGTCAATTCATTGTCACACCATCCCTTTGAGGCAGGTAATTATGATTCCCCATTTTCAGGATATAAGAAGGATATGGGAAGTGCCGTAGCATCGGTCTCTTACTTATCACACTCACGATCCTGAAGTAGCCATCAGGGAAAGGCTAGCTCTGAAAATTTCTACTCTTGATAAAAGAAATCCTGCTAAGATTCTAATTAAAGTAAGTCTTGCCTCTCATGAATGATAATACCATGAAATACAGAGATTATGTCAATTATTCCTGGGTTTCCTGTGTGTGTGTGTGTGTGTGTGTGTGTGTGTGCGCGCCATGCACAGGCTGTGTTGTATATGAAAGAATGACTTTCATTAATTAAAAGAAACACTGACCCTGAAAGCTAGAAATAATTTGGGGGCAATAATTAACTCATTCATTTAACAAACATTTATTAAGTGCCTGTTGCATACCCCTGAGGGGATACAGTGGGAGAGTGACTTGCTCCTTGCCCTCACAACAATGGGAAGTGTGAAACAAAGTCTGACAGGAGAATTTACAGGCTCAGGGAGCATATAACAACCCAGTGCCTCTCAAAATACTCTTAAGAATTATCAGCTAGCATATATATATCTAATACATGTCTATGTTGAATGCGCTGTTTCACAAAATGGTGACATTGTATTTGCACACGTTGTATTACTTTCTGATTTGGCTTCAGTTTCAAAGACGTTTGGCTATAAGCTAGAAGTCCAATACTTCTAAATCATTTGCAGTTATGAGTTGAACCCCAGGTCTGAAAGTCTCATTCCACAAGGCATCAGAGGGCCTGGAACAAGGATTTGAAGCCCAAAGAGTCTCAAGCGTATATGAGTGGGAATCATCTGGGGCTCCACAGCTTGGAGCAAAAGTCTGGAATGACAAGCAAGGAACACCTGGTGTGTTGACTTTGTAGAATTGCCATGAGCTAGTCATAAGTATCTAAAGCCACCTTATAAACTGGAACTATGACTTTCAAAGTAGGCTTAAGAGAAGTTAGAACTTTAGATGTGGTGTTAAAAGAAAAAAGTTCTTTTCTTTTTCGGGGAGAATGAGACAGGGAGTATGCACATGGGGGAAAAGCTGAAGGAGAGGGAGAGAGAGAATCTTTAGTAGACTCCACGCCCGACACCAGGCTCAATCTCATGACCCTGAGATCATGACCCGAAACAAAATTAAGGGTTCGATGGCCCTCCAGAAAAAAAGTTCTTAAAGGTGGTATTCATCAGGCCAAGTGTAAAGGCTAAATGAGCAAAAACAATGGGTTGAACAGTTTCATATTACTAGGAGTTCTGGTTAATGGAGATTCTGAGCTTTGGAGGTAAAGCGACCGCAGTTCAAATCCCAACTCAGCGCATTCGAGCTCTGTAATGCTGGGCAAGTCACTTCACTTCCTGGGTCTTATTCTCATCATATGTAAAACGGGGACAGTAAAACCCAGATGGCAGGACTGCCAATGAGGATTAATTAGCACAAAGTACCGACTCAAGAGAGTCTTGTGCTATCATTACTAACAGTAAAACTCATTTAACTTTTGGTATACTAATAATATACAATTATAACTTTTTCTACGTTTCCCTTTACTTTATCCACCGGAAACCTGTCTAACTCAGTACCTTGGCTTATCTATTCCAGAAACCACCCACTGCTGACCACTCAGGAAACTATTCACTTTAATTCTGGCTCCTGGTCTCTCCCTATCATTCGGGTGTGGGTTTTCCCTTTCTGTGGAAATAGATGGCTTCGCTTCAATTCTCCTTCCTGCTGTTTCCAGTGATGTTCTGCAAACAGAGTCACTTGTGATGTCATGTCTTGCATTTCCATTGGCCAGCTTCTCTCTCCCTAGCGACTAATGTCAATCATCACTCCCCTGGGATACAGTTTTCACGAAAAATCAGCCAACGAGGTCTTCCCCTTAACCTACAATGATGTTCAATTCCAGTAAAGCCTGGGAGAAGAAAACACGCTAAGAATGGTCTAGTTGACCTCCAAAAGCGCTGCTCCTTTTCAAGCAAACTTTTGTGATGGGCCAGTTTACTAAAGAATCCACTTTTCTCCCTGAACTCCAGTCATTCTATACTCCTATTTATGAATACTGTTTTCTAAGGCTACTAAAGATTCTCTTTCTCCCTCTCCTTCAGCTTTCCCCCCATGTGCGTACCCTCTGTCTCATTCCCCACGAAAAAGAAGAGAACTTTTTTCTTTTAACACCACATCTAAAGTTCTAAGTAACTTCTCTTAAGCCTACTCTGAAAGTCATAGTTCCAGCACATGTGTGTTTGTATAAAATAAGGAATATATTGACTCATTCATTCAGTCAATATTTGAGCCCCTACTATGTACCAGATTTGCTCTAGGGGCCAAGGAAAAAGTTGTGAAATATCAGTGAAATAACTAAGATGATTATCATGAAATACTCAGCATTAGAAAAGGAAGTTAGAGAGCCAAAGAAAAATTGTACATAGAAGAGAAAGTTGAGGCAATTCTCTACATGGTATTAGCCAACCTTTCCCAAACCAAACCCCTAAAACCCAGTCACGCTTTTGAGGACCCCTTTATTCATTATATATGATAGTGATTATCAATTTGGACTAAACTGCTGAAACAGAATTCGAATCCTCTCTTTCACTAATTAAGGGACCTTTGGCAAACAATTTCACGGCTTTAGACCTTGCTATCCTTACATGTAAAATGAAATTGCTAATACTGCCTGCCTCGCAGAGCTGTTATAAGAATTAAATGCTGTATATTTGTACATGGTAAATACTCCGAACGCGGTGATGATGACGACGATTGACAAAAGCAGTGGTCCTGAGTTATTCAGATAAGTCACTCCACTGTCCCATGCTAAAATCTCACAGATCTTCCTAAGACTTGTTGAGCCTTGTTTACAGATGTAAATTCAGAGGCAAGATAATCTAATGGAGGAAGGATGAATAGACTCTCACTGAGGATGAGAAATTCAGAAACCCAGGCTCCTGGTCACGTCCCAAGGTCACCAAGAGATATCTGTATTTTCCTTTCTGGTCAGCTCTTGTGGAGATGACTGGGTTGTATCAGGAGCAATTTTAAAGAAGCGTAAACAGAGTTTATCTTTGAAAATCAAGCCCCAGAAAGGACGCTAAGCAGAGAGAATACACAGAAGACTTCTGTCCCTACATAGAATAATTTCTATACTGTCAGCTTACCTTTATCAGGAGGGTTTAAATTGAAAGAGGGAAAATTTGTTTAACAGAAAATATTGAGAAGTGCTATGTTTTTTTTTATCCTTTATAAACTTTATTTTCTTATAGACGTAAAATCCAGATAGAATAATATATTTGTTTCAAGTATACAACAAAAAGCTTTGATATATGTACATATTGTGAAATGATTGCCACAGTAAGTCTAGTTAATATCCATCCCTATCCATAGTTACAATTCTTTTTCTTGTGATGACTTTTAAAGATCTACTCTCAGCACCTCTCAAACATACAAAGCAATATTGTTAACTATAGTTACTGTGCTACACTACATCCCAAGACTTATTTATAACTGGAGCTTTTTACCTTTTTACCTTTTTACACCTTTCCCATTTTGCCCACCCCCTGCCCACACCTCAGACAACCACCAATCCATTCTCTGTGTCTATGAATTTAGTTTTCTGGAGTTTTTTTTAGATTCCACATGTAAGTGAGATTAAATGGCATTTGTCTTTCTCTGTTTGACTTATCTCACCTCACAAAATGCCTTCAAGCTTCCCTTCTTTTTTATGGCTGAATAGTATTCCATTATATCTGTACCACTGTTCCTTTACCATTCATCCACTGATGGACACTTAGATTGCTTCTATATCTTGACTAGTGGTAGTAATACTGCAGTGAGCATAGGGATGCAGCTAACTTTTCAGGTTAATGCTTTTGTGTTCTTCAGATAAATACCCAGAAATGGAATTGCTCGATCCCATGGTAATTCTATTTTTAATTTCTAAAGGAACCTTCCTACTGTGTTTCCGGCTGCACCAATTTACGTTCCCACCAACAGTGCATAGAGGTTTCCTTTTTTCCATATCCTCACAAACTTGTTCTTTCTTGTCTTTTCAGTAATGGCCATTTTAACAGATGTGAGGTGATATCTCACTGTGTTTTTGATTTGCATTTCCCTGATGCTTAGTGATGTCAAGCATCTTATCATGTACCTGCTGGCCATCCGTATCTCTTCTTTGAAAAAATGTCTTTTCGAATCCTCTGACCATTTTTTAAATGATTGATTTTTATGTATTTATTTATTTATTTATTTATTTTTGCTATTGAGTTGTGTGAGCTCTTTATATATTTTAGATATTAAGCCCTTATCCAGTACATATGATTTGCAAATATTTTCTCCCATTACATAGGTTGCCTCTTCACGTTGTTGATGGTCCTTTGCTTGCAGAAGCTTTTTAATTTAATGTAGTCTCACTTGCTTATTTTTGCTTTCGTTGCCTCTACTTTTGGTATCAAATTCGAGATGTCATCACCAACATCAAGGAGCTTAACCCTGTTTCTTCTAGGAGTTTTATGATTATAGGTCTTAACACTCAAGTCCTTAATCCCTTTTGAGCTGATTTTTGTAGATGTTGTAAGATAAGGATCAGGTTTCATTCTTTTGCATGTAGCTGTCCAGTTTTCCCAATATCATTTATTGAACAGGTTGTCCTTTCTCCACTGTATATTCTTGGCTCTGTGCCGTAAATCAATTGGCTATATACATGGGTTTATTCCAGGCCTCTCTACTCTCTTCTTTTTAGTTTATCTGTAAAAGTACTATATTTTTGAATAATTTTACAGTAAAAGTTCTAGAACATTTTCCATCAGAATCAACTAATAGTTTGATTTTGTGATATTTTTTCCATTTCTTGCTAAGTTTGCAACTTCCAGATGCTGTGATTATGAGGAATTTTATTACATAATGAAAAGAAAGGTTATGTTTTAAAAGACATGTGTTTTACTAAATTTTTTTGAAGGTTTAAGAAAAAGATCTAAATGTCATCCTTTAAAAATCTTTGCACTTTACTGTTGTTTCTGTTTTCCCATCTTTACACTGTTTATACTCATTATAAATTCTAGGAATACAGTTAGACAATGGCACCAGTGGTCCACTTGGGTTAAAAACTTTCTTAGGAATTACCAAGTCATTTTTCCCTCTACCAAGAGAAATACATGCATTAATATTTCAAGAGTAGTATAGTATATTGCTATATGGTCCCTGGTGTTGGTAGTCTTTAGTATTTCCAATCCAGAGGGCCAGGCTACTTAGTAACAGAAGACTCCAGACTTTCCTTTCTCTTGAAATTAGTGAAATTAGCACACCCTATCTTCTTCCTGAGGGCTGGTAAAGGAAAAAGTCCTTTTGAACCACCAGGATTAAACAATTCTCTCTTTCTCTCTCTCTCTCTCTCTTCCTCCCCTCTACCCCCTCCTCTCTCCCTCCCTCCCTTCCTCTCACTCACACACACGCTCACACCGCCTCCCTGCTCCTGCTTGTCTAAATTCCAAATTTGCATCCCAAGGCGGAGATAGGTATAGCCTGAAGTGTCAGCTTTGAACTACTCCAAGCACCTCTCTGGCTAAAAGGAAGAAGTGATTGAGAAATCCCTCCTCAGACTGTTGCTTCTCCGCCCCCAACCCCTGCCCCCACCCTGGCTGGGTCCGTGACTGTCCCCTAGCACTCCGCCCCCACTCCACTCTCCCCGATATCTCTAAACCCAGTCTGGGCACCAAAGTCCCCGCCCCCTTTCACTGCCAAGAGCAGTTCTTAACCTTTTTTGGGCCGGGGACCTACAAAACGCTCCGGACCCTCTCCAGGATGGGGACAGAGGTTGGGAGAAGAAAAGCTTGACAGCTTTGTGAAACTTTCAAAAGACTGGATCTGAAACGCACCCCGAACTTCCAGATTAAGAACCTCATCTCTAAAATTCTTGATTTAAAACGATCAGATTGAGAGTGGTGCTCAGATGCCACATCTCATTCCCAGTGAGAAACTGTAGGAGGGAGAAGGCATTCCGGCACTGGGCCACTTTCACTTGTAAGAAACCAAATGAGGGGGAGAGACAGGGACAGAAATTCATAAAGGGGAAAGAGAAGAGGGAGAGCGCTGTTATAAAGACAAGAAGACAGATGGGAGGAAAGAGAAAAGGGAAAGAAATAGGGGAAACAGGGACACAATGGCAGGGCAGGCGACAGCAGTGGGAGAACCGGCACAGAGCGCAGCGCAGAGAGGCGAGGGCGAGGAAGGGAGAAAAGAGAGCAGAGGAAGGAGGAGAGGAAAGGGATCTAGAGGCAGAAACTGGCAGCGCCGGGAAAGGGAGAGAACTTTCTCTGCCCTCCCTCCCCAGCGCAATGAGTCTCAGAAAAGGCGATCTCCACGAGGTGGCGGGGAGCACGAGCGGCTGGCCCCCGAGCTCCGGGCGCCTCTGGCCTCCGCCTCTTGCAGCCCTAGCCGACTGTGAGACTCGCACGGGCGGCCGAGGAGGGGACTCCGTCTAGAAGGAGGCGGTCCCCACTCCCTTCGCTTTCTCCTCCCCTCTCCTCCTAGAGGCGGGCACCCGGGGTATTTGAGCGGCGGAGGACCCGCGGCCCCCCCCCGCCTCCGCCCCCCCAGCCCCCCATTCAAGAAGCCGCTCCGCTATCCCGGGCAGCACAGGGCGCCCGGCGCGCCTCGGAGCGCACGTTCCGCGCCTTCTCCTGCCGGCTCCCTGGACATTATGCGGCCGAGCAGCCGAGCCCCAGTCCTCCTCCTCCTCCGGCTCCTCCTGCGGCCCGAGCGGCTCAGCTCTCGGCAGGCGGCGGCGTTGTTCAGCCGAGCGCAGACGGGACCCTCGCAGCGAGACCTCAGCGACTCCTAAAGTCAAAAGTTGGCGGCGGGCGCCAGGCTCCGCGCGCTCACCGCGGCCGCTGCCTCGCGTCGCCGCCGCAGCCAAGCCGGGCAGGAGGGAGGGGGAGTGGGAGACACGGGGGAGGGGTGGGGAGCACCATGCAGTTTGTATCCTGGGCCACACTGCTAACGTTCCTGGTACGGGACCTGGCCGAGATGGGGAGCCCAGACGCCGCGGCGGCCGTGCGCAAGGACAGGCTGCACCCCAGGCAAGGTAATGAGACTCTGGCCACCGCGACCCCTCCGCCCCAGTAGCCACCTCCCCTGCCTCTGACTCCGACAGCGGGCACCCCGCAGCGGAGGCCTCTCTCCTTTTCCTAGAAAGAATTATCTTTGGTTTTACAGCCTCTCCCTTTTTTAGGTCATTCCCAGCCAATTTCTAGAGAGAGCCGCTGTAGAACAAACTTAATCTCCTCCAGTCCTCTTTGCTTGTAGTTTGATCTTTCCCCTTCCCCACCTCCATGTCCCAAACTACAGTTACTTAGTAACTGGGGGTAGCAGATAGTAGTATGTTTTATTTGATTCAGAGTATTTGTCAGAATCTGAAATTATATATTTTTTACTTTGTTCATTGTTTGCTTCCAAATGGTGTATCCTCAGAGTCTAGCATAGTACCTGGACGTTTCTGGCACATAGTAGGTGCTCAGTAAATATCTGTGCATTGGCCGAGGGTGACGGCATTGACTCAAAATGAGGGGAAAAAAACTGTTGGAAAATAACCCGGGACAAAGCCCCCTTCATTTTGAATTAAAACTTAAGGGAAATTGCTTTGTGGAAAATGGAATTATTGGTTCATGTGTCTCTGCTTTTCCCTGCAGCGAAATTATTAGAGACCCTGAGTGAATACGAAATAGCGTCTCCCATCCGAGTGAACGCTCTCGGAGAACCCTTTTCGACGAACGTGCACTTCAAAAGAAGGCGACGGAGCATTAACGCAGCCTCCGACCCCTGGCCTGCCTTCGCTTCCCCCTCTACCTCTTCCCAGGAGCATTACCGCCTCTCTGCCTTCGGCCAGCAATTTCTATTTAATCTCACTGCCCATGCCGGATTTATCGCTCCAATGTTCACGGTCACCCTCCTCGGGACGCCCGGGGAGAATGAGACAAAGTTTTATTCCGAGGAGGAAGCGGAGCTCAAGCATTGCTTCTACAAAGGCCATGTCAATACCAAGTCCGAGCACACAGCGGTCATCAGCCTCTGCTCAGGAATGGTGAGTTGGTGCGCGCCCCCCCCCCCAACTCCCCAAGCCTCCCCTCCCTCCTCTTCACCCGTTTCTGGAAGGCTTAATTAATTGCTCTCTTGCCTAAGACCCTCACTGCGCCTAGTTTCCACTCTGGCTTTAAATATGCACTAGAAACTCGTCTGCATCCTGAGGTTCGGGTGAAGAGCCCAGTGCGTGTGCTTACACTGGAGAGGAGCGCACGCAGCCGCTCCCAGGGGGTTCAGTATGTTTCGGAGCTTTCTACCGTCCGAACTCAGGCTCCCCCTGCGTTTTGCCCAACGCTAGTAGGCGGCTTAGAAGCTGGTTTCCAAATTCCGAGTTGTCCTTCCTTGCAGCAAACCCTGCTGCCCAGGAGCGGAGCAGCTGAGCGCAGGAAGGACCCGACTCCTCATTGGCGCGTCTTGAGTCCGGGGTGTGGGCTGAGGATCCCCAGCCTCGGGTATGGGGAGTTCCTTCTGTGTGTCGTGGAGGGCGGTGCGTAATCTAGAGTCCCGGCGATTTCTCTGGGCCTTTTTTCACGCGCCAGGAACCCCGGAGGCTGACAGGATTGACTGGGAACAGGTCCGTCCCAGGAACGGCGGAAGGGTGGGCCGAGAGCTCCGGGGGCGGGGAAGAGGGCGGAGCCTGCCCCGGACGCTCTGAATTTGGATAGAAACTGGGAGTGGGGGTGTGGCGCAGTCCGACTCTGCACCCTGCTGGCGGGGTGGCCCCAAGAAGCAGAAATAGTGGGGGGAGAGCCTGGAGAAGCTGCAATAGGAGATTTCGGTACTCCTGGGTTTTCTGCCACGCATATGGGGTTCCAGAGAATCGAAAGACAGAGTTTACGACGCCCTTTCCCTGGAGAGGGAGGGCGAGTAGGCGCGGTATGGCCACCTCCTTGCACTGCAAAATACGCACTTAGCAGGTTTTCCCAGCGGATACCTCGACCCTCTCCTGACCTTCCCCTCCCCACTTGCTCTCCAGTTGGCCCCACATGGCATCGGCTTTTTATGCCCCGTCCCCCCTACGACATTTGAAGACCTGCTGTAAAGTTCTGGTCAGAGGAAAAGTGGTCCTTGACTTTCCCAAACGATGTGCGTTCCTACCACGCGCTTGTGACGCAGAAACTTTCCCAGGTCAGGTTCTCCTAGTGCAAAGCGCTGTGCGCACTGCGCCCGGGTGATGCATTTACTCTTCCCCTAAGGACCCACATTCCCTGTCACCTTCTCTAAGAGGGAGCACGGATACTTACCCGGGGGCACTTGGTTGCCCCTTCTGCGCGCTGTTGGTGGATTCAGTGTCGCGGTCTGGATGTCGCATCCATCTCCACGGTTCTACGGAAGGGTCGGAAGGATCTGGTGGGGATTGAGGCAAGCCTGAAAACTGCGATGGGGAAGGTTTTAGCCTCCTGAGATACAGGCATGGGGATGAGCCCCTCCAGCCCCCAGCAAAGCGCCCGGAGCTGCTGCGCCGCAGTTGAGCTTGTTGGGGGTGGGCGGAGACGGCAGTTTGACGCACGGGGGGGGGGGGGGGGGGCAAGGGG
>CM052799.1:27634005-27840827 GCA_028533885.1 Nasua narica | reverse complement strand
AAGTTTGTAAACAACCTTTACTCCTCCTCCCTCCCCGCCTCCACACCCCGCTGAGTGGCCCCAGCAGTTGTATAAATACTTTGCTGCGCCGCTTGATTTCAATTGGCAATTTTAGGTGGTAACTCGAACGTGGGTGTACAAGTGGTAACTCTCTTAGGGAGCTGAGGGCCAATTCAGAAATGATTGTGTAGACTGAAAAACCCCTTCATATTGCATTTGATTTGCAATCTGCCTCTTCTGGGAGAGAAAGGTCCAGAATAAATCTTAAAGATAAGTACACGGGGTGTTTCTATCTTCAGCAATTAATCTAGCTCCAATCTCATCTGGCTCATCCCTTTGTCTTCCTTCTGGAATTTCTCCTTCTTCCTAGGACTTCCCAATACCATTTCTATACCAGTAATGTCATGAAGTTCCTAGTGGCTCACCCAGGAAATCTTTCACTCTTTAGAGTGAATCTAAAAATGCCAATCTATCCCCCAACACACACCCCACCACCAGTTATCATTTTCCCTGAATTCGGTGGTAGATGTGTATCTCACCTCGTCTGAACAAGCTCTGCCCTAATTCTAGACCTCTTTACTTCACTGCTCCTCTCTCTTTTAGTACTACTGTCTAAGAAATATTTCCATCTGGCTTCTCCTCCTTCCCTCTTTCCTCTCTAATCCCTGCCACACAGATTAACAGATTAATAGATTAAGGATGGCTTGGTGCAAGATCACATTACTTGCCCCTGTTCACTCACCTTACCTAGTAGCTCCCCACTACTAGGAACACCTAACTCCTTCCTCTGACAACTCTGACCATTTACGATGTGCCTTCTCACGCCTTGCACACCCACACGCCACACTCTTCTCTTGGGCTTTCCCTCCACCAATTCTGTGTATCAGTCAATCTGCTTTTGTTCCTTTTGCTGAATTTCCCTCCCACCCCAAGTCCTACCTTACTGCCTTTGGGCTTTTGGCTTTACTTGGTCATCTCCCCTGGTATCACATGCTCCAATCCGCCCCCTCGTTTAAAGTGTAACTTACATAGCTTCTTCCCCAGGACATCTTGTCCTTCAGACTACTGTCCTCTCTCCCTCTCCGGCTTCACAGATCCTTGTCTGTATCCTTCTTATGATGCTTAGTTTGCTCTCCCTTGTATTACAGTTTTTGGTACACGCGATCTATCCCTTTCCTTGGCAGCAGGGTCAGCATCGGGCATTTATCTCCCATGTTGGAGCCTTGTGTATTGTATTTAGTACCTACATTGGGATAAATGGTCCCTGTAACCAAGAGAAAATGACTCTTAGAGCTGACATGCATCAAAAGTGTCTTCTGTAAATCAACAACAAAATTTGGCATCATACAGATAACATTTATTGGACTCTTATTATGCAAAGTACTTTTTGTGTGCATTATCCCATCCCCTCCAAATCATCACAATAGCCCAATCCTCAAAACAGCCCGTCTGACAGATGAGGAAGGACACTGAGGCTTGAAGTCCGAGGCTCGCTCCAGGTCTCCTAAATAGGAAGTGGCGGAGTTCCCACCCTGTCTTTCTGACCCATGCTCCTAACCGTGGACCAGAGACTGGATCTGTATTCCTAAAGAGACTTTGAAGTTCTTTTTTAAAAAGGTACTGAACTAAAGTCAGGACACCTGAGTTCTAGATTCAGTACTGGCACCATTTAGCAGCTGCTTCTGTATCACTTAAGAGGGACTTTGGACAAGTCACTTCCTCTCTCTGGGCCTTAGTTTCCCCTTTTACTAATGAAAGGTGCCAGATCACCACCAGACAATAAACTCCCAGGCTCTTTCCCAGTGTTTATGGCCGGTCTCTGGTAGATGGCACATGTAGTAAGCTACCGCTCTGTGCTCAGAGAGCACCCAAATTGTATATTTAAAACAGAGAGAGGTGCCTGCGTGAGAATAGGTTAAACCACTTCTTCTCCGGAAGCCAGCCATTCTTAGTCTGAATACACCAGGGCTGTTCTCCCTGTAAGCCAACGGCTCATGAATCACACGGAAGGCTTTTTTAAAAATACGGATTCTTACCCCTAGAAATTCCAGATCTGCAGGTATGGGGTAATGCCACAAATCCCTTATTTTTTTTCAAGTCCCCAGGTAATTTTGAAGTTTAGATAGGTTTGGAAACCCCAGTGTCTCAACCTCCTGCTTCCCAAACTTTATTGTGTATAAGAATACCTTGGAGTGCGCATTGAAGTTCCAGCTCCTGGGCCCTACGCTCCAGAGATTTTGATTCCGTAGATCAAATTTAGGCTGGAGCATGATTATTTGAATTTCTAACAGACTCCTAAGTGTTGCTGATACTACCCCTGGCATTCAAGGACTGTCACTTTCATTGTGTCTAGGAGAAGGTAAAAGGACCCTGCTTTTTTTTTTTTTTTTTAAACAACATCATTGAAGAACTTGATTTCTTCCTTTAAAGACTTCCCACTGCAAGGCATGGGCAACTTTTTAGTGCTCTTGGATATGTGGTTTGGGTGGTTCAACCTTGAGGCATAGTTTGCCATCTTGTGGGTATGCGGGAAGGGAGAAGGAGTTGCTTACACACATTCTGTCCTGGTGGTTAGAGGCTAACACAGCAGCAAAGCAAGCCACTAGGGTGTTCTAATCCCATACAAAGTGTCAATTTGCTAAGCACTTTCCAGCATTATCTCATTTAGTTTGCACCATAAGCCTTTATAATAAGTCCTTTTGTCCCCAGTTGGCAAATAAGGAAGCCAAAGCTCAGAGCAGTTAAGGACCTTGCCCAAGGTGGGCGGGTAAGTGCCCAGACTGGGATTGGAACCTAGGGCAGCCCAATTCCAAACCTTGTACTGTCTCACTCCCTATTGCGAAGGGAAGGGGTGTGCAGAGACTCACCTGCCAGTGTCACTGGTGGGACCAGCTGGAGTGCCTGCGGTTGATCTATGCTTTCTGAGTTTGAATAATGATAAGGCTCCCAAGAATCAGCTTTTCCCTCCGGAGCTCACACCTGTCCGTGCATTTCCAGGCTATCTGCACACGCAGAAACATTCTCTCGAAACAGCCTCCAAAAGTGAGTATGACTAGAATTTGGGCACCAAGGAAGGATTTCTTAGAGACAGATTTGCATAGCAGGTGCCATAAACTAGAGTCAACTCAAGGAGAAGGTACTGTCTTGGGGGGGTGCAAATAAACCGCTTCCCCAAACGGGTGGGCGGTGAGTTCAGTTTTCAGCAGCTCTCGCGGGGCCGGGCTTGGGGGAAATGCCAGCCTCTCTCCTTGGCAATGTTCCATTTTTTCTCCCTCCCTGTGGTTGAGTTCTATTAAATCAACCTCTCATATCTCTTCATCGGCAGCTGGGCACTTTCCGGTCCCATGATGGGGATTATTTTATTGAACCACTACTGTCCATTGACGAGCAAGAAGATGAAGAGGAACAGAACAAACCGCACATCGTCTATCGGCACAGCACCCTGCACAGAGAGCCCTCCACGGGAAGGCGCGCGTGTGACATCTCAGGTACTTCCCTCCTGCTCGAGCAGAGCCCGGGCTCGGTGAGATGGGTCAGTGGCAATACCACAGACAGGAACCTCTTCCACAGGCTGCAGAGTGCCACTGTTTACATTGTCGCTTACTCAGTCTTCCAGTGAGGTAGGTACTTCCCGTGGCACAGATGTGGAAGCTACAGAGAGGTTTAGTGACTTGTCCCAGGTTGCACGGCTAAGAACCAACAAAGCCCCTATACGAGCTCATCTCACTCCAGGCTCACGGTGGGCAAAGCTGCCTCTCTTTGGGTTTGCTAAATTTTAAGATGCGGCTTTAGTAGTCTCTTCAGGCTCTCACAGCCGTATCCTCAGTCAGCAGTGGTTCGTGTTCCCTGCATGTCTTGGTGTTTTCTTTCTTTCTTTTTTTTTTTTTTGGCCATGTAGGGTTACAGAAAAGTGAAATAATCTTGTAAACAGAACTCACCAAAATTTCTTTGTGTTCACTGGGGTTTTTCCTATCAACATTAGTTTTAGTTGTTGTTCTAGGCTTCAGGAAATAGTGGGATAGATGTGTGGATTGTGCTGTCAGATTCTGTCAAATGCGTCTGTGTCTACCCCTGGCTTTCCTCCCATGCGGGACACATTTCCTTGAGGCTTTGTGCTGACCTGTCTGGCCATTGTCAAGGCTGTGTCATTCTGGGCCCCTTGGAGAGCTTATGTTTGTGTATATTTCTCAGTCTACAGCCTTGAGGCAACCTTCCACTGTCTTTGAAGCCTGGTTACTTTCTCTCTGATGACGGCTTGTCACTAGAAATTGTCCCTCAATTTGGCCCTGTTTTAGGATGTTTGTTAGAATACTCTTTTTTTTATTCGTGAGCTTTGTTTCTAAAACTTTGCCCTTGTCCTTATTCTTTATTCTTAAAAGTTGCTTCTCCGAATTAAATAACTTTTTAGGGTCTTTCTGGCATCTCCAAACAAGACCCGAATTCCAAACCAGCAGATGGTTTCCTAAAACGCTTCCCAAAGGATCACTTGTTTCGTCTCACATTCGCCTCTGTGACAGACCGTGTCCCCTCCTGGAATTATTCCTAAATAAGAAAAAATAACATTGGCTGTTTGTAACCCAGAATAGCCAGGTCATAAGGTGTAGCACTGTGGCCCACCTAGCACTGTGTTCCTCCTCCCAGGGCTGAATGGGATATACCTGAAATGCGATGTCAGTCAGACTCACTAAGGAGCCGGAGGGGGTGGAGGGTGGGCCTGAGGGAGTGGTGTGCTCAGAACCTACAGTCCCAGCAGTTGGCACGGTGCCAAGACGGCCAGCTACCGGGGAGTGTAATGGCAAGATGTGTATTCCATTTTTTTGGACCATGCTACTGAGAACACTGTCCTTTCCTTCTTGACTTCCCAAATCTGAATTAGCAAATGCTTACTTTATATATGTGCCTAAGCCTATATATAGCATGTGCTAGAAAGGAAACATGTGATTACTCCCCTTCTATCTTATTGATATATATTCAGAAGATACTCAAGTAGTATGTTCATCGATCGATTTATTGAACAACAGCACTTTGTGATAGTCTTCTGCCCTAAAGTGGCAGCAAACCAACGTTAAAAACAAACAACAACGACAAAACAGAGCTGCCATTTATGAAGGTCCCACTCTATACTGGCAATGTGCAAAGCACTTTACCAACACGACTCTAGTGAGTCCTTACCACGACCCTGGGGGGCGGGTTTCCCCCACAAACCTGGGGGCGTTCTTGCCCCCATGGTACCTGGCAGGGGGCAGAGGTCAAGAAACTTGCTCCAGACTCCCAGCTACTCCAAGATGACAGCCCACGCTCGTCTTATCCCATGACCCATCGTCTCTGTGCAGGGGGTTGTGTATGTGTGCGGATGTTGGGTGGGACAGAAAGAGAGAGAAGTCTTACTTAATGCTCTCACTAAAGTTCTTTTTTTAAAAATTAATTACCTAAGTCAATTGACATTTGATTTTCTGGGCCGGAGGACAAGTCATTGTCAAGTACTGTTAGAAAGACAAAGAAGAGGGACTCTGAAAAGGTAACATTGGAGGACAACAGAAGATGCCTTAATTTAAAAAAAAAAAGTTCTTTGGTTCCATTCCTTCTTGGTATCGGGGCCACCATCGAAATCACTCATGCCGACTCTCAGATTTCTTTCGGGTGGGTCCTTGCCCGTGACCAGTCTGTCTGCCCTTCCTTTACCCCATGTGATGAATCAGGAGCCCAGCTGTCTTGATGGGCTCTTCCAAAGGTTGCTGCTGGACTCTGCCATTCTGGTTTCTCTCTTCCAGCTGCTTCCGCACTCCTTCTTTGAATACAGATGCAGGAGGCTCAGAACAGTTGGAAAGAACTCTGGAATATGGCACAATTCACTAGCAGCCATTACAGGGATGGACCAGCAGGTCACAGAAACATCCGAAACCAGGTAGCTTGTGCACAGGGAGTGAAAGTAGGTGGAGCAGTGTAAGGAGAAGTCCCTCTGGCCAGAGCAGAAAACATCCTCTACAGATAGTAATCCACTCAGCTTTAGGGATTTCCCCTAGAGCAGTGGTTGGTAGCCAGAGGTAAACTTTAGAAGACTCCTGGGAGCTTCGTACAAGTATAGATTCTTTAAACACACACACACACACACACACACACACACACACACACACTCTATCTCAGGCTAGTGAGAAGGCGCAAGAATCAGTGGTGAGTGCCTCATGGGACCCAGAGGTTCCGCTAAATGTGAGCATCCCTGCCAGTGTGGGATTTAAGGCAATAACCACTCTCCATGACCTGCCACTTGCTTTGCCATGGACTTGGCGTTCTTCGTCACTGTTTTCTATGTCCTAGAGGCTGATGGAAGGTTTTCTGGAGGAGACAGTAGTAGTTAGCTCTAGGCCAACAGGCTCATTCTGTACAGATGAACAAACTATAGTTCTGGGATGTTAAGTTACTTCTTCCAGGAGTGACCAGCTGTATATTCAACACCAACCCATTGGAGTTTAAGATCGCCATACCCTGGGAGCAGGCACCACAAGTCCACTGCTGAGCTGGATATAACCCTTAGTTGCTGGGTAATGGGATCCTGGCCAGTGCCTACAGATGGTTGGAGTCCTGCTCATTTCTGATTCTTGATGTATGTCTCATTTTTCAAAAAAAAATTCTGAGATAACTTATATTAAAATGAGAGGTGCAGAAGGAGTCTTATGTAGTGAAAATTGCGTGGGTTTAGAAGGGAGGCGACAACTTAATTTATCCGTTCAGACGTGCATTCAGCCATGGCGTATTTCCAAACTCCTCTGTGCCATGAGGATAAACCAGGAACCTTCTTTATTCCGTCAGCTGTGTGACCTCAAGTGCAGTTAGAGCATAAAGTAAGAAAAACACATGCCTTTCAAGGGTGTCATTAGGACTAAATGAGTATGAAATAATGAAAGCTCCTGGGACAGTGTTTAGTAGATGGTAGACAATCGCTGAATGGGAGATTAAAAAGAAGAGTCATGAAAATAGAAATTGAAACAACACAGCAAGGAAAGGAAAACTCAGTGCCAAAACCCAAAGCTAATCGGGTCCCTGGCCTTAGCTGAGAGCTTCTTGGTAACCAGGTCATAAAGGGCTTATGGGACTTGTACAAGGTCACCCTGCCAGCAAGTGATGGGGCCCAGAGCCCCCTTCTCTTTGCTTATTGTCTCCGTACCTAATGCAACATTTTAAAAATTCATTTCTTGGAAGTTTCTCTTGGCCCAGAGGCTGCCCTTCCTACAGCGTCTCTGTTTTGCCATTGTTGGTTATGTCTGGGTGTGTACATTTGGGCCAGTTGTGTGGATCTGCATTTATTTGTGATTTTCATCCTGTTTGTAAGTTCCTCAGGATTCAGGATGGGGGTTGGGGCATCTTTTCTTTCCGGTGGCATGCCCATGTTACTCCTGTGTCCCCTACACATCGGGTCCTCGGCAGGGCTCATTGAGCTGCCTGCCTGCCCCATACACGCGGTGGGGGGGGAGGGTGCAAGTGCGGGGGGGGCAGGGGAGTCACTCGGGAGAGTTTATTGCTTTTATAAGCCACTTCCTGCGGATCCTTCACACTGCATTTCCAGATGAAACCCCAAGTTCTATCTCACAGACACTCTCTGTTTGACCCTGAATTTTGCACAAGAGGATTTAGTTGTTCTTATCAGCGAGATAGACGTGCTTCCTGGTAGGTGAGAGAGAGAAAGGCGAGGGGGGGGAAGGGCCAACAGAAGGCTGTTTTGTTTGGGCCAAAGACAGTGTTTTTCCATTACTAGAATGCTTCTCTCACCCTCCCATCTCAGCAAGGCCTGCTGGGTTTTTGTTTTATTGAAGGCATTTAAGAATTATGTACCTGTTGACCTGATGCCACTTCTAACGAAATAATCGGACAGTTGTGGGAAGACATTGGTGTGAGAATACTCAGGATGGTTATAGCAAAAGGCTGGGAGCAACGTAAGTGTCCTTCAGTAGGAGGAGAGACCAATCATTCATGAGGGATATATTGGATGGACTCCTATGCAGCCATCAAAAATGATCATACAGATTTATATTAACACTGACATATATGTACCTCTTAAGTGAACAAGAAGTCACGAACAAGTGTGTGTGGTATGATCTCATTTTTTAAAGATGATAGCTGTGTGGTGGTACACGTCTGTTTAAAGAAAAAATATGTACAGAAATATTAAAAAGGGATTGTTTCTGGTGGGCAGGAGCATAGGCAACATTTATCTTTTAATTTTATGTTCTTCGATTTTTGCCACAGTTCTATAATCGTTTTATAATCAGAAAACACAGTTAAAAAGAAACGGGACTACTGGAATACAGTTACTTTGTAGCCCCATGGCAGTTGTGACAGGGACCAGAGGCCAAGCCATGAGCCCATGCATTTTTTTAATATTTTTGGAATGAGACAGTTACCGTAACCAGACAGATAACAATCCTGCTTTGTATCTGCTTCTTTGGGATAACGGGGCTGGTCAAAGCTGAGGCTCCATCTCAACCCTGCTCAATTGCCTGGTGCATGTTGAACTGACCCTGGGATTGCCATGGCTTAGTCTCCATTAGGCATTAGGCCCTGGAGACTCTGTCCATGAGGATGTACTGTCACTTGTTGGTTGGACTCCCAAGGGTGCGACTCCCACAACGGCTGGAGAATACAAGATGATAAAGACATTCTTTATTAGGGTCTTAGGTGCTTTAGGGGTCACCGTGCTACAAACCTTCCACACATTATCATTTATAAGCCGTTCAACAACACTGTAGGGTATGTGTTATTACCCTTATTTTACATTTGAGAAAATTACAGCTCAGAGAGGCTGAGCAACTTGTCCAAAGTCACACAGCCAGTAGGAAGTGTGGCTGACACTTGAACCCAGATCTAATTCCTGTGTGCCGCCCGGTGGGCCTGACTCCATGGAGAATACAAATGCTAGTCGCCATCTAGAAAATCCTTTTCACTTGCGTTTTCACAGTGTCTTTGATGTTCGTTGAATGCAGTCCCTAGATGCTATCAACAATAGCTCACATTTGTTGAGCACGCATTGTGAGGCAGGCACTGTTCCAAGGGCTTTACGTGGATTGTATATTTTAATCTTTACCTCAACGTACATTTTGCCATCTGCAGAGAAACCCATTAAGTTGGCTTGCCCGAGGACACAAACCTCGACAACATCCCAATTTCCACAACCCTTTTGTCCTGGTCTACTCAGAGGGTTTTTTTTTTTTTTGCTCTGCCCTTTGTGGATTCCTTTGCTTTCAGCTATGGATTGTTTTCCCTGGCAGGACTTCTAGTTTGCTTGCCTACAATTTGATTGGATTGGAGGAGGGCTGCCTGGTGCCCGGAATTCCCACCAAGACTCTAATGACTCGCTGAGGCCTCGGGTCTCCCGCGTGCCTCTGTTGGAGAGTATACTTATTACACATTAACCTCTGGGATTCCGTTAATAATTTAGCATAGATTAGCTGATTAGATTAGTGGCCCGATAGTTGGGCCCAAATGGAGTGAGAGACAGAGCGAAGGACGGACCTCTGGGGGGTGGGGGTGTTAAGTAAACCATTCTGGGGCGGCTGGAGGGTTCCAGGCTGTGCCAGAAGTTTTGGCTGACCCCAGGGTCCTGCCTAGGCTCAAGCAGGTCAGTGGTTGTTGGTTAATTCGTTACTTCTATGAGAAGCCAGCCTGCCTACACCTTCCCACACACACTTTCTGGATCTCCACATCCTTTCCTGTAGCCATTGAGCCTGTGGAGAGAAGAACAGGTAACATCTAAGGAGCCTTGTGCTGGGCAGCGCAGAAGCCCGCGGTGGGTTATTTTGTTTACTCCCGCAAGAGCTCTTGGGGAGAAGGATGCTCCCATCCTTCCCATTTACAAATAAGAAAGCTGAACTGGGAAAGGTGAATGGACATGTCCACAGTGTGTAAGGGAAACAGCCAGCCCTCAAACGAGGGGTTGATTGGAATCTTCAAAGATAGTTTCCACCATTTGGGATTTATTGTTTTGCTTCACATCCTATCACGGCCTTCTGTTTGTTCCTCATCAGTCTTGATACCTTTTTTCTCCTTTTTTATGTTCTTCAGGGACTGTATCTAATAAATAGTCAACGTAGGCAACTCCAAGATTACTGTTTTGAATAACTGAGTTCTTGAGCCTGTTTCCTCAGCTTTATCTTCTTTGTGGCATTCATATAAAAAATGCCTTTTTTTTTTTTAAACCTCAGCATTAATGCAATACTACAGAAAAATAAAGGAAAGTAGAAAAGAAACTTCTAACACAGGAACTATTTTTTTCTTTCATCTGTGCTCATTTATTTGCTTACCTTTTTTCATCATGTCTTTAAAAACGCATGTTATGGGGCGCCTGGGTGGTTCAGTCATTAAGCGTCTGCCTTAGGCTCAGGTCATGATCCCAGGGTCCTGAGATCGAGCCCCACATCGGGCTCTCTGCTCAGAGGGAGGCCTGCTTCTCCCTCTCCTACTCCCCCTGCTTGTGTTCCCTCTCTCGCTGTGTCTCTCTCTGTCAAATAAATAAATAAAAATCTAAAAAAAAAATAACGCATGTTAGGAAGACCATCTTTAAGCACACGTACATACACAGAGGCAACAGTGAAATGAACCCCCATAAAGACACCATCTACACTTAATGATAGCAAAGACTTTTTCATGTTTGCTTTCTATTTTTTCTTTTTGCTGGAATATTTGAAAGTAAACGCAGGTATTATGACATTTCCTGTCTAAATGTTCCCATATACATCTCTGAAAGATGAGGATATTTTCTTATGTAACTGTAATGGAAATCTACCACACTAAGCAAAATCAGTAATAATCGCTCCATATAACCCATACAGTACAAATGTTAAAATTTTCCTAATTGTCTCTGCAACGCCTTCTTAAAGTCCATTTGTTTAGATTGTGATCAAAACATGATCCGCACATTGCAAGTGGCTGTCCTCTCTCTAATTTTTTTTTAAGATTTTATTTATTTATTTGACAGAGGGAGTGGGTGCGCAGGCAGAGGGAGAGGAAGAAGCAGACTCCCTGCTGATCAGGGAGCCCGATGCGGGGCTCCATCCCAGGACCCCAGGACTCCAAAACTCCAGGATCATGACCTGAGCTGAAGGCAGACACTTAACCGACTGAGCCCCCCAGGCGCCCCAGGGGTTCTGTCTCTTAAATAACTTTTCACTTGGCTGCCAGTGACATCCTTGTTCAATTGCTGTTTTCCTTAGAGTTTAGGTTTGCTCCCCAGTCTTTTTTTCCCCTTTCCTCTTCTTTTACTCGTTGATTCATCTTTATCGTTGTAAGGTAAGGCCACCTTTGTAGCCATTTGGAAGAATAGGGTCAGGCCTAAACCCAGAGCGGGTACCAAGAACAAAGCTACCAGGAATGAGCCACCTATCAGGGTCATTTCATCAAGCCCAAAGAGATAGCGTGGTTAGGTTGTTTTTTGACCTTTTATCTGGAGTACCTTGATAACCCTCTTTCTTCTTCCTTTGTTGTTGTTGTTTTTTTAATCTACCCGTAGAAAGATTGTCAATGTACAGTATTTACTAAGACTGCTTTATCTACCATTCAAGGATTTCACTCCCCTGTGTTTTGAAGCCCCCCGAGAGTCAGTTTGTGATTGGGAACTGTAAAGTGGTAAGTTAGATTTGGGCCTGGAATTAGGACTCCTTGGTGTATGACGTGCTTTCCTTCCTCCTCCCTCGAGCACTTTTGGTAAGCTTCTGGATTCAGAGATACCATGAGGGCTCCTGGTTGGCTTTGAGCCCCAAATCAGGGCCTTTCCGTGTCACTTGTGACCAATCCCGATTGTTCCTCTCACTTGGCTTCAGACTTTGAGAAGGAGCTACATCAAGCCAGGGGCAAATGTTGGGAAAATGCTTCCTTATTTATTGATCCCCATCTCTCATGGGACATTGGAATCAGAATGAGGTCTTGAAAATGCAGTTGGCCTGTGGTGTGTGGAAAAAATTCACATGGATGGGTTTGGCTTCAGAATTTCTCTGCGACCATTTTTTTCACAAAGCTTTTCACTTTCCATGAATATTTTCTAGTGTCTTCTTTCCATTTCTCTACTAGGATAATTTATATGCAGCAGCAGTCATACTTTCTGATATACTATTGTCTGCTGAGGAAAAAGGGTCATATAATGCTTGCCAATTTGTCTGTCTCTCCAGCAAGCCCCCAAAACAAATTACGACACACGTCCCCTCTAAAGAAGGGATGTAAGTAACTGCAGAAGGCTTTGGTCAGGGCCCGAGGAAATTTGGTCAGGTGTTTAGACTCACAGAGGCAGGAAGATTTGGACTGAATCAGGGGTCCTCAGCCTCTTCATCTGAGTGGGCTGTCTTTTTGAAGTAGGACATTGTAGAATCTCTTGGTTCTCTTCAGAAGAGGGAATAAACCCACTTGTTTAGTGAAAGGCTATTTTATCATGCATAATTTAAATTTTTTAACTTTGTAGCTGCCAGAGATCAGTTCTTTATGATAATCAGATTATGACAGAATCATTATTGTAGCCATTTATGGGTGACCCAAGTCTGTTGATGTCTGGACCAGATTTCTGCACGGATATTCTGTGCAACTGAAAATCAGTAAGTAGGCACCATTGTGAACATCACAAAAAGGAGCATGAGGGAATGCAAGATACGATGCCTTGTGGACAGTGTGGGTCGTGGACTTTGAGAAGGAGCAACATCAAGCCGGGGGGCGAATGTTGGTAAAATGCTTCCTTATTTATTGATCTCCATCCCTCACGGGACATTAGAATCAGAGCAGCGTCTTGAAAATGCAGTTGGCCTGTGGTATGTGGAAAAAGTTCAAATGGATGGGTTTGGCCTCGGAATTTCTCTGTGATGATTTTTTTTTTTTTTCACAAATCTTTTCACTTTCCATTAATATTTTCTGGTGTTTTCTTTCCATTTCTCTATTAGGTATTATTTATATGCAGCAGCAATCATGCTTTCTGATACACAGCTCTGCAAGTTTTGGTAAATACATATGGTCATGTAACTATCACCACGGCTCAGATAGAGATTCATTCCTAGTGTCCTTGGTACTCCACCACCAATATTCTGTCTCTACAGCTTGAGCTCTTCCAGAAGGCCATATAAATAGAATCATTGAGTCTAGTGTATTTAAGGATCACCCACTTTGTGGCCTTGTCGGCAATCTATCTTTTATTTATTGCTGAGTAGCACTCCATTGTATGGGTAGACGACACTGTTTCTCCATTACCCGGTTGAGGGACAAAGTTTTTGGCAGCTACAGTGAAGCTGCTATAAACATGAGCATACAGATTTTTGGGCGAATATAAGTTTTTTTGTTCGTTTTTCATTCAGTAAATACCCAGAAGCGAGATTGCTAGTTTATATGGTAAGAGTAAGTTTGACTTTATAAGAAACTGTCCATTTCCTTTTCAGAGTGACTGTACCATTTCGCAGTGTTGCTAGCAGGGTATGAAATACCAAGTTTCACTGTGCTTTTGTTTTTTAACTTTATGCCACTCTAACAGGTGTGTTACTATCTCATTTGGATTTCCCTAACGACTAATAATGGGAGCATCTCTTCATATGTTTGTTTGCCATCCATGTGTCTTTGTGAAGTGTCTCAGCAAATCTTTTACCCATTAAAAAAATATTGGAACTTTATTTTCTTATTACTGAAGTTTGAGGGTACTTTATATATTCAGGATATGAGCCCTTTATCAGATATATGGTTTGCCAGTATTTTCTCCCAGTCCGTGGCTTGTCTTTTCCTCCTGGTAATTTGCACACTCTTCTTTCATACGTGGCTTCCCTACTCTACTGCACATATTTTGTGCACCATGGATGTTATGCTATCCCAGGATGGCATCACAGGAGAGCATAGGAGGAATTGCACTGTGTCTAAGACACAGGTGCAGAGAGATGGGCTAGGGGAGGCTTATGTAGAACTCGTTATTCAGAGCCATTTTCTGTGCCAAAAGAAAGGGATGCTGCTGCTGCTGTTTTCATTTCTGGTTGGTATCTAGAAATACAACTTTCAATTTCAAGCCAGCGTCCTCCATGAAGGGAATGTGTTCTCTTGGCTCATGGGTGAAAAGAGTTACAGAGGGAGCTGTGGATACGTCAGAGTACCTGTTCTTTGGCACACGTGTGCACACAGGGAGAGAAAGCCAAAGGGCAGTGAGAGAGACGCAGACCTCGAGAAGTGAGATTCAGCCCTGTGCGACCACATGCTCCTGGGGGATGTAAAATGGGACACATGATCCATGAGTCCGAAGTTCCTATTCTGTGCTTTGGGGTCAATATAAGGCTTTTCCAGAGGTAACTGTATGCTCTGTTTTTTCTCTTTTAAGCCACTCTTCCTTATTCTCACATCTGAAGCTAATCCTCAGTAACATGTTAGATTAGAGAAAATGGGAATGGGTCTCAGTAACTCTCAGTAACTATGATCTGTGTCAGCAGGTCCAGAAGAGAAAAATTACGGTGAATAATGGAGGTGCACCCCCTGTAGCTCTTCCCATTTCTGAAAATCAGCTGCATCCCGCCTCTTTTCTGTGGGCCTCTCTCTGCTATAGGGTTATTCTGTCTCCTTCTACCCTCCCACCCTGCCCACTGTTTGGTTATTTCTTTGATACCCTCTTGAAGAGCGGCAGTGACCAAGAGAGGTAGGCTTGACCCGTTTTGAATCTTAGGACTTCATTTTTCGGCAATATCCACTTTCATCTTGTAAAAGATAAGCACTCACAAATTTTTAATACTGAAGGGGACTTTAGAGAGAACTTCTTTTCCAGTCCCTCTTTTTATGGATCAGAGGAGCAAGGCTGAGCATTGTTGAAGGGATTCATCATCTCGGTGCTAGGGCGAAGGAAGGAGTGGGCCCTGAATACAGACAGGCCTCTTACTTCCAGTCCTGTCTCTTCCCAAGCTGCTAACTAAGGAGAGGTTGTCTCCAGAAGCAGTAATGTTCCCAAGTGCAATCATTTGATTTATTTATTTATTTTTAATGAATTTATTATTATCATGCTAGATAATTAAGTACCCCTGGATTTATTATTATCATGCTGGATAATTAAGAATAAACTAGTGAGCTCCTTTAAGAAGCTGTTTGCATGCCATAGAGAAAGGTATCAGGATTTTAATTCATTGAGGAGACTGAAGTTGTCACAGCAACAGCTGAATTTAAAGGAACAAAATAGCTGGGCTGGGCCCGCTTCCTGGTGCTGCAGGAAAGTGGCCTGTGGCTGGAGAGGGTTCCCAGGGGCTCCCCCTTGTAATCCGATTGTAATATGTCCCTGTGACCCCTCATTTCCGTGGTGGCTGAAGCACGGACGTGAGGACGAGAACGGATTTGCACTCCAGGCTGTGGTGGGTAAACTAGTTCTCAGTCGTGTGTAACCTGGGAGACGTGTATCAAAGGAATGTGGGAGATACGCTCCCTAGGAGTTGCTTAGAAGCCTTTTTAAAGAGCTCCAGCGTCAACTGCTCTTTAATCTCTGATATGGGAGTGATACCTCGGACCCCCCACGGGCACCACATGGAGCCTGGGGCCACCCACTGCTGCCCTGAAGTGTCAGATAGCCTCAGTCCCCCAGCCACTTCATTCCAGCCCGGCCTCAGTCACGAGGCACCCCAGCCAGTGCCCTGTTAGGGAGAAACTATTATCATCCCCATTGCACAGATGAGGAAATTGAGGCACAAAGAACTTAATTGACTTGCCTGAAGTCACACAGATGGAATGTGGGGAAACTGGGATTTCAACACAGGTCCCTCTGAGTCCCAAACCCAAAGTCATCCAGCATTAAGCCTGTTGGATCCGGTATTCACTCTGCAAACGCCTAGAAGGTACCGTCCTAGATGGTGGCGGGCAGTCCCATGTGGCTTCTGAGCCTTTGAAATGTGGCTAGTGCCACATGTTGAAACGATAATATTCTAGATATATTGGGTTAAATAGAAAATACTATTCAAATTCATTTCATCTGGTCCTCTTGGTGTTTTTAAAATGTGCTACTAGAAATGCTTAACTTCCGTGTGTGGCTCACATTTTATTTCTCCTGGAGAGTGCTGGCCAAGAAGATCCCATGCTGAGTCACCACGGGGCCTGGGAGGCGGCCATCGAAAG
The DNA here is from genome assembly GCA_028533885.1 of Nasua narica. Lineage (NCBI taxonomy): Eukaryota > Metazoa > Chordata > Mammalia > Carnivora > Procyonidae > Nasua > Nasua narica. Next base: position 27,824,747 of record CM052799.1, on the reverse strand, counting down.
CAGGCCGCGGGCAGTGCAGGGTGGCCTTGGGCAGCTAGCGTGCCCCCCCCAAGCCCCCCGCCAGAAAGGCCAACCTCCCCTTACTGCAAAGAGATGGGATGAGTCACAGCCAACATTTCCACAAGAGTATTTTGCAGGATCTTAAGAGCAAAACCAAACAGTCTCTTAGTGAAATGCAGGCCTGGGTATGTTCAGCTTGTTCCACGACCTCAAACAGATATTCTCTACTTATGGTCTCAAGTTAGTTTGAGTGTGCCTCAGTTTCCTCAATTGGAAATGGACATCAAAGGCCCTACCGTATCGGGTTGCTGTGAAGAGTATCTGGCTTAGAAGAGCCCCTGACACAGAGGAAGCCGCCGCACACACATCAGCCAACACGATTAGAACTGCAGCCCCTTGTGACGGCTTTATTGAGTGAGATGCGAGTGGTTGGATGAGAAAGGGGGAGCAGGGCCTTTGAGTATAGTGCTGAGTCAGCAAACTTGACCCACCCCCCCCCACCTGGCTGGAGGCTCCCACCCCCTGGAAGATGGTGGGATGACCCTCAGACATGCCTCCCACCACCCTGACCCACAACTGACCACAGTGCCTTGAACTCTAACAGAACCCTCTCAAGTGTTTTCTCCCAGTGGCATCCTTCCCCCCACCCGCCTCACCACCACCTGGAGAGGAAATCCCCTCAGCACACGTCTCTCCATCTCATTATCTTTCCAGGACCGGGTCAGTCCCCACCGCCCACCTGCCCTGTAAAGCAGCCAAGAGCCCATCAGTTTCCCAATGGCGTGGTTAAACAAATGTCAACTGGTTTGTCTCCTGCAAGACTTCTTGGAGGTCTTAAAATAATGACGAGCATGGAGAAAGTCCCAGATGTAAATGCTGCACGGAATATTTTGCAGATTTAGTTTATTTGTTTTCAGAAATGCGTTCTGGGACTAATGTTCGTTCCATAAACCACTCTCAGGGAGAGACCTCATTCGTAAACGTTCCGGGCAGCTAAAAAGGGTCTCAGAAAAATCTCTTCCACCGCTGCCCTTTGCACATACATAGTCCCTGCTGGTACTGAGCAGCACGTACTGAGCACGCCATTTGTTTGTTCCCGCAAGCTCACCATGTGTGCAGAGAAATGGGTTTGGGGGCGTGGTCCTTGGAGCTCACTGTTGTTTTCAAAGCTAGCAAGTTGAGGACCCTGAAAAAAATTAAACGTTGGTGGGTTATTATTCTAATAGGACAGTTCCCCCCACAGCTCCTTCCCCACTCACTTGCTGGAAACTCATTGTTCTTTATTATTAGAACATTCGTTGGTTTTATGGCTGTTTTTGTTTTTATGTCTTACCTTTTTTTTTTTTCTTTTTCCCACACCGTGCTTGTTTATCCATCTTCCTCTGGTCCCAGTAGACTGCGTTTTCTCTCCTGTGGAATCCTTGTCTGAGGGCATCATTAACTCTCTGAACATGCCTGATTCATGCAGTTCTTAGATCTGAGTAGAACAAAGACAGCCCCGGGGAACTGCCCTCGGCGTCTACTTTGGGTTCCCTGTATGTTATCAGCTGTTGGAGCCACAGAGAGCTAGAAGTGTTGGTGACACTTGTTTGCATCCAATTCCATCTCAGACTGTGTCTTGTCCCCCTCAGCGCATGTGTGCACGTTCCTGGATGGGAGTTCGAAGGGGGCAGGGACTGGGTCGGCATCCTGGAGCTCCTTCCCCCACCTCCCTCTTTTCTTGTAGAAGATTCTCTCTGAAATAGCATTGTTTTACATGAGCAACCTTAATATCAACATCCTCATTCCTACAGAGGGGATAGACTGCATATGACTAGGAGGGAAATAACAGTCATTATGATCACCGTAAATACTTCATGGACCCTTCCCATGTGGAATGCTGTGCGCTGAGGGCATTTTGCGTGCTGTCTCTTTTATCCTCATGATTAACTCTTCAAAGAGCTGTTTTTATCCTCATTTCACAGATGGGGAAACTGAGCCTCTGAGGCAGAAAGGGGCAGCTAGAGTAATGCTGGGCCAGGGCCACCAACCGAGGCTGGTCCGCCTCCAGAAGCAAAGTGCAAAACCCCTTGGGATTCCAGTCCAGCTTCCTTCTGGCTGTCAAGCCAGGCTGGGAAGAAGCGGGGCCAGTCTTCCCTTTGGTTCTGTGCTGTGACTTCTCTGCCCACTTGGACCGTGAGGTCACGAGGTGGCTCAGTGCCTTAAGGAAGTTCAGTTAAATTTTGATAAACCTTATAAAAATAGAGAACAATAATTAACTTCCCAACTGTTAAAGTTAACATTTGAATCTCCTTAGCCCAGCCCGGGTGGATGTGAAACTCTCAATGAGTAACTGCTGAATAACAAGGCCTGAATGTTATTTTCTAAAATGATTCTAGTTATTTAGGAATATAATATGCATTTTATTGCATGGCAATGTGACTTGAAGCTCACTGAAAATATTTTTTACCAAAAAATAACCAAATGCTACAGTTGTTTTTCTTTTCTTTTTTCTTTTCTTTCCTTTTCTTTTCTTTTCTTTTTACTATGAGGTTTTAAGTAATGAGGCCATCTTAAATTTTTATTCTTTGGATTGGCCCCAAGTTTTATTTTTGTTTCATTGTTGCTATTGTTTATTTCCACTTATCTAGCTCGGTACCCTGCATAAAATGGGTGTTTGAGATGTAATTTTTAAAATTCAACTTATAATATAGAAGGAATTTTCTTTTTTTTAAGATTGATTGATTTTAGAGAGAAATCACACGAGCAGGGGGAGGGGCACAAGGAGAGGGAGAGAGAGCATGACCTGAGCTGAAATCAAGAGCCAGTGTTTCACTGACTGAGCCACCCAGGCACCTCAATATATAAGGAATTTTCTGTATACTGTTATTTAATCCTCAAGACCACCTTACCATGGCAGCAAGGATTTATATGCCCTTTAAGAGGTCAGGGAAACTGAGATCCGGAGAGGTGACTTAGAAAAGATTACTTAAGGATATAAACAGTTTGTATCTTTGGAATTGTTACTGTAATCCAGAAAAATATTTTTACTCTGTCACTCTCCCTGAAATGGTTCCTTTTTTAGTTCTGACTTTATGACTTGGAAAAAGTAGAAAACATAACACTATTTATAGGTTGCTTCCTATATGCTGGGCACTTTGCATACATGATTTCCAACTGTTCCTCAGAGCAAGCCTCTGAGCTAGGTCGTGTTCTTATTCAGATTTCTAAGTGGGAGAATGGAGGGAGAATGGGAGTCAGTTATTTGCCCAAGGTCAAAAAGGGCTTGAAGCTTGCTCCCTTCGGAGCATGGTCGGCACACTGTGCTGGCGTAAGCGTCACTGCTTCTCCTTGCTGGTCAGCAAGGCCAGAATAGTTTGTAAAAGCCGATATTAACTCATCTTCCTGATATACAGTGTTACAACTTGAGTGCCTATGACTAGGCCTTAGCCCCACTTCCCACTGTTCAACCTGCCTAAATGTGTTTTCCTGTGCATGCAGTGGTTCAGGTTGCAAAGTGTTGCATTTTTCTCTGAATGCAGATGTGCATTTGATTTTTAGAGGTATCACAGGCTTTTTTTTTTTTTTGTGGGCTTTTATTTATTTTGTGTGTGTGTATTGTCTTTTTTTAGAGCAGTTTCAGGTTCATGGAAAAATGGGAGGAAAGTATAGAAATTTCCTATATATCCCCCTGCCTCTACCTATGCATAGCCTCGCCCAGCATCCCTCTCCAGAGGGTACCTTCGTTACAGCTGGTGAATCTACATTGACGTATCATAATGATTACATCATCTGGTTGTATCATAGTCACCTAAAGTCCATATTTGTATTATATTATGATTTCCTCTTAGTGTTTTATATTCTGTGGATTTGGACAAATGCTTAAAATGACCTGTATCCATCATTACGATTTCATACACGTTATTTTCGCTGTTCTGAAAATCCTCTGTGTTCTGTCTGTCCATCTCTCTGTACCCCAACCTCTGGCAACCACTGATCTTTTACTGTCCTCATAGTTTTCCTTTTCCAGAATGTCATATAGTTGGAATCATACAGTGTAGAGCCTTTTCATGATCTGGGCTGAAGGTAGAGGCTTTAACCCACTGAGCCATCCAGGCGCCCCCCGTAGAGCCTTTTCAGATTGGCTCCTTTCACTTAGCAGTATGCATTTAAGGTTCCTGCGTGTCTTTATATGGCTCGCTAGCTCAGTTCTTCTTAGCCCTGAATAGTATTCCATTGCCTGGTGCTACCAGTTTATCCATTCACCTACTAAAGGACATCTTGGTTGTTTCCAAGTTTTAGCGATTATGAATATTAACCATAGACATCCATGTACAGGTCTTTCTGCGAACATCTCCTCTGGGTAGATACCAACGAGCATGACTGCTGGGTCATATGGTAGGTTTAGTTTTATAAGAAACTGACAAACTGCCTTCCAAAGTGGCTGTACCATTTTGCATTCCCACCCTCAATGAAAGAGAGTTCCTGCTGTTCAACATCCCTGTCAGCATTTGGTGTTGTCAGTGTTCCAGATTTGGGCCATTCTAGTTGATGCGTGGTAGTATCTTAATGTTGTTTCAAATTGCATTTCCTTGATAATATACGACGTCGAGCATATTTTCATGTGCTTATTTGCCATCTATATATCTTCTTTCATTCGACGTACTGTTTTAAGATTGGAACTAGGACCAACTAAATAACTCATAAGTTATATTTAGTTAACTAAATGTAATTAATTTTTGAGGACTCCTCAAAGGAGAACAACCTTGAAAGAATGATTTCCTATTTTTAAGCATCATATCTGAACTCCAAGAAGAGGCAAGAGAATGATGCAGGCACTTTGGAAAACAATCTGGCAGTTCCTCAAAATGGTAAACACGGAGTTACTATATGACCCAGCAGTTACTTCTAGGTATATACCTAAAAGAAATGTTAACATGAGCACACAAAAACTTGTATATGCAAGCTCATAGCACCATTATTTAATAGAGTTGTTAGACCCAAATGTCCAGCAATTAAAGAGTGAATAGATACAATGTGAAAGAAGCCAGTCACGAAAGGCCCCCTATTGTAGAACTCCATCCATATGATGTGACAGAATGGGCAAATCCATAGATACGAAACCTAGGTTACTGATTTCCAGGGGCTGGAATGGTAATGGGGGAATGAGCCCTGATGGACGCAGGGTTTCTTTATGGGGCAATGAAAATATCCTAAAATCAGATAATGGTGATGGTTGGACAACTTTATGAATATGTTAAGAACCACTGAATTATGCTCTTTAAAAGGGTGAAATTATGTTTATATAAATTCTCTATTTTTTAAAGAGAGAGAAAGGACAGGGAGGGGCTGAGGGAAAGGGAGAGAGAGACTCTCAAGCAGACTTCCCACTGGGCATGGAGCCCGAGACAGGGTTCCATCTCAGGACTCTGAGATCATGACCTAAGCCGAAATCGAGAGTAGGACACTTACCCAACTGAGCCACCCAGCAACCCCAATAACTTATATCTTAATAAAAAGTACTAATATATGTAAAGCTATGTGTGAGGTGGAAAAAAAGGAAGAGCAAAAATACACAATTTGTGCTGTGCTTTCCACCAGAGTGAAATTTCATTATGTAGCCCATTCTGATAAAATTAGTAGCAAAGCGACATTGCCCATTTGAAACACTAGCCTCAATTCTGTTACACTACAAGGTCATTAAAGAGAAATGTGGATGACTTTCTTTTTATCTTAACAGCTTATGTCTCTTGGTGGAAATTATTCTCTGTTGTTACAGGTTCTGTTCAGAGGCAAGAGAGTTGAGTAGGTATACAAGTTATAATTTCCAAATTTTCAGTTCTCAGGAAAAATGTTCATGCATTTATAGCCATTGGAATATTTGAATCTTTAAAGCTCATGCTATTTTTAATGCTAAATTTAAAGTTGCCTGTTAAAATGGATAATGTTTTTGAAATTGGTTGAGCTAAATGGGTCATTAAATAGGATAGTAACTCAGTAGGATAAAAGATCACATGGGTGAAAGACTGGGAAGTATTATATATTGGAAGACATTGTTCTTGATTCTGAAGAAGTAATTTTATTCCCACTTTTTCATGCCACCTAAAGTAGACTGAATTATTTCTTTGATACCCAGATTACTTGTGAATGAAGTGTCTTCCAGGCATGTTAGAACATACATGCATTGTTCTCTGTTATAAATTGTAGCCTTTTTTTTTTTGTGGTTAATGCCCGAATTTCTTCAGCTTTGTTATTTAAATAAGTAACCCTGTTTCTAGTTAATCTAGTTAGCCTGGATTCCCGTTCAGATATTCCCACATACAAATCCCTTCTGAGGAGTCTCTAAGAGTATGTTTTTCCCCCTGAGCATTCAAAAAGAGTGAATACAGCATTTCCTGAGGTTTTTTTCTCACTGTAGGTATACTTTTTTTCTAAATAAACCTGATAAATCAAAATATTTATAGAAGACTCTAGGTAGAGAGTATTTCTTTTTCACAGACATTTTCATTTTTAAATAGCTTTATTGAGATAAAATTCACATACCATACTATTCATCCACTTAAAGTGGCCCAGTGTAATGGCTTTGGGTGTATTCACAGACATGAGTGACCCTCATCACATCACTTTTAGAACATCCTTATCACTTGAAAAAGAAACACCGTACACTTTAGCCACCAACCCCTCATCTCACCACCCCACCTCCAGCAACTAATCTACTTTCTATCTCTTTCGATTTTCCTATTGTCAACATTTCGTATGACAGGAATCATATACTGACTGGCTTCTCTCACATCACTTTATTGATAAAGTTTATCAGCATGTTTGACAATAAAAAAGGGCCAATTCACTAGGAAGATTTAACCATTATGAATATAGATGCATTTCCTAACAGAGCGCCATATACGTGAAGCAAAAACTGACACAAATAAAGGGACGGGGTGCCTGGGGGGCTTAGTGGGTTAAGCCTTTGCCTTTGGCTCAGGTCATGATCTCAGAGTCCTGGGATGGAGCTCTCTGCTCAGCGGGGAGCATGCTTCCCCCTCTCTGCCTACTTGTGATCTCTCTGTCTCTCTCTGTCAAAAATAAATAAATAAAATCTTGAAAGAAAGAAAGAGGAAGGAAGGGAGGGAGAAAGGAAGGAAGGAAGGAAGGAAGAAAGGAAGAAAAGAAAGAAAGAAAGAAAGAAAGAAAGAAAGAAAGAAAGAAAGAAAGAAAGAAAGAGACAAACTGACAATTGTCCGGTAATTGTTGAAACTTTAATACCCCATATTCAGTAACGGTTAGACCAGGGAGGCAGAAGATCAATAGGAAATAGAAAACTTGAAAGACACTGTCCACCAATACACCCAACAGGTATCTATACAACCCTCTATGCAGTGACAGTAGAATACAGTTTCTTCTGATATGCACATGGAACATTCTCCAGAATAGAGCATACACTAGGCCATAAAAAAATAATAACTCAATACATTTAAAAGGATAGAGGTAATACACAGTACCTTTCCTGACTAGAGTGGAATGAGAGTAGAAATAAAAAACATTAACAAATAGGAAACTCATAAGTATGTGAAAAGTAAACAGTACATGCTAAAATAACCAGTAGGTCAAAAGGGAGGTTGGAAAATACTTTGAGATGAATGAGCATGAAGATAGAACATACTAGAATTTATGGGATGCAGGTAAAGCAATGCCTAAAGAGAAATTTAGAGCAATTGATGGTTCTATTGAGAAAGAAGAAATATCTCAAATGAATAATCTAACCTTCTCCTTAAAACAGTGGAAAAGAGGGGTGCCTGGGTGTTTCAGTTGGCTAAGCATCCTACTCTTGGTTTTGGCTCAGAATGTGATCTTAGTGTCGTGAGATCAAGCCCCAGCTGGGGCTCGTGCCCAGCACAGAGTCTGTTTAAGTTTCTCTCCCCTTCTCTTCCTTCCCCTCCCCCTGCTTGTACGCTCTCTCTCTCAAATAAATAAATAAATCGTTTTTTTTAAAGACACTGGAAAAGGAAAAGAAAACTACAGCCTGCAGAGAGAAGAAAACAATGAAGATTAAAGCACAAAATAATGAAATAGAAAGTAGGAGAATAAGAGACACTTTAAAACCTTTGAAACTTTACTGAGTATAACAATTAGATTAAGGCTTTATGGGAAATGTTAAACAGGATTATTTGTTTTTCATGAAATGAATGACATTGTTTCTTCATATATTAAAAACCATGTACTTTTCAACATGGCTGCCACACCGCTGTTGTAAAAAGCTAGTCTTTGTGAAAATATCCATATGCTCTCTTTTGTTCAGTTGAGATTTAACCAAACCATGAGCCCATTTCAACCCTTAGCTCTTGAGAATTCTCGCTCCAGTAGAGCATGTTTTAGGGCATCAGTCCAGCCTACGTCTGACGCCTCATACCACCACTCTCTGCTGTGTGCGACTTTGGACAAGTCGCTCAACCTCTTTGAGACGTAGTTTCCTCATGTGTAAAGTAGAGGTGAATTTTCTCATTTTGAGAGGAATTGTGAGATAACATACACAGAAGAGCCTAGTCCAATGCTTGGCCCAAAGTAAGATTGGAACTAATAAGTACAAGGAAGTACTTAATCGGTATGTATTCCATAGTCGTTCGATGACTTAAAGATGGACGGCCTAAATACCCAGATGGCATGGGTATAACATACGTGGATGTACTCGGTAGAGAGCAGCAGAACAAAATTTGATATTGAATCCTACCGTGTACCAGACTTTGGGCTAGCTATGTGAGCTATGGCTGGACCACATTTACCTTGACCGTGTGGACTGATTTCACTATATAACACCTGCTAAAACCCTCAGCGTGGGCAAAATACACATCCTGGCCTAAATGGGTTGTTTAGCAATGGTTTTTAGGGTCAAATATTTGAACCTTGCAAATATGAAAGCCCTTCTGGCTTAACCTTTGTTGTTGTTGTTGTTGTTGTTGTTGTTTGTTATTGGTGTCATCAGTTCTGTTGTTTGTATCTTAGGTAAGCCTACTTGTCAGTGGTACAGCTCTGTGGCCTGTTTTAGACTACAGGCTGCTGGCATTCAAACTTGAAAGCACATTTAGGAGATACTAGGCAAGATAGGGGATGAATTTCTGTTTTTACTCAGAGCCTATTTGGGCAGGCACTCTTATGCTTATTCGGTTGATGGTGTGGTTGACGACTTCGAGATTGAATATTTTCACCAGCAACACAAGCTTCTAGCCACATTCCGGGCTAGCGCTTCTCAAAACATTAACATGAATATGAATCACCTGGAGATCTTGTTAAACTGGAGTTTCCGATTTATCGGGTCTGGAGTGGGGCCTGAGAGTCTGCCGTCCTCACAAGCTTGTAGGGGCTGCCAGTGCCTCTGGTCCCCGGACCACACTTTGAGCAGCAAGGTTGTATAGAACTGAGGACATAGTTAGGCAAAAAGTCAGAATGAGTAGAGCCAATCTGGCATTACACAGCACGGCCTCGGTGGCCTGTTCATCCTCTCTGAGTTTAATCGACTTCCTTAACTGAGCCCTGAACTAAATTTCTTAAAAATTTGGAGGCGATGAATAGCAGTGATTCTACTCTTACATTTCATGTAAAACAATGATTTCATGAGCTAATAGAAAAATACCTTGTCATGCATTTTCTAGAGTTCCTTTGTATTGTCTATTAGCCTGGCCACCTCTCAGACTTCCTTATCCTGCAGCTCAGTGAAGATCAAAAATGCTGTAATGGAAACATCTTATTTCCATTCTGTAAAGTGCTGGTCCTTACTGTATCTATGGCAAAGAACAATGAATGGAGACCACTTACATCCCAGCAAGACATTGGTTACCAAGTGAAAAGAGTCATAGGCAATCCTCTCCCTTAAACCAGTGCCTGATTTCCTAAGACCTTAAATGAGCATTTATGGAAGCTTCCAGGGAAGCTAATTTCGAGTCCTTAGTCATTTAGATGAGAGTGCGGATTGAGTTCCCCCAGTGAGTCTACAGTTTGTAGAACTTGATTTTGTCTGTAATTTGACAGCAGAGGCATCATCTTCTAAGATGTGGCAAATTAAATTCTTAATATGAAAGAGAAGAGAAGTGGCTTGAAATGTAATGTGTGCCCTCCGATTTGTTACAGAACACAAAAATAGTCACAGCAAAGACAAGAGGAAAATGAGAACAAGAAGATGGGGAGAGAGGCGTAGCCTGGCTGAGGATGTGGCCGTATTAAAAAGCAGCTTAGCAACAAAGGCCCTTTCTGCCTATGGAAACAAGACGGACAGCAGCAGGGAAAAGAGGACCCACAGAAGAACAAAACGTTTTTTATCCTATCCACGGTTTGTAGAAGTGATGGTGGTGGCGGACTACAAAATGGTTTTGTACCACGGACCAAACCTTCAACACTATATTTTAACTCTAATGTCAATTGTAAGTACATTCAAAAGAAGGTGATTTATGAGGTCCCTAAATGTGCCATTGGGAAATGGGTTTCCACCCAGTGCTTTGGAGGATCATTCTCAGGGCTGGCATTTCAACGATTCAGGCAAGTGACTGCAGAGAACATCAGATGATGTACTGATTGCCTTTTTCTAATAACAATAATGGTGAGCGGGTTGAGTGTGTATTCTCTTAGACAATGTGTTTCGTAAGTTAGAAGGCATCATTTCTAATCCTCCTGGCAGCTCTGCTAGCTAGGATTCTCATGCCCATTTTATAGATAAGAAAACTGAGCCTCAGAGGAGTTAGGCCACTTGCCCATGGTCTTGTAAGCCTAGGAAGTGGCTTAGACACTCAGTCCGATGCCAGTGCCCTTTGACATACACACTTGCACGGCCAGCTATGGATCTAATTAAGTAGCCTTGGGATGAGACCCATAGATCTCTCCCTCTGTATTTTCCTACTCTCACTGTGAATCGAAAAATCAATAGACTTACATTATTAAAAAAAAAAAAAAAAACACCAGAACCAAAGACTAATCATGAAAAAGAAGTGTCATCTCCTACCCTGGCCCCTTCCTAGAGGGAACTACTATTAAAAGTTTTTTTGTATATAGGTCTAACTAGCACTGCCCAATAGAAATACAGTGCAAGCCACATATGTAATTTAAAAAAACACAAGTAAAATTTGTTTTAATAATGCATATTAATTTCTGTCAAAATGCCATCATTTCAAAAATTGCTGATGAGATATTTTGAATTTTTTTTCATCCGAAGTCTTAAAATTCAGTATGTATCTTACATTCAACAGCACATCTCATTTTAGACATGCCATATGTCCAGTGCTCAGTGGCCACATGTGGCAGATGGCTACCATATTGTACAACACGGCTAAATATGTGTGCATATACAATGTTTCTCAAACCAAAATAGAACATTCTAATACATCGTCTTACATATTGTTCTTTTCTTTTAAAAATATTGGAGATTTATCTAGAGCAGTCCATACCCTCATTCATTTTAAGACTCAACAGCATTTATTCCAATGGATTGACCTTGATTTATGTGAACAGGAACCTACTCTTAACAAATTCGCCCGAAAGAATGTGAAAAGCAACTGGGTGCTATGCTTTGGAGCTATGCTTTCAGAGTTCTTCTTCCCTCTCCCTTGCCTATGCTTCTCCTTGTCTTTCTCCCTCACTGCTGTGACCCAGTCCCTTGTGACCACCACCCCACTCCTCACCCCACCTGGCCTGCACTCCCCCCTCGCCTCCCTTCTCCATGCTCAGTCCCCCGGGTCCCAGCCCTCTCCTGTTCTGGAGGAGAAAGAGGGAAACCTAATTACACCTTGCCCAGACTCAAGTCTATTTCCAGCCCATAAATTCAGACCCCTCAGAAGAATTTCAGTTATGAGCCTGGGTTTTGGGTCAAGTTGATATAGGTTGAGCATTTTGGCTCTGCCACTCAGCGCTGTCTGTAGTCTTGGGAAAGTTACTTAAATTCTCTGAGCCTTAGTTTTCTCACTTGTTGTGCAGAGATTGTGATACCTAGCCCAGAATTTTGCTCTGGGGACCAAATGCCAATGCATATGCAATTTTCAGCAAAGATCTAGTACACGATAAGCATTCAATGAACGTTGTCTCTCACAATTAATAATGAAAACCAAACCAAACAGGTTACCACGTGTGAAGCCCACAAATGGGAGGTAAACATGAAGAACAGCTGTATTAGCGAATGTGGTCAGTGTGAGGTTCCTAATTGGGTGATCTGGGACTTCAACTGGGATGAAAGAGCTTGATCAAAAGCGAATATCGAGTGTTCTATGAATACCCAAAGAACCGTTAAGTTGTGTGGCGATGCAATTTCTGAGGAAAACACTGAAATTTAAACTTGTTGGGATTCATTCTTATCTGAAACCGTCATCTATGAATTTTTCGAAGAGAGTTTTAAGAAATGTTTGTTGAATGAATGCAAATTTGAAACTACCAAATGCATATGTTTGCGTAAAACGTGCAAAGAGTTGGAGCCCAGGCATAAGAAGTGAATTGCTTATTGCTTACACAGAGTTCACAATTAACCTTGAAAAATTTATCTCGGTTGCAGGTAGCCTCTATCTATAAAGACCCAAGTATTGGAAATTTAATTAATATTGTTATTGTGAACTTAGTTGTGATTCATAATGAACAGGTAATCAAGTTTTTTTGTTCTTCTTTCTTGTACATGTATCCGAAATGGCATATCTCATTGATGTTGGTACAATGGGCCAATCATAATTCTTTTCTGCATTTAGGAAGGACCTTCCATTTCTTTTAATGCCCAGACAACTTTAAGAAATTTTTGCCAATGGCAACACTCGAAGAACTCTCCAAGTGGAATCCAGCACGATACTGCTGTTCTTGTAACGAGGTACATGGATTTCTCTTTCCTCAAATCTTTCGGTTTCCAGTCCCGTTGGTGGGACGAGGTCATATATCCGTGGTAGCCAGCCCCTAGCACAAGGTTCCCAAACCCTCAGCCTGTGCATTGCAAGACGTTCAGCAGCATCTACGGTCTCTTCCTACTACCTATCAGTAGCAGCCTCTCCTCTCGATTGCAACAACCAATGATGCCTCTGGGGGTGGGGGAGCAAAATCACCCCTGATGAGAAGCATGAGCCAACAGGTGGCAAGAACACAGTGGATGTATCAGGTAGGCCCAACTGTAAAGACCCAACCCTTAGACCAAAGGCAGCTGCTCTTCAGATGGAGTCGGTTGTTACCACACCACAAAGGCATCCAGTGTCACCAACTTCTGTGATTTTGCGAAAAGTCAGAAATACAGATTTTTCTTTGAAGTGAAATCTTGCAATTTTTACATGGTACGATGAACTCAAAATATTTAAAATGCCGTGAGGGGCAACAGAGAGGAGTGCTTCCCTGGTTGTATCTCCCGTTGGCTACCTTGGAGATAATCACAGTCACTGACGCCTACGTGAGCGAACGCGAGAGGCATCTAGAGCCTTCTCGAGAGCGCTCATGAAGAAACTAGAATCACGGTAGGAGGGAAAGCCCAGGTTGGAGAGGTTTTTCACTTGCTCTGTAGCAACCCCTATGGCAGAAGAAACCCTCTTGATGTAGCTTTTAATCCTTATGTCACTGGTTCCCAAGCTTTTTTGAGTTACAAACCCTCAGCCTCGTCAGTTTCCTCTTTGTAACCTCCTCCCCCCGAAGTGGGCGCTGCTGTGAATATCTAGAAGACCGTCAGAGTGTTTACTTGTGTTGACATTTGCTCTTTGGTGTTGTCATGGCCCTAAGTCTGCTTTGCTTTCAGACAGGATATCTGCAGAGCTCATGACAAATGTGACACTTTAGGTGAGTCTCCTGTGCCCATCCTCTATGACTACAACACTTTCCTGCGTTTTTACTCCAAGCCACAATTGCTTTTTCAAGTAAATCCTTCTTTGCTTTCCTTTGAACAGGTCTTGCTGAGCTGGGTACCATCTGTGATCCCTACAGAAGCTGTTCTATTAGTGAAGACAGCGGATTGAGTACGGCTTTCACAATAGCCCATGAGCTGGGCCATGTGTATGTTTCCTTTCTGCATTTTCATTTAATTCTGAGTGACCTAAAACTTTCTTCCTTTGCATCAGGGAGTATCCCCTTGAATGAGAGAGTGGAAGGCCCTCCTTGAGTCATAACAGAAATTTCAGGGTTGAAGAGCCTCGAACCTAGTAGACTCTGGAAAGCTGAGTGGTGCAGCGCCCCCGCTTTACCCATAGCTGACGTGCATCTTGGGTTTAACCGCACACATTTTCTGGGCCACATCCAACATCCAGTCTTCTCCATTCCTGCTGGGAATTGAGGAATGAGGTCTTTCCAGCCCACCCACTGAAGCAGCGCATCCATTAGCTTAGGAAACTTTCCCGAGTAATATCTTCATCTGGAAGGGTCTCCCTTCATTGCCCTGGTTCGCAAGATTTTCACAAATCCAGATTGTTCCTGACTAAATAGACAAGGCTTTCATTCAGACATTTAGCTTCTGGGCACAGTGAGATCCCTCTTTCAGAGAAGAGATTGAACAAAAGATACGGAGAAGAAAACATTTCCTAACTGTGGTCACTTAACTGGTTATTATGAAACTGGCTTTTCCTTTTTGTCCTTTAGAAACAGAGCATAGCTAGAACGCAGGGTGAAGCAGTGTAAATTTACTAAGGAATCATTCTGATTTTTGATCTGCATTGTTTTCTTTCTAGAATGATGAAATTATTCATACTATATCTTTTAAAAATAATTTTCTCAAAAGATGCCACTGATATAGTTGTATATGGATTTACATGTTGGGTGTTAACCTTGTTTAGAGGTAAATAATGTATTAAGCAAGTTTTTTATTCAACAAATGCTTTTTGAAGGCACCTATGTGCAGTGTGCATTCTAGAAGTAAAGCAAGAGGCATAGATAGATGCATCTCCAATTTAGTTCAACACATAATAAGTATATTTTGAAACTAGTAACTTTCAAGCAGATTTTAAGAGCACACCGGTTTTCTCTTCTCCTAAGGAAATATTATCAGATGCTCAATATTTATAGCACAAAAGAAGCACGGCTTTCACTAAGCACTTATGGTGGGCCAGAGTCCTTCTTAGTCAGCTTCCTCTCTTTCCTTTTGATTTCTGAAATATTTTTGTGAAACTCGATTTCTTGGAGCTCAGTTTGAAAACTGATCCACCAGCATGTCCCAATACACAAGGGCTCCAGCACAATTCCAAGAGAATGGTCTGGAGGGGCAGAAAAGGAGGTTTACAATCAATTAATTACAAAAAAATTGTTTTTCCTGCTCTAGCCCTGCTTAGAGTCACAAGGCTCAGTGACATAAAGTAAAGGCTCTAACAAGTCCTGCATTAAAATAAACTGCTTAGTTGTATTTAACTCAGTTTTCCCAAAGTTACTGTAATAGACTCTTTTGAGGATTTTTGTTTGTTTTGCATAAAGTCTAGTAAATTCCTTTAGACCCTTAAATAGGACGTATAGAGACTTGACCATGAAGAATAGGGTGGCATTTCAACAAGGCAGCCGTTCCTGCCTTAAGAGACCGGAATGAGAGAAGTTAGAGACAGGAATGTATTCAAAGGGTAAGAGTGTGTGTGGTTAACAGATTAACCATCACCCATAATCTATGGTTAAGAAAGGTATACTATAAAGAAATATAGTTAATTTCCTGTTAATTTCTTCCTCACAAGACTTATAAACTCCTTTTAGGACAACCAGTTTATAAGGTTGACATTTTAAGGAGAGTGAGAATTCTGATTAGCAAAAACTGAATATTTTCAGCCGCGGAACCTCAGCTGTATGACCTATACAGTTAACAAACGTCTCCCACCACAAAAACCATGTCGCTGGCATTGGTCTAAGAGTTTTTATTTACATTAGCTCCCTGAAACTTCATAATCACCACATGGTAGATACCATTTCCCTGTTAAATGACCTTAACAATATTAAATTGCTTCCAGTCTGGTTGTTAATACTGGGGTATCATGTAATATTGGGGTACCAGCTCTAATAGGGAGACTGGGAGCCAGATACTCAAGTTCTGGACTGAATTGTTTTAATTCTGCATTCTCTTTAGTTTGAGAAAAATGTATGCTGTTTCCCTTGCTCTTCGGTGGGGCTAATATATGTGCACCTCATCTCAAAGGTGTCAGGAAATTTTTAAGAAATGAAATAATTAGTGAATGGCAAGAGTTATTAGTTAAACAAAAAGTATATTTCTAGCCCATTAGTAAATTCTTTTGTTTGGTGCTTTGTCTCATAGAGTTAGGTTTGCTTATATTTAACGGAGAATGAGTATCTTTTTTTTTTTTTTAATTCACTACAGTACTTTGTAGCAGATTTTCTAATGAACTTTTTAAAGATTAAACGTTAAGTTGATAACATAAAACCCTGTTGGGAGGAAAAAGCAATCGATCTTGTATTTGTTGAGTATCATTGGATGCTTCAAAAAAAAAAACAGCTCTTACCTTCTCGTACCCACTTCTAGAGGCACAAAATCTGAGTGAGGAGGAATTTGGAAAGTAACTGAATCTCTACTAGATATAGAGATTCTTACACAATCTTCCTGAAAATCTCCCACAATTTGTCTAATAGGAAGGAATATGCTTTATATACATTCCAAAACACAGTTTTAAACACAGGGGTTTTAAAATCAAACTGGAGTGGTTTCCAATCCCAGCTCCATCACCCATGCGACCTTAATGAAGTAATTCAACCTCTCTACGACTCATGTTTTCTCATCTATAAAATGTGGATAGTAATAGCACTTTTCACATAAGGTAGTTAAATGAAATAAAGCGTCTAACACAATTAACACATTGCCTGGTACATCGCGAATGCAAAAAAAGTCTCGGTTCTTATTTTTTAGTGAAGTGCTCAGTGAATATTACTGTCTAGCCCCTGCTGTGAGCAAACGTGCCTGACATTTGAATGAAAAGAAGTATTCTACTGATGTGATGAAATAAACCTGATTTTATCTAGGCATGTTTGGGGTGATGAGTAAACACTTGCTCCTTCACACCACAGAAAAACGAACAATGATGGTTTGAGCATCTTGCTTGTGTTGGGTTTCTTGGTGTAGGTATGATATTGCCTTTGTAGTTGGAAATGGGAAATGGGAGCAGTCATTCTTTTAAGAAAATGGACTCTTAAGCATGAAGAACCACTATTCTTTTTAACCTAGACCGATGAAGGTTTTCTGTCTTGTAATTTCCATCTGGCAATCATTCCATCAGGTGGTTATTGAGGAGCCCAAGTTGTTTTAGAAGAAGAAGAAAACCAAACCCAAAAGAAATGAATGGACTTGACAGGCTTTGATTCCAGCTTTTAGATGCATGTGGAATAAGTCTACACACTTCCGTGTAGCTCGCTGATTTCCCTTTTGCAAGATGAACTAGAGGAGGAGATTGCCTTCTAAATGGAAAATTAACCACATGTACCGATTTTGTGACTGGGGAGGCGTCCAGAGAGGACAGCCCCTCCGAGTTCATTACCAGAGCTGAGAATGGCATGTGGGTCATAGAGCTGATGTTTCTAGACGGAACAATGCTTCCAATCATTTCCCCCCCCCCCCATTTCCTCCGGCGAAGCCAAGAATGGCAAATATGTGTTAATGCCGCTGCTGAATTCCCTCCCAGTCCCAAGAGGACATTGGCACTCCATCATAGCCTTTTCTCGGGGCAGAACCTGGATTAGTTTAAGAATCCTTCTGTGCCCAACTTTTTAGGAAGTCAGTACCAATCAATTGGCGTTGGCAGGAAGCATGAAACTATTTGGCCTGTGTGCGGTAAGCCGGTGGAATCGGCGTACTTCTAGTTTCCGCGCTTGCAGCTTTCCTTAATGGGTTTTATTGTGCACGAACTTCGCATACCTTTATAATGATAGACCTACGCAGCTGTGTCATTTGTCAACCGGACCCCAAAGGAGGCGCCAAGACCCATGGTGAGCCTCTTATTAGAAAGTCTTTGGCTCCAAGGTTTGACACTTGAAGAACTCTTTATATTCGCAGGGTTATCATAACTTGCCAAGTTCTTGACTCTATAAATTGGCCTTTAACAGCTTATTAGTAATTCCAACTACTGTATTCTAGCACCAACTACAGCATGTTCAGAGTGTCTGCAATTCCAAAAAGGACACTTAACCCAGATAATGGACCACTGTGTGTCATTTTTTTTATACATTAAAGGCACTTTGTGTTAACTTGGGTGAGAATCACATTCCATGTTCTGCTCCCTCTTGAATCGTCTAGGAAGTTTTCTCCTACTCCCCAGGATGTGGGTTCCTACTCATATTGCAGGAGGCAGTTAACATTTTTCTCTTAGACAGATGCCTTCTTGAAGCAGCAATAAGAGCTCGGTGCTTTGGTATTTATTGATGTTCCTGCCTTTGTCTCTTTGACCTTAGGTTTAACATGCCTCATGACGACAACAACAAGTGCAAGGAGGAAGGAGTCAAGAGCCCCCAGCATGTCATGGCTCCAACATTGAACTTCTACACCAACCCCTGGATGTGGTCAAAATGTAGTCGAAAATATATCACTGAGTTTTTAGAGTAAGACTTAAACTTTCTTTGAGCCCGGGCTTCTAGTGTCTGGTCTCCGTGTAATGAACTCATTGTGGGAAAGAAAATGTAGAGTCAAGCATTCCTTTGGAGTTGTTATTTTTGTTGACATTCCTGGGAGGAGGTAAAAAAAAAAAAACAAAAAAAACCAAAACTCTCTGACATCTGTGCAGTTCCTCTCCTGGTCAGAGTTTGGAAGATTATAGGCTGAGCTCAAGAGAAGGCCAGGATCTTCATGAGAGTATGTAAATGTGGCTTCATTCTTGGTGAAGCTATGACCTCTGTTCGGGTCTTGGGGGAGGACCCATGAATGTGATTACATGATGAGGGAAGGCCACAGAATTCATGTGGTTCTGACTTAGTAATTTTGGCTCTGAAAAGGGGAGGATAGTGAGATGACCCCGAAGAGGGATATGTGGGTGGATGAAAATCACACAGACCACCATGTTGTTGAATTGAGAACATTCTTTCTCTGCCTCTCTCTTTCCCTCCCTCCCTCTTTCTTTCCTTCTTTCTTTTCTTTTTCCTCTTTTGTTTTTTAAGCTTCCTGCCAGGCAGCTCAAAGATCCAATTACGTTATACAATATCCCCGTGTCACAGATTTATTGCTCTTCTCTCCCAGATGTACGAAAGGTTAAGTGATTGTCCAAGGTCACTGGATGTATATTTCTCCAGCCACGGGGAAGAGGGGACTTATTAATCAGAACTCACCAGGTGTGAATTTTCCGAAAGAGGTGTTTGCAGAAAAGTGAAAGAACTTGAGGGTTGCTGTTTTTCTTTTTAACCAGATGACCTAAGTATTTCTTCTTATAGTTGTTGATTCACTCACTCTTCTTCTCAGCAAACATTTACTAAAGACCTCTTGCTATGGTGTTTAGAGCCCCATGCTTGGATGAAAAAGACGCTATCTTTGCCCCTAAGAAGCTTACAATCTATTGAGATGAGGGTAAAAAAGAAACAGATAATTGCCCTGAACTGCAACAAACCCTATAAAAGCTGCGTATTTCCTACTGACTGTGTTGTATGGAGAGCCAGCAGTTCCACAAATAAGTAGACACCAAAAATAGAGCTTTCACTTCTGGACGTTAGCCTGGGACGTAAAGAATAAAGCACATGTGATAAAGGAACCGTCCTCTCTACCTTTAAAATGGCGGGATGGCCTTCACTTTCGTCTGGACGCTTTGGCAGCCCCTTCTTGTCACTGCTCTCACCATCTGTATTTTTCTGCTTTCCATAGCACTGGTTACGGCGAGTGTTTGCTTAATGAACCTGAAGCCAGACCCTACCCTTTGCCTCCCCAACTGCCAGGCCTCCTTTACAACGTGAATAAACAATGTGAATTGATTTTTGGACCAGGTTCTCAGGTGTGCCCATATATGGTGAGTGTTTGGGGACCACTTCTGCCCCCATCCATTGATTTGGGATGTTTTTAATCCACAGTTTTCCACGGGCTTCTCACTCCAACATAAACCACTGGTGGCCAGGTGGAGAATGGCCCATTGACTATTAATGACAATAGAAATAAGGACGATGATGAACAGCAGTGACAGTGCTCTCGGTTAGATGGTGCTTTACCTGCGCGTTCTCACTTCATTGTCGTGACAGCCCAAAAGGGAGATGTCATCATTTTCATTTTGCACATGGGAAACTGAGGCTCAGAGAAGATAAGATTACGGGGCTGGTAGTGGCACAGTTCAGCCCTTTCCCCTCCTCGGCTCCTTTGGTCCCCAGTGACTTGTCCGGGTGACCTTTATTGCAGGGACTTTTCTAGATTCAGTAAAGGTCACTCATGAGACAAACCTATTTCCCTGTTTTAGCTTGTCAGGGCTGTGCCTTATGACCCCGTGGGTCATCATTCCTGGCAGTAGGTAGCTTAACTGATAGGTGTGGGATATTTTAATATGTGTGTTGTGGGCACTTGGCCCAATGATACCAAGTGGTTATCGGGAAGCAAATGGACAAAAATGTGCTTCTCTGAGGTGCCCCATTCTCTTCCTTTGGGTGTGTGGTTGCTTGGTTTAGTGGGAGAGACTTCGGAGATAGCATGGTGAATTAGGAAGTACAGTGATTCCATGGAAATAATAAAAATTGTTGAGTGAAACCCACCCACAGTTATCTTCCTTTCTGTGTTATTCAGGGTAGCAAACATCGCCCCGTTACCTCACCTGACGTCCTGCTAGACATAGAAATGTGTCCCATGGGCTGCTCTCTGTAGTCCTCGGGATATTTTATCAATCATCCTAACAAGAAAAAAAAATCCCTTTCTAACCTATGCTATCTTGTTGGCAAAACATTAGTTGCAAGCAACCCTTGCCTGTTCCATATCATCTAATCACATTGTCACTGACTTGCTGTTTAACCGAATTGAACAGATGCAGTGTAGACGACTCTGGTGCAATAACGTGGATGGAGTATGCCGGACTCAGCACACACCCTGGGCAGACGGGACCGAGTGTGAGCCTGGAAAGGCAAGTAGCATCCCAGTCCGTTCCTTCGTCTTGGGGCAGCAGAAACGGGCAAAATGTTAGCTGTCGGCTTAGTCACCATTGTTTAGAGCACACACTGACACAGTGTGTTTCAGCATGTGTAATACTTTTGGGGGTAGGAGGTTCAACTTTCGAAAATTATGAAAACTTACATTATAGCATAATACTGATACAAGACACAGAGCTAGCATTATTGCCTCAATTTGGAAAACATCCTTTCTCTCGTTTTGATGTTCCTGCAATCCCAACACGCTTTTTGGTTTAATGCGAGACAGTGTTTCTTTTTCTTCTCTTTGTCTCTTTTGGAAGTGGCAATGGAATATGGAGCATCTTAAAATCAAGGAAACACAGGGGCACCTGGGTGGCTCAGTCGGCTGAGCCTCTGACTCTTGATTTTGGCTCAGGTCATGATCTCAGGGTTGTGGGATGGAGCCCCATGTCGGGCTCCACGCTCAGCACAGGATCTGTTTGAGATTCTCTCCCTCTCCTCCAGTCCCGCCCCCAGGTCATGCTCACTCTCTCTCTCAAATAAAATAAATAAAATTTCAAAAATCAAGGAAACACAGAAATACAGTGAATTGCCTTTGTTCACTACTGGGATACCAGGCTTTTTCCAGCCTGTGTTGGTCCCTTTAAGGAGCTGTGATGTCACCTGGGATATATGCAAATGTTAAGTTCTGAGTTGGTTATAATGGTTCCCACTTACTTGTTAATAACCAAAAGAAAAAAAAAATCTGCTCCTTATACAGCCCAGAAATAACAATGCCCTATGCACCTAGGAGTATGATTCATACAAACTTCTGCACCTGGTATCCATCTACAAACTAAAAAGTTAGTATAGGGGTGCCTGGGTGGCTCAGTGGGTTAAAGCCTCTGCCTTCGGCTCACGTCATGATCTCAGGGTCCTGGGATCGAGCCCCACATCGGGCTCTCTGCTCACTGGGGAACCTGCTTCCCCCTCTCTCACTGCCTGCCTGTCTTCGTACTTGTGATCTCTCTCTCTGTGTCAAATAAATAAATAAAATCTTTAAAAAAATTTTTTTTAAAAAGTTAGTATAGTAGTGATATCATCATCATCATCATCCAAAAACATTGGCTACTGAAAGTTTTAGATCTAAATTTGTTTTGTTTTGTTTTTTTTAATCCCTACGGCAAATGGCATTCTTTTTCTCTCCAGTGATGCAATCCCTGGGCTATATTCTGAGTCTCTTATCATCCTTACACATGTATTTTTCCTTTCTTCTCTCTTCTTCCCATTGTCCACTTCACTCACTTCTAATATTCTCTTCTTTTCTTGTTTGCCTCCACTTTGGAGGACTGAGTAGCACTCAGCATGTTTCCGTGGAAGGGGTCCTCAGAAGTGACAGACTTTAATTCTCCCTTCCTCGATTTTATAGGGCAGGGACAGAATAGAAGTGACTGGTCCAGGACTGACTGGTCACTCAGCTCCTCGGGGCAGTGTCCCCACACTCCAACCCCTCCCCACCCCATTCTCCCCCTTTGCTTTGTCTGAAAGGGCCCCAGAGTCTACTCTAATGACGGTACCCCAGGCTCACTGAGCTCCACGGTCTCCGGTGCTCAAACGGAGGACTGGTGGCTTCCTTACTCATCTGCCGTGGTAATTGCAAAGTGACAAGGTGACATGAGCTGGAGGGTATGAATGTTTTTCGAAAAATTATAAAGTTCAGTCCAAAAAAATGAAAAATGATGACAAAGCTGATTTTATACTTGAGTTACTTGGTGAGTGAGTCAGCTCACGGTCTCACTTCTTGATGGCTAAGACCTCAGCAGTTGAGAATACAGCTTTGTCCCATAACAGCCCAACCGAAACTATGTATGGACATGGGCGCAACAGCTTTTGCACCTTTCATTAGCTTAAGAAGAAATAGATGTCCTTAGCCAGAGTGAATTTTTCACTTTTTGTGGGGCATTTAACTTAAGCGTGTTGATGGCCAGAAGATCATAGGTTTGAGTGGGATTGTGGGTCTCGGGTTTCCATGGCAACCGTTAAGCCGTCGTTCATTCTTACAAAATGATGATGTGGCCTCAGAGTCCTGCTAAATAAAGCACAGTGACCCAGACAGGTGCTAGCAGCTGATGTAAGGGGACAACAGGCTATACCTTGTTGATAACTTGCTTAGTTGGCTTGACTCAGAGCCTGCCCACCCTATTACTTAAATTAATTCTCTTTGAGCTCAGAAAAATCACTGGTCTTGTGCGAAGGTTCTTAGCCAGTCTGAGGCACCCACCTTGTACGTCTGTTTCCGATATATGTTATTGCTGGAAAAAACCGTAACAAAGAACTTTCAGTGATAGGATGAAGTGAATTACGTTTCGTGAAATTGCGGTGGGTGGGCCACCAACCTCACCACTGTGGTGTGGTATCCCAGTCAGCCCTGCGACACAAAAGAATTCAGGAGGACGTCTGTTGTATCTTTTTCTAATCTTCCGGTTTTGTAACAGAAGCAGAGATAAGGGATTGCAGGGTAATCTTATACCTGAGAGATGGGGAAATTTGGAGGTCTTTCAGAAGTCGTTTTCCATCTATGCTTGTGTTTAGCAAGAGCAAGAGACTTCAAGGCATTCCAAAGGGCAGGCTCAGGGCACTCTCAGAGGAGCAACTATGCGGAGAACATGATAGGTACGCGGGTAGTTCTGGTGTAGAAAAAGTGGCCGAGCCTAGCAGCTTTTATTGAAGATGCGGGCATATGTGTCTTTATTTCCCTGAAGAGCATTTATGCATGTTGCAAACACCAAAGATGGTGGATTTGTTGGCATAGAAATTCTTTGTTTTTTCTTTTTTTTTCATTTTGTTCTGTTTTCTTAGAATTGGCAATAAAACCATATGCCTTTCCTCCAGCCGATTCTGACTCCCTTTACGGTGGGCTTAAACTTTTTGTTTCTTTCTCTTCTTTCTGCCCTGCTCCCTCAGCAGTGATCTGTCTTGGGCTACTGACACAATGTTATTTTGATGAATGACTTCAATTCTCTTTATTTTCTCCATTCTCTTGTTAAGCCCATTAACATTTCATTTTAACCCCGTTCATGAGTCTGAGGTTTGAAACTCTCGTTTTAAGCCTCCTTGGGACAAAATTGACCTCCAAGTCCCTCTTCCAAACTCCTAAAAAAGATGTGTTTAGGTAAAATACCATTTAAATGATTCTGAGCACTCTTAGAAAACACTGACTATGTTTTGGCTTGGACTCCACCCGCGACTTAGTGCTTTGTTATGATGTAGTGGCTCTTCCAGTACAGAAGTATTGTTTATCGAATTTGCCTGCTAAAATAGGTTAAATTGGTAAATATCTCCCCAACAGCCCTGATTTCCAGACTCTGTCACTTCAAGTGCTTCTCTTGTTCTTCTAAGGTTCTTTTTGTCATTCCCTTTCTACCCATCAGTGGTCATATCGGTAAGGAACATTTGATTTGCAGACCAGTTTTTAATTAGAAACAGGAATCTCTCATTACTTTGTAGGATTTATAAAATGTGTTTCTAGCAGTAAGATTTGAGGCCTGAATCTGAGGGTCTTCTGCTATGACGCCAATTGAATATTAATTAGGAATTTTATTTGGGTGAGACCCAATCATAGTAACATAAACAAATTGGCTCTTTTTTCCAACACAAAAAGAAACAAGTCCCAAACCAGGCAGGTTATGGAACTGTTGTGGCAGCTCCACAAATCTCAGTGACCCAGGTTCCTAATTTCTTCTTGTTCCACTATCATATGCAAATGGACTTCATCCTCAAGGTCACAGAATGGCTGCTGCAACACCAGCCATCAAGTGGGAGTTCCAGGCAGAATGAAGCCAAGGGGCAGGGGACAAAGGGGCAAAAAGACTAGGACTATTCCCCAGTGAAGTCTGCTGACATCTCTTTGACCACTCTTGTCTGTACAAGAATCTGGGGAAATATGGATTCTGTTTTCAAAGACAAAGAAGAGACTGGATATTGGGTAGACAACTTGGGAGTCTCAACCTTACCTAACCATGTCATTAATCTTGCTTTAGTTTTAATTTTTTCTTTGTTTACATGCCAAAGTCATTGTCCCCATTTGCTCACAATTGAGAGGCAGCATTTGTCACAGTGAAGAGTACACACTCGAGTCAGACTGTGTCTCAATCTCAGCTCTGCCCCCCACTTTGGCATCAGCTTGTCTGTGCCTCCATTTTCTTTTAGGTAGAAATGGGGGTAGTAAGAGTACCTATTTCATAGTGTGCTAGGAAGACTAAGTTAATATATATCTATGCTTAGAACAGTGCCTGACCAATACTAAGAGCCCTGTGAATGTTTGCCAGTATCTTGCTGACTTATTTAAGTTAGGTCCCCTATGTGTTTCGCTATATACTAGGTACTTCAGATGCGCTGTGTCCCGTGTTCTACTCAAGAGAACTTTGGCAGGTTGATCTCCATTTTTTAGCTGTGGGAACAGTCAGGGACTCACCTAGGGTCACAGAGTTAGTCTGTGGAAGAGCTCTGTCTCCCCACTAGACCATCGGCCTGCCGAGCTTTGTCCTTCTAAGACCTCTGCTGCCCAGTGTGGCAGCCAGTAGCCACAGGTGTCTAGTGAACCCCTCAGATGTCAGTCTGAACCGAGACGTGCCTAAGTGAAGATACACACCAGGTGTTGAAGACCTAGTATGAAAAAAAAAGTGTAAAAAAAAAACCCCACAAAACATAATTTTATATCAATTCCGTACAGAGATAATAATGTTCAGCTATTCTGAGCTAAATAAAAGGTATTAAAATTAATTTCAGTTTTCCTTCGGCTTGTTTTAATGTGGCTTCTAAACATTTAAAAGAAATTTTAAAACACCTGGCTTATGGCACGTTCTCATTGGATCATGGAGCTATAGACCAAGCTACCTCTCTCGTTTGTTTCACGTGTATATGGTCCAAGAAATGTTCACGACCCCTGTAAAGACAAATGTGAAGAGGATGTCCGAGAATGATGTCATCCCCTCTCCCTCTGCCCACATTTCTTGGGCATGGAGTTGCCCGGGATCTTTGAATGCAGGACCATTTAAGCCTCGGCCACGCAGCCCAGGGACAGGGAGACCTCCTCAGCTACTCCAGGAGACTCATTGCAAGAGAGGGCACTGCAAAATAGAGAACGCTTAATTGCGCTCTCGGAACAATCGTTCACCGAGCCTTCTGTGTGGCTGCCCGCAGAGTCGGGGACCCTCGCCTTCACTTGTCATCTGCTTTCCCAGCACACTCCCCCGCCCTGGCCGCTGTGGGCCTCTGCCTCTGCCTGTGGCCTCCCTGCAGATAAATCACGGCAGCCGGCCATCACCAGCTCCACTTGAGAGATCTGAGCGAGCCGCGGGGCATCACCTCCTGCCGCCCCTGCCTCCACTCTGCCTTTGTCCCCTGCTCAGTGACCTCGGCTTTGTGTCAGGGCCTCACACCCCAACAATGGCAGAGGGTTGAAATGGGCTTCTCAAAATCCCTTGTCCTGCTGAGGAGTTTTATTCTGTTTTGTTTTTGTTTTGCATCATGGCCTTCTTCCTGCTATAGCCTGGAGACTCTGAAACCATTAGTCACAAAAAAGCCATAAAGTTTAGGGCTCCCTGTGATATGTCCATCTTGCTCTCGTCTCATCCTGTGTGCTTTGGTGAAGTTGAGTTTACGGGAATCATGTAACTTGCATTTTTTTTTTCTCTCCCACCTAATTAAAATTGGCTTTTCAAATCCGCGGGGAGCAATAAAACATTTTACCAGGCTCCCAGCGTCTCTGAGCCTTCT
Organism: Nasua narica; assembly: GCA_028533885.1. Lineage (NCBI taxonomy): Eukaryota > Metazoa > Chordata > Mammalia > Carnivora > Procyonidae > Nasua > Nasua narica. Next base: position 27,798,035 of record CM052799.1, on the reverse strand, counting down.
TAATGGAGATTCGCTCTACAAATCCAGGAACCCGTGTCGCCCCGTCTACCACCAGTCTGCCCACTTCCTCTCCTCCTTTTTCCAAGTAGACTAATTGAGCACTTCGAAGCTGGCTCTTCAAGGGAGCTTGACAGCCTGAAGCCAGCCACTCATTGGCTCGTTTTAGTCAAGCAAGTGGTAAATGAAGACAGGACCTAAAATCCCTAAGTACGAGATGAAAGTCCCTACTGTTCCCATTATTCATATAGATGATGAAATGGCAGCATTTCAAACCAGCACATGGTGGGGTTGGGAGGCGGAATGAAGTATGGTATGTACTCAAAAGGACAGCGGGTCCTACGGGGCCTCCAGCACCGAGCTCTCCCTCACTGTTCCCCTTATTAAATACAGCACTGCAAGTTTGGATTTTGTGTCCCCAAAGAAATGGAGGCCCCCGTGACTGATGGATCCTGGGGAAGTTGGAGTCACTTTGGAACCTGCTCAAGAACGTGTGGAGGGGGCATCAAAACTGCTGTTCGTGAGTGCAACAGACCAGAGTAAGTCCTAGAAATTCTCGCTGTCATTCTCGCCGTAGCACGAGGGGCGCATTCCAGAAGGGAATGATTTAGCTGGGGGCAGATGGAGAGCTCTTTCCCAGTTCAAGAGGGAGTGGATTTCTAGGGTTGCTGAGACGGGTAATAGCCAATCTCTTTCTTCCCAGATTCCGTCCTCTATAGTATATTCTCTCCCATGATCCTTTAGTAGAAGTTCTGTCTACCCTGGGGGCGCCTGGGTGGCTCAGTTGGTTAAGCGTCTGCCTTCAGCTCAGGTCATGATCTCAGGGTGCTGGGATCGAGTCCTGCGTCAGGCTTCTTGTTTCTCCCTCGATCTGCCTCTGCCTGCCGCTCCCCCTGCTTGTGCTCGCTTGCTCTCTCTCTCTCTCTCTCTCTCTGACAAATAAACAAATAAAATCTTAAAAACAAAAACAAAAACAAAAGTTGTGCTTGCCAAACAGTAGATGCTATTGTATCTGTTGGTCTGTTTAACGGTTCGACATCAGGCATATCTTACTGCCTGGCGAGCTCAGTGCAGCTGGCTAACAAACTGAACAGATGGATTTTCCCGAGGAAATGAAGAAATTGGACATTTCTGTCCAGACTATAGGTAGCTTGTTGCCTTTGCAGTTAGCTACTAAAATGCCAAAAAGGGTACACAGACCCCCAGGGTGGTGTTAGCCGAGCCTAAGTGATGGGAGCCCCAAGGCAGGAATTAGTTTTGGACTCAAGGTAGTCGTTTTACAGCTAAGGTCCATCCCACAACCAGACCGAGTATAGACGGGGAGTGCCCGGCTTTTCAAGGTAATTCTCATTAAATGACCATGACTGTCTTTACTAGCCTACCCTTTAGCATGTGCTCAAGTGAAGGTGATGGGGTTTTTTCCTAGCATCTATCACAGTAGGAGTGTGTGTTTATACGGAGATTTAAGAAACCATATTTTATCATAAGGTATGACATCAGATTTTGTATGGATCTAAGGTGTATCAAAATCTAAAGGAACAGAAGGTAATATGGGGTATTATTGCCATTGAACTTCTATAGGCTGGAGGACCCAGAAGTCTTCATAGAATAGGGATAGTTTTTAGATGCATAAACCAATAACCATATTTAAGACCCAGTTGTTTCGGGATTACGTAAAGTGATCTCATGCACAGTACTCATTTATGTTTCACAGCCTACATTAGGGGTAGTGGACTGAGTTGGAGACAGAAGCAAGCAGGTAAGACAGCGCAGTGGGTTGGTACCGCATCATAGGGTTGTCTTACAGGTTGGTGCAGACCGTGTGCAGGGCGTTACTCAGCCCTAGCTGGTTGTTCACAGGCAGGAAAAGGGCCTAGTGTTGACAGCACTTCCAGGTTTTTATAAGAAAAAATGTAAATCGCATTAACCAAAAAAGAACGTAGCTTGAGGCCACTGTTGCAAGCCCCAGCCTAATAAATACTCATTAGTACAAATTACAGATGAGGATCTATTTATTTTCATTTATTTTTACTCACAGTCCAACATTTTATCTCATGTCCCCATGGTATTAACCTCTACCAAGACATTTTAAGAGCTAGTAGATGTGTCTAAACACAAAACATTAGATTATTAAGAGAGTCTGTATTTTGTGTTAGTTATTTAAGTAATAGTATAAATATAGTACATGCCCTCAAAAAAATCCAGACACAAAACTACATCATATAAAACATTTCTGTCATCATTGTTCCTACCTCCAACCTACACCCCACAAGGAAATAACCAGGGAAAAATGATTTGATAGTATCACATTGGACTTTTGAAAAAGATTTGTCATGTAATATGTAGTATATGAAATAAGTATTCTGTACTATAAAATAAGGATCATACTACGTATCATTTTCCACAACTTGCTTTTTATTTTTTTATTTTTTAAGCTGAAAAATCTGTTTCATTTTATTTATATATATATTTTTTAATTATTTTATTTTATTTTATCTTATTTTTTCAGTGTTCCAAGATTCATTGTTCATGTACTTGCTTTTTAAAGTCCATTTTAAATCCTGTTTGTATTGTTGAATCTTGAAAATAAAGGATTTTAAGCTAATAGAAATATGACACACTTTTTAAAAATTAAAAACTATTTGGTGGTCACAATGAGCCAAATTATTATTATTCCAGTGAGCTCTTATTGTCATGAGGATATGAATATTGGCAACAAGTGGACATTTTTAAAATTGTGACCCAAGAATACTTCATTCAGAAGAAGTGTTTGGTCTTTTTTTTTTTTTTTCCTAAGTCTTAGGGCTGTTCTAGAGGTAATGTGGAAAGTGGAGAGAGAGATAAATCACTCCATAATTGGAATGAGTCAGACAAAGAAAATCACCCAGTGTAAAGATCTCAGCAGGAAAGGATCTTGAGCTTCAAAGTAAAGCAAAGATCCTCACATTCAGAAGTTAGGAACTGATCATTAAAGACTTCAATTAGAGGTCCTTGTCCTTGCTGTTTGCTATGGGAGGTTTTAAAAGAATACAATCCACCTAGTTGAGTGTCAGCACTGACATCATTTCATTAAAGCTCTTCCAAGTTATTTGCTCTTTGGGATGCCCCTGTGAATTGAGGAAGGAGTCTCTCTCACAAAACTTTGGGTTTACAATGGCAGTGGTGGGGAAGTCCGATTGACAAGAGAAAGGGACACAGGAAGGGGAAAATCAGATCCAAATCTCAGTTTCAAAGCCTGCGCAGAGAAATTCGCAGAGCAGATGGTTCATTATGCCGAAGGCAGAAGGGATAGCTTCTGATTCTCAAGGAATTGGAGGGGAATGGTGTTCCCGTCACTGGCAATCTGCCTTTTCCCAGTTTGAGGAGCTCTTTTGAATATACTGTAGAGCCCCATTTTTAGTATCCAAGGTATGTGTTTATGAAGAATGCTGGATAGTTTTTATTTTATTTTTTTTACAGTATTCTTGCAATTCAAAGATGTATTTAGCATCCAGATACTTTATGCTGTATTTTTAGTTTGTTTGGTTTTTTTCCCTGAAAGGATAAAGCTACAAAAGAGCAGTAGCTTTGCCATACACATGGGACTACAGTGTCCATGTGAGCGAGTCGTCGAGCCCAGATGCTTTCTGATTTTGGTCAAATGGTTTTTGGTCTCAACCAGTATGCCATGCCGCTGGTGTGCCATCACGAGAATGGGGCCCAACTATTTTGTCTTTAAATGTTTTATTTGTTTTTCAATCCCATTTATGACCCATGCCTTAGAGATAAGATGAGCATGTGTTCTGGTCGATAAAGACAGTCCCAGGTCACATTTGTTGTCAGCTGAAGTTATTAATAGCTACCCTTTACTTTCTCTGAGTGTCCTGGATTGGACAATTAATTATGTAATCATCCGATCTGTAAGAAACATATAATACAGTAAGATCTAAAGTCAGAACCACCAAAAACATAACTTAGAGTAAGTACCAAAACAAGACCAACATTGGATGCATTAGAAGATGCATTATCAGGCCATTGGGCTCTATCCTTTTTATTTTATGCTCTAAATTGACTCTAAGCTTCTTGGTGGCTAGAACAAAAATGTATAGAATTTTTTCAGGTCCATCGAAAATTAAAAACCATGCCAGTTCTTTGAAAAAGGCAAAGCTTTCCCTCTTCTGCTGCTTCCCTTTTGCTTTTAAATCAGGAGGTAGGTTAAATTAAAAACCAATAAACTCATACCTTTGAGAAAAAAATGTGAACTAAAACTGCTAATGAAATCTGACGGACAAGGTAATAGACTTGTGTCTATTTTCATCTAAGAAAATGAATCATTTGGCTGTAAAGAATGGCAGCAACGTTGCAAAAAAAGAGGCACTGTAGTTGGGTAAGCTTATATCAAAATTCAAGAATTGGTTGCTTAGAAAAAAAAAATATTGAACAACTGGGAAGTCCAAAGGAAAAAAAAAAAAATAAAAAAAATAAAGAAACTGTATTAAGAAATAAAAAAAAAAAAAAGAATAAAGCATATGACAAAAAAAAAAAAAAGAATTGGTTGCTTAGGGAGAGCCATTAACTAATGAGTGAATAAAGATATGCAGACCCGTAGACCGCTCCATTTGGAAGAATCTTTAATGATCGCAAGGATAGCTCTCTAGCTCATCCCATCTAATCCTCGAAGAGCTTTTCAGCATCTTCCATGGTTGGCCATTTGACCCCTTCTCAAAACTCTCCATGCACAGAAAACACACTACCTTCTGGGGCTTCCCGTCCTATCACTAGAATTTCCTTCCTCGTGCTAACCCTAATCTGCCTGTTCCAATTCATTTTAAGTACAGGTAGACATTGAGATTTCTGTTCAAACCCATTTGCAGACCAAAGTTTAGCTTTCCTTGAGGGTGGAATGCACCTGTGATGATCTTTGCAAAAATGCCGTTGTAGCTTTGGCCATGTAGTATCATGAGTTTTCTTTGTATAGTAATAGGCACTATTGGGTAATGGCAATTGGATAATGTGCACTAGAAGGAAAGATTCAGCTTGGCTGCGCTGAATATAGTTGCTTTCATAGTAATTAATCCATCGGTTTCCGCCAGTCCTTTCCATCCCTATTTGAAATGCAGTTTTTTTAATAGTTGGAAAATATGATTAATATTTTTTTAATTTCCTATAATTTTCACATTTCCTATAACTATTATATGTCTACATGGAAAAAATATTCCTATCCAGCCAAACTGTTAAATCATAACATGATCCGAATAAAATTTAAAAAAAAAGAAAAAACTATGACATGAATTTTTTTCCATGCTGAAAGGTAAATTCAGTTGGCTATAGCCTCTCCCATAATACAGTCCTTGCAAATCAGGCAGACGCTCTAGGATAAAAGAAAAGCTATGTATTTTGAAAGGGCACATTTGTGTTTATTATTTAAAATATAATCTATCTTTACATAAGAAGCAAAGAAAGTCACAGAAGGAGTCTTGATACGGAAAGAAGCCTTTCTCAAGAGAGACAGCATAGGAAAGAGTCCAGATCATAAGCTTTGGGTCAGGGAGACCTACACTGGCCTGCCAGTCATCAATTCTCACTTAATGGGCCTGTCACCTGGACAGGTTACTTAACATTTCTGAACCCCATTAACAAACTTCAGGAACAAGGGTGCCACTACCTACCTCACAGCGTGGCTGGGCACAGTCACACAAACCGGCATGGGGCCTTGCACTAAGAGTAGCTCAGGGCTGGGCACCCTTTACCGTAAAGGAATATATTTCCACAAAATACTCAGTAAATATTTCAGACTTGCAGATCACAGGATCTCTGACCCCGCGGATCCTGGGGTCTCTTCGACCTCGCGGATATAGACAGGCTCGAGTTTGGCAGGCCCTTGGAATAGCTTCGCGTTTCCTGTGTGGCAGGCCTTATTCCCGTACTTGGAATGGATTAACCCAGCTGACCCTCACTCACCCTGAGGAGGTAGATCGTAGCGTTGTCTCCCTTTTGTAGATGGGGAGACGGAGTCTCAGAGAGATTCAGTTTCTTGCCTAAGATGACCCCATTATTAAGAGGTAGGCCTGGGACTTAAACCCTCCGTTTCCTGGGTCCCTATCAATGGCCGTCCGCAATGCTGCCTCTCACATGGAGTGTTTTCTGTGTGTTGTTGATGAAAAATGCCATTTATAAAAGGAAGTCACTAAATGCCATCTGCCACTCGATAGTGGGCAAAAGAGAGCCAATGTGAGGCCAAAGGGAGGCCGCCTCCAAAGATTTCTGATTTGCAGCCCGAGGAAGTGCTGCATTGGGGCGATTTCAGGAGTGAGTTAAAACTTCTTGTATAAGAGAGCCAAAAGAAAAATATCAACTGTTTAGACTTTCATTTCAAAGAGAAAGAAAAATGAGTTACTTTCAGGCAATAAATAAGTGATTGATCCTCCACTGTTAGTTGGGCCCTTTAGAAAGGCCCCATAAAGATCATTTCAATTGGAGGGAAAATTGAAGGAGGTCTTCCTTGTAGCACATTTAAGGCAAGCTTCGCCTGAACAGGTGTATGGGCCTTATCTGTTACTCACGTAAATCTGCGACTTTTTATACATGAGATAAAGAATCTGCGAGATCTTATACATGAGACTAGGATGTCTTGGTACTTGGAGAAGAGCTTGGAATCCAGGAAGCCAAGGCTCTGTTTCTAAATGGCACCAAAAAAGAAAGAAAAAAAAAAAAAAACTCTGGACCACAGTTCTTAGATAATGTAGCAAGAGAGCACAGAGAAAGAAAGAACGTGGGAAACTTGTCCTAGTCCTATCCCTGCTCGCTTATTAGCTGTGTGGACCATGGCAAAGGACTTGACTTCTCTGAACCTCCTGTCCGTTGGTATAAAAGTACTACGTCTGCCTTACCCCGGGGCAAGATATGAGTGTGGTTTAGCGAGTTGAGTGTACTAAGCAGCTGTAAAACACACGGGCTTAGTTGTGTTTCATGGAGAAACAATCAGATGTAGATAGTGGGAGGTTATGTGTCATTCGGTATCCCTGTATATGGTTTTCTTCATGCTGAATAACCATTCTGAGACTGCTTACTAAGCTGCTCAGATTCCTAATGAGCTTTTCAGGTGAGGTGCGCAGTCTCCTCTCTGTTTCACACGTGCAGGATGGAGCTCAGAGAGGCCCGATGGCAGACACAGAGGTGTCCAGTGTGTAGCTACGAGGCCCCAGTTCTTGCCCTTGCTTACACGTCTTTGATCTAGGGAACACGTTGCAACAGTATCACGAGCAGTACCCCTTGGGCGCTCTGCAGAAGCATTGAGCCTGCTCCATATCTTAGCGCACATTCGGCATAACATCTTCAGCACCTACTGTGTGTGCTCATGGTAGAGAAGGGGCAACTGATGTCCAGGGAGGCTGAGAACTTCATCTGAGTGCACACGGGGAGGAGAGAATCGAGACCGGAACCCAGCTCCAGCTCCAAAGCCTTATTTGTCCTGCTGGACTGGTTCTCGTTCCATACGTTATAGGCATGGATATATGTCCCATTCCCCCAAGTCCTGATTTAACAAAACAAAACAAGAGAACGCTTTGCATGGTCCCAGGGACGCTGAAAGATTCATTTGAAAGAAGAAAAGTGGAAAACTTTCTTTCAGGGATGTCCTAGAGTGACTGTGAAATCCGAGCCGCCCCAGCCGTGGGTGGGTGAGCCCTCCTTCCTATGATTCTGCGATCTTCCTGTTTCCAGGATGAATTCGGCAAGCCGGGCACCGCTAGGAGCAGTGTCGTGTAATTGACTCACTGGGTGCCCTCTGGAAAATACGTGTACATTTGAATTTCCTGTAATTGGGGTTGCATGCCGCGATGAAATTTGCACTGTGAGGTGGGGCGAGCTTCCTCCGCATTCCCCTCACACACAAGTTAATGGAACCAGTATGCTCCTCCTGCTTCTCCTGTTAGGTTAGCCAAAAAATGGGGATGTTCCTTTTCTTCTGTCTCATTTGTAAAACAAAACAAAGAAAAGCAATGGTCGTGAGGGGAGAGAGAGAGAGAGGAGGGAGAGAATGAATGGAAGTAGAATGGCCCAAGCGTGACGCTGGTCTCCTGTGAGAATATCACGTTACACAAAGGAGACGGGGAACATTCCCGCTACTCCTCTGTACCTTTTACCTTCCATATTTTGAAAACCAGAGGACTGGATTTTCAGGAGAAAGAGAACACATCCTTGCCTGGTAGGTCCCAGGCTTTGTATTTCCAACTCTAACGTTCTATCCTCAAGACGACAGCCTTACCCGATGGTGCCCTCCCAGTCTGGCAGACGGAGGGGCGAAGGCCTGCGGAGGTGAAGTGACTTACTCAAGGTCATATACTTAATGGTGTGGAGGCGGAACGCAAGCCCAGATCGCAGAGCCTTTGTCCTTGCCTCTGTCGTCAGCCACTTACTTCCCCGGAAGACAGGAAGCCACGGAGAGGAGAGTGGTGTGGGGAGAAATGCCTTGTGATCCAGTGTGCGTGTGCTTCCCCTTTCTTTCCCCAGGCCGAAAAATGGTGGGAAGTACTGTGTAGGGCGTAGAATGAAGTTCAAGTCCTGTAACACAGAGCCGTGTCTCAAGCAGAAGCGAGACTTCCGAGAAGAGCAGTGCGCCCAATTTGACGGCAAACATTTTAACATCAACGGTCTGCTTCCCAGTGTGCGCTGGGTCCCCAAGTACAGCGGAAGTAAGTGTGTCCGGGGACGGGGTGGGGCGGGAGGGGGCTGTCCACGGACGGCGGGCAGGCTGGCGCGGGGTCCGGGCCCAGAAGTCACCCTGCGTCGTGCGTTTCCTCTCCAGTTCTGATGAAGGACCGTTGCAAGCTGTTCTGCAGGGTGGCCGGGAACACAGCCTACTATCAGCTGCGGGACAGGGTGGTGGATGGGACCCCGTGCGGCCAGGACACCAGCGACATCTGTGTCCAAGGCCTCTGCCGGGTAAGTCCCCAGTGGCATTTTCTTCACTGTGTTGTCCTGCTGCCACGCTGTGGTCTGTGGCTTCCTTGATAGAGCCGGCAGCGGCTGATCTCTGTGCACTCTCTCCAGGGAAGTGGTTTGCAAAGTGTGTTTTCCGGGGCAGCATCAGCAATGGCATCACTTGATGCTATTGCCTAACTGTGAGAACCGGTGTCCTGCATTGTTTGGACATTCTCGAGCTCCGTGAGGGTCTGCACCAAACCTCCCCGTGAAAATGTAATAATTCGTGCATACACAGCCTCCTTTACTGTAACCTCAGTGCTTAAGGTTAAACCCAGACGCTTTCATACAGTAGGTTTTCTGGAATAGCTCTGCTCCTGAAGGATGTCGAGAGGGATCACACTCTAGTCAGGCTTCAGTCAGATTTCTCATTCTGATTTCACTCATGAAAGCTTCTACCTGAGACACACCTGTTAATCATGCTTGGAAGGGAAATCAAGAACCTTCTGGCAGAGAGTAAAGCATCCGTGCAGTGACTTCTAGAGGGCTTGCTACCATTTCACTGCCCTCACCGAGCCAAAAACGTTCTTAGCGTCGTTGCCAGGCTTTGAGGTAGTTCATTTGATCCTTGCATGGGGTCCAGGAAAATGGGAATCCTAGTCAGTAGGGTTTGATGGGAAGAGCCCCCAAGAGCCTCCCCCACATCCCGACTCCCAACGACAGCGCACGTTTCCTCGCCAGTCTGTGCATAGCAAAACATCGAGCTTCTCCTCGAAGGCCATTCCTACAAATGAATAGCGTGGACAAGAATGTGAACTCTATCCTGGTGTTCTGGTCGTTGCTGGTGTCCTTTGCAGCCCTCCGTCAACACGGCTGCATTACATTAAGATGTGGAGAAATTCCAGAGGCCGCTTGGAGCCTCAGGCCTTCCACTGGCAGCCTGGAATCCTCCTTTGTCGTCCCTTCATAGCCAGCATTGTAACACAGGGGATTGCACATAAAATCCCATTTTCCAGTTTCTCCTGAAAGATCGAGATATGTCAGCATGGGGCCCCTATTTCTGCGTGGCAGCAGGATCCTAGGGTGGAGAGAGGTTGCTCCCTTCACATGGGATGTCAGCTCTTTAATCGGATACAGCCCCCCACCACCGCTCCTAATTCTTTTCACTCCTGAGCAATTCTTCTCATCTATCCCACTTATTTGTAGACTTATACTTCTCAAGCTTGATTTCCTTTCAAGATTTTATTTTCAAGCAATCTCAACATCCAACATGGGACTCGAACTTACAGCCTCAAAATCGAGGGTCACATGTTCTACCTAACTGAGGCAGCCAGGCGTTCCCATACCTCTCAAACTTTAATCTACAGATGAAGCAGATAAGCATCTTGCTAACGTGCCAGAACCTCCCCCACCACCCCCGCCAGCAGATCTGGATGGAGCCCGAGATTGTGCATTCCTAACAGCCTCAGAAACGCTACGGCTCCCGGTCCAATGACCACATTTTCCATACGACGGATATACATAATTTGAGTTCTCAACCCTTGCACCTTTAAAGAGACTTCTTGTCATTTGTGAATGCCTAATTCAGAGAAACATGCTAACTGCCGTGTCATAATGTTATATACTTTTTGTAATTTTTTAATACTTACCGTTTATTTCAAACGTTTCTTTTTAAAAGCAAGCTGGATGTGATCACATTTTAAATTCCAAAGCCCGGAGAGATAAATGTGGAGTTTGTGGTGGCGATAATTCTTCATGCAAAACAGTGGCAGGAACATTTAATACAGTACATTATGGTAAGAGTCTGTCCCTAAAGAACCGGGAGAGGGAAAATGATCAAAGTTTAAAAATTGTTAACCACGGGTAATAGGTCAAAGTATTCATGTCAGGCATAAAATCAGTCTTGTTAAGGTACGTTACCCATCTGGCTAGAAGACACTTACTAGTAAGAATTGTATTATATTCCTTTTGTTGCCCGCCTTTAATTCCGTACTCAGAGAAACTGAACTGTGTTGTGGAATACTGAATTGTGGCTAAATTCTTTTCAGGTTACAATACTGTGGTCCGAATCCCAGCAGGTGCTACCAATATCGATGTGAGGCAGCACAGCTTCTCAGGGAAATCAGAAGATGATAACTACTTAGGTAAGATGACACATCTCCTGCCATTGGTAGGAATTCTGCTTCTCTGGGGCCGTTGGCCGATGTTCCTTCCTTCCCCCTCGTGCACACAGAGAGCCATTGGGTGTCATATACTTTCATACTAGTAGTTGATCTTGAAATTCATTCTTGTATTTCCCCTCACGTGTAGAACCTTAGAGTATTGTTGGAAGAGTCGTGTAGTCACCCTAGTCAATATCAGGGGTTTATTCTGGATCATAATAAATAAGAAGGCCCTACATCAAGTTTTGAAAGCACTTACCACCTAAGTTCGACATAAAAATCATTGTTCTCTTTGAGTCTTCAAAAGTAACAACAACAATAACAATAGTCTGCCCTGTGGGTAACTGGCTAGCAAATGTTTTATTAAAGATATTACTTACCCTAATTTCTGTGGTGCCAGTTCTAACCAGTAACTGACCACTGGTGGACTCATTCAACATTTCTATTGTGCCTGCTTATTCCAAAATGTCCTAGAGTGGCAAATTTTTCTCATGTCATGACTAGAATGGCCCACCTTGTTACTTTACAAGGATTCTTCCTGCTTGCCTCGTGTCCAGGCACATGATTAATTCCTATCTGTGCCTTGTGTTTAAACCGCAACACACCGTTAACCCTGGGTTCATTTCAGCAGTTGGCTCAGCCCCGTCCCACGTCAACGTATCCTTCTGTAAACCGCTGTGATTATGAAATTTCCCAAGCACTTTTAATTACAAGAAGAACAAAGGGAGTGGGGTCAGGACTGAAGGGATTCAGCTGGTCACCTTGCACAACCAGAAGGAGCCTCCTCCTCGCCATGGAGAGCAGCGCGGCTTGCCCTCTGATCTAGGAGAAATCACAGCAGTCTGACTGGGCAGTGACTTTTTAAAAGAAATGAATGTGCTTGTCCCGTTACAATGTCCAGGCAGGCACGCTACTTATGCATCCGAATTCGGCCTCTGTAGAGGCTATCTGCACGCATTTGAACAATGAACTAGTCAGTGAGTCTTCGTTGAATCAGATTAGAATCTGTATTTTGGAATGTCTACATGAAATCCTTGATAGCTATACAACGATCCTTTAGCCAAGCATGCTGATAAAGTATACTACGTAGACAAGACTTCATTATAGCATTTTCTGCAGTATGCCATTATTCACCCATTCACTTCTTTAATATGGGCCAGGCACCCTTCTAGGTACAATGAGCAGAACAAAAGTAGGTAAGTTAAAAATCACTGTCTTCTTGGAACTTACTGTTTGGTGCTCGTAGAGAGACAGTAAGCAGTAACTTAATAGATCAGCCAACTGTATACTGTTAGAAGATGGTAAGTGGCTATCCGAAAATAGAACACCATAAGGGAAATTGGGTTACTGAGGGTGAGTTGGGAACAGTGGAGCTGAAGTGTTTGAATTGTAGCAAGAGAAAACAAGTCGATTGGAGGAAGAGCATTCCAGGCAGAGGGAAAGGCCAGTGCAAAATCCTCAAAGTAGGGGCATGTCTGGACGATTCCAAGAATAGGGGGAGGCCCATGGCTGCAGCTACAGCAGCACAGAGGAGAGTTCTAGAGGAGACTGACCATGTATTAGGAGTAGATCACATAGGGCTATATAAGCATTGAAAAGACTTGCTCATCTCTTGGAGACAAAGGGAGCTATTGAAGATTTTGAGTTGAGGAATGACAGGATATAATCACACCTGTATTTTCATAGGAGCACTTTGGCTGTTAGGTGGAAGAAGGGCACAGAGTAGATGCAGGAGGGCTGGTTAGAAATTAGTGCAGTAATCCAAGGGAGAGAGGCTGGTGACTTAGCCCCAACTAGGAGCAGTGGAGGTGACAGTACATGGTCAAAATCTGGATATTTTTTTGAAGGTAGAGTCATCATGATTTGTTAATAGATTGAATATGGTATGTGAGAGAAAGACAGAAGTCAGAGGATGACTCCAAGATTTCTGCCTGAGCAGCTGAGAAGATGGAGTAGCCGTGAACTAAGATGAGACAATTTGTTCCTTATTTATCCATATGACCACTAGTGTCTTTTTTTTTCTTAATTTTATTTATTTGAGAGAGAAGGAGAGAGAGAGAGAGAAAGACAGCATGAGTAGTGGGGAGGGGCAGAGGGAGAGGCAGAAGAGCAAGGAGATGATGCAGGCTCCATCCCAATCCCAGGACCCTGAGATCATGACCTGAATTGAAAGCAGACGCTTAACCGACTGAGCCACCCAGGCGCCCCATTGTCTTAAGGTCAGAGGCTGTGTCTTTATATCATTAGCTCTTGATACAAAGCCTGCACATAAATGTGCTAAGTAAATAATTGTTCACCTGTTGAACAGTCACTGCTCATGTTCTCTTTACTGAGGATTTACTATGTGCTTAATGGGGAATGGGCTTACCATGGAAATATACAGATCAGCTTTTCTTTGAAAGACCATGGAGTCCTACTTAGAATCATTTGCTCAGTGGCTGGGTCAGATTTTCCCTTCCCTAAATATCAAATGGGTGGTTATTTTATAAAAGAATTAATGGATTTCTTGAGGACCCTTTTCAAAATTGTTTTTTGGGACTCCCACATTTCCCATTCCACCACTGAGCAAAATAGGTCAGGCATTTTTCTGCATGCACTGGGTTATAAATTTGAACATGTGGCTGCTGCTGTGGCCTTCCTAATTAAATCCAGCAGCATCGCATGCAACCTCCTTTATTAATTAATTTCCTGAAAGTCAAAAGCCATGTTGACCTGCTTCTTTCTTCTCCTTGAAAAGGAGAGGGATTCTTCTCTCTTCTGCCCCTCCTTATAAAAATCTGTTCCCAAGTAGTGGCCTCAGTTCAATTAAACTTTATCAACCAGGCCAGGCACCTGAATTGGGCAGGGCCTCCTGATAACCTTATATTCCTCACGGGAGGTTTCTTAATCTCTTTGTAAAGAATGAAAGCAAAATTAAAGAAGATCTGTCATCTGGGAGAGGCAGTCTGGGGCAGTCACGGCCCTTTCGTGGAATATTATGGTAAAGTCACCTGTTGGCAAAAGAATAAGTCTCTGGAAGCAAATGCAGAGTGGGCAAGCATAGATGGCCAGTCACAGTTCACTGAGTGTGAAAGTCGAGACCTCAGGGCCTTTGAATCTTACACTGGCTTCTTAGCAAGTGAGGAAGAACATGACATCATCAAATCCAGGGTGCATAAACATTTACTCTTGGCTCGAAAGAGCTGCAGCAAATGCTCTAAGAAGGTTTTCACACCCACAGCTGTTCGTTGCTAAGGCACCTCCATCCTTATCCCTCCCATTTTTTTAAAGGCCAGTCAAGACACACTCTTTCCGCATGTGCTGGTGAGGGAGCCATTTCCAGGAGGCAGGGCCTTTGTAGCAACCCAGCTCTGATGGGTGAAATGGGGGGGAAACCAACCCAGGAAATTAGCTCCCCTAATCGCATTAGCAGAAGGTTGGGCAGTAGACGGTCGTTTGCAGGAAACTATTTGTTTCACAAGGTACCGAAGCAGAAAGCCTCCCTGTCAGAGGCCGTCCTTTCACACAGCCTGCTCCCTCCTGTTGGGTTAAAGCCAAGTCACACCCAGAGTCACCGTGTTCGTGTTTCTTGAGGAGAAAAAAAAAAGATCCATTTCTTTGTCTCCAGGACTCTTATCTCTTGATTAATTGTGGCAGTGGGAAGACAGGAGCCAATTCAGTTTGGGATAAGTCACAAAGTTCATTTCCCCTGATGACTCCTTTCCCCTTCCCTCCGCACCATCTACCGGGAGAGGGAGCGTGCAGAGAAGGATGAAATGCCCCTCGCCTGCGTAACCCTGAGAGGAAGCTGGGAGAGGCTGGGGAGGAGCCCCAGCACTACCCTACGACAGACAATTGCTCTTTGAACGGGTGCAAAACTGCATTATCCTATAATTTACAGAGCAGGTCTTGTGACGTCTCATTTCCCCCATTTCGGTGAAACTTCAGCTGGGTAGCTAGCCTGCGACCTCACTTGAAAGAACTGGGTGATTGTGTCGGCAGCATGTCGGGCTGTCACCATGTAAGTGACCCACATTAGGAGGCAGCCTCAGGATGTCTGAGGGGCAACGGAAAGAACCTCGCCTCCAGTCAGTGACCCCCTGGAAGTCCAGCCTCTCGCATGGCTGGTGGGTCTCCTGCTACAGCGGCCGTAGAGGAGACGAGGTTGTCAGAGCAGCCCGCTGACAGGGAAACAGTCGTTTGGCTGGAAGCACTCTGTTCTCCTTGTCATAAATGTCACGCCCAATCAGTCACTCCTTCCTTCAGTGTCATTGATTGAGCACCTACTATGGGCCAGGATCTTTCTCGGGGTTGCAAAAAGCGCGTTTTTGAATGGTCGCTTTCCTAAAGAGGCTCACATAGTCGAGAAAAACAAATGACTTAAACTGTTAAAAATCTGGAGCTCAACGAATCTGACTTCAACTTGCACATAAGAGAAAGCACGCGTGAATTCACTCATTGAACAGGTACTTGTTGACCTCGTTCTTAGAAAACTTGAGTCGTTAACAGGCTCTGGAGACGGACTTGCCATGATTGGAAGTCACCTGGCCCTGAGAGAGTATTTTAATAATATTTAAGTCATGCTTTTCTCATCCCTAAATGAGGTGACCGTGAAGGTGTGGTAAGCAGACAGTGCATAGAAGACATTAGGAGCTGTCAGCAATGTCTTGTTTAATGCCCGTAATGACCCAGTAAGAAACTCATTATCCAGAGGAAGGAACTGAGGCTGAGAGAGGTTCCATAACTTACCCCCGGTCATGTAAACTCGTCAGAAAATGGGAAGAGTTGGAATCGTTATTGGTGTGACTTCAGACCCTATGCCCGGAACCACTGCACTTTCCTGCCTCAGTGTGGGAAAAGGTACGGCTGATAGGGGGATATAAATGACTGGGAATTGAGGTTTATTGGTGGGAGTGAATGGTGAGGCCGGGAAGATTATGCTAAGGAGTTTGAAGCCAATTGTATAGGTAGGGGGTGTTTATCAAAGGTTTTTTGGGTTACGAAGCAGCAGCCAAGATTTTCTGTTTTTAAAAGCTTTTTCCCTCTTACCACTTCTTCCCAGCCCTTTCGAATGAAGGCATCTCATTCTTCCCTCAGGACCAAGATGGGGCTCACATGAGTGAGTACAAGTGCAGCGCTAGATTAGGGACAGAATTCATGCACTAATTACTGATCCTAGAAAGAGTAGTACTTCCATCCGCATAGTGTCCAAATGAGTGAGCTCTGTGAGGTTGCTATGTCCAAGAAAACTAGGACCCTGCTGCCACTGAGCCGCCAAGAGTTTTCAGAGCTTCATCTCAGCCCTCAGGCATCTCCACATAATGGTGCAATACCGACTTTCCCTAAATCCTCTAAACCTCTTCCGGCCTGCCTGGCGAGAGACAAGCTATCACCTGCATCAGTGAAAGACTCATTAGAGTCTGACATATACCTCACGCCTCTTCGCTCCCCATCCCTCAACCAAAACCAATGTCACTAACACCATGCTGAGGCATGGCTCTGCCAACAATTCACGCTCTGCATAGGTTCTCAGGCAGCTAGGACCAGTTGGTTGACATTGGCCCCTGAGATGACACCTGTTGACCACCCGAGTGAACTTTCCATATTCCTTTTATTCTCTTAACTACATAGCCTATGCATTTCAGCATTCCTTCCCCACTGAGATTTGCTAATTGTGCACAACTTATTAAAGGTAAGGGGGCCTTTCTCTGATACTTCGTTCAGGGACCAAATGTTTATTTAATAGCTCCGATTTATTGAGTTCTTGTCCATGTCAAGCCCAATACTCAGGAGGATTCATTATTCAAGGAGCAGTAGTACTGGGAAAAAAAAAAAAAGTGGTACTCCCAATAAAACCCAAATTTTATAATAAATACTAGGAGGAAAAGATATGATTGGGATTTTTATCTGGGGAAACCAATCAAAAAGCATGAAAATATATTCTTTTTCTTATAGGAAACAAAATTATGGTTTCATGCCAACCATGCATGGGTTTTTAGATTATAGGATAAAGTGCTTGATAAATATTCTTACCTAAGTTTTCTGGTTAAATTATGTGATAGCTAAGTAGTGCATTCTTTGCTTAAAGTTTGGACTTAACAGTAAAACCTGAAAAGGAATCATTTTTGTGAAAGCTTTCTGGGGCTTTATTCACTTTCTTAATAGTCTCCCTTGACACTTAGATAAATAAATCATCTCTTCCGATTATAGCTTCTCTGTCCATTTTATTTACTTTGCGTAAGTTTGTAACCGGTCTAATATCATCAAGTTCTCAGTTGGCCAATATTTTGGCTCCTGACTCCAGGAGTTCTCTAACGTGACTTTTTCAATTTTTCTGATTGTTTCATCTTTTTCAAGATCTGCAGTAGATTCATTCATTTTTCTAAAATAAAAAAGTATTTATCGATCATGTACCATGTGCTCTTTTTGAAGCTGAGATATAGCCGTGAATAAAAGAGTCCAAGAATCCTTGCCCTCATGGGGCTTACATTCTTGGTTGGGGAGAGAGAGCATGGACAAAGTGTTATGGAGGAAAATTAAGTGCAATTAATGGCAAGTATGGAATCTGTGCTGGTAGTGGGAAGGGGTTGCAGTTTTAAAGGAATGGTCTGGGAAGGCATATTAATTATCTTTTACTGTACAACAAATTATCTCAAGACATAGTGGCTTAGAGTAACAAATGTGTACTGGATTCCCATTTCTGCATGTCAGGAGATTGAAAACGGCATAACTGGGTGTTTCTGGCTTGAGGTCTCTCATGAGGTGGCAGTTAAGACTTCATTTAGCACTGTGATTGCATCTAAAAGCTTGATTGGGGCTGGTGGATCCACTTCCCAAATGCCTTACTCAGATGCCGTTGGCAGAAGGCTTTATTTCTTCACAGGAAGCCTCACAGCAGGGAATGGTTGGGTTACCTCACAACATGGCAGCTCAGCTGGCTTCTCCCAAAGCCAGAGAAAGAGCAAGGTAGGGCCACAGTGCCTAGGACCTGACCTTTGAAGTCACACTCTGTCATTTCTTCAAAATCCTAGTGATTACACAGTCAGTGTGATTCCATGGGGGAGAGGACAACACAGGATGTGAATATCAAGAGGCGAGGACCATTGGGGCCATTTTGGAGGCTGGCTGCTACACAGGGCCTCACTGAAACAGTGACATTTAAGCATCATGTCCACCATGAACTTTCAGATTCCAATATCTGTCAAGGAAGACTAACAAAGACTCAATAGGCTCAACTAATCCTAACAAAAAATAGGGATTTTTGCATGGGAATCAATTTTGTAAATGTTCAGTTCATTAGTACATATTTTCAAATCATAAGACCTCTGCTTCTAACTGTAATGCTGTAATGCGGGGCTTATATATCAAACCCCACACTAATTAGAACCCGTATAGTTCAGTAATATAATTACAAGGGTGGGTATTTTTATCTCCATTTTAGAGATGAAGAAAGGGAGACAGGGAGAGGGAAAGTGAGTTCCCAAGGCCTCACAGATGGCAAGTGGCAAAACTAGCATTTGAGTCCATCCCGTCTGACTGAAAAGTAGATGCTCTTTGCCTTCCCGATTCTGCCTTTCAGAGTGCTCTTTCGTATTTCAGACAATAAGTCACTGGCATCAAATCAGTGAATTCTCTTTTCTCATCTACAGCTCTATCAAGCAGTAAAGGTGAATTCTTGCTCAATGGAGACTTTGTTGTCACAATGTCCAAAAGGGAAATCCGCGTTGGGAACGCTGTGATAGAGTACAGCGGGTCCGACAATGTAGTGGAAAGGATTAACTCCACAGACCGCATTGAACAAGAACTTTTGCTTCAGGTAACAACTTGACCGTGAGCCCGTGACCCTTTCCTTTCAAGTAGTGTCACCAGGCCTGCAAACATCTTCTCCATTTTGTCTGCGCATCCCAGGTGTTATCCGTGGGAAAGTTATACAACCCGGACGTGCGCTATTCTTTCAATATTCCGATTGAAGACAAACCCCAGCAGTTTTATTGGAACAGTCATGGGCCCTGGCAAGCCTGCAGCAAACCCTGCCAAGGTATCTACTTTTCAGTGGAGTTTTGCGGATTTGAGGTTTGGGGAGTTTTTAAATTCTTTTTATTGATTTTTCTTTGGCAGCAGCCAAATGCATATAATCTATAAAACTTTCTATCTGCATGAATTCTCTGATCTCCTTTCTCTGCATCTTTCTGGTTATTTTTGGAGGGCAAGTTGAACTTTTTAAGGGATTCAGGATATATTGGGTTTCCTCTCCCTAAGAGATTCATATACATGAGTGAAGCCAAGCAAAATCAGCTCTGCCACTTTGATTTTCCAGAGACATAGACTTAGTAGTTGTTTTATATATGATTTATCTCATTTCCTTTTGCCTAAATTAAGGGTCAGCCAACTATAGCCAGTGGGCCAAATTGAGCTTACTACTTGCCTTTTATAAATAAAGTTTTATTGGAACACAGTTATATCATTTTTACATATTTATGAGCATCTGCTTTTGCCTGATAAAGCATCTGCTTTTCCCCTTCCTCGAGTTGAATAGTTGTGACAGAGATCACATGGCCCACAAAACCAAAAATATTTACTATTTAACCCATTACAGAAAATGTTTGCCAGTTCCCTGGTCTAAATAGTTTCTGGAATAGGTTACTTTCTCTGACTAAGTTTTTTCTCCTCCCTGCCTAGGGGAGAGGAAGCGAAAACCTGTTTGCACCCGGGAATCTGATCAGCTTACGGTTTCTGATCAAAGATGTGACCGGCTGCCCCAGCCAGCGCCCGTTACCGAACCTTGCGGCACAGACTGCGACCTGAGGTGAGGCCTGTGTTTGTTCGTGGTCTTCACTGTGAGCTGCGAGGATCTTGGAGGAGGGAGGAACAGAAGGAGGAGATAGTGGTCTTTAGTTCCCCTTCCTCGTGTTTCTGTGAAATAAGCTTCAGCCAATTTTCCATCCCTCTGAAACCAATTATCCAAGACATATGCCTGCGGATTTCTTGTTCTTCTCCTAAGAATTAAAAATAGCTAATAGAGTATGCTATTTGCCAAGAGAAGTTCTCATTTCACCCTCACAACTCAGTGCTAGGTATTGTTATGGTTGAGTCACATCTTATGTAAACGTTTGGTACGAATGTCAATAGAAAATGGGGAAATGTCATCTCTCAAAGTTCCCGTATGTTGTTCTCTATACACCCAGAGTATATATCACCCAGTAGAAGAAATCTCATGCATATGAAAATTGCAGTGCACTAATGTAAAGTCATGGAAGGAACTAGAAGAAAATATTCAGGCAGATGTCTAGATATAGAAAATATTCTGTATTTAAGAGAAGTATGAAAATAAAGTTAATTGGAAAAAAAAGAAGTATGAAATCTGAGGCAAGAAATAGTGAGTGGGTGCAGAATTCTAAAGCTTTCTCATCTACCTGCAAGGTTGACTGGGTCATGTTTGAATATTCAATAGTCTGAGCATTGCTTTGTATACTCTGAGTGACAGTTAAATGCAGGTAACATGAGTTGATGCTTTAATTCTCCTTTTACAGAAGAGAAATTAGCAGTGTAAAGTGGTGTGGGAAATTGTGAGGATCTCACCATTTGTAAGTGGCAAAGCGAATACGTAAGCATTTCACAGCTTCCACTTCACAATGCCAAATCTTAGCCAATGGTATTGACAGCAGATAGTGCCAGAGTAAAGATTATAAGGCCCTCTCTAGGCTCCAAGAGAAAAGAGCAGTGCTGGGGTCAATTAGTAATGTCTGTCATGCGAGTAGGTTGGGGAGACATGATACGAGTGCCACATCTTTGCCAGACCTGACCTGATGGCTTTGACTTCAAAGCCCAGGCTATCTTCACCCCCACTGTACTTCATGTCTACCCAGCATCGCTGACCTATTTGTTCATGAGTTTGTCACAAAGCATTGATAAGTCGTTGTAGAAAGAAAGAACACAAGACATTAAAAGGCAGACATTCATACTATGCAGTTTTAATTTTTGTTATAGGTAGGTAATGTACTCACAAGCCCATTGCTTCAGCCAATTGAGTTAATTTAGTCAAATCAGAGTTAAGGTCTTTTCAGAAAAATAATTAGTTATCTAATTGCCAAACTGTATTACTCACAGAAAACCTGACAGTCCCTGTCATTGTGGTTCATACTAATTGTTGCTGAATAGAGGTGGATGATGCTGAAAGACTGAAGAGAGGATTGTTACTGATGCATCAGACTCTAAATGAATTTTCCCAAAGCATGTCTGTGGAACACAAGTTCCACGAGACGATTCATGGTAAACCAGTATGTTCAAGAAGCCTTACCAACTCTCTCCTCCCCTGTGTAGACACCCATCGTGTTGATTAACATTTGGAAGGCCCAGAGAAGTTCTGAAATATGGAAACCTGCTGAAATCAGTAGTTCCCAAATTTATTCCTAGTATTATTTACTCCCACAGTGCCCCACACACCCACAGAGGCATACATATTTTTTGTTTCTACTTATAACAAATATTTTGCTTCTCTGAAATATAGTAATAAAATGCATTGTCACATGAAATAAACCAAACAAATTCAAAACCCTGAAGTTAAGACCTTCTTCCAGGGAGAGAATATAAAGCAGGTGATAATAGCATTTTCAGGAGAACTTTCCTAAGGCAACACTGTTGACATTTCCAGACTCTTCTATGTTCTCTGGTCAAATTCTGAAGATTGTGTGAATATCAGGGAGACTCTATTCCACTTGATCTGCTAGTGTGTTTTCTTGTGGGGGCGGGACTCCTGCCGTGCTTACCCAGGATGGATAAGCTTTCCACAAGAACATGGTGATGAAGGCAAAGAGAAGGTAGCCAAAAATCAAAGAGCAGATGAAAGTTCCAGATGCCTCTGTTAAATTGGACCACATTTTTACCTCACTTCCTTAGGGAAGTGAGAGTTTGCCCAGATTAAATTTGACAGGATGAGATAAAGCATTGTTTTACAGTCCTTCATTTAACGTGTTCCGGTTAGAACAAAATCCCAAAATACTGTGTCACTCTAACGGAAAATCTCAATAGCCCACTTTGCATGCCGAATGTAAAAGTTGGTCAACTCTGACCTACTTTTAAGCATTTGTGAGAAAGTCCAAGATAAGGTTGTGGCCAGCACTCCTCAATGCTTCCCAGTCCTGCCCCGGGACAGGTGTGGATAGAAGAGTTCTTAGGGCATTTGTATTCGGCAAACTACCCAATTTCTGAGTAGTAGACAGTTAACAGGAGGTAATTCAAACGAGGATTAATGAAATTATCCTTTTTAGATTGTTAAATTGATTCAACAACCTACATTTTAAGCTCATTTATTTATACTCTTCTATTCTGTTTTAAATTTTTGTGTTTTAATTTGAGCACTAACCTTATTTGGGGGGCATTAAAAGAATAAGTCAGTTTTTCAGCACATGCCCCACTTTCTGGGGAGATGCTGATAATGGGAAGGCTGTGCAGGTGTGGGGACTGGGGCATGTGGGACGTCTCTGTACCTTCCTCTCAGTTTTGGCATGGGCCTAAAACTGCTCTAAAAAAAAAAGTAAGTCTTTAAAGAAATGGTCTAATCAAACTATATATAGACTGTGGTCCATGTTTAAAAGGAACTCAGTCTTTATTCACAGAGTTTGGCACACTTGCAATTCACAATTACAACCCAATTATCCATTCCTTCATGAGGTCACAGGATGGCCACTGAACACATTTTGGCACAGCTCATACAAAGGAGGTTGTCTAAGGAGCGTTTCCAGCAGCGGGTCTCCATCAGAAGCAGCCTTCTTGAGAAATGAAATGCTGAGTTGCATGAACCTTTTAAATATAAAATTGCTTTTTTTTGCTCTGTTGAATTCCAATGTTTTCTTCTTTGGGGTTGCTTGAATTTCAGATGGACTGTATCAAGGGAGAATCTTCACAAAGATTGAACCTCTGACTAGCACTCTGTGACTTCCATATACATTGGCAGCCATGAAAAATACATGGATATGTTGGTTTAAAATTGGATTCCAGTAACTGCCTGTGGCTTTGGGTTTTGTGGTATTTGAGCTAAGGAAGAAAAAAGAACTCCATTCTTCTACCAGTTGAATATAGATAGGACATACATATTTAATGGAAGTGTTGGTTTCTCCCTATTATGCACAGGTGGCACGTTGCCAGCCGGAGTGAATGTAGTGCCCAGTGTGGCTTGGGTTACCGCACATTAGAAATCTACTGTGCCAAATACAGCAGGCTAGATGGGAAGACCGAGAAGGTTGATGACAGTTTTTGCAGTGGTCACCCCAAACCAAGCCACCAGGAAAAATGCTCAGGAGAATGTAACACAGGTGGCTGGCGCTATTCTGCGTGGACTGAAGTAAGTTGGTTCTCACTCAGTGAGTCATCTTCTTGGAGGCTAAGTCTAATTGAGTGATGGTGGCTAATCAATGAATTGATTAGTTCTGTGATTGATTTACAATGCCTGACCTCATTCTGCAGAAGAGTACCATGATCAATTTGTAATGTCTGATTATCTGACACCGAATGTGTTGTGTGGAAAATTGAGAGTAGTGGAACAACTCATCTAATCCCTTTCTCCATATCCCACTCCATTCCCCACAGGCCATTCCTAATTTTATTTTCTTATGCTGATACACTAATATTGACTTTAATATAAACCTGGTGAATAAATGGAAACATGAAGACACACTCCCCAAATCACAACTGAAATTGGATCGGTTGGGTGGTTGTTTCTTAAGGGCTGAAAGAGAGAAGGTGGCATAGCCAGGACCCCAACCATGCCGGGGAAGAAACTTACAACAGTTTCATTTAGCCTCTTTTCCTTTCAGTGTTCGAAAAGCTGCGATGGTGGAAGCCAGAGGAGAAGGGCTATTTGTGTCAACACCCGCAATGATGTCCTGGATGACAGCAAATGCACACATCAAGAGAAAGTCACCGTTCAGAGATGCAATGAGTTCCCTTGTCCGAAGTGGCAAACAGCAGACTGGTCAGAGGTGAGATAAGAGAGCTCTTATTTCCCCTAGGGCATCTCTGTTACCCTAATTCTGAGTCTCTCCAGCTCTCTTCAAGTCTACACCTGCTGCTCTCTCATCCCCCGCCAACCCCTCACCCCTGGATGAAGCAACTGAGGTCCTCAGTCAGCCCCAGGAGGGCTGTGCGGGGCGTGACTGGCCCACTGGTGACCTCTGAGGCACGGTGGGTGTGGCTGGATCACCCACTCTGATAGCTTCTGTTGGTGATTTTTGAAGTTCCTATCTCTCCCCTTTCCTCCTCTTTGAGCCCCCGCTAAGTCATTGTAAAGGAAAATAAGGGCTTTATTAATTACAAAGCAGTGCTGGCTTAGAACCGAAGCTAAAGAAAAAAAGAGGTTTCCCTATTTTCTTTGTGAAATAAGAGAATTAGACCCCAGTAAGTGGCCTGAGCGACTTACCCATCCAGTTGCTAATGGAAACCTTAGAAAAGAAAGGACTGGTGGAATGTTCCAGACTTTTGCCTCTCTCCTGCCTTACCTGATGAGGCCTAAGGCAAACCCTCATTGCTCAGCAGAGGTGACCCCAGGACAGCAAGAGAGAAAAGGTGGAGCCTCTTTCTGGCTTTGGCAGTGCAATGTTAGCTGTCACTATTAACCCAGCCCAGTGAGATTCGCACCACACAGGCGACTGCTTCAGCCTTCCTTCAAGGAGGCAAGTGGAAGGGGAACAGAAGGTCCCTGACATATGGCCCAATCAGGAATGCAGGGAAAGAGGTGTCCGTTTCTCTGCGCATTTCCTTATCTCAGCCTGTAAGCACAGTGTTAACTGTTTGCTTTCACCGGCAACTACGATACGCATCTTAAAAGGGAATCATTAATGCCCCTGAAATGGTTGGCAAGGAAGTACCTGTGACTAACAGTGTCTGATTCCCGCACAAGCGAACGACAAACCTACTCGTTTTGTTCTGCTAACAAGCTGCCTCAGCTTCAAAGCTAAGGTTTGGTTTTCAAAAAGATGAAAGAAGGGCTAGAGTTTTAACTGGATAGCTAAGAATAGCTAAGGTATCCTTTCAAATCAATTAACAAACCTTTTTTGCAAGAAGACTTGCTAAAATGGAGGTGGGGGGACATCGAACTATATATTCAGGATGATCCAACATTCCTTAGCCTAAAAAACGGGGAAGAAAACAGCAAAATGCTAATAATGAGGTTCCCCGGGAATGAGATTTTTTTTGGTTATTAAGGCTTTCTCTTTTACATGTTTCTGTATTTTTTAAATTTTCCACAATGCGCCTGGGTAATAATGATGAGGGTATTTAACATCTATTAAATGAACATGTGCTAAGCACATTACTTGGATTTGTTTTCATTCGGTTTTCACAGTCCTTTGCAGTAGGCACTTTTGTTGTCCCCCTGTGGAGATGAGAAAGTACAGAAGAGACTGAAGTACAGAACCGTCACTTGACTTAGTACCCAAACCTGGTTGTATTGGGATTAAAACCCACTTTGGTCTGACTCATAAATTCCCCACACTCAACTCCTGCGCTAGAAAATCACGGGTGTTGCTTTATGATACAGACGGGCCCCGACTTACAGCGGCTCAACTTAACAGTTTTTGCACTTTACAATGATGTGAAAGCAATACACGTTTAGTGGACAGTGTACTTTGAGTTTCGAATCTGGATCCTTTCCCGGGCTGGCGACAGGTGGTACACGCTCTCTTGTGGTGCCGGGCGGCAGCCCCTCGGAGTCAGCCGTGCGGTCGAAATCACGTGAGGGTAAACAACCAACACACTTCACAACCATCCTGTACCCACGCGACAGCTTGGCTTTTCCCTTTCAGTACAGAATTCAGTAAATTACATGAGCCGTTCGACACTTGATTATAAACTAGGCTTTGTGCCGGACGGCTTGGCCCAACGGTGGGCTAACGGGAGTGTTCTGTGCACGGTTCAGGCAGGCTGGCCCCTGCTCTGATGTTGGTTCGGTGAGATGGACTTAGGATGTTTTCGGTTTACAACGGGCTTACCTGGATATCGGCCCATCATAAGTCAGGGGACCTGTGTATCTCATGGTGTTGTGCCATGCTGAGTTCATTCTGGGCTTGACACCATCCCAGAGCCTTTATAAATAGTAAGCGAGAGGAAGCAAGGAGGAAGGGAGGAAGGGAGGGAGGGAGGGAGGGAGGGAGGGAGGGAGGGAGGGAGGAAGGAAGGAAGGAAGGAAGGAAGGAAGGAAGGAAGGAAGGAAGGAAGGAAGGAAAGGAGGGAGGAAGGGAGGGAGGGAGAGAGGAAGGGAAGGGAGGGAGGGAGGGAGGAAGGAAAGAAGGAAGGAAGGAAGGAGAACCCTGATGCATGTACAGATTGCTAGGAGAGAGGGGAATGGCTGTGGGAAGAGCACACGTGTTCCTGCTAATCAGGGAATACTCCCCGGGAGCCCCAGCACATCGTTCAGAAATACCCCTGATTGGCTGTGCTGTTTGTTACAGTGCCTGGTCACCTGCGGAAAAGGGCATAAGCACCGCCAGGTGTGGTGTCAGTTTGGTGAAGATCGATTGAACGATCGACTCTGCGACCCTGAGACCAAGCCGGCCTCCATGCAGACGTGTCAGCAGCCAGAATGTGCGTCCTGGCAGGCGGGTCCCTGGGGACAGGTATTTTGAATGATAAAGTTCTTAACTACATTCTTTCCTTCTTATCTGAAGAGGGCTTGCCGAAGGGCATTCCAGGGGTGGGGACTCAACGGCTGGGTCTTGGGACTCGCACGCGTGATACGGCCGTGGCGCCAGATGGAGCACGAGAAACTGCAGCCATTTTGCCCCAGGTCTGAGGATCGCTGCCCCTCCTGGAGCTGGTTGCTCCCTTTGCAGACTCACCCTGGGGTTAAAACTGTGGCTGGAGCACACGAGCCTTGGAACAAACTGACAACAGATCTGTGTCTGGCTCATGTTATCTTCCAGCGCGCTCCTGTGGGTCGTTACAGAATGGGGTCCAGAGCCTTGGGCCGGGGTGTCTGGACGGGAATTTGGGAGGGACATTTGGGCTCACCTCTCATATATAAGTATGACCCTTCCTACAGAAGTTACTTGATTAAAAGTTGCAGGATCATCTCACTTTGACAGAATCTTAGAGTTCCCTAGTCTGCAAGTTCCACAGTCTTAACCTGAACTATTCTTAAAGGAGAGAGTGGAAGTCTCCCTTGGGCTCCCATTTGAGAATCCACTACTCTGAGAATTAAGTCCTTCCTAATATAGAAGCAAAAGAATCCTGGGTACTATTTAAGCAGCACTCCGAGTTCCCAAGAGAAGCAAAGCAGCGGTCTGCTGTCACTTACACAATCTCTTGATGAATAACTCTCCCCCCACCTTGCCCAGCCCCAGCAACTCTCCTGGTGTATGTCTATTGCCAGGATGCATGCAATAAATGGGAGCAGCTTTATCACTACCCCCTTATGATTTCTATCAAACTGACACTCTGCTGAAGCCTCTCACCCACAAGCGGAGTGGCTAATCATGTCCGATCGTACTAAACAGGGAGAATCTCTTACACTTCTAAGTCCAGGCTCCTTTTTGTCTGCACCTGCATAACTCTTAGGGAATAAGAGAAAGAGAAATAGAGAAAGAGAACCCAGCTCACAATCACTATGAAGATTTGAGTGTAACATCTTTTAGAACTGATGGGCCTATTCTTTTTTTTTATCTGTGTCTATACCAGACCAATCCTAGCCAGAGATTTACCCTTCCTTTTATTGAACATGCAATTCAGGGTAACAAACTGTGGGGTTTTTTTAATATATTATTTAAGAGTAATACATGTTCAGAAGAGAAATTTTTTTCAAAATGTAATTGAGCAAAAAGAGCAAAACCAAATCACTGCTTAACTCTGCACAGATTACTATATTGATACATCTGATTTTCTTCTAATATTTTTAGACTAATATTAGGAGCGTACTTAGTCTGTTTTTAACTTGAAGTGAGACACATGTCACAGTTCAACATGAACGGCTCAGTGGCCTTTAGGATGTTCATGATGTTGTGCACCTGCCACCCCTGGCTAGTTCCAGAACTTTCTCATCACCCCAAAGTACCCAGGAAGCCATTTCTCCCCTTTTTCTCCTAACCCCACAGCCCCTAGCAACCAACAGTCTGCTCTCTACTTCTGTGGATTCATTTCTCACTATTTTATGTAAATGGAATCATATAACATGTGACCTTTGGCTTCTGATATTTTTCACGGAGCATACATGTTCCAGGGTTTGTATCAGAGCACATATCTGTACCTTGGTCCTTTTTGTGGCTGCATAATATTCCATCGTGCCAATGTGCCATATGTGTTTATCTCCATACCTGGCTGGACGTCTGGATTGTTTGTACCTTTTAGCTATTGTAAATAGGGCTGAGATGAATGTTCATGTCTGAGTGCTTGTTTTAGTACCCAATTTCAATTCTTTTTGGGTGTATCCCCAGAAGTGGTTTTGCTAGATCCTATGGTAAGCCTGTGTTTAACTTTTTAATAGTTTTCCACAGAACTGGCACCATTTTACATTCCTACCAACAACCCACAAGGGTTCCAATTTCTCTGTCTATGCCAGTGCTTGTTATTTTCCCCCTTCTCAGTTATGGCTCTCCTAGTGGGAGTAAAGTAGTATATCATTATGATTTTGATTTTTTCATTTCTCTAATAACAAATGGGACTGAGAATCTTTTCATGTGCTTGTTGGCTGTTTGTATATCTTCTTTGGAAAAGTGTCTATCATACCTTTGTCCATTAAAAAAAATAATATGATCAAAAACCATATCACATCAAATTTACCATCTTAACCATTCTTTTAAGATTTTATTTATTGAGAGAGAGAGAGAAAGAGAGCATGAGCCTAGGGGAGGGACAAAAGGGAAGGAGAGAGAGAATCTCATGCAGACTCCGCACTGAGCGTGGAGCCTAATGTGGAGCTTGATCTCACCACTTGGAAATCATGACCTGAGCCAAAGTCGAGAGTCGGACACTTATCCGACTGAGCCACCCAGCTGCCCCCCATCTTAACTATTTATAAGCATACAGTTCTTTGTTGGTTTGTTTTTGCTTTTTTTTTTTTCCAAAAGATTTTACCTATCCACTTTAGAGAGAGAGTGGGGAGAGGGGCAAAGGGAAAGTAAGGGAGGGAAAGGGATAAGCAGATTCCACACCGAACGCAGAGCCCAGCACTGGGCTTGATCCCATGACCCGAGATCACGACCCGAACAGAAATCAAGAGCCAGCTCAACCAACTGAGCCACCAGGTGCCCCTTAAACATACACTTTAACAGTGCTTCTTTTCCTATTTTTTAATGAAGTTGGCTTTTTGCTGTTGAATTATAGCCATTCTTTATATTGTGGTTTTGAACCCGTTATCAGATGTTTGATTTGCAAACATTTTCTCCAGTCCAGTGGTAGGTTGCCTCCCCACTCTGCTGATGGTGTCCATTGAGGCAGAAGTTTTTAATTGTGATAAAATACAACTTGTCTATTTTTTCTTTTGTTACCTGTGCTTGGGGTGGCATATCTAAGAAATCATCACTAAAATTCCATGTCACGAAGCTTTTAGATCTTTTCTTCTCAGAGTTTTATAGTTTTAGCTCTTACATTGAGGTCTTTGATCTATTTGGGGCTAATTTTTATGTACAGTGTGAGTTACGAGTTCAGCTTCATGCTTTTGCATATAGACAGCCACTTGTGCCATGGCCGTTCGCGAAAAAGATTATTCTTTCCCCCATCGTATGGCTGAGAATTTGTTGGAAACCATTTGACCATAGATGTATGGGTTTATTGCTGAACTCTATTCTATTTTGTTTTGATCACTGTAGCTTTGCAGTAAGTTTTGAAATGGGGATGTATCGAATCATAGTCAAGGAGTTGAACTCCTGCAAATAAAAGTCCAGGGGGAGGTAGAAATAATTCCAAGCATTTAAGTGATAATTGATGAATATAATTTGTACAGAGCTGAATTGCTCTCTTTTACTTAATTTCTCTGGGTACCAGCCCTCTGTTTCACTACGATGGAACATTTTTTTTCCTTGTAAAATTTGCTGAAATGTGCATACCTTTTGTTGTATTTCTTTCCTTCAGTGCAGTGTCACTTGTGGACAAGGATACCAGCTAAGAGCAGTGAAATGCATCATTGGGACTTACATGTCCGTGGTAGATGACAATGATTGCAATGCAGCAACTAGACCAACTGAAACCCAGGTAAGTCTCCTTTGTCCAGCTCAGTGCTTGGCTTTGGGCACTGAGACGCTATATCTTCCCACTGGCTCAGCCACAGTTGAAGTCCTTTCATACGTAAGTATGTAGGTAGAGCCACCAACTGATTAAATTGTCCGCGTGTACCTGTTTGTTTCATCTTGAATCGAATATTTTGATGTACCAGTTTCATTCTTCTCTGGTTATTTGTAATGTGTGTACATTTGATTCTGCTTATCTTATTGGCTAGCAAATGTTGATCGTTTGGTTCTGTTTTCTTGAATTCAGATTTTTTTTTAATGGTTTCAACGTTGGGCTTAGCAGACAGTGTCGTATGTTCGGGTAGCAGTTGCCAGAGCTGGTCTGCACCAGGTCACAAGAGCTGATTGGTAAATTTGCAGGAATCCTGCAAGCTGGTTGCTAAATAGAGACATTATTAAAAATCAAAAATATAAGCCTATGATTAAATAGATGGTATTTAAAACAAAGCTGATAAATATGCCAATCTTACCTGGCACTTTCTCATTGCTTTACTCCATTTTGATATTATCTGTGCTCTTGAGGTGATTTATATTTACATATGTATCTGTAAGGTGGAAATACTAAATAATGGTGAGCTAGTCCACATCTCTTCCCAAGTCTGTGTTCATTGACATCATGCTGGTAGCTTAAAATTGGCTATTGTGACAGTGTTTACGCCTCAGAAATCAGCAAATGGTATAATTCTGGGTTTAAATTATTTTTTTAGACTTAAGAAAGTGATGGAGAAAATAATAATAATGTAGATGGTGCATAATCTACATTATGCTTCAAAGAGTCCCACGTCCAGGGCTGTCACATTGTAAATAAGACATAAAATGAAGGAAATATCCTTCTGGCCTTTGGAAATCATTGTCTGCTTTGGCACAGGAGTCAGTCATGTCATTGGTAGATGAATAGAGTTCTGACAGAGATCTTGATTGTTTCCATGTCACCTTACTCTTCAACATAAAATATCAACTCTCATTCATGTCAGAACTGCACTTATTCAGCAATTACAACCATATTTTGGCCACAGATCCAAGAACTCAACAAAAATCAGCCAAAGTATTCTGTGAGACTCAATTGACTATACAGAATTTAAAAGGAAGAATTGTATATATTGTTATACGTAAATTGTGTGCTATACATCGTTTATATCAGTAAAATTTATGATAAGCAAACATCTATATACCTATACAGATATTCATGCACACATTGTGTGTGTGTGTGTGTGTGTGTGTGTAAATACATTTCTACAAACACACACATGTATACCTTTTTACTCAAGAGAATCAATTGGCAATCACTACCAGCACCTTCCTCTTTGTGGGCCTGGATTTTAACATCATTTATAGAAAGAGGCTGCAAGGAGAAGACTTGCTGAATCACTTTTGCTAACTGCCAAAGATACGATTTGAACCCTAACCATGCCCAGAGCTCATGCTCTCGGGCCCCGTCTGGCCAATATCCTGCTTCCGTTCTGAGCACATTTCCACGTGTGTTGTTAACGGACAAAAGATGTCAGAAAGTAAATGCATACAGCATTGTTGTTCATGTTATCATTGATCAATGATAAAATACCACTTGTGACTTGTGTCATCTTTTTTTTTTTTTACGTCGCTGACATGTTCTAAACCACAAGCTAAATGCCTGTGAAATGTTAGCTATTATATCTAAACAGTCACGAGGTGAGGACTTAGCAAATCCCTTAGAACTTCAAAATAGACATTTCTCTCTGAATTGTTCCGTAAGATCTGATGGAGTATAGGGCAGCTCCTGCAGTTGAAGCACGTGGACAATTTCTTCACTGTGTGAAAAGTTGCCTGGGGTTTTCTTTGGACCATAGGCAGAAGAATAGGCAGGATCTGGAGCCGAGAAATAGAATTTCCCGGTTCGGCTTGGAAGCTTAGCACTGAGCTCAATATAATTTGCTCCATGCCTGGACATCTCAAACATTTAACAGATATGTACTTACTCAAAGAACATTTGTTAAACTGTGAACAAGTACTCGTTTCTGTTTTCCCGTCTATAAATCTGAAAATGTTATCTACACACAGATAACCTCAATTCACTCTAGGGATTTCCCCTGGAAAGTGATTGAGGAGGGTCCCATCCATTTCACGCATTGACATATTAATTACATTTCTTAGATCTAGATTTGATCATCAGCACCATGGGAGTTCTCTTTAGGTAAACTTGGAACACCAGTTCCTGACTAGCACATTCCGATTAGGAATTGATTAAAGTGTGAGAACAGAATTTGGTCTTCAGAGCTTTTAAAAATTGACAGTTGATCATTTTATCCTGTTCTTTCCCTACTTATGTGCCATTTTACAACATTTTTTTAAAGATTTTATTTTATTTATTTGAGAGAGAGAGAGTGAGAGAGAGCACAAGAGGGGAGAAGGTCAGAGGGAGAAGTAGGCTCCCCATAGAGCTGGGAGCCTGATGTGGGACTCAATCCCAGGACTTCAGGATCACAACGTGAGCTGAAGGCAGTCGCTCAACCAACTGAGCCAACCAGGCGCCCCATTTTACAACATTTTTGTCTCTTTTCACTTGGACAGGCAGATAACTATGGTATTTAAACACCATTCAGGAAATATCAGGGCACTCTCAGAGTGACTCAGATTGTACCCCATTTTATAGGTGAAAAACATTGGGGCTGACAGAGGACATGTGATTTGCCCAGAATCACATAGAAACCTGAGGTCTTAGAATTCTTAGCCCTTATGTTTTTATTCACCTTGCCCATTAAAGTGTGCGTGGACTTCAAGGTAACTTTGGCTTTTGTGCCCTTCCCCCATCTAGGACTGCGAATTACCATCTTGTCACCCTCCCCCTGCTGTCCCGGAAGCAAGGAGAAGCACACACAGTGCACCAAGAACCCAGTGGCGATTTGGATCTTGGACACCAGTAAGGAATAGATGGAAGACGTCGAGTGGGTGGGAGGGGAGGCAGAGGTTCTCTGACATGACTGTAGGGAGTGGGTTACTGTCCAATGAATCATCGTTTCCAAATAACATACCTGCGTTATTTTACTTCAACACCCAGTGCTCAGCCACTTGTGGAAAAGGTACTCGGATGAGATACGTCAGCTGCCGGGATGAGGACGGCTCTGTGGCTGACGAGAGCGCCTGCGTGACCCTGCCCAGACCGGTGGCAAAGGAAGAATGTTCTGTGACCCCCTGTGGGCAGTGGAAAGCTTTGGACTGGAGCCCTGTAAGCGAGTGGATTCTTTGGAATTGGGAAATGACTGGGGGAACCATAAGAGGATGACTAGTGACAGGTCCCAAATGTCAATGGGTATTATTTTACAATTGGACTTAGTCTGTGATTTAAATTATTTTGCCTCATGTATGTACAGCTGGTTTGAATCTTAACCAGATGTGCAAGAAAGGGATGTTGTTAAAGTGTGTAAATCAGCGGGCAGTTTCCTTTGCCCCATCCTGTTGGATTGACTGGAAAACCTTGTGTTAACTGAGTCACATGAGACTGTAATAGGCTGGTGGAGGACCACAAGTACCAGGGAGAAGAGGGGAGTAAAGAGAGGGCCTCTTGCCTGGAGTCCGGATGCCTCCTGTTACCTCAGTCTCTTGAAGTCCAGTGGCTCTTGGCTTCCCTGTCCAGAGTGGGATATGGGAATCCTCACCCAGGACCATGGGCTTGGCATCCTGTGCACACCACGCACCGTCTGTGGGCTTTCACAAAGGTAGAAAAACCTTTCTTGGAGCACCTGGGTGTCTCCGTCAGTTAAGCATCTAACTCTTGATTCCCACTCAGTTTATGATTTCAGGGTTGTGCCCTGCATGGGGCTCTGCACTAAGTACGGCATCTACTTGCCCCTCTCCTTCTGCTTGTCTTCATGCTCCACAGCTCACTCTTGCTCTCTCTCTCTCAAATAAATAAATAAAGCCTTAAAAAAAAGAAAAGAAAAGAAAAACCTTTGTCTTCAGGCTGTTTCTGCTTTCTGCCTTGTAAAAATCCCAGAGCCCAGAGGAAATACAAAGCTTAGGACAGGTGAGAAGAAGCCATGAGGAAAATAGAGAATTAATGTCTCAATAAATAACATATGTGTGAAGTTTGAGCAGCAGATTCAAAGAGAGCCATGTAAAAATCCAGAGCTTGACATTTACTGGCTGCATGACCTTGAGCAGTCTGGTTAAAGTTTTTGAGCCCAATTTCTTCTCTAAAAGACCACAGAAGAAAACCTACCTTATAAGATTATTTTAAGTATTGAGATTACTTATGTTAAATGCTTAGTACAAAGTAAAAGCTCAATAAATGGTAGGTAATCTCACTCTGATGCCTTAAGCTTTCAGTATGTCTATTCATCCATCCATCCATTAAATACATCTGTGCACCAAATATTTGTAAAAGCTTAGTATAGAAAAAGCAGTGAACAGCAAATAATAAAGCACTGGCCTTCATGGAGATCATTCCGATGGAGGTTCCAATCAATGAACAAATAAAGAAATAGCTATATATAGCAACAAACACTGACAAGTCCTAGAAAAATGTCAAGCAGAATAAGGGCATCGGGAAAGCTGGGATGTGCTTTTAGACAGGGTGGTCAAAGAAGGCCTAATAGCACATTGAGCAAGACTTGAATAAAGGGAGGGAGTGAGTCTAATGGACATCTATGTTGTAAAGGAAAAGGTACAGCAGGTGCAAAGATACTGAGTAAGGAGTTCTTGGCATGTTCAAGAAACATCCATAAGCCCAGTTTAGCTGAAGTACAGTGAGTGGAGAAGGACAGGAGATGGGTCGAGGAGGTAGCCAGTGGCCATGCAGAGGGCTTTCCAGACCCAGATGAGAACTTTGGACATTATTTAAAGTAAATTGGGAAGTCACTGGAGAGAATGGCCAGATCTTTTATCGGTAAGGGTCATGGTTTGTGATATGTTAACAGACTTAGACTGAGGTGGAGGATGTCCAGATTGTAAGCAGGATCTCAGCCGAAGAAGCCATTGCAGTCGTCGTGGCTGGGGCAGGTGACTGTGAGGATGATGGGACGTGGCTGGATTGGGGGTGTAGAGTGACCACGGAGCAGTTTCTCCGTGGAATGGCTGGAGGGTGGAAAGAGGGGAGCAAGGATGACGCCCACGTTTGGGGCCTGCGCAGGGAGATGAGCAGCGAGCCATTCACAGAAAAGGTACATGAATGGGTTTGTGACTGCCAGTGACCAATCCTTTCTCTTTCTGGATGTTCAACGTAGTGCTCCGTGACGTGTGGGCCAGGCAGGGCGACCCGGCAAGTGGTATGTGTCAACTACAGTGACCACGTGATTGATCAGAGTGAGTGTGACCCAGATTACATCCCAGAAACCGAACAGGACTGTCCCACTCCACCGTGCCCTCAGCGGACCCCAGACAGTGGTCTCGCTCAGCACCCCTTCCAAAGTGGGGATTCCCGCCCCCGGAGCGCCGGGCCCAGCCGCACCCACGTGCTCGGAGGAAACCAGTGGAGGACTGGCCCCTGGGGAGCAGTGAGTATTCCCTGAAGTCTCTCTCTACTTTGCTTTTTTGTCTTCCACACTTTCCGCTTTGGGAGGCAAGCAGATTAGAGACACCTCTGAAGCCTTTTTTCTTGCGAGGGATTGGCATTGTACGTTTTCATCTGTTTCGGGCGACCCATAATGGGTTCATTGCAGTCCCTGAAAAGGTGTCCCCCAGTAGTGTCCGCTGTAAACCACCTTACCTGGGTGGAGGGACGTGTCCCAGATCACATGGCTCCTAGGCCGTGTGGGGAAGACCTGATGACGTGAAGATGAATCCCAGAGGCTGGGGCGGCAGGCAGCTCCTACCCGTAAGGAGATTAAAAGGATAGAGGAAGTTTTCGGAAAGGGAGTTCTTAGGAAGGTCATTTTCCTTCTTGCTATTTTCCAGATGAGCAGAGTCTCAAAGGGGCATGGTTGCTGTGTAATTTTTAGTAGTGGTTCATTGTCCTGGATTGGGAGGCCACACTAGTCTAGATAATTCTGTGCTTGGGGGAGAAGTACCATACCTGATGACCACAGCATAGCCTCTGAGTAAAGATGACTTTGAGCCAAAGACTTATACTTTCAAATTTTGAGATCTTTAGTGGGTCCCCTATTCTCCATGGGCCTCAGGTTCCTTGTCTGTAAAACGAAGTAAACCGTAATTCCGGCTTTTCTGGGTTGTGGTAAGAAACAAATGTGATGACACCAATAAAGTCCTTTGCACACTTGCCCACCCCAGAGGGAGAACTTCCTCATTGTTCTTATCATTGTCCTTCACATTAAGAAGACCTTGAAAGATATTTAATAGTCTCAGGGAAAATATGCTTTGAATCTTTTTGGGTTTTTTACTGAATAATTTTCCCCCAAATCATTATATTGTGGAATATTGGATGTGTCTAATGGAATTGCAGGAAGGGTAAGGTAGCAAGGGACCTGTCGAGGTGCGGGGAATTAGAAGGTGTCTAGTAATCACTCTGGGGTCTTCGTTTTAATTGTTTACTTCTAGTTTCCTTCTCCTACCACTAATTGTGTTTAATTATTTCTGAACGAAAAAGCATTAGAAGAAAACTGTCTGCTTCCCACTGTGGTTATGTTTCAGTAAATGAGATTTCCTTTCCTGTGAATACTGATTAGCCACTGAGCATTTCGACCCACTACAAGTACTGGTTGTTTGCAAAACATCTGCCCCATTGCCCAGGACCTTGCTCTCATTCTCCTTGCTTGCCCTCCACTTTAAGGCTTCCTTTGCCTGGGGTAAAAGAGATTTGGGTTCAGAGAAGTTAAAGAGTGATCAATGGAGGTAATCACTGAGTGTCCCACAACTTTTCTGGTTGAAAAATTTCAAGACTCACGTGATAGCACTAGAACTCTTTAAAAAAAAATCAAAGCTATTCTTACTTAGGACTACATTTGGAGATGATGCATTCTTTTAAAATTGAATGATTCTGCCCTTGGGCAGTGTTCCCAATTAGGGAGGATTACGTAACCTTTTTGCAGCAATGGGGCAATACCATTCTTTGCCTCATTGTGCCTGTTTTTTTGTTTGGGAATTTTTTTTTTCTAAGTTAAGTGAGGCTGAAGATGGACAATGTGATTTTTTTTTCTGCTCTAGCTTGATGTGCCTGACCTGCTCCCAGGAGTGTGTGGAATGGACATGCATCTTTGCTGGTGCAATACACAAACTGTGTGATTGATTCTCCCTGCTTTCCATGGCAGGGAAGGCAGCAAAGAATCATAAACACTGGAGGATGGGAATCTAATGTTTTCAATGGGTCCTGGCATAAAAAACCTCATTTGATAGTCCATTTCTGCATAAACCTGAACCCTGTGTGAGGTTTTCCCCTTGTTACCAATTAGGAGTCTGGTTGTGAACAAAAGAAAAGCAGCTGACTTAAGTGAAAATCAAACAAACAAACCACACTTTTCATTTGGCCCCAGGAGAGACAGAGGGCAGAGCATCCCCAGGGGTCTAGCTCAGTGATTGGCCAATCTTTTTTGCAAAGGACCAGATAGTAAGTATTTTCTCTGACATGGATCATATAGTCTCTGTCACAACTAACCAGCTCTGCTTTTGGAGCACAAAAGCAGGTTTAGGCAATACATAAATGAGTGGGCATGGCTATGTTCCAATAAAACTTTATTTATAAAACAGGTAGCAGGTCATATTTGGTCTTCATTTGTCTTGCTAACCCCTCTCTAGGTGGAGCAGAAATTAGAGGATAGTTACCGTAGGGAGTTTCTCTCTTATTAAATCCCTTTTAACTCTCATCCACCCTCTCAGAATTCAAATTCTTTCAAATTCTTATAGACCCAGCTTGTTCCCCTGCCTACTGGCTGACCGGGGAAGGGCAGTGTATTTTAATAGATAGTCCCATCAAGGTGGCATCCATTGGAGAAGAAATGGTTCCTTTAACGAGAATTGGGCTTCCAGATATGAGGGGAAGCATGCTAGGTGGGTAAGAAAATGTCCCTCACCTCTTGCTCCTGCAAAAACCATTCTTTCTTATTTTGTCCAGTGTGAATGATGGATGCAGGTTTTATTCAAAGAAATGCTTACCTAGGAAAATATGTCCCATCTTCAAAGGATAGGAAAAGGGGTGCCTGGGTGGCTCAGTCGTTGGGCATCTGCCTTCGGCTCAGGTCATGATCCCAGGGTCCTGGGATCAAGCCCCACATCAGGCTTCCCGCTTGGCAGGAAGCCTGCTTCTCCCTCTCCCACTCCCCCTGCTTATGTTCCCTCTCTCTCTGTCTGTCTCTTTCTGTCAAATTAATAAATAAATCTTAAAAAAAGAAGAAGAAGAAGAAGAAGAAGAAGAAGATTGCAGCAGGGTCCTGGGTGATTCAGTCGGTTAAGCATCTGACTCTTGGTTTTGGCTCAGGTCGTGATCTCGCAGTGGTGAGATCGAGCCCCATGTTGGGCTCTGTGCTCAGTGCAGACTCTGCTTCAGATTCTCTCTCCCTCTCCCTCACTCTCTCTCAAGTAAATAAATAAAATCTTAAAAAAAAATAAATGACAGGCAGATTATTAACAAAAAAAGTCGAGAGTGAAATTCAGTGACATGGAATAGAACTAAGAATCCCTGCTAATTTAAAAAAAAAATGGACGAATTGAACCTGGAGAAAAATTATGTACAACACTTAACTTATCTATGGGATTATAAAGACCCAAACAGACCCTGGGTTCAAGACTCTTTAGTGTAGTTGCTTGGCCCCAGCTAAGCACTATCTCCATCTCTTTGGTCAGATTTTCAGTAGGAAACATCTGATTGGTCTCTGGCCAATGGATTGGTTGTCCTTACATCAGGTGACCAGCCTTGCTCCAGTCAGCCATATTGGAGGGAGGGTAGCATGTGGTTAATGGAGCTGTTGTTTCCACTAACTTTAATTGGACAGGCAGTGATATATATATCCTGTGACTGGTGCTATGGGAGCTAACAGAAACACGGGTTATGACATTGAACCCTCCTTCAAGGAGCTTACCATTTCATTGAGGCAGTTCTGCTTACAGGTGAGGTAGTAAAAGAATGATACAAGATTGTATTATCAAGGGAAAAATTCAAGGGCCAAAATACATATTACAGATGTACTCACAATATGGAAGTTCCTTCCTAACATTATAAATTCTGGTCCCCAAAGTCAATTAAAATAATGATTCTGTGCTTTCTATGAGGTCCTAAGCTGTTTAAAAACAGAAAACATTCAAGTTTAGAGTCATTATTTCAGAATCATCAGAGAATAGAGATGGAATTTTTATAAATGAGAAATTGCCTAAATATTTTCTCAGAGAGAAGTCGTAAATCTGTTTTCCTGTTCAACATTTTAAAATTAAACCCTATATTTTAAAGTAACACATAATTTGTCCAGTATAGGCAGAGAAATTAAACTTAGGTCCAATGCAATAAGCCCAAAAATACATTCACAGCTTTATTTGGAAGAAGCTCACCAGTGAGAAGCATTGTTTGCAGGTATTTTTAGTAACCCTGGTTTGAGCTAGGGTTCATAAAAAGCACAGATCTGCCATCAGAACCCAGAACTTAAAAAAAAAAAAAAGTTGCCAGTGCAGTTGGAGGCTTAATAAATAATTCATGGGAATTGCTCTGCTTTGAGGACTAGTTGTTTTTTTTATAGGCAAACTGATTTTACAAGTTAAGGGTCAGAGTGAAGGATACTAGCAAACACATTGGTTTTGAAAAGATAAGGGCATTGTGGAAAGAAAAAAACACTCAAGATGTAGATAAATAAGAGAACTATGAGAAGCTTGTGTGGGAAATTAGCTGAAATGCAAACATAATTCAGTGACAACCATGAGAGAGAACAGTAGACAGAAAGTGCCCCTGAAGAGAGGCTTGTCAATATGGAATCCAATTAAGGTCCTTGTGGAAGTAAAAAAATAAATTAAAAAACACATCTTGCTGCCATCAGCCACTGAAGTCAAGGCTGTTGTGAAGGGAGAGAAGGGAACATTCCTGGTGAGGAAATGATGTCTAAGTGACATTCCATGATGCTTTGAGTAATTGAATGAGTTGATATGGAGGCCCAATTTCAACAACTGATGTGTCATTAAGCAGGTAATTTGACCTCTATGTTGAAAGGGAAGTCAAATGTTGGGTTCTAAATAAGGACTTGGATTTTGAAAAGAAAAGAGTTTCTCATAGACTATGGTGTCTATCAACACCTCTGTGCTTCTCGGGGATGCAGGGAGGATAAAGGAAGACAGTAAATGGGATTGCTTTGGAAGTCACAAGACATTATCATTCCGGGGGGCATCTTTGGAACACCTCCTGAGGTCCTAATTCTGGGCGGAGGAGAAGCCCCGTTTCTGCCCCCCAGGTGTTTAGAAGGCTGTGCAGGAAACAGCCCCACAGGAGGGACGTTCTCGTGCTTGCTTTCTGTCCATTGTCTGGACGACCCAAGAGCGCATTCTGTCGCATTTGTCTCTGACCTTCCATCCAGCCGCTTTTTGTGTCCATAAGCTGCAGCTCGAGGTGGGGATTAACCCGCTGACTGAGGTCTGATGTGTTCAGTGTTCTAGTACCTGTGCCGGTGGGTCCCAGCGGCGTGTGGTGGTGTGTCAGGATGAAAACGGATACACCGCCAGTGACTGCGTGGAGAGAATAAAACCCGATGAGCAAAGAGCCTGTGAATCTGGCCCTTGTCCTCAGTGGGCTTACGGCAACTGGGGAGAGGTGAGAGAGCCGTCCGTCCGTCCGTATGTCCTTTGGGTAGAAACACAGAGCGAGTTTGCTGACCAGACTGTGCTGCCATTCATAGTTTAAGGATGAAGAACGAGTTCTAGGGAAAGCTTCTTGATTTGGGATTAACTAGGAGACCTGACTTAATTCTAGACTATTTTAAGAGTGCATTTAGTACCAGTTAGAGACAGTTTTTAAATACATAGGAGGGGAACATTAGGAAAACATGCAGATAAATGATAGGTTTAATTGTGTGTTCACCTCTGCTGATTAAAATATGGACCCTTTTAAGGTAATTGGAAATATGTGTTAAATTGGTCCATGAACATGTTAACCATCTTTTTCATAGTTTTGGGGTGTTTGTGATGCACTCTTGTTCCCATGGCATCTTTAAAATCCTTGATGAAACCAAATCCTAGGATTTCAAATGCTTGATGAAACCAGAATGAACAGGTGCTCTTATTCCCATCAGAGGTGATACATTTTAATGATAGAAGAGGATTCTTCAGCTCTTAGCTTTTAGGAGTGGCATCCTATGACCAATGAGGGGCAGTAGAGTGTTTGGAGCAGACAAAACTGGATGCCATTCCCAGCCCTGACTCTCATAAGCTTTGTGGCTTTGGCAAATTACATAACTTTGCCAAACGTCTGTTGCATCATCCTTAAATGGGAACTATAATGGCACCAATTCACAACTACTCTATGAGATAATGCGTGTCAAATACCTAGCACATGGTCTTCAATCAGAGTTAACTGCTATTATAATAATGATAGTCATCATCATTACTACTACTGTCTATCGTTAGTATTATTATTATTATCAAATAGGGTTTTCAGCCGCTCTTCTGTGTAGGGCTTAGATGCTTATTGTTTTGTGTGTAATTAACCAACAATGTAGACACATCTCTACTCTTGAGTCCACAGAGAGAGCACATATTTAGAGCTTGTCGCATTGGTCTGTCTTGACTGTAAAATTTATAAAATAAAACGTGAGGATTAACATCTTGGAGATCCCAGTGCCAAGAGGGGGAAAAAGACAAATGAAATGGTTGGGCATGTTAGTCCACACTCCTGGCTAACCGAAATCAC
This sequence comes from Nasua narica, assembly GCA_028533885.1. Classification (NCBI taxonomy): domain Eukaryota; kingdom Metazoa; phylum Chordata; class Mammalia; order Carnivora; family Procyonidae; genus Nasua; species Nasua narica. Next base: position 27,756,042 of record CM052799.1, on the reverse strand, counting down.
ATGACCATGCTGTCCATAACCTACTAATCACAGGAAGTCGTCACAGAGTGTTCTGTTGACTTTTGTTGACAGTACGTCATTCTGGAAGGCTTTGATGAAAGGCAGGAAGGGGAATCAGGCTTCGAGACTCACGTATTATGGGTTTCCCAAACCTCCTCACAGAGTTCTGTCCTGTGGGGCCCGTGATTAAGCTTCTGTAATTGGACCGAAGCCAGGAGAGTACACGCATTCACTGGGATGCTTGCTGTCAGCACAGACCAGATCATTCCAAATTCTGTGGGAGATCTGGCCTTGACACAGCGGGAGAGCCAAATGTCAGTGTTCCTGGATGTGAGCACAGCAGCACTGTCCAAGAAATACAACTTGTTCCTGCCTCAGAAGTTTGGGTCTGGCCAGAGTCAGAACTTTATCCAACATTCCCACCACGTTGTTTATGCTTTCCGGGGAAAGTCATCGTCATCCCGAGATTCAGAGAGAGCGTAAAATATCGTAATGTCATAAAGGTCTCTGGAGATTGGAGTCACAGAAGAGCCAAAATTTGGTGACAGCTTTTTAGAAGTTGCCAGAAAGTAAACCCCACTAAGTTATTACATCCTTTATTTGGTACTGGGTGGTGTAGGGAACTTTATTTTTTAGATTTTTGGTTTTGTATCCATCAAAGAAACGGCTGCAATCTTATCTAGTCACTTGCTGTTGCATTGGCCTTAATCAAGGGAATTAACTTCTTTTAAGCTCACTTGTCCCGCTTGTAAAATGGCCCATAATTTGAGTCTCCTCTTGATGAGAGAATGCCTATAAAGGCACTTAGTACAGATGATGAGGACACACTCGATAACCAGTATCTACCATTAAGGCGGACAGTTGTGAGGTATATAAATATGTATATGAATATGTATATAAATATGTGGGTAATTCAGCTTAGGTCTGCCTCAAGGGTTCCCTTGCCCGATGCTGTGATAGAGTTTGGTGAGGAGACTGTTGTTATGGGAGAGAAGATAGAATTTGTCATCGGCCACTCGGAGTGACTGCAGCTTTGCTTTCTCCCCTTGCAGTGCACTAAGCTATGTGGCGGAGGCTTGCGGACAAGACTGGTGGTCTGTCAGCGGCCCAGCGGGGAGCGGTTTCCAGATCTGAGCTGTGAAATCCTCGAGAAGCCTCCAGATCGTGAGCAGTGTAACACACATGCTTGTCCCCAGGATGCTGCGTGGAACACTGGCCCTTGGAGTTCGGTACGGCCCTAACTCTTAATGCTTGTTAACCAAACTGTCTTAACTAACAGACCCAATGCCAAGGTATTCTGGGGCACTCCTCGGCAAGGGCATCCCTGAACCTGGGCTGTGGTCTGTGCTTGTCTTCATACTGACACACAACAAAATTCATGTTTTGTGATTTTGCCAAAGTGACTTTACAGAAATACGTGTACCTCATATAGGCCTGGGGCCAAGGTCAAGAAGTAGCTTCCGTTTTTGGTTTTTTGGTTTTTTTTTTTTTTTTTAGAAAAGCAAGACTGTCTATATAGATATTTTAAAGAAATGAAATAAGTTCATATAGTTATTAAGCTCCAAAGTGATTTCAGCAGACAACTCAATAGCAGATGTTCTTTCCTAAACTATGGGAGTTTGGACTTTGGGGGGAAAGATACCTGCGTATTGAGGCCAAAGCAGTTTTTTCTTCCGTGACTGTAATTTGCCTCTATGTGACTTGGGTACACACTCAACACAGTGACCACAGAGGCTGTGCCCACAAAATAGACTGAAATCATTGTGAAAATGCAAAAGACCAGCTACACGGGACGCAGTGACGTGGAGCCTTTCGAGGTGTCCGAAACATTGACTCTCTTTCCCCAAGACACAAAGCCCATCGCTTGAGATGATTTTTTGCTCCAGTCCTAGGCTTCCCTTGCTATCTGCTTGGCTGACACTGTGAGAGAGGTTTGCCACTGTAAATACTATGCAAACTTCTGGGGCAGCTCTTGGCAAACAGAAGGTTGTCTGTGTCAAAAAACGTCCTTTGGCTAAGTTGTGTTATCTGTGGAACTGTTAGGGCTGGTTCATGTAAACAGAGCACATGTTTCTGTAAATACATGAATTGCACTGAATCTGCATTTAGTAGTATATGAAGTCATATCCGCAAGCCTTTTTTATTCCAGAGGGTTCGGAGGAAAAGTCTTAACCATTTCTGAAACTAGATAAAGAGCAGATGAGCTGAGGTGAAACAGCTACTACCTGTTGATGCTTCTAGGAGCCAAGGGGTTCGGGGTCTGAGATTGTGTCTGCAGGTAGAACCGAGCTCTATAAGTACTGTACTTTGTACTAAGTAGAAAGCTAGAGAAATGCAGCGTATTCTCTCTTCTGATACTAGTCAGCTGGGCTGTCAGGCTTTCATTCAAAAGCTTAGGAAATCCCACACGAAGTCCGATGTATATCCACCCGAAGCATTTTGTCTGCAGTTGCCGACACCACCTCCAAAATGAACATTTTGAAAATGATCAGAAATGACTGGGATGTCAGGAACATCCTCCAGCACTCCCCACTTCCCTCAATCACCTTTGACACATTAGTTTTCATGGAATTGTCCCTCTCGAGCCCATGATATTCTTACCTTGTTCACTGGCCAACAGCAATGCCGCCTCAGAGATGTGTCTCAGAAACTACTGGACCTCTAAAAAGGTGTTTTTCTTTAATTTTGACCAAAAAGTGTCCCTTAGCCTTCAGAGGGTGTGTGTGTGTGTGTGTGTGTGTGTGTGTGTGTGTGTATGTGTGTGCATGCACACGCATGTGCCCCCGCACAGGTATAATCATATTGTATGCTGTATGCATATACGTGTACATATACACATTATATACAATGTCTAATGTGTATTTGATTGGTTTCCATAGCATTCTCTTCCTGGAGTGCTTTCTAAATACCACTCAGGATCATTCCCCTCTCCCACAGACGTTTTAAGAACTTAAATCTTAAAGTATGATCTGCTAATTTAGCTGAAAACGTTAAGATTTTTATTGTAGTTGTTCTTGGGCCTGCACAGTTTTCTGAGACACACACACACACAGAAAAAGAGAGGGAAAGAGATGCTAATGCTGTTACACACAGAAGAGAATACCTGGATTTTTGAAACTATTTTTGCTGCCAATAGGATTTTCATGCTTCCTTTGTAGAGCGATTGTTATTCGAGTATATATTTCAATGCCTCTGAGGTCCAGGAGCAAGGCCACCTGGGCCAGGCTTCTCACTGTGATTTTTTTAAAAATGAAATCCAAAGCATTTTACTTAAATAGATATATTTGTAGTATATCCCTTAAATATGTGTGTGTGAGGGCAGTCTTTCAGATTCTTACTGTAGGACTTTGATTTTACTTTTATGTTGACTTTTGTAGGTGCTTTGGTACAATTTCTGAGCAATTCTAAATTGAAGCATACCTCAGTGAATCATGTTCATAGCCATAAAGCCGCCCTTATGGTGCTTCATCATTGTAACTGACAGTGAAATTAACAACCAAAAGTGTATTTGAGGTGCTAACCCATTGCTTTCTCTTGAAAGCCCACTCGATCGATCAAGAGACCAAGGATAGCAGTTAGTTCTTCCGTAGGGTTGCTTTCTCTCCCCAGATTTTCACCCAGTAGAGATAGTGTTCAGAAGCAACTACCGCTGTGGGAGGAGGACTTTTCCCAAGGTCGAAATGGAGATGGCCTCATTCAACAATTGTTACTAAGGAGCGGTTTAGGAAAGAAACGCCACATCGCTGTTAGCATGGCTGCCAGAGTCTCCAAAAGGAAGCTTTGGTGAACGTCAGGTTCAAGTACCTGTTTTATACCCTTAGTTCTGGCTCCTGTCATTGCAGATTTAGAATTGTAATGGTGAAAAACATCCTCCAAAATCCAGCCTTTTCTGTCCTCTTTTGAATGTGTCCTTGCACTCTTACTTGGTAGCATGCTGATTTCCAAATAAGGGTCTTAATGCTCATAGGCCTTTCGGTGGGCTCCTGCAGTCAGTCCTGGGAGCAGGGTCCTGGGGGCTGGCTGTGGAGGGAATGCGCATATGCCATCACTAGAGAGTGCTTTGGAAAGAGTGCTCTGTGCTGTCAAACCAACAGCAGAAAGTAGGTTAAAATCCGCAGCGTTCAACAGTAAGCAGATCCATCGAGATAATGAAGGTAACAGAGGTTGCAGGTACTGTCACCTCCAAGCTGGGCCCGTAGCATTCCTTTCTGCCCTGCCCCATGTGTCTGTTTGCTGATCATCTTGGAGACCGTGGTCTCTTTAGGAGAAACTGTTCGTTGGGGTTTTTCGTGACAAACCTGAAAGTGTTCTCTGAGCCTTGCTTTAGGTGCTTTGGAATAATGCTTGTCGACACGAATAATGAGAATTTATGAGCTCACGAAGGAACTGCGCTTTTGTCTCTGCCTGGCCAACTTATGAATTTGTGTCTACCTCATTTTCATATTAAAGTTTGCAGCTTCCTTAGGTAGGAAGAGAAAATGTCTGACAACAGTGTTTTATCACCTCACTGCATCTATCTCTAGCAAAAATAAAGACTGTAAATACCACTACCATACTTTCTGAATACAGTTTTGAGCAGCCAAGCCTAGTGTTATCTGAATATTTTGAGCAGTAAAATTTCTATGTGTTTATATAATAAACCATATTTATTTTTTCCATGTTATTTAATTTTATATACAATGTTTAAAAGTCAGTTTTTATCTGCAGACTGTAAAGGCAAATAGGCTATGTGAATTAGAAATGCATGTGTATGTTTCTTTTGGTTCTAAACAAAAGATCCATTTTAATTTTGTAAATCCCCTCCAACCTGTACGGTCCCTCTCCTGAATCAGAGTGGCCAATTGGCAAGCTTTATGTAATTGGGTAGTTTAAAATGTGTATTTTAAAGGGGTACTTAAAAAAACCTCTGAATTGGAAATGATGCTTAGTGATATAAACAAAAATATACGAGGCTTAACATTTTGTTGTTTTTTTTTTCCTTTTCTGATACTGTTATCCTGATTCACTGAGTCTCAACTATGAAATATGAATGCTCCATTTATTGAATCTGTAGATAATGATAAAACATAGCCAGAAAACAAAACGAGTGATTAAAGGAAACAGTTCTAAGCGTGTAAGAAGAGCTAGGGACAGGAAAAAACTAACCTAATGTGCACAAATTCGATCACACCTTATTCTTTGTGTTCAGATAACCATAAGACTTCAATGTTTGTCAGTGTTGTTATTTGTTCACCTGCAATACATTTCAGAAAGAATTTCTCCTTAAAGTAAAATAAAATATGATCACGGTAAACTTGGAAGTTTTAAGAGAGCCTGCAGTTTTGAAAAAATTGTACTTGGTAAAAATGACCCCTGATGCCTCTTGGTTCCGCGTGCCTCTTCTGAGCCTCCATTTTACATGTGTTTTAGTCTGGTAATTGAGAGTTGGAAGGACCCAAATCAGGGAGTCCCCATGTCAGTTTGAGGTTTATATGAGGTGTGAAATAAAATAACTTCTCTAAAGCGGATGACAATAGTTTTTAGAGAGTAATTACTATGTACAAAGCCAAGTTAAGCAAACACACACTATATTTAGCCCCCATGTTACCCCGGGCGGGGGGGGGTGCTTTATGAATCCATTTGACTGTGTGATCATTTACTATAATAAAATGTCAGTGTCAGTAAACTGACTACATTAATCCTGGCTTCATGGGATAGAAGCAGCCCATATTCAGAATGAGTTTTTAAACTATTGATATTCAATAAGGGTATACCTACCGCTCAGACTTCATCAACCTCTAATATAGACATTGGCCATTTGACTTTAGCCACAGAAAATCCAAATTTATTTCCCTATTGGTAAATTCCCATAACCAGTGACTATGAACACTTCAAACAACTGGTTATATTTTGGGAATGGCAAAACACCACTGTTTCATTTTAATGTTATCATATTAGCCAGATTAGGAGGATGATAAAAAGATTTTGACCATAAGGAATATCCCATTAAATGCACATGCATTTTTTTATACACATAAGATTTTTTTTTACTAGTGAAGACACATCTTAAATATACTGCTAGTGCCTTTTAAAAAAAAATAAATACATTATTTGGTTCTATCAATATGTAGTATTAAAAATAAGACAGTATGTGTGTGTGTGTGTGTGTGTGTGTGTGTGTGTTTTAATCAAAACAAGCAAAACACTGGCCTGCATCTGTCTCATTGGAGATAAAACTTAGCTGGGTTTTTTTTGTTTGTTTTTCATTGTTTATGGTGATTGTATGCCTATGGGAGACTCTGTCCCTGCCTCCTGACAGCTGATATTTCATGATAGCTTGGCAGATTTCTATTTTTGCAGTTTTTAAAAGTCCAAAGGCGGGGGAAGCAGGGAAAGGAAAGTTATTAGACCCTGAGGAGGAGTATAGGTTCTCTCTCACTGACTCATGTCAGAGAGTTGTCCTTCTGGAAGGGAAAGGAACGAGAACTTTGGAATGTGGAGTGGGAGGTAAAGATTAAGTCCACATCTAATTGGTTGGGAGGGAATCCTGATTAGTAAAGGCAGTCGAGGAAGATTTATTGTATGGAGAAGGAGTCAACAATTCTAGGTCATTCCTTTAAAGGGGGGAGGGTCATCATTTATTTTTCAGCAAATACTTTTTATGTGCCTACTGTAAGCCAGGCACTATTCTAGGTGCTAAGGATACAGCAGTGAACAAGTCAGAGCTATACATTCGAGTGAAGAAGGAGAAAATATCCTATTAAACAAATAAAACTAATTATACGTGTAATTAAAGAACTGACACTTTTTTCCCTGGCAGCCTCATTATAATCATAAAGATAAAAACACAGATTGCTCTTAGAGGAAAAGACACGGTTCCTAATGATCTTCGTTCACTAAATAAAAATTACCAAGCCTACTTTTCCTTTTAAATGTACAATTGCATAATCATATTCAGGGATAAATGCTCCCTGGCTGGTGGCATAGAATTTTTAAAAACCTCCTTTCAGAGATCGTGCTTCTTCTATTCACCCTTACATTATAACCCAGACATGAGTTCAGTGGTCTGAGAGCCAGGAGAGCAGAGGACCTGGCTTTCCATCTCTCCCCACTAGGGTTCTCAGGCTCCACACATGTGTGCGAAGTCCTGGCCGAGGTTCATTTTTTCCCCTGTGTTATTTAATGATTACCAATAAAAAGATCTGGAATGTGTGGATTGCCACGCCAGCACCTTTGCTTCTTGTTGTTTTATTTCCTCCAAAGTGGGATCATTTTCATGGGTGGTTTTAAAGACCACAACTTCCCTTTCCAAAAGTTTATAAAATGCAACATTGGCAGCCCAAAAAAAAGAAAATGTACAGGAAGTAGTATGGAAAGTAATCAATACAGGCTGAGCCTACAAAACTATTATTCTTAGCCAGATCTGCATCCCCTTTTTCCTATTAGAAAGAGGATATGCCTTGGCCAATGCAGTCCAGTTACTTTCTACAATGATGGAAATGTTTTCTATTTTTGCTTTCCACTATGGAAACTACTAGCCCCATGTGGCTAATATGGAACGCTTGAAATGTGGCTAAGTACAACAGGGATACTGCACTTTACATTGTATTTAATTTTAGTTACTTTAAATTTAAAGAGCCACCTGTGGCTTGTGGCTACCATATTGGAGAGGGCAACCTCAGACAATAGTACATCTTGAGCAATTCATACTCAACTAGCCAAGAAATTAATAAATTTATAAAAGTAAATTGGAGAGAAAACCCTATGCTAGCTTGTAAAAAGGGTCTTTAGGTAGGATGCCCTTACATCCAAGTGAGTACCATTCTCCTGCCTTTCTTCTGCTTTGTGCCTTTGTTTTGGAACACTGCAGTGGGTGTTCTCTGACAGCTGGGCATTAGAAAAAACAGGACAGTGCAAAGAGAGGCTTATCAGAACCAGCTGTCTTGAGAGTAGTAACTCCAGGGCCTCCGTGTAAAAGCAGCTGTTAAAACAACTCTCCTCTTGTGCATCTTAGAGTTCAAGTTCATCGTGGCAGTAAGTTCAGTTAAGGAGAAAGAGTGTTTATGTGTTCAGTGGGCCAAAAGGGCAAGGCTTGATTGATGCTTTTTAGGAGAAGACAAAAATGGGAAACACCAGGTAGTCACCTTGTAGAAGCTTGAATTCCAAGAGATCATTCCCTCTTTGAAGGAGGTTTCAGGAAGGCAGCTTTTCATATGCACTGAGCCCTGTAGGTAAAGTTTGGGGAGATTAACTTTAAGAGGCTGTGTTTGAAAGACACTTCAGAAGAATCAGGGTTGAGGCAGTGTCTCCTCCATCACTGTGATTCTCATCATTTAGCCAGGCAATACTTAGCCTTCCCAGTGTTAAGAAAGCCCTTATGGATTTACTCACATTCATGACCCACACTGGCACCCCTTGAAATTAAAATGTATGCAACATTGGCTGCAGATCGAATGATGATGTCATCGATACTCTTTTCCAGTGGCCAGTTGTTGTTGCTGTTATTTTCCCTTTAGGGTGACGTCTGAATTAAACTCTCAACCATTCCAGTGGTCTCTTTTTTAAAAGTGCTCATTAATTTGCTACATTCACTCTCAGATTGGCTTGCACTACACTAGGAAATAAGTACAATAATTCTCAGTATTGCGGAAAGCAGATGAACTGATAGCTTCGGTTATCTACAAAAGAGCTGTTTTTTTCCTTCACTTAATTTTGCACAATGTAATTCTTTCCATGATTATTGGGAGGGCTTTGATTTTTTTTTTTTTATTATAACAACCAATTACATTTTGGAGCACTTACTTTTGGCTAGGAATTACACAAAGCAATTTACCCATATTGTCTAATTTAATCCTCTCTGCTTGATGAAGTTAGCACCATCAGAGAAGTTAACTAGTTGGTCTAGGTAACACTGTTGAGAAGGGGCTGAGTTAGGCTTTCTGACTTTCTGACTTTCTGACTTTCAAGCCCCAGGTTTTACCGAAGATGTAATCCCCTCATTTTACTCTTTAATGGTGAAGTGGTAAAATGCAACCTCTCTGGAAAGAGGAAATTTAAGATTTTCTGCTCTCCCAAATGTAACTATTTGAAACATTCTGGAATTCCTGAGCCATTTTCAAGTTTTGCTTAGAGCTTTAAAGGGATGGACATGAGAAAATTGTTTCTCTTAAAATTAAAGCCAAGTAAAGAGCAAAATTTATGTTTCTAGAAGATTTTGAGAAAAAAAGCATCCCATATTTAATAAACACTTACTGGTGATATGTCTGATGTTTTAATATACAAAGAGAAATGAAATAACTTGGGGTAATAAATCTAAGTGTTTTCTTTGTTCAGTGAACCTGTAGATAATCAGGACAATAGATCAGATTTTGTCAAAGCCAGTTAGGGGATTTGCAGGTGTTTGCGGTGATAAGGTTTGCTGTAGAATGTAATCTCCTGCCCTACCAGTGAATAATGCAATTAAAATTTATCAAGAAGTAATCTCACACTAAAAACTCTTTGGTTGAAATAAAAGCCATCAAATGCATTGAGATGTCTTCCAAACTGTTCCTTGAGCTAAAACTAGGTTCTTCTTTGGGCAACACTGAGTCTCCTCTGTTCCCATTGGTGGGACAGTCCACCACTTTGGGTTCTGTTTCTGTCTTCAGCCCTCATTGTCCCACGTATGTCCTACCCTGCACATGGCAGGGGTAGGATAAGACTTGGCTGTGGTTTGGGAACTGTATGAGATAAAGAAAAGGAAAATATAATGGGAAAAATGCATGTTTGCTTTCTTCTTCTTAGGTAAAACAAAGGAAGAAATAGTCACCACATTTCAAGTGAAAAACCCATTAACCAAATCACTTAATTAATCACCCTAAATCTTAATTTCCTTTGGGTTGAACAGGCCCACTGTTTAAGCTTGTTGCCTTCCTCAAAGTGGGCGTAAAAAAACAATATTAAAGTAAATGAATGGATGAACAAATGAATGAATGAATGAATGAATGAATGAATGGGCCCAGCTACTTAGGAGCTGGAATCCTGATCGCATTGGCCTAGAAATATGGAACTAAAACACTAACCTGTATGAGGGACTAATTAAAAAGAAACACAGAGGATTGGATGTTGGTGGTATATCAAGAGCGACTTCCTGACTTGGAGAGTTATATGGTATTTATGTAGGAGGGTGTCCTTGATTGGGGGAAAATAGAGTTTTAGAGATGGTGAGACATTATGTCTACAAGCTGCTCATATATACATATACACCATTATTATATAGGAAGGGAAGAATGAGCAAGTGTGGCAAAATGTTGGCAATTGGAAAACCTGGATAAGGGAGTTCTTTGTGATGATCTTGCAATTTTTCTATAGGTTTGATATATTTTAAAATAAGTTGTTGTTAAAATGTCTTGAAGAAACATAAATAGGTTCAGAGTGTGTATTTTACTTCAAAGGAAGTGAAGGGTAGGTCTGGATTTATTTTAGGACTTTAAAAATTCTGACATATTTGGAAGCTGTTTTTAATCTCAGATTTACACTATCACATCATAATAAAAGTGAGGGCTGCAGCACGGGCTCAGCAAAAACAGAATCTTTCCTAGTTTTTCAGTGGCTTATTTCCCATGACTTTTTCTTCTCCTTGTCCCCATCTCCCTTCCTCCCTCAGCCCCCTCCCATCCATGCAGCTAAAATGAAAGACCCCTGGGAATGATGTGGGGTTTTTTGCTCCCCTTTTCCCAGGGCAACCCAGACTTTCATTGCAAGCCTTGCCAGTAAATTCCAGTAAATACTTGGCTGTCTGCAGACTCACCTTTTTTTTTCTTTTTTTCTTTTTTTTAAATCTACTGCTCTCCAGTAAAGCCTGGATTCCTTTGAAAACTAAGAGCTTTTTTTTCTTTTCCAAAAATGTGTATTTTTTCTTTTCCTTGCACTTAATAAAAAGCCTTCAACCAACCAACTCACGTATTTCATTGCCATTTGAACTCTTTTGATGAAATCATGATTTCCCTCTCGTCATCCCCTGTGAAATATCCGGGAACCCCTTAGCAGTGGCGGGTCAGGGACATGATGTCAGGGAGGAGGTGCTGTGCGGAAGAGCATATTTGTTCGTTGTCATTGAGATCTTCATTGGTGTGTACGGGGATCAGGTTCACGTCGTACATGTCGCGTTCTCTAGAGACCAGGACTTCCTAACCCTTTTAGTCTGACACCTTGATCTTCTTGGACTGATGTTCAGCAGGCCTTTACCACTTCCATCCACCAAAAAAAGCTCTTAGGCCCCACCTCTATCAAGTCAGTTAAAATCGATTCAATTTTGAGAGCATGTTGGGCTTTCTGCAAACTTTAGGATAATTCAGTGGTTTTCAATTGGGGGTGATTTTTAACCCCCACCCCAGAGATATTAGGCAATGTCTGAGGACAAATGTCACAGATAGGTTAGGGCTGCTACTGAATTCTAATGGATGGAAGCCAGGAATGTCAGTAAGCATCCTACAATGTACAGCATAGCCCCTAACAACAAAGAAATTTCTCACCCAAAATGTTGAAATAGTGCCAAGGTTGAGGAAGCCTGAAGAGACATCGGGTAAGGAGAGGGAGGACGCCTAATCAAAAGTCAAAGTTGAGGTCACAGTTACAAGCCCCGTAGAATGATACCGTTTAGCTATCAGAAAACAATTCTCTCTGGAGAGTTGAATTTCTCATTAAATATTATGTGGGATTCCAGGGAGCCATCAAGGTCAGTCAAAGATTTTCAAGGCTGAGCTGAAAGTATGAGATCTCAAAGTTGCCCTACCAGACTGAATTTGCAAACCCATAAGCAGTGTCACTCATCCTTTTTCTGGACATTATAAATTGTATCCGTTATAAATGTATACAGATGTGTCCAGTGTAATCCAGAGACGTTTTGCATGACAAGTTCAGCAAGAGTGACCAACTTTGGAAAGAAGGGCATCAACGAGAATGGGCGCTTGTAGAAAACAAGGGCTACTCCAACATGTTCATACATTTAGGTTGTTCTGACAACCCCGATAGATCATATGTATTTGTCGCTTTTAGCTTTGTGTTTCAAGCAATCCGGGTTTCCTTCACCCGTGTTAGAATTTGTGCGTACGTAATGGTCCAGCTAGATCGAGGAATGGGTGTCAGAGTTGGATATTTAGGTTTTTCTTCAGGTATTTTTTAAAAGTAGGATGAATTCCTAGTGTGCGTTTTATCTAGGAAGTAGCAGATTGTGTTTTCGACTGGAGACTAAGGCAGTGATACAGAAAGTACTTCATGGGTTGTAAAAAAGGTATGAATCAGGATATCCCAGTCTCAGCACTGTTGACACATGAGACCAGGTAATTCTTTGCCAGGGGACTCGTCTGTGCCGTGGAAGATATTTAGCAGCAACCTTAACCTCTACCCACTGGATGCCAATAGTATATCCCCTTGGTTGTAATAACCAAAAATGTCTTCAAACACGGCCACATCCCCTGGGGAGGAACATCACCTCCTCCCTATAGGCCTATGGATTTCCTGCCCCCAGAACTTTTCTTTCCGTAGTCCAATGAGCATTAGGTGGGTATAGTCTGCAGCATTTCCCAAATGTGTTTGATACCAGATTCCCATTTTTTTTTTTTTTAAGTCAGAGAAGTCTTTAAGGTCATCAGATTGTTCCTTTCTCCTTTCTGGGAAGATAAACTGTTATGTTGTAGAGATCGCCAGGTTTTCACCATTAATTTTTATTTTTTCTCACCAGTTTTTTTAATCCTTAAGAGGAAGTCCCACATAGGCGATCAGCGTCTCCAGGCGTGTGGCCTTAAACTGGCTTTTCAGTACCTGAACTTCTGAGGAAGAAAGTTTCCGAAGCTCTACCTCTCCATACCTTCCCTTTTCCGCTTTGCAAATCTTTTCCTGTTTCAGCAGGAGGCAAACACTACACATTGACCAACGGCAGCCTCCACCGACCACATCCAGGTCTGCCCCCAGAAGAGCAGGCTCAGCTCTGAGGAGGGTGGATCAGAGAACATTGGAGATGATGCGTCTCCTGCCCCTTGAATAAAAATCCATCTCACTAATTCCCTTTCCAAGAGGCCACTAATGATGGCCCCATAAACACGAGTGGTGACTCCAAAGTAGAGAAACTCATCAGTAGAGGAAAAGCAAGCAAAATGACCCCAAGACACTGTAATCAACCTCAGAAGTTTTGTGGTAGGACCTAAGTTCTAATGAAATATTGGATTTGTCCCACAATGCTTAAAGTTTTTTCGATGGAAGACCACAGAAAATGTTATTGGACGATAAGTACACTGGTACCCAATTTAGAAGAGATGGTTCTCCAAAAAGCAAGTGAGTGCCACCTTCCAGAATTAACTGGAACCTTAAATTTCCAATGGACTAACTAGCTAAAAAGCACTTTACAACTAGAAACTGCTTTTTGCCTTTTGCCTAATTATAACCTGAATTATAAACCTAATTATAATTATATAATGTGGAAGTGAAGAAACAATAGCAAAGACTCCCATTTACTGAACATTTCGGCGAGCCAAGCCCTGGGCCTAATGCTTTGCATCCATTATTGCTAGTCCTCATAAAATCTTTGCAAAATCGACCTTGTTATGTCCATTGCGCAGGTAGGAAAACTGAGCTGGCAAAACTGAAGGCAAGTAAGTTTCCCAGCATCATAGGGTCAGTGATTCTTGAGGCCAGACCTGACTGACTCCCAAGCTCCTTGCTTTCAAAATTTCTAGAAATACTGATTTTGATTTGGGACACATGAAAGAAACAAGCTCTTGCCCAAGTAGAAATCAGTTTATTCTTCTCTGCTTTTTAAAGCACTGAAGCTGAGTCCTTAGTATCTGAGTGTTTTCCAAGGGTTTTCAGCCAGGTTTCCAGTTTTGTTTATTTTCCTTATCAAAGTCTGAGGTAGCTGAATGTTTGCATTTTTAAACAGAACAATTTTAACAATTCACTTGGTTTTGAATAGTTTTCAAAGAACTCAGAAATTAGGCTTGGTCACCCAGAATTCCCCAACCAGTGGTCCTGAAAGGATCTGGCTTCCCCCCCTCCTTTCATACAGCACCCTAGTATGATGAGAATTGGGACATTTTTAAGAAGTCTGCTGGACTGAGAAAACCAGGTCTTTCTCAACACAATCTGATCCTAACACTTGGGTAACCCAATTACCCCACTTAAAAGAGAGGCTTGTGGTGGCTAGTTTGTAGACAATGTATAGGATGGTGGCAATGATTCATTTCTGTCAAATTCACTCTACAAATACAAAATCTCAGGCTTGATACTGTTTTTGCAGCCCTGGATATCCTATACTTTGAGAGCCTTTTCTTAAATGAAACTTTAAAAATGTATCAGGATCAAACTGAGACACACTGTTTTGGAACAGCAGTGAAAGTTTCAGTGTTTTGCTTTTATATAGAAATACTATTATATATAGTATTATAGTATTATATAGAAAATATAATACTATTTCTATAGTATTATATAGAAAATACTCAACCCATGTAGAACCCACCTGTGTCCATACATTTCTTCAGTCCATATATTTACATTTTTCCATCTGGGAAAAGTATCATTCTAAGGTGACATCTTTGGGGAGGAGAAACCACATTACATGACTCAAGGTCACTCAGGGTATAGGATGATCTCAATGGCTTAGAGCCAACGTTCCACAATAGTCTTGTCCTTGCAGGACAGAGTAGTATTCTGAGTTCCTAGCTTCTGCCATTTGCTGTCGATTTCCCTTATATTGTATCCTCAGATAACCTTGTTTTTGGGTGTCCCCTGTACAGTATTTAGTTCTGTAATTATGAATTAAATATTTAACTACAAGAGTATTGAGCCAGTTTTGGACTGAATAGAGACAGGAGATAGGAGAGAACAATAGGGGGTCCCTGGGTGGCTCAGTGGGTTAAAGCCTCTGCCTTTGGCTCAGGTCATGACCTCAAGGTCCTGGGATGGAGCCCTGCATCAGGCTCTCTGCTCAGCAGGGAGCCTGCTTCTTCCTCTCTCTCTCTGCCTTTCTCTCTGCCTACTTGTGATCTCTCTCTCTCTCTGTCAAATAAATCAATAAATCTTTAAAAAAAAAAAAAAAAGGAGAGAACAATAGTTATGTATTTGGTCCCTACAATGAACTGAGCATTATACAGGCTGCATACTTAATCCTTAAAAATTCTTGTGAGATAAGTGGCTCTAGGTTCTTTGAGATGCTATCCATTCACTCATTCATGCATTCACTTGTGTATTCCGTAAATATGTGAATGTTTTCTGTAAGCTTGTCCCTACTCTCGCCACTGGGCATATAGCGGTGAACAAAACAGATAAAAATTCTTAGAGAAGAGGGGGTAAAAAATACATGGGGGAGGGGATGGGACGGGAACTGTACATTTAAGGACGTCAGGTGAGTCTCCATTAAGAAGGTGGCATTTGAACAGAGATATGGGAAAATGCAAAAGCAAACTCTGTAGATATCTAGAAGAATATTCTGGGTTAAGACCTAGAGACAGGAGTACATCAGGCACATCTTAGCAATAGCAAGGAGGCCAGTGTGGTTGAGTTAGAGGGGGTGGATGATAGGATATGAAATTAGAGGTCAAATTAGAGGTGAAATTAGAGGGAGAGGGACATGGGGGTAAATCATGGGCTGGGGAAGGAAGGGTCAGGCTGGTGGAAGGATTTTTGCTTATACTCAGTGATGTAGGAAGCCATTGTGGGGACGAAAGTTGAGTAGGAACATGTATTTGTTTTAAAAGACTGACTCTGGCTTCTGAATTTAGAGGAAGCTATAGGAGGCACAAAGGTGGAAACAGGGAGACCATTAGGAAGTTGTAGTGAATCAGTTGGGAGAAGACCATGAGTGAGTGGCTCAGATGTTTACAGTGACAGTGGTGAGAATTGGTGGGATTCTGATGTATTTTTAAAGAAGTACCTAATGATTAGCTGCGAGTTTGAATATGCGGTGTGAGAGAAAGAGAGGAGTTGGAATAACTCCAAATGTTGTACGCAGAATAAGCAGGATGGAGTTTCCATTGACTGAAATGAAAAGGACTCACTATAGTAAGGAGGACCAGGGCTTATGCTTTGGACATGTTAAGATTGAGATGCTTATTCACCATCACTTCATGCCTCTGTTGAGCAGAATTGGAAAGAGATTTTGCCATGGTTAAGCATTCTGCTTAGGAACACAAAAGAAGAGATAGTACTGGTCAACCCTGGTCTGAATGATTCCAAAACCAAGTTCATAACTACCACATCTTCTGCCCCAACCCTTGGGTTTCCATTTGAGTAGATCTTCAAATAGCGTAGGAATAATTTAAATTCACACCTAACCATCCACGTAACTTTAGCCCTTTCTAATGCCAAGTGTTTCGTGTTCTAGCCATTTATATTTTAGCTGTTTTGATTTCTTGTCTCATCCTTTCACAATGGCATTTTGAGCCATTTCTTTGACCAAATGGTAAGCAGGAGGGGAAGACAAGAAAAGCCACAAGGATGAATAGTGCCTGTTGACAGCAAATTGGTCCTATCTGAACTCCCAATAGAGCCATGTAAACTTGGAGGATGAGCATCTAATTCAATAATGGTTAAGATAAGCTTTTCCCCTTCTGCTGAGATCTATTGCTCTGGATACAGACTCAGATATGTATGCACATCCCAGTTTTTCAGTAGTATTCACATCCACCCAAAAGCAAACTAGTGACATAAACTACTTCCTCCCCAAAAAGTTGTAGGTATTTCAGCGTAAGATGGTTGGCATGTTGGCATGTAAAGATGTTCCTGTCACACCAAGCCAATGGAGGAAGGTCCAGTTAAATAGAGAAAGCAAGACTAGAAGAGGCAATTACATGAACTTTGTCCTCGTGTCTTTTCAATGACTGAAAGGCAGATAGACTAGTTCTTTGGGAAGAGGAAGAGGTTTAAGGGCTGGACATGGGTTGGGTAGATGAAAGTCCAGAGAAAACCCACATGGCTTGCTTTTCTATGGAAGCATTCCTAAAAATGGCTTAGGCTTCCCAGGTCTGTTCCTCACCATTGGTGACATGAGCATAAGTCATGAGGGGGTGTCCTGAACATTGCCTTCTAGCACAAAGACATCTCCAGGCAGCCTCAGTCATGGTCTACCTTCAGAGTGCCAAGTAGTTCTGGCCACCCATCCCTTAGCCATAGCTCTTCCACCAATTACTCAGGCACTTGGTCACTCACCTTTGCAACAGCTGAGAGTAAGGATCTTGGCACAAATATCTCACCCACTCTCCCCTGTCTTCCAGACCACCTTCATGAACAGTTCCATGGCAAGCGCAGAGTGGGGGTCCTTGTACCATCTTCAACTCTTGCCTGAAAGATGCCAATATCATTATTCTGCTGACGTCAGGTTACAAAGAATCAAAATAGGCAGTGTGCTTGGAAACGGGGAATCAGAGGGGCTGTTAGGAACACCAGGTCCGGGGGATGTGCTATGCCTCGGATTTCTGGGGGCACCACTACATGTGGCTGTGATAAAATTCACCAGGTGTCGCTTTTACAAATTGTCGTGGTCTTTGGTTTTTGTATTTATGGGGAGAAACATCATAATATTTAACATTCTTGTGGAACAAAAGAACAAAAAGAACCTCCATTTGGGTTTCCCAACTTACGTAGTTCATTTCATAGGCTGTTCTATTTAATGTGAATATTCACATCCTCTCCTCTCATTTGAAGTTGTTTCATTATGAGATAGGGAGGGGGCAGCTGGAGAGCCCTGTGCCTCATCACTTTGGGGAGCAGTGGGAGGTGGAGGGCACGAGCCTTTCCTGCTGCATCCCCGTATTGGCGTGGCCCCGCCATCCCCCGTGCCAGGATACACAGGACCACCTACTTGGCTATCATATTGACAGCAGCCTCCAGGCGTGCTCCAAGCTCTGACATGTGAATCTCAGTGCCTTTCCTCCCACAGTCTTAGACCTTTGTCGTATTGCAAAGGCTGTCGGTATCGGGCGCGACAAGGATGGAAGGGTGGCCTCATGCCCCATCCGGCAGGGATGACCGTGACTCCTGCATCTGCTTTCTTCCCTGGTGTTCCCTGCCAATCTCCGGCTTTCTCGGCTCCTTTTCATGGTAATAAGTGCCATGGTGGTCCTGGACATAAACAGCCATCAGGCAGCCCTGTCAACATTGGCTTTACGCCCTGAAGTCACATCCCTTGTTTCCTGGCAGAACTCTCTCTCCCGCCCCAGTCATTCTAGTTCCCCAATGCCCCCCCATCGGGAGCCATTCTTGTGCTGTGAAAAGCCCTCACTGTGCTCACACCCAGCAGGTCACAAAGGACTGTGACCACTGCCAAGGTGAAGCTGAGCAGAGCAGGGAAGGGAGGGCATGGCCATTCAGTAATGGCGGTCACTGGTGTGGAGGCTGTGTTTCGGGACAATAAAGGAATAACCTCCTAAAAAGCAAATGAGAAATATAAGCAGTTCTTGAGATAATATGTATGAGCAGGAAACAGCGGAGTAGAAAAAAGCCATGGCATTCAGATGTGGGGTTTCTTTTTCTTACTGTCTTCCTGTCTTCTGTGGCCAGGGGGACCGTATTAATAAGTAATAGCTGAAAAGAGTGGAAAGGGCACTACAGAAGAGGAGGACTCTTCCACATTTATGTCTGCTCTGTGGATTGCTCTGTGACCTTTGGAAAGGAAAGCTCTTCACCTCTTCACATGAGTGAAGTTTTGCCAAAGTCCCTTCTTCACTCAGCAAACCCCTGTGGGAGAATGCTGATCTCAGGGACTCTGTTAGTTAACAAATTTAAAAAAAAAATACCTTTCTACCCACATGTTGGGAGATAGTCTAAAAGACTCTGCTGAATAGAAAATAACAGTAGTGGTGCCAGTGAACGTGTATTGATTTTTATGGCATTCGCCCAGAACACCAAGAGCTCTGGCTCTATGCATTGTCCCACTTAACTGATGTGACTCTGTTGGGTGTAGACAGTGCTGCGGTCCCCATTTTACAGACAACGAATCTGAGTTGAGAGAGGTTAATTTGCCCCACGTGGCACCAAAATAAAATGGCAGACGGTGTGTCAGCCTAGGCATGCCAGACTCCATCCAAACCCTGTGCCTTGAAATGCTGCGTTTTAGAGCGAGGTGGAGATAGGCAGGGAGCTTTGTCTCCACCCCTTGGAATTTGTCCTTCACTGGTTATCTTGGAACGGGAGATGGTTACACTCCCTCTTGTTCATATGGATGTCTGCCATCCTTCAAAGCCAGAGCTGGTAGAATCGATGTCTGCCGTGCTTGTCCCTGTTTATCACGCTAGCTCTCCGTGAGCACGACTGACTCGGGAAGAATTGGGATGACTGGTTCGCCATGGTTCCTGAGCCACGTGAAGAACACCAGGACTGGCCACATGTCCCCAGGGGGATCCTGTTCTGCGCGTCCTAAGCCTGCGCTTGCTCCTTCCTTGCTGTGTGACTGTGAGGCGCCATGTCTCCTTTTCTCTAGTGTTGAATTTAGAAGATAAATAGTTGGATTGGACCATCTTTGAGAAGTCTTAGAGCTCAAACATTTGAGAGATGAGTCCTCAGTGAGTTGGCAGGCCCAAAGCCTCCCATTCATGACTGTGCAAAGAGCCGTACACCAGGAAACGGAAGCCGTCGTTCACCATGGGGCACCAGGCGGGCCCCACAGGGTGAAGAAACCCTGAAAAATGGCCAGGAGAAAATCAGGGTGTGGCCACAGCCAAAGGGAAATCTGGCCCTTTATTTATGTGGTTGTATATTTACACTCTAAGTGTCTTTCTTCCCAGGGTCCTAAAGATGCTATGAAGAAAGTAATAAGGTCAGAAATACTAACATTGTACAGGTGCTGTCTTCCTGAGGGACTGAGGAAGCAGAGGCTTCTAGAATAGTCTCAAGAGACATTTCTTTGAGGTCCTTGCTTTTCGTTGTTGCCTTGGGTAAGCCGCGGTGGACAGCTTGTTTTCTTAACCAAGCCCTTTCCTCAGTAGAGTTGAAGAAAGAAAGTGCTGGTTCTGGAGCCCAGGACGTGCGGTATTTGAAGACTAACTCTGCTGCTTCCTGGCTTTGTGACCCTGAGCAAGGAAGGTCACCTCTTGGGTTCTCCTGATCTGGAAAAGGGAACCCTAATTGTCTCCAAGTCACAAGGTTGCCTTGGGATTAAATGACAGAAGCCAGTGTCCTTCAGCGTAGTTTTTCATTCATAGTAAGCGTTCAGTGGAAGGTAGCTGGTGTGCTTTCGGTAGTCCTGTTCCAACTGAAAGAGGGGTCCCAGGGTGAGCCTTTTTGAATCTAAATAACTTGTGCCGGATCCACTCAGCATTCACACTGTGGGTCAGATTCTGCGTGGTTCTTTCTTTGCGACATTTAGGAAAAGGCAACGTTTGGTTTCTGATACACTTCTGTGACTGCTACAGATTTCATGTGTCTGTTCACTTTCCTAATTATCTACTGGCTTCCCCCAGTATGGAAGGCAGTACATAAACACGTGTGAGTGGCAACTACTGTCTTTTTCCTACGTGGCAAGCCCAAGTGGTTTCCCAGCCCCCACACGGAGCCATGTTGGGCGCTCTGATCCCCCAGCCTACATCCTTGGGCTCTCATCCCAGCCTGGGTGGGAGAGTGTGTGCGGGCTGGTTTTGCCTCTCCTGATCCTGCGACTCGGCTGCATACTGACTTCATTCATCCCTGTAATTGGCAAAGGCTGTCCTGGACCTTGGCTGCCAGCCTCGCGTCCTTGCCGACAGCCTGCTTTTCAGGCGAGACTTGACATTTAGGGACTTAAACATTCCACCGACCAAGAATCCTCAGATACGTAGCCAATAAATAGCCCCTACGAGGTGACACGCTGAATTTAACTACCATATCTTAGGGACTCACATCGATGCAAAAGTCAGTGCGTGGAAAAGGCTGGAAACGATCGGATGGAAATTTCCCTCAGCATGTAAGAGCTGCAACCTGTGTTTATTTGATTATCAAAATGACAACTTCTTTAGGAAATCCTAAAAGACCTACTAATGAACATGTTAGATATGAAAATTTCCACAAGCAGCTGCTTCTCTTTGTTGGTAAGTTAGAAAGCATGAAATGAAAAGTGGTTCTTATGATTAGTTACCTTGAGAATTTCCTTATCACTTTTAGATCTTGATTTTAGGCGAATAATATGTGTAGTGAGTCATGCTGAAGTATTGCATTCTTTTTTTGCAAGTTGGTGGCATTCAAATCCCCAAATAAGAAAAAGGCACGTAGCGATTGCTGGGATGCAGCTGATCTAGATGTTAACCAGATTTTAAGGCATTGAATTTTTTTTTTAAGATTTTATTTAGAGAGAGAGAGAGAGAATCTTTAGCAGACCGTGCACTGAGCGCAGAGCCCCACATGGGATTCAGTCCCAGGACCCTAAGATCATGACCTAAGTTGAAACCGAGAGTCGGATGCTCAGCAGACTGAGCCACCCAGGTGCCCTAAGACATCGGGTTTAGAAACTACTTCACCCATTTTCATTGCACAAGCAATAGATGTTGATTGTACTAGTAGCGTCCCTCAGATGATTTATTACCAGCGATGATGGTGATAATTCAGCTGTTTTCCTTGTGCTGTTATTGTTCTCAACAGACGTCCGTCTGCTTGTGTTGGAATCAGAGGGGGAGAGGTATATAGAAAGCATTGTGGTTACGCCATTTTGGAAACACCAGTTGTCTCTGATCCTCGTATCTATCTCTATGGCTATTGGGGTGATTCAATGAGACAATGCATGTACAGTCTTAGAGCAGGGCCTGGCCCATGGATGAGTGTGAGAATGCTGTGCCTTTTCTAATTCTGCCTCTGTAGATTGCTGCCTCCTTTTAGACTGTCCCTCCGATGCCACGGCAGGTTACCGAATCACTATTTCCATCAACTACCTTTTTTCCCCTTCATATTAAAGCGTAGCTCGTTTGTACTATTTATATATTGAAATGACTATCCCTGTGGGTAGATTTGCTGTAAGTTCACCCATGTTCCTGTGTTTACAGGTATGCCTGTTTCTTCACCCTAGTGAAGCCCCTGTTTGCACCCATGAATCCAGGTCTTTTGAATTCAGTCTGTGTCCCACAAATAAAGTCATCCTTGACTCCCAGGGCTGTTTCCCCATCCCTGTAAATGTCATCACTGTCCAGTTAGACACACTGCAAACCTGGGAGAACTTCCTGAGTCTGCCTTCTCCCCTGCACCCCACAGCTGATCCACCATTTCTCCCTCAAAAAAGTATGTCTTAAATCCACCAACTTCCCCCATCCCAACACTCTGCACCCTCTTTAGAATCACCATCACCAGGGCACCTGGGTGACTCAGCCGAATAAGCGTCTGACTCTTGATATTGCTGAGGTCATGGTCTCAGGATTGTGAGATCAAGGTCTATACATCGGGTTCTGCACTGAGCATGGAGCCTGCTTAAAATTCTCTCTCTCTCTCTCCCTCTGCCCCTCCCCTCTCTCTTTTCCTCTAGGAAAAAAAAAAAAAAAAAGAATCACCATCTCCTCTTGCCTGGACCGGTGCAGTAGCTTCCTGAGCAGTTGTATTGTTTTCATTCATGCTGTATTCCCATCCATTGTCCACTCAGCAGTCAGAGTAGAATTTTTGAAGCAAACATCAGACCATATTTTGCCCTGCTTTAAAACTCAATAGTGATATTCCAAATCCAAGTATATGATTATGACCTGTGAGCTCTATACAGTCTGGCCCTGGGGGACGCCTCGGGAGCCCTCCTGCAACCACTGCAGCTTGTTTCCCCCAGAGCAGTCCTCTCCGTTACTAAGTGTGCATTTAGTTTTGTCAACATGTGGTTAATGCTGGTCTCCGTCACCGCCTGGAAGCTCCATGAGGATGGGGCATGGTCAGCTTTGCTCATCACTGTATTGCTAGCCCTTCACATATATTTTGAAACTTAGTCGGCACTCATATGTTTGTTGAATGAACAAAGGAATTCATCACAAATTCAAATTATGCCCCTTTGTTACCTGTCAAAGTTTAGTTTCTAAATATTAAAATTAGTCACTAACAGTAGAGATTTTTCTGTGTACAAGTCATTAGACCATTGATTTGTAGGAATATTTCTAGGAACTTCATTCTATTTCTTTTTAAAAATTTTATTTATATATTTGAGAGAGAGAGAGCACAAGCAGGGGGAGGGGCAGATAGAGAGGGAAAAGCTGACTCCCTGCCTAGCAGGGAGCCCGATGTGGGGCTCTATCCCAAGACCCTGTGATCATGACCTAAACCAAAGATGGACGCTTAACCAATGAGGTGCCCCTAGGAGCTTCATTCTAAAAACCTTCCAGAATTATGTCCCAAGGCTTTATATACATGAAAGCGCTGTAGGTTGAAAGATGGTTATTTTTGTTTTGGTATGAATATTTAAACTGGTCTCCTTCCTTCTACACTGTGTACTCTGTTAAGATTTCCAGGGGCCCCTGGGTGGCGCAATCGGTTGAGCGTCTGACTCTTGGTTTTGGCTCAGGCTGTGATCTCTGGGTCATGAGATCAAGCCTCACATCAGGCTCCATGCTCAGGGTAGGGTCTGCTTAAGACTCTCCCTACAAACTAAGAGACTCTTAATCTCATGAAACAAACTGAGGGTGGCTGGGGGTAGGGGGGTAGGGATAGGGTGGCTGGGTTATGGACATTGGGGAGGGTATGTGCTATGGTGAGTGCTGTGAAATGTGTAAGCCTCATGATTCACAGACCTGTACCCCTGGGGCAAATAATACATTATATGTTAATTTTTTAAAAAAGCTAATTAGGGATGCCCATTTTTAATTCTTTGATACGACTGATGAATGAGAAATATACATGAATAATTTTCCTTTACTGCTAATGGGAGTTAAACAACACATG
The DNA here is from genome assembly GCA_028533885.1 of Nasua narica. Taxonomy (NCBI): domain Eukaryota; kingdom Metazoa; phylum Chordata; class Mammalia; order Carnivora; family Procyonidae; genus Nasua; species Nasua narica. The sequence continues at coordinate 27,732,228 of CM052799.1, read as the reverse complement.
TCATATGGAATAAAGTTCTCTTCCCTGCTCTAATAATAAAAAAAGCAGACTCTCTCTCCCTTTCCCTCTGCCCCTTTCCCCCCACTTCTCTCTCACAAATAAATGTATAAATAACTCTTAAAAAAAAAAAAAAAGATTTCCAGAATGACAACTCCAAATCATAATGCTCTCATAAGACGGAGCTCAAAGGCAGCCAGCAGTGTTTCCATTTCCTGAAGTAAAAAGTCACAGCCAAACCTATTAATATACATATTGCAAAATCATCTACTAGCTACTATTGAAATGTTTGTAATGATTTGTGCTTATTAGAGAAAGATGTCTGGCACATTTATGAATGATAGAACTTTGAACATGCTTGGTAACAGCCGTTGGATTAATATTCAGCTCCGTGTTTTACAGGGCGCTATTTATCTATGAGGCATAAAAGGGCACTTCGGTGATTTACATTAACAAAATCACAGAGTTCGTGAGGGAAATGAGAAATATTGAATAGAAGGAAATGACACTTGAAATTTGTTTTCATTGCATTTTCACCTTTTGTTCTTCATTCTTAAACTCATTTTCCTCTAAAAGTCAAGAGCGTTATATTGGGAAATAATGTGTCTTGAAAACCTGAGCCAGCAAGCTTACGATCCAAGTGGTAATGACTTCTGTAATCGCTAATGAGGCAAATGGACGTTGAATGTCTCAGTGCACCCATCGGGGCCAGCCTCTTGCCTGTTCCACAAGAAACTGTCATGTCAAATTTTTGTCCTGACTCCATGGGCACTTTGATTCCTAAACCTTTCTGAGAAACCTAATCTGAAATCAAAGTCAAGTTTCTTAGATGTGGTCAGACAAGGTCACATTTAAAACAGTTCAGTGAACTTGCAGATCAAAGTTGAAAGGTAATGCCTCCCTCCCCAAATTGGCACAGACTTACCTGCTAGCTTACCTTTCAGTTTCTAACGTGGCTTTTTCACCTCCTTCCCCAACTGACTGGGAAAATGAGAGTTTATCCTCTGCAAAATGGTCGAGGAGTTCCTTTAAATCATTTAATTAGGAAATTGGACACAGTTGTATTTTGGAAATGCACCTTTATCCAAATCAGTGAATCACAAGGCTTTTCGTTGAAGAAATATCTTGATCAGGTTGCATAAAGTGAGATGTGCAACAGGAATCCTTACAAATTCATAGTAGGACTTAAAATCAGAATTCCGTGGTAATTTCTGGTTCGTTGGCTTTATTTTTCACCTAAAAGGTCAGGATTTGCCCACACTCTTGAATGACCCAGAATACTATGAAAGATTGCCTCTGTAATGCTACAGACATTTTTTCCCCCTAATGCTACCTTCTTGCCATGTGGAACCTTGAGATATTACCTAAAATGGCTCTAGAAAAGGGGGGATGGTGACTCATGTTAGATACGATCTTAATATCTCACAACTCAGGTTTTTATCAAACTCCATGTGATTTAAAACAAAAAACAAAAATCCACAACAACAACCTTGCCATTGCTTTATATTTCAGTGTTCTGTCTCTTGTGGTCGAGGGCATAAGCAACGAAATGTTTACTGCATGGCAAAGGATGGAAGCCATTTAGAAAGTGATTACTGTAAACACCTTGCTAAGCCAAATGGGCACAGAAAGTGCAGAGGAGGACGATGCCCCAAATGGAAGGCTGGCGCCTGGAGTCAGGTGAGCGACGCTTCTCCTTACGAATGCTTCCTTCTTACCTTCCGCCACGTGGCCGACACCAGCGTGTTGGCCGTGTTTCTCTGCACAGTTTTGGTTTTGCAGAGGGGAGCTTGGGGCCAACGGGGAAGGGAACACTGTGTCAGCGTACTTGCTACCTGGGAGACGGGGCGGGGGAGGGGGGCCAGTGGATTCAGCCCTTGGTGCCTTGCAGAATGCCTCCAGTAGGATCGTTGTGAGGATGAATTCTAAGTAGTAGTGGTCGTAGGTGTCAGACCTCTAGCCCAGAGTAGCCCTTCAGGACTTTGCTGATGGCATTTTGAGTCCCCTCCACCACTTAACCACTAACTCAGACTGCAGCAAGCTTGACTCTGATCACCTGACAGGAATTGGGTCTGAATTGAGATGTTTAAAGACCAGGTTGCCAGTATGAGTGAAATACATCTCTACTCTGCTTCTGCACACCAGAGGTGGGGGAGAGAAGGAGAAGAGCTCTTGTATTTTCTAGCTGTGTGACCTTGGGTGATCTGTTTTACCTTCCCGAGCCTACTTCATCTAGCTCTTGTGAGGATTTAATGCCACAATGAATGCTGAGTGCTTAGTTCAGAGGTCTTAAATCTAAGAGGCTCTCAAGAGAAATATTTTCTTTGGATGAATGTGATGTGTCTCTCGGACAGGGAAAGGAGGGGGATAAGTTCCCAAGAAAGCAATTTACAATCACACCCCACTAATTCTAAACATTTGGTAATCTAGACAGGAGCTGGGTGAGAGAGTTTCCCTGTGGTATTGAACCAGGAACTTCCAGGAGCTTCTGTTTACCTATAAACAACTGATGTGTGAACCAAAGTCTCTCACACATCAGCCTTGAAGCTGATCTCTTCACTCTACACTCATACGTTCTTTCAGCTTTGTTGAAGGTTCTTGCTTAAAAATAATAAGGTGCAGTTTCGTGTATTCTATATTTCATGCTGCTCTTCCTCTCCGTTGCTTGGCCTCTTTGAACCTTCATTTGAAATTGTGGCTCTCCTGTGCAGCCGAGAATTGTAGATGGTCTTAAGAATCAATATAAAAGTAGGTTCCAGGTTGGCAGGCTCTAGATTTGGTTCTTTCAGAGCCTGGATCTTTTTTTTTTAAGATTTTATTTATTTCCCTGACAGAGAGAGAGACAGTGAGAGAGGAACACAAACAGGGGAGTGGAAGAGGCAGAAGCAGGCTCCCAGCTGAGCAGGGAGCCCAACATGGGTCTCAATCCCAGAATCCTGGGATCACAACCGGAGCCAAAGACAGACACCTAACGACTGAGCCACCCAGGCATCCCTCAGAGCCTGGATCTTGATTCCCTGGAGCCTCAGAGAAGCTTTAGAGGGCTATGTGAACATGGGGAAGAGTCGGGAATTCTCCATTTCGCCATTACTAATGGAAAATTCCTCTAGAAATGTGAATTTTTCTTAAATGCTCTTAGCTGGCATCATTGTCCCACATGCCGTTCCCCTCACCCTCAGCAATATGCCACTTCACAGAAATGCAAGACATGACTTGCATCATTCCCTAGCGGAGTAGCCTCGTCCTTCTTAAGGTCTCTCTCAATGATCGTGTGTTCTTGTTTCTGTTTTAATTCAACAGTCAAAGCTTCGGGGTCCACCCAGAGCGAGTTCCTCCTCTGGCTTCCCTAAGCTATCATATTTCAAGGCAGTGTTTCACGTTGGTCATCCTTCATGGCTTTTCTAAGTGACTACTGTCATCTGTAACTTCCAGCCCTTTTATTTGGAGAGCTCTTCAATTCATGTATAAGCCCGCAGCTAACATTATTGAAGATACTGCGCTAATTAGCTTGTCCTCTTGTAGACTTTCATGCTCTGTTGCTTTTCTTTATGTTCCTTGGCTTCTACTTATCTATTTGCATCATGCCCTGAATATTAAGTTTGGAGCATGGAAATGATGCTCATTTTATAGGCCGATTTATGCACTATAGAGATGATTAAAAGAATCTTTCACTCTTTATTGGTAAACACAGAGTGAGTTTTAGTCCAGTATTCTGTGATCTTTTTGGGAAGTCTAAACTTGCTTACAAAGCTGGGATGATTAGGTTTGAACCCTGGTGGAATTTTTTTTTTTTTTTTGAACATAAGATAATAGGATTATCAGAATGCCTCCCTAGAAAAGACTGCACCTGTTCAAAATGATTGCCTAATAAAGTCTAGTCACCTTTGTAGAAAATACAAGTAAACACAGTTATGTAATGGTCTGTGGCCAGCTTTGTAATGCCCTGATTTGATTTGTAGAAATGAATTATAAAAGCAGGCAAAACAAGGTGCTGCATGGGAAAAATCCGATTTATGCAATTTAGAAGTACGCCTAAAAATAATCAGATGCAGTGGTTAATGGAGAAAGACAGTCTGCATGGTTAAAGATGGTTGGCTTACTAATGATCCATTGGTAAACAGAAATACCCCTAAAGCAATGATATTGAAGCAAGAGTAATGATTATCCATTTGCAACTATGTTTAGAAGATTTTATATCTATCTGGTCCTTCTGTTTTCTGCCGATACTATATTCTAGTCATCTCCTATTGGAGGTAGGAAGAAGAATTAGTGTCATTTCTCATCATGTTGAAATGTCTGAGGATAATAGGAAGTATAGAATCTTGGGCTGTGTTAATCTTCATAGTCTTGCCCTCGAAATTGGCGCTTTGAGACTTCTGCATCTTTTGAAAATCTTGAATTTGTCAGGGAAATTTTTCTGATAAAAGGAAAACTTATTTTGAAAAGCATCCTCACTAAAATTTTAAAACATTTTTTTAGAAGTTCACATTCAATTTGTTTAGATGCTTTTGATCAAGAGATAAGGGATGCCCAGGAAATTTTAAGTCAAAAATCGGCATCACATTCTTGGTTCAGTTTGATAAATGTGAAGGCTTTGGAGTCCCATGATACAGAACCATTCCAGAGTAAAAATTGTTTAATCCATTCCTATAGAAAAGTTTTTTTTTAAAAAAAAATGAAGGTCAGAAATAAAAGAGTAAATGATCAGATTAGAATAAAAGTAATACTTCATCATCACTTGTCAATCATGAATTCACTTGGTCGAGTCATTTCTCGATCCTGAGATGCATGTCTTTTTCACACTTGAATCCCTCTGTGCTGAGAATGGGTCCAACAACCAATGGAATGTCATGATTTAATTAAAATAACCCTTTTTTTTCCTTAGTGATGCAAAATACAATGCTTTGTCTTTCCATCAGTGGTGTCTTCGATGGAGGGAAATAATTAAATTTTAAAAACTCTTCACTGCTAATACCAAAATGGGAGCTGGCGAATTGCATGATGAATCCACCAGCCGTTTTCAGTTAAAACTTTTCTTGTAAATTACAGCTTGGTTATGGTGTTTGATTCTGAAGTATCCTGCTAGTGTTTAATGCAGAAACATGGCGAATGTGTAGCTTGGGTCCTTTGAGAAATCAAGGAAATCATATGCACATAGTCAGTGATGAGAAAGAGAGCGACTTGTGTGCTCTGCATTATTTCGTTGGTATTTGAACTGTAAGCACCGATGTTGAATTGTTTGAATACAGGCCTCTCACCCACACTCTTGCTGACGTAATAGAGAAGACTGCATCCTATTAGCACCATATTTTGAAACTGGAAGCCAAATTCTAATCCAGAGTAGCCATGGCCCATTGCCTAGGGCAGAATTCATTTTGACTGCTTTATGTTTTTGTTTTTGCTGGAGTTGATTATCTCTGTTGTTTGCCATTTTTGTGCAGGATCTCTCTAAAAGGCTTATTAGGAAGTGTAAAAGATACATTCTGTCAAATGCTTAGAATGCAGCTCAGCTCTCAACTAAGGGTGATTTTATACCCTTGGGACCCTTGGCAGTGTCTAGAGACAGTGTTGGTTGTCACAAGAGGGTGGAGGAGGGGAGATACGACTGGCATTAAATGGGTAGAGTCCAGGGAAGCTGCTGAACTTCCTACAGCAGCTATAGTATAGGTCCAAGCAATAAGGAATTATTAGGTGAAGAAATCCTAGTATAGAGTCTGGCACATAGTAAGTACTTAGTAAAAGGTTGCTATTACTGTTGGGACTCTTATTATTTATTAAAGTTGGTTCATATAGTTGTTTTTCAAGCTAGCCCCTCCTCTAAATAACATCACCACCATAATTTCAACAATAATACCGGAAAAAAATGGATGTAAAATACTTTCCAGTTTTCACGTATATATATGATTCCCCACACATCAGAAGTTACAAAGAGATTCTTTTTATCTGTGGAAATAAGCACCGAGGTCCCCCTGTAAATTGGGGAGTTCTGCACAGTAGGGAGGACAGAGAGATGAAACAGAGCTCCCCACTCAGTAGTTCAGAACTAAAAGCATCTCCTTGCAAACCTGCACGTTCCATGCTGGAATAACGGCAGGGGAAAACACATTAACAGACTGCTCAGCCTTTTTCCCTTGCACACTAGCTACTAGATGTACTGAATAGAACAAGAAGCATGGAGCACACACACGTGCACACACCACCACCCTCACCACCTCCAGGGTCATGCAGAGGTCTCTCTGATGCTCTCTGATGCTCTCTGATTTATTCATGGGCTTTCCATACAAATGTCGCAGAATTCATCAAGCAAGCGTGGCCGGCTCCATATGCAAATTGTTGCCTCCCTTGAGACAGCACAGGAAGAAAGTCGAACACAGAGAACTAACACAGATGAGACGTACTTCCTTTTGAACAAAGATGACCATAGGTAGGGGGTTCAGAAAGGCAAAACTCAGACCTTACGTGCATTTAAGTCATGGCAAAACTTTCTTTCTTTCCAAGCTGGCTTTGACATTATAAAAATCCAAGCCACTTCCTTATATCCTATCACTGAACCTTCCTGTGTCTTTATTTGCATTTTGAGAAATTGCTGAACACTGGAGGAAGTGACTTTTGCTTAATGTTGGATACTTATGGCTCTTAATACCTTGCCTTTGTCGAACCATAAGTAAATTACTCAGTAACAATGGCATCAAAAAGAGGTTTCATTTACTTAGAGCTTGAAAATTACACACTCTGAAAGTCTTTAATGTTGTTGCTTTTTCTTTAGGTTATTAAAGCATTGTGAGGTTTTGAATATACATAAGCCCTATGCTGGGCTCAAATTTGTTTACCTAATTATTCTTAGTCTTTCTTTGTATTTCCATTTCAATACACTCTTCTGGGAGTGTCCAGAGATATTCGTGTGTGTGTGTGTGTGTGTGTGTGTGTGTGTGTGTGTGTGTAGCCAAAGGGTTTTTTAGTTGTCTGTATTTGTGGTCAATGATGATGATGTTGGAACCTCTCTATCATTCACGTAGTGACTCCCCCAAGTTACAGTTAACTCATTTCCAGGGTAATCAATGAGAAATATTATGCATGTAGCTTCCATGAGCATTAAATGATCAGTCTCTATAGACAAGGCCATCACTTGTCTTCAGGAACCCTCCCCTTCCACCCAGGACATAACGACTTTAAAAGTCTGGTTTCTTCTGGGTCACAAACTCATTCAATCCAATTAATACAATTAAACCCAAACAGTAGTAGCTATGTTGCCTCAAAATATTTCCTTCTCTTCAGCTAGCTTTGATGTGAACGTTCGAGCCCCTGCCCAGCATAGACTCATCTGAAATGATATGATTTCCCGAGCTGCCCTCTAAATAGTATCAACTCTTTTCTTAAAATCTGAAATGAAAATAAAATTAATATTCAGCAGAATCCATTGGGTGTGCTTGTCGCTAGTAAATTCTCATTAACCTCAGAGCGAGACGAATCCTGGTGCAGGTTAATTGGACAAGAATACTTTTTCTAATTAAAAAGATCGTGACTCTATTCTTTAAGACTTCCTCTCAGAAATGCAGCGGTAATGTATGTTAAGCTTGTTTTCACAACGCCAGACAAATTAATGGAGGCCCAGCTATTGCAAAAACTTGGTAACAATTTTAAATGGCTCAAAGTAATAATATGCTGTTCTTTCCAAGCAAATGTTGCCTGTAGTTTTCTAACTGTCAAAACCTTAATAAAGACAATAATTCTTGGCCTGCCCATAAGTGAGATTATGAAACCCAGCAATGAGGAAACCATTAAAAAATTAATTTAAAGGAAAGTTAATTGCTGACTTAATGTGGTGTTTTGCAACTTGGTCAACAAAATGTTTTAGCCTGATTAGCAGTATTTTTCAAGTGCTAGAAACATGATGCCTACCCGAGGAAATGGTTTCTCCTTGTCAGCTTTTATTCTCCATATTTTCATCTGATGTTGTAAATAGGCTCTAATACTTCTGTGAATTCAGTAGTTAAAAAAAAAAAAAAATTTTTTTTCCTGTCTCTAGGAATAGGAGAAAGGAAAGGAAGCGATGGAGAAAATAATTCTACTTATAAGGCCCTAAAAGCTTTCATGATTTACTCTCCTTGGGTTATACTTTTAATCTGCCAAGAAATTCTTCTTGTACGACAGCACTGTGTGTCTCCAGTTTTCAAGAACTTCCAGTCCTCTGGGATAGAAATCATTTGGCGTTTTTATTTCACGTAGCAGCACTATTTATTTTGAGATTGTATTAAATGTTTTGTAATGATCTCTCCCAGCCTCATTGAGTCTCCAAGACTTTGGGTAACTTTAGAGATTCCCCAAGATTCGAATACGTTACCTCGCTCACCAGCCTTGAAAGGCAGTTAAGTTTGCCGATTTAAAACATTATCTTGGGTCCCTTTCATTGGAAATTAGAAAGCTTTGTGATAGTGGTGAAAGTCATTGGATTAGGAGTGCATTCCCCATGCCTGTGACCCTTCTCCACCCCTGCCACAGACACACACACACACACACCCTCCCCACCAAATGACCCAAAGCTCCCACTTACACGGTCTTTCTTCTTAGTGCTCTGTATCCTGCGGCCAAGGCACACGGCGGAGAAGTGTAGGCTGTCAGATGGGAGCACACAAAATAGCCAGAGAGTCCGAGTGCAACCCGTATACCAGACCGGAGTCGGAGCGCGTCTGCCAAGCCCCGCCGTGTCCTCTCTATGCTTGGAGGGCAGAGGAATGGCAAGAAGTAAGTAGAGCCATGAAGTGGGCACCTGCCAGGCGTTTCGCTCAACCCCCTTGCAGTCATCACATCCGTTACCCTGAAATGACTTCAAGCACGGTGACAAGGCTGGCTCTTTCCCAGAAGGTTTGCTGTCAGACGCGAGCAGTTTGCTCCGACCAGGGTGGGAGAGCTCCTCCTTTTTATGCAGTTCCTACGTCTGTGTTCTTGAATGTTCCAAGTCGGGCTGCCTCCAGAAACACTGTATCAGGCCTTGGGCCAAATGCCTACAGCTATCTTGCACAAAAGGAGGGAGAGATAGAAGCCGTATTTTTGATACATATATCCCAACTTGGTCATTCCGTATTGGTTAGTTCCACCAGCCACAAGGCAGACTCCAGGTAGGACCTGCTTTGCGTGTGTCTCCTTTCGTGACTTTGGCTGTCCAGTCGAAGACAGGCACTTGTGAAGCCCTGATTAATTAGTGAAGCATTTCCAACATTTAAAAAAAAAAAAAGGGACTCTGAAAAACAGCTCAGTCGATGCAGGAATAGATAGACCTGTTTTTCTCCCTCTCCAAGTTAATGTTTAGTTTAAGAAAACACTGTGTGTCCCTGCAGAAAAGTCTGGCTAGAGAAGGTAAGACTTTAGGAGGAGGGAACTTCTGGTTCCAGGAGAGAATACATTGTACAAAGAGGGAAAAGAGTATAAGAAAACAAAATTGCGTCCACCTACACTGGAATGAAGTAAAAAGTACATGCTGTCAACGCTTTAGGGATATGAATAGTAAGACAGGACTTTCTGACCAAGAATGGTTTTTAGAACAGGGAGAAACAGTGGCTGGCTCCAAGCTCGGGGCTTTATGCTCATCCCTTCACTTAATCTCTTGAAGCACTAGGCAAAATGGGTGTCGCTATTATCATCCCATTTTGCAGTCAAGGAAACTGAGTTCTGAGAACTGGTGTCATTTTTCCCAGCATCACGCACCCACCAAGTAGAAGGAGCAAGACTTGATCCTAAATGTAAACCATTCCGAGAAACTACCACTGCAGTTTTAAAAAAAAATTTATGCAACTGCTCGTAGCAGTACCACTCTATTTTTTTCCAGGTATATGGAGATATAATTGGCATATAATGTTGTATTTATTTTAGGTGAAACATGATGATTTCATGTATGTATCTATTATAAAATAATTGCCGTGGTAAGTTATTATTAATAATAACTGTTATAGTTAACTTCTCTTACCTCACATAGTTACAGATTTTTTTTTTCTGGTGATGAGAAATTTTAAGATCTACTCTCTTGGTAACTCAAATATATGATACAGTATTGTTAACTATAGTCACCCAGGACTTATTTCTTTTATAGCTGGAAGTTTATACTTTTGACCCCCTTCACCCAGTCACTTCGCCCCTACCCATCCCCCCTGACAACACCGATCTGTTCTCTGTATCTATAGGTTTGATTGTTTTAAGTTTCCATATATAGCTGAGATCATACAATATTTGTCTTTCTCTGTCTGATTGATATCATTCAGCAAAATGCCCTCAAGACCCATCCATATTGTCACAGGTGGCAGGATTTCCTTCTTTTTATGGCTATTATTATTTTTTTTTTTCAAACTGAATCCTGCTTTAATTAAGCTTGGGGAGTATAAAGTCCTATAGAAACATTACAGAGAATCTTCCAGAAAACAGGGATCACAGCAATCCCTGTGGAGTGGCAGGTGAGGGTAATTCATAGCTCATTAAGGCCTCCCTATATGAAGTTCCCAGAGTATTATATCCCATTATAGATAGAGATAGATATAGATTAGATATAGAGATATACTTTTTTTTAATTCATGCACCCGTTGATGGACACTTAAGTTGCTTCCACGTCTTGGCTATTGTAAATAATGCTGCAGTGAAGATGAGTGTGGGGGGAACAGATATCTTTTCAAGTTAGTGATTTTATTTCTTCCAGAAAAATACCCACAAGTGGAACTACCGGATCAAATGGTAGTTCTGTTTTTAATTTTTTTTTAAGATTTTTGTTTATTTGAGAGAGCGAGAGAAGGACAAAGGGAGAGGGAGAAGCAGATTCTCCTCTGAGCAGAGAGCCTGATACGGGGCTCAATCCTGGGACCCTGAGATCATGACCTGAGCCAAGGGCAGATGCTTAACTGACTGAGCCACCCAGGCGCCCCCCTGTTTTTAATTTTCTGAGGAAACTCCATACTGTTTTCCATAGAGGATGCACTAATTTACATTCCCACACACGGTGCGCAGGGGTTCCCTTTTCTCCAGACCCTCACCAATACTTGCTGTTTTTTTGCTAATAGCCATTCTAGCAGGTATTAGGCAGTATCTCCTTGTGGTTTTGATGTGCGTTTCCCTGATGATTAGCAATGGTGAGCATCTTTTCATATATCTGTTGGTTATTTGTATGTCTTCTTTTTTTTAAAAGATTTTATTTATTTATTTATTTATTTATTTATTTATTTATTTATTTATTTGACAGAGAGAGAGATCACAAGTAGGCAGAGAGGCAGGCAGAGAGAGAGGGGGAAGCAGGGTCCCCGCCGAGCAGAGAGCCCGATGCGGGGCTTTATCCCAGGACCCTGAGATCATGACCTGAGCCAAAGGCAGAGGCTTTAACCACTGAGCCAGCCAGGCGCCCCTGTATGTCTTCTTTTGAGGAATATCTGGTCAGTTCCATTGCCGCTTTTTAGTTTGATGTAGTCCTACCTGTTTATTTTTACTTTTGATGCCTTTGCTCTTGGTGTCACATTCAAAACAATTATAGCAAAGACTGATGTCAAGGATCGTACCCCTTACGTTTTCTTCCAGCAGTTTTATGTTTTCAGATCTTTCTGGTTCAAGTCTTTAATCCACTATGAGTTCATTTCTGTGTATGCTATAAGGTAGGAGTCCAGCTTCACTCTTTTGCATGTGACTGTCCATTTTCCCCACCATTTATGGAAGAGACTGGCTTTTCCCCATCTTATGTTCTTGGCTTCTTTGTTGTAATGAATTAACCATATCTGTGTGACTTTATTTCTGGACTCTATTCTGTTTCATTGATCTATGTGTCCTTTTTTATGCTGATACCATTCTGTTTTAATCACTATAATTTTATAATATGGTTTGAAATCAGGGAGTGTGATATCTGGGCTTCATTCTTCTTTCTCAAGATTGCTTTCGCTATTCTGGGTCTTTTGTGGTTCCATGCAAATTTTAGGATTGTTTGTTTCATTTCTGTGAAAAATGCCTTTGGAATTTTGATAAGGATTGCATTAAATCTGTGGATTGCCTTGGGTAATGGGGACATTTACACAGTACTAATTCTTCCAGCCCATGAGCACAGAATATCTTTTCCTTTATTTGTGTCATTTTCGATTTATCAGTGTCCGAGAGCTTTTAATGTATAGGTATTATACCTCCTTGGTCAAATTTATCCATAGGTGTTTTATGCTTTTGGATGCAATTTTGAATGGGATTGTGTTCTTACAACTGCATTGCTAACCCAAGTGGGGATCAGCCTTCCGCCCCTGTCCTTCCCTCTCCCTCACCCTCCTGATGGATTGGATCCACCGTTTTGCAGTCATCTCTTTTCTTTCATTCCTCCTGTCTATTCATGTTTTTTGCTTGTTTTCTTTCTATATGTTTTTTACTTCCAGCAGACGGTGGTAGGGAGGAATGGCTAAAGTAGTTCAATTTCAAATTAATTGCACTTGAGCCACACAAGTTATTGGGAGCCCCAGGGGCTATGGAATTCTGTAGACCCGGTTAATATCCCAGGACTGTGACTTTTTAGCCATGTGACTTAGAACAAGGATTCTTGATTTTTCGGATCCTTGGGTTTGCCGCCTATAGAGTGGGGATAATAATAATGATGCAGAGTTGTTCTGAGAAATTTAGAGATGACGGTGATTTGCGGATTGGTAATATCAGATAGGGAAGGAAAAAAAAGCTCCCTGATCTCTGTCCCCCTCAATGTTACCTCTTGCTTCTTTTTGTAGTCTTGTTTCAGACCCACTGCTGCCGTCTTTCTCCCTCTACCTCTCTCTCTCCCTCTCTCTCTCTCTTCATCTTACGCCAGACTCAACCCTGTGTAACTCTTCCAAGGAACAGAAAGTAAGAGAGTGTTCCGAAATGAATCTAAGCTGACTGCTCAAGCTTTAGCCAACTTTTGAAAATGCTAGAGCCAATCGGGGAAATGCAAGCTCCATTTACAATTCCTTCTGAATTCCAAAGAATGGAAACCTTGCCAAATATGCACCGAGGAAGTCCATTCTCTGATCTTACAAAACAGGCCTAGAAGTCTACATCTTTGCATGCTCTATGCAGATGGAACTTTTAAAACCCTTCCTCAAATACTGCTAGCAAGCAGAACACCTACGGAGATGGCCTGACCTGTGGCCGTATTTAAAAGTAAGAGGTTAACCATTCTCACAAACACAAAAGAATCTTTAGGCGGTAAGTAAAGCAGATTCTAATAGTTACCCTTCTGCAACCATGCTTTCTCCCCTGACTGAACCGGACCTGCAAATTTTGAGAAAGGTGGAGCTCGGTGGTAAGAGAGGGTAGAACACTAGGGGGCGCCCTCACTTGACACTGAATTGGCAAAGTGAGGTTCAGGGCCGCTGGAGGAGGGACAAGACCCATCAAAAAGCCTTTGTTCCTCCTATGCAGAGCATGCTGGGTTTCCTTTTAGAAGGTCCTCAGGGACATTAGAGTGAGTGTTGGTAGCCGCTGGATCCCAAGTCTTGATTGCCTGGGGGCAGTTCTTGTTTACGCCTAGCAAAGTCCCGGTATAATTATTCACTGTCCCTAATTTCGTGATCAAAGGTATCCTTGTTAAACAGCACCCTTCAGACCCTCCTCAGTCACAGCGCTCACCCTCCTCTCTTCCTCTTACCTCCTACCTCTGTGCCCACCCACTCGCTTGTGTTTTGACTTTCTTGCCCTCCACGAGTGACACCTTGAGCTGGTGTCAGTGAGGATGCCAAGGCCCAGTCTCAGAGCTGAGGCCCCCTGGATGGGATATGCGGGAGGCCTCCTACCCCAATACAGGAGGTTCTCTTCTTAGCAGTCCTTGGCAAGCACTGCAGAGCTCTTGTTTGCTTTTTGAGTGTGCATTTTTCTCTTTTGCTTCCCTCCTGTGAATTATTGAAACCCACTTATTTGTTGGCAAGATGTGTTTCATGCTGGGCACATAGTAAACGGCAACCTCCTCATTTTGAGAAATAATCCAGGTGTCCGCTGTGGGGAGCACAAGGTCTGCATACCCACAATAGCATGATCATCGGGGATGTTTTATGCAGTCACACAGGTTGTACACTGCACAACTCAAGAGCTACCATTCCCATAGGATACAATACGAGTGCCATCCCCCAGACTTATAGAGGGTGGTGGCCAATCCTGATAATGAAAATATCTTGTTGTTTATTAAGCTACGGACCAAGTACTATGTTGAGTATTCTTATGTGGATGACCTCATTTAACCTTTCCATAACTCTCTAATGAAGTAAGAAAATGTTCATCCTCACTTAAAGATGAGGAAACTTGAGGCTTAGATAGGTCAATTCATCCAAGTTCATGCATTTAGTAAGTAATAAGACTGGGATTTGAAGCCTGGAAGCCTGACTTCTGGAACACGTGCTCTGAATCTTTATATTCTGTTGCCTCCCACGTCAACATTCATCTACAGTGAATTATTTTATTTCCTTGCTAATGGCTTGTCTAGCCTCTTACTGCAGAGTTGGCATAAAGTACAATTCCCTTGACTGGGTGAGCGTCTCTCACGCCCTTCAAAAAATGAAATTCTTGGTCCCCTTGGTTGACAATAAGCCTGTTGCAGGGCAGTCTTGGTGGGTTGGAGCAGCTCAGGGGACCTCCTCTGTTCGTTGTGAGGCCTGGTACCTGAGCAGCAGGGAAGGGGCAGCAGTGTGCCTTCGTGATACAGTAAGAGTAGAGCCTGAACTTGTAGATGGAGGGCAAACGATTGGAGAAGAGAAAAATGCTGTGTCCAGACATGAGTGTTGGGCTTTTAATATCACCTGCCAACTTTGGGCAATTTATTTGACCTCCCCATGCTCCATTTTACTCACTTTAGAACTATATTTATTTGCCATGGGGCAAAATTCACTTGAAAATTACTGTAATAAATGATTTACTTATTCATTGTATTATAATCTGACATATAAGTTTACTTATAGCTGCAAAGGTCTTTTGATCAAATTTGTATTGTGAGCATGTGGGTTACACTTGGATTAAGGAGTAAATCTCCCAGGACTGGCAAGTGTTCTTTTTTTCACCTTTACTCCAAGTATTCCCTTGTCCCTAGTGCCTTTGCATCACAAAGAGGCTGCCCTACTCCTTCCCTCACTTCAGTCACCTTTGCCCATTCTTCAGACCCCACCTAAGATGTTACTTCTCAGAAGCCCTTGCAGATCACACCTCCTCACCAATAACTGAGTCAGATGGCTCTCCTCTGAGCACTCATAGCACCCCGGAAACCCTGTTCTTGAGCAGTCAGCATCCTGAATGGTGGTGGCCTGGTTTCCTTGTCTACACTATCACCCATTTGAGGTCAGAGAGTTCGTTCACCAGAGTTTCCTCAGCATTTAGCACAGTACCTAGAGCACTGAAAACACTTCTTGAATAAATGAACCTATGAATGAACCAGATGACAAAAAAAGGTAGGAGAAAGGAAAGAAGGAAGGAAAGGAAGGAGGGAGGGGAAAAAGAAAGACATAAAGAGCAATACCTTTCCTAACCGCTTAGAATCATGACCTTGTAAAAGGTCTTTTAAAACAGTCAAGCAAATTCTGTTTTTCCTCTAAGAACAGATATTTTATTTTCTTGCCACATTGCCGCAGACAAGCTGTGTTCAGATATGTCTAGCCTTTGCAGAACTGCCCACCCCATGGCTGTTTGGCCCAGTGCAGAGAGACTTGGACCACTCTCATACATATTTGGATTCCAAGGGTTTTTATTGAGATCAGCTGTAGAATGAGTTCCAAGTTTACCTCCTCAGCCCACAAAAGTTAGAAAAGAGCAGCAGGCCTTTGATCAATTGGTTACAAACATTTTATGAAGTTTCCAGTAGGGAGTGATCAGGTTTGGGTGTGTGTCCAAGCACCCGACATTGACCCTTTGATACTCCTTCCCTCCTTCATTTACTGGAGAAATCTTTATCCAGCACCTGCAAAGAGCTGGGCTCCAGACCTCAGGATGCAACAGAGACTATGACAGTGCTCTGCTGGAATCGATTGGCTCGTGGAGAGACAGAAAACAAGTGCTCAGACGCGTTCTGTGAAATTGCCAAGTGCGAACAGTGCCGGGACAGAAGGAGGCAGGGTGCCGAGATAGAGACTGAGAACAACTTACAGGCCAGCCCTAGCTTCCCTAGGGTGGTTGGTTGGGGGGGAAGGCCAGGAGGTGGCGATTCCAGGTAGAAGGAAGCGGACAGAGCCCAGCGTGTCTGCAGACAAAAGGCCAGCCTGGCAGGAGCAGAGAGAAGGCTGAAATGAGATTGGACCTCCAGGAACAGCCAACCTAGGATGTGTCCCGCCAGCCAGGGCAAGGGTCCGAGTTTTCTCCAAGCCATGGGGGAGGTTAACAAGCCCCTTCATGACTTGGTCTCTGCCCATCTTCTGAAATCCCTATCTCAGTTGGAGCTTGTCACCACCCCCAGCTGCTGTGGCCATTCCCAGGCCCTGCCCCCCCCCCCCACGACATTCACCTCTGGCGTCCATGCGCACTGAGCCCCTCCTGCCAATGTCCCCTTCTCCTCCTTGCCTGCTTAACCCATCTCCTCGTTGGCTCATCCTCCTCATCGTCCGGTGCTTGCGTACTCCCATTAGCACTGGGCGAATTCTGGACCCTGGTCCTTTCTCTTCTCTTGCTGTCAGAGTTGTGGAAGACCCTGGCAGCTTCTTTCGCCATATCATGCTCTGTCATGAAACCCTCATCTGCTCCTGCAGCCGTACGAGGCAGCCGTAAGTGCTGAACACCGGTGCTTACTGGGTGGCCGTCTGTCCTGATTTGTGGACCGCTGGGTGGGAATAGCAGCCTCCTGGGGGTCATAACAGGGAGAGCACGTGCATTGGAAGATGTCAGAGCTGTAGCCCAGCGCCCAGCATAGAGCTTGGCCATGGCAACTATTGGTTGGATGAGTGAATAACCTTCAACCTTCTCCATGGTTATTATTTCTGCCTTTTTCCTCTGCAAACATACCATTTGGGGGCAAGAATATCCAAACTTCACATACGTGACTTTAAAATGAGCTGTGAGAAAGAACCCATTGGTCATTTGAAGACTGCTTTTTCTTTTTTTAATTTAAAGCATTGTTAGATAAATTGACTTGCTGTTCCTTAGGGCATAAAAACTCTACATAGCAGGGTCCCGATCTGTTCTTTGACTCTTTTGTCCACACACTAGAAACGACGCTGCAAATTATTTTATCCATGAAGAGATCAACAATCTTAAAAGGTAGAGTTTGTGACTATGGGAAGTGATTTTTTTTTTCATACCCATGATTAGGACATCTCACAGAAAAAGTGTAAAGCAAATTCATTACCATCTCTTAGGAAAGGCAGTTTCTACCCTTTGCATTAAATGACCCTTTTTAGACAATCACCTTCTGGTCAACCTATCTGGCTAAATAAAATAGTACCTTAAAAGTTTATTTTAGGTCTCCTTCACTCTCAGATTTGGACAGGTATCTTCTTCCTGTTAATTTCAGCACATTTTAAAGGCATTTGTAGCCTTGGGGACAATGAGCAAGCTATCGGATTTAGCCTAGCCCCATGACCACTGACTTCCTGAATTACAGCGTATCCTAAAATTCAAGGAGGCTGGTGGTGTTACTTATGCACTTGGAATATAGTTGTTATTTTTTTTTTTTTCTCAAAGCTGCAAGGAGAATTGAGAAAACCTTTTGGAAAGTTAAAATGAGGCTAGCTGAACTTTCTGGCTGTTTTTAGAACTTTCTAGGTCATATTCTAGGACAGAGGAGAGAGTCCTTAATCCTGGGGCCCGGGTGTGGGCAGTGAAATTACCAAAAGCTGATGAAATGCAGCAGCTTGGGTGGGTTGGCTTTCTGCTCACCCAGCCCCCGTACTCGAGGTAGGAGTACCCTCACAGCTGCCGTTGACTAATTCCAAAGCACTGGACAAGTCACTTATTCACTTAGCTTAATTTTTCTAAAAGTTATGTTCAAGGCGAGGTGTCCCAACTCCCTTTTCCACTGTTGGCAAGAGAGTTTTTATGCTAGTTAACCTTTCTTAAAGACCAGGGAAGAAGCACTTAAAAAGCAAACGGGTCTAGGAAACTTTGCATTTCTACTTTCAAGTGTTACCTATTGACACAGACTGGCCCTGGGGATGGGTGGAAATGAGAGCACGCTGGAAGGTTTAGTCCAGTTTGGGCTGCTCGGTCATCGGGATCTGAGTCGCCCTAGGTCCTGCTTTTCTGAGGAATTACTTTTTCTATGGGCAGTTAAGTATTTCTTTTGCATTTATCTACACATCGCAGATTAACCACGTTTTTGTTTTTTTTGTTTTTTGGTTTTTTTTTAGCGTCCAGTGGCTCTATAACTCCTTTGGCTTTTTTTTTTTAATGAATAAACAAAGTGTCGTTACTTCACAAGAGTGCCCGTCATATTCCAGAGGCCCAGGAAACCCTAGGCAAGGGTTGAACTAGGAGTCTTTGAAGTGATTTGCTCTTCCATGCTCACCCCACAGAGCTTTCAATTCCTCTGTGTACCCCCAGAAAATTTTGAATGATCACACCCTAGACCCTGCAATTTGTTTCCGAGCAGCAGAAATAATGAGTTCAATCTGCAGATGAGAAAGGCCACCAGTTCATATCTCATGGTCCTTTTGCTTCCTACAACTACAGAGTGGCTCGTGAAAGACACAGGATACACCATGTGACCCAGCACTTCGAGACCTGGGTAGACCCAAGAGAATTGAAATCCGATGTTCGAACTTGGACACGCGTGTGCGTGGCGGCACCATTCACAATAGCTGAAAGATGGGAACAACCCAGTGTCCGTTGTCATTTGAAGAGACAAGAGGTGGTGTAGCCACACAACAGATGATTGTTCAGCCAGAGAAAGGAATGAAGCACTGACACCTGCTACAACATGAGCGATCCTTGCAAACAGGCTAGATGAAGAACCCAGTCATAAAAGGCCAGGGGTTGTAGGATTCCCTTTATGTGAAATAGCCAACAAGGGCAAACCCACAGAGACAGAGCGCAGATGGTGGTTGCTACAGGCTGGTGGTCGGGGAAGCGGAGACTGACGTTTAATGGGTATGAGATCCCCTTTTGGGGTGACAAAAATGTTCTGCAACCACATAGTGATGGTGATTGTATAGCATTACAGATGATTAAATGCCACTGAATTGTCCACTTTAAAATGGGTGCAATGGCAAATGTTATGTGTATTTTACTACAAAAAAAAAAAGAGAGAGAGAGAGAGAGAAAGGCAGGCACAGGGCGTATCTGTAAAGACATTTCTGAGTCAGACTGGATCCCAAACTGAAATGCCTTTACAATGAGATAGGTAATAAAAGGGAAGGAGGCATGAGAAAAGAGAAAGACAGGTGGGGGGTCCGTGGGTCTCCCCAAATACGAAAAAGAGAAAGTTTTGAAGATACCATGCTAACAGTGGCTCTCGGTTGTTATCGGTGAATTCGATAAGGCTAAGAGACAACAGTGTTGTGTGATCCTCTTGTAAAGGAAACAGGAGGCCCTCTCTGGCTTAGCTCACTGTGGTTTTCCAAGTTGGTTTAGAGTCTTGAAATGCTGGGTGACACAGATGCTTTAGATAAGATGGGCTTTGAGAAACCTTTAGCAACACAGATAACTAGGCTAAACTTCAAAGGCGGGATTTGCCCTTGGTTAAAGAGAAAAGATAAAGAACTTGTGGGCAACACAGAGATAGTCCTAGAACAGAACCTACCACTTGCTGTATATTCTTGACTTGATTTATGGAAACAAAAACGTGTGTCCCATCGACGTCACAAAGAGATGTTTGATCTGGGACAGGGTATGCAAGCTAAGTCCCAGTTTCTTCACTTAGGAAAAACAGAGATCATAGGACTGACTTGCTAAATCTCACTGCCTAGCAGTCTACGTCCTCCGTGTCTGTCTTTGCTCCTGAAATATAAGCTGCTCTCTGAGAGCAGGGGCCATGCTGTGCATGTCTACCCTTGTTGGCCCAGGATCCATCCCAGGGCCTGACACTGGGAATTTGGTGAATATTTCCTGAGCAAACAAGGGATGAGAGCAGTCCATCCTGGAGAAGAAAAGGCAGCTAGGGGTCACAACCGAGCAAAGTCTGTCAAGTCCCTGAAGGGGGATGACTTGGGAGAACTGAAACTTGTCCTTCATGCTCCCCTAGAATGCACAACTAGGACAAAAGGCTGCAGTCTGCAATGTGATATGTTTAATAGTAAGATAAAATGGGCCACCGGGACAGGTGACAGCTTCCCTGGTGCTAGAGGTATTTAGACACCAGTGTGATAACCACTTCCCTGAAAGTTTTAGAGAGATTCCATATTTGAGTGAGTAATCAAGCCTTAAGGTCCCTTCCACACCTGAAATCCATTCATTCATGCTTTCATTCTTTCATTCCAGTAGCCACTTTCCAAACACCTGTCACTGTGCCTGGAACAGTGTTGGGGGTAAGGGGATAAAGCAATGAGCTCTCTGATCATTCCTGCCCTCAGAGCCTTTGCAGTCCTAATGGGTGTCCAGATGGGAAAATAAATCTCTACAATAACAGCACACGATAAGCCCTTTACTACTTTTCCATATCCACACCCGTCTTGTCTGTCATGAACAGTGCACCAAGACGTGCGGCGAAGGCTCCAGGTACCGCAAGGTGGTGTGCGTGGATGCGGACAAAGGCAGCGAGGTTCACGGCGTACACTGTGACATGAGCAAGCGGCCTGAGGACCACGAGAGCTGTAGTTTGCAGCCCTGCGAGTACGTCTGGATCACAGGAGAATGGTCAGAGGTACGTCCCTGGGAGTCTGTAGCCACCTTTAGGTCAGCGAGAGAAACAGAGGGACCAGGGCAGGAATGGGGGGGTGGGCACTTAGACTCTGCCAGTTCTGCCTTCTGGGGCCAGAGCCCCCCATGTGCAAGATGGGAGAGCGCCTGCGATGGTTTCTCAGTTCCCCTCAATTCTGTGACTCACCGTGACACCCTCTTGGTATGATAAGGGAGGAGAATTGTCACAGGGCCTGCAAGTTCATTTGATACCTGTGGGTGTCTGAAGACCGTTAAGGTAAGAAAATGCCCGTAGTGTTGGGGAGCCACCAGGGAACAGTGGGGACTATGGCAAACCAGCACAGACCGCGTGAAGGGGGAAGGCTTCTCTCCCTCGCCGGGGGAGGCCATGAGGAAATGTGTGTCCAGTGACACCAGACCTGATTTTTTAAGAGGGGACAAAAATCTGAACTTTTATGCAAGATCTCCTACTCAAATCTAGACTCAAATATAAACTCAAATATAGACTCAAATATTATATTTATTTTCTTTATGCCGATGAGGAACCAGGAGGGGTGAACTGAAGAGAAGAGAGGAGCCCTCCCCGGATACCTTCCCCCTACCCTCCCTGGGATTTGAATGGGTTGGAACTTACACCTCAACCCAAAGTCAAGGACTATTTTGAACAAGCATCTGGCCTCCCCAGGTCGCTGGCTAGCCAAATCTTTAAAATATAGACTCAAATCTTTTATTTGAAACGGTGTGTGGGGCAAACCAAACACTTCGGTGGGCCAGATATGGGTTGCTTGTTTAACAACCTCCGATCCAGAGGAAGAAAATAATTTTCCATAATATTCAAGGAATCAGTTTCTTCTTCTCCTTGTGACCACAATGCCTAACCTAGAAACTTTTTAGTACTAATGTACCAATGGCAATAATAGCACGATTATATTATTTTCAAGCCTCATAAAATTTTCAAAGACTGAACGACCTGCAATACCCAAACCAGTTGTCATTCGCCCAAAAGAAATGAGAGGTGCTATTACCTGGGCTCGTAGCAAAGGTGCTGATGATTTTTAGATAATATGCTCGTCGTCCCTGGACCCTCTTCCAGGTTTGACGGGGCAGCCATTTGACATTTTAATAGGAGGGATATTTGCATGTGGGTGAGACGTGTGTTGGGTGTTGGATTGTTTCTATACTGTAGCTGGCCGAAGGTCCTTTCTAACTATGTCTCCCCATCCTTCTCTTTACTTTCGCTTCCTCTGCCCCATCCAGGGGCCATCGGGCAATGTCTGGAGACATTTTTGAATGTCACAGCTGGGAGGAGTGGGATGCTGCTGGTATCTAGTGGGTCAAGGTCAGGGAGGCTTCTACACATCCTACAGTCTGTGGGACAGCCCCTCCCCCGCCACACACACCCAGCAGTGAGTTATCGGGGCCCAACGGGCAGTGGTGCTGAGGTTGAGAGACCTCAGCTTTACCCCAGCTCTGCATGTTCTCCATGTGCTCTTAAAGAGCGGAGGCAAGGGGCGCCTGGGTGGCTCAGTGGGTTAAAGCCTCTGCCTTTGGCTCAGGTCATGATCTCAGGGTCCTGGGATCAAGCCCCGCATCAGGCTCTCTGCTCAGCAGGGAGCCTGCTTCCCCCCCACCCGCCCCCATCTGCCTGCCTTTCTGCCTACTTGTGACCTCTCTCCTCTCTGTCAAATAAATAAATAAAATCTTTAAAATATATATATATATATATAAAGAATTTTGATCTCTTTCTAAGACTGAGTCATGTCATTCCTGTAGCTTTATTCTAACCTTAATCTTATGCTCCAATAGATGAGATTTGGAGAAGATTAAAAAAAAAACCTTCAATATTTCTGCAAATTCTCAAGTGTATCAAATTTTCAAGTGATTGAAAACTCTGCATATTTATAGGCAAAGTTGTGAGGGTTGGAGATAGGTCCTCACGTGGATACAAGGACCATGTTGCCAAAAGCACTGGATCAGAAATCCCTCTAGAAAAGCTTCTGGTAAAACACAGGAGCCACAGCGAGCCATGCCCTCTCTCTGGGACCTCTGGGACCTGGCGAGCTGTGTGCTCTCCTCTGAGCTCTCCTTGAATGGGGGGAGGCCTGGGCCAGATGGGGAAAGAGGACCCATCCCCCCTGGCCGATGCATGTGTTTTCTCTGCTCGGGCCTGAAGTGTCTCACCAAGGCAGGGAGGGCACATTCTTATAATTTCATCCAGCGTTACTCTTCTTCTCAAGTTAGAGAAGCAATAGATGCTCACGACGAAACAAGCACATGACCCCCAGGCATGCAGAGTCCAGAGTGAGAGCTTCCCCACGCCCTCCTGCCTCGCAGCCTGGACAGACAGAGCATTTGTGGGCAGTCTGCCCCCAACAGGAGACACCACCAACTAGCTCGGCCCTCCCCCAGCCTGCCGTCTGCTGGCTCTCCAGGCATTTAAATAGCCAAAGGAGGAAGAGAGGTATGCAGGACGCTTCCAGGTCTCGAGCCAGCGGAAAAGGAAGGCCTAGGGATGCTGTGTGGGCCTCTGGCTGGGACTGCTCCTCCTCGCCTGCGGGACCTCTTCGAGGGGCGTCCTCTCCCCAGAGCAGTTACAGGGGAGGAAAGCCATGTGGCCTCAAGCAGCAGCTCAGGAGACATTCGGAAAGAACAACGCAGTGACGTTTAATAAGCTCATGAGGCTGGATGGTTGTGTGGTCCCTCACCCCAGAGAAAGCATCACATGCCATTTCTCATGGCCTGTTTCAGGGGTTCACCGAGGCCACCTCAAAAGCCTTTCGTCTCAAGAATCCCAATCCTCTCACTTAATTTCATGGAACACCTTCACGGGAGATGGCCAGTTATTTGACACCAGTGTCTAAAAATACTATCAAAACTAAATTCACTGTACTTCAGCATTAGTTTTTAAATATATAAAATACTTAGCTTGGGAGGTGGAACATATTTGAAAATTGCATCAATGACCAATTAGTTGTCCCCATCAGGGGAAGGATCTTGGACACTGTAAGATGTTCGTTTCTTTCTCCTTTTCTGTATTGTTTGTGTATTTTTAATTGCTGTGTAATTATGGTAAAAAGGTTAAGTGATCGCCTGATCTGGTTAGATAGGGAAAGAGAGAGAGTAGAGCAGAAAGGTAACATTTCAGTCAAGATAATAGGGGCGGAGAGCGAAGAGAGAAGGACAGAGAGGAAAGCAAAGCGCATGGAGCCAGAAAGGAAAACTGTCCCGGAGTCCCCTCTTGGCTAAGTGCTTGGGTTTCACACGTAACTCAGGGGGGCTGTGACACTCCCCTGACTGCCTTGGTCACAGCTCTGGTGTGGTCACTGTAGGTTTGGAAAAGCATGCGATCCAGGTTGGGGATCCTATAAATGGGGCCAGGGAAAGCTGGAGCCCTGCTCCCTTTCTCCCCTTGAAATCTAAAGAAGGGGCCCGAGGCGCCCCCCACCTAATCCAGGGGCTGAGAAGATACAACGGAAACCCTAGATCCCGGGAGGCGTGGTTTCGGGTTGCAAGGCTCCTGTGTCCCTGGGGTCTGCGTTTGAAATGCATAAACAAGCTAATAAAGTGAGAACTCTCTGCAGTGTCATCGGGGTCAGCATCCGAGGTAGAGGTCAGGGGCGCATTGTGAGCTGCCCCCAGGCGCCGCTCCAGCCTCTCCTCCCAACCCCTGTCTTCCCAGTGCTCAGTGACCTGTGGAAAGGGCTACAAACAAAGGCTCGTCTCCTGTAGCGAGATTTACACCGGGAAAGAGAATTACGAGTACAGCTACCAGAGCACCATCAACTGCCCGGGCACTCAGCCCCCCAGCGTCCACCCCTGCTACCTGAGGGAGTGCCCTGTCTCGGCCACCTGGAGAGTCGGCAACTGGGGGAGCGTAAGTAGACCTGTGGGTCACCGAATCCTAAAGTGGTGGGATCCCAGACTATATTGAACACGTCTCCCCAGGCCCATCCAAAGGGATTCTGCTCCCCCGGCGGAGATAGATGCAAAGACACGGGAGTTAGCGTTTTGAGATGGGCTCATGGGAAGAGAAGGTTCTCTTCTTGGGTGGCAGGGTGGCCCCGGCGTGTAGAGCGCGGGCTCCGAAGCCGGACAGCCTCACTGTGAGTCCCGGTGCCGCTCCTTCCCAGCTGAATGCAAAGTGCAGCACTTTGGCGTCTCAGTTTCCACATCTGCAAAATGGGTGGCTGGGAAGAAGGGATGAGTTAATAAGTCAAGAGCTCTCAGATTATGACAGCAAATGCCAAGTTACCAGTATTTTTCCACAGGGCTTTTAAAAACAAGCCCCTAGAACTCTGTAAGCGTGATAGAAGAGTTAGTCATTGCTTCGGTGGTCAGAAAGTCAATATAGCCTAGTCCCTCTTTAATGGGAGCATTTCATTGCATTAGGGCAGTAAGTGAGACTATTTTAAATGGGGACTTCCCTGGAATCTTGCCACCCACCCCTCCAATTCTGAACTCCTAGGGTCTCAGTGTTGGAGAGGGATGAAGTGAAATACAGGATCTGCTGAAAGTGGTGAGGGTTTGATGCCCGGTTCCACCATGACCTTGAACCAAGTTCTTGACATGAGGGCCCCAATTTCCTCCCTGTAAAAATAGAATAATGGTAGTACTATCTCAGAGAATTTCTGTGAGGCTTAAATGAGAAAATATATATATAACCTATTATGTCCATATACCTATATCTGTATAAATACATTTGTAAGACACACGTGTGTGTAAACGTGTGAGTATCACAGCACAGAGAGGGGCCCGCCGTACACGTCCCGTACATGTCAGCTGTTGGTGTTCAGCAGCCTGGGGTCTGCTGAATGAAATGACACTGAAGTGACACTCAGGAAACGATGCCCCAGGCTGTGAGCTGCGCACCACGCAGCCCGCACCCCCCATGTTCAGCAGCGGCACCCCAATTTCTGCTCCTCCTTGCAGTGCTCGGTATCCTGTGGTGTGGGAGTGGCGCACCGATCCGTGCAGTGTTTAACCAATGAGGACCAGCCCAGCCACTTGTGCCCTGCAGATCTGAAGCCAGAAGAGAGGAAAACGTGTCACAATGTCTATCACTGTAAGTCAGCCCGCGGAAACCATCTCTCTGTGGCATGGAGCACAGGGTTTCTTTGTTTCTTTGTCTGCCGGCCTACCCTCTTTGGAAATAGAGAATTTATAAGAGAAATAAGGATGGGGGATGTAATACGCAGCACGAAGCCTATGGTGAGTAGGGCTGTATGGTACACTTGAAAGTTGCTACAAGAATAGATCCTGCAAGTTCTTATCAAAGGGAAAAAACAGTTTTGTCTTTTTTTTTTTTTTTTTTTTTTTGGATCGCTCTGAAAAGATGGGTGTTAACTAAACTGATTGCATTATTCACAGTGTATGGAAGTCACATGCCCATTACCCGTCCATGAAACTGAAAGAAAAAAATAAAGGAAACCTTTATCCCCCCAAAGGGAAAGAACTAATCTTAAAGAAATTACCCCCCCCCTTTTAAAGCAAAATAGCATTAGTGTGAACAGGATATTCACTCCATAGGCAGATGGTGGACATCTTGGAGAACCACTCTCCGTTTTTGCATTTCATGTTTTCTAGGTGAGTTACCCCAAAACTGCAAGGAGGTAAAGAGAATGAAAGGGACCAGTGAGGATGGCGAATATTTCCTGCTCATCAAAGGAAAGCCCCTGAAGGTGAACGTTGGACACCAGTCGTTATTTCTACAATGATTTGGGAGTTGGCTGTGGGCCTCAACGTCTCCTTACTGAGCTGCTCTTCATCGGTTATTTCTTTGTCTGTCTTTCAGATCTTCTGTGCAGGGATGCAATCGGACCACCCCAAAGAGTACGTTACGCTGGTCCACAGCGACTCAGAGAATTTCTCCGAGGTGTATGGGCACAGGTAGGAGAGCTCAGGTCAGAAGAGCACGGGCACGTGCAGATCCCCGGAAGTACCGTCCCCTCCTCACCAGAACATTCTTTCTGTAATACAGATTGCACAACCCAACCGAGTGTCCGTACAACGGGAGTCGACGGGACGACTGCCAGTGTCGGAAGGACTACACGGCCGCTGGGTTTTCCAGCTTCCAGAAAATCAGGATAGACGTGACGATGATGCAGATAATCAGTAAGGGCCGTGGAGTGTCACGGGGGAGGGAATGTGCTCGTGAATCTGTGCGTCCAGACAGCAAGCTGCACACTGCTCACTGGCTAGGGACCGAGCCGAGCCCGGGGGAGCAAGAGCTGCTGCAGTTGGATGAGGGCAGCCCCCATCCCCGCTGCGAGGGGGCGGGACTTGCCCCTTTCCTGTCCTGCGGTGCAGCCAGTCCCTGGAAAGAGCCGAGCATGGGGGCGGAGCTCCGTCAGACTAGGGGTGAGTGAATGAACCGGGGAAGTGAAGGCCTCTGAAGGGTGCTGGTGCACTGTGGGGCGACAGGGCAGCGCCCCCCAAAACGGGACTCTGAACCTGAGAACTGAAGGTCCACTAAGAGTTAGCCGGGGGCAAGGTATCAGTGTGGGGAAGAGAAGGGTAGAGCAGAAGTTTTCAAGGGAGAAGAAAGAGCAGATAAAAACCTCGAAGCTAAGAGACTTGTGTGCAGTTATCCGGCCCCCACGGGGCTCCCCCTTGCAGAGTGTACACACGGGCGGGGGCTTACGCCTAATTTTATCTGTCGATTTACGGAAGAAAAATAGTAGACTTACCTTTTTTCAGCATTTTTTAAAAGATTTTATTTATTTGTCAGGGAGAGCGAGAGAAAGAGAGCACAAGCAGGAGAAGGAGGCAGAAGGAGAAGCAGGCTCCTGGCTGAGCAAGGAGCCTAATGCGGAGCTCGATCCCAAGACCCTGAGCCGAAGGCAGACATTTAACCAACTGAGCCACCCAGGGGTCCCCAGACTTACCTTTTTCAACTAGCCTCCCTGTGAGCTGATTTCAAACTCCAGCCCACGCTGCATTTGGGGGGGGGGGTGGCATTAATTCTAGGCGTGGTTAAAGAGAGCTAAATTATCGGGGCGCCTGGCTGGCTCAGTTGGTTAAGCTGCTGCCTTTGGCTCGGGTCATGATCTCAGGGTCCTGGGATCCAGCTCCACATCGGGCTCTCCGCTCAGCGGGGAGCCTGCTTCCTCCTCTCTCTCCACCTGCTTCTCTGCCCACTTGTGATCTCTCTCTGTATCAAATAAATAAATAAAATCTTTAAAAAAAAAAAAAAAGCTAAACTATCCAAACATGTTCCCTGGAATGGAGGAAAACCAGAAATCATGAATAATTAATTTTTCCTTATTACCATGGCTCCCATAATATTGCACTGCTTTCCTCTTGAGAGAGATTAAATTTGATTTGTACCCAGATACTTGTATTGCCTTCAGCCAGCCTGCGCGGGCTAAAGGCAGAGAGTCTGCAGTTTGCACACTCAGGAAAAGCACTCCAGCTAAGACCCAGGGCTTCTCTGCTCCGAAGCCGCAAGGGCCCCTTTCCCCCTGCAGGATGGAGGACTCAGATTTCCCTCACACTGGAACGTGGCTAACTGCAGAAAGAT
Source organism: Nasua narica (assembly GCA_028533885.1). Lineage (NCBI taxonomy): Eukaryota > Metazoa > Chordata > Mammalia > Carnivora > Procyonidae > Nasua > Nasua narica. The sequence continues at coordinate 27,703,982 of CM052799.1, read as the reverse complement.
TAAGGCCTTTTGCTGTTCCCGAAAGGCTAGGCGGAGAGGTAAAAAGCTGCCTTGTGCCTCCCATTCCACAAGCGACAGCTTTTGGGGGATTCCCACTTGACCTCCTACTGATCTGCAGTCCCCATTTGTAGAGCCGCTCTCGGGAGCTCCAAAGAGGGTTAAAAACACAAGCCTTGTTTTTATTGGCTTTTTTTTTAACTACAAGTGAGCCCCAAACTTGAGAAACTGCCATTAATACTTTCAAGATGTGGGTTCTAATGGCTGCACATTTTGGCAATAATAGTGCATAGGCCATGGGAGGACAGATGAAGCCTCAGGGAATAACTCCTAAGTAGCTGGAAATACTCTTGTGGTTTATTTCCTCCTATCCTTTAAGCTGGGAGGTGGTGTTCGGGACAACCAAGGACACTACATTTAATGGAGGTGATTCACATATTTATGTATAGGAGAACCGATTCCAAAGTCATCTTAAACCCCCCCTTTTGGCCTCCATACTATGAAGAGATTGTGCAGATAAAGCCCAGGGAACAAGGAGGCTCTTGGAACCGCAAATATAATGGGGAAAAAGCAAGTGCCCATCTGGATTCATTTGCTCACTAATGATACTTTGGATTTTTTTTTTTCCTCTCCTCCTCCCTCTTACTGTTTCTCTTGCTACACTCCTTCCCTTCTGCCTCCCTGTGACCGTCCTGTGCCTTCTGGACCTTTTCGTCCTTCTCCTCTTCCTTTCTCCGAAACGCCACAGCCACTGACTTACAGTTTGCCAGGACGAGCGAAGGGCACCCTGTCCCTTTTGCCACAGCTGGGGACTGCTACAGTGCCGCCAAGTGCCCGCAGGTACGTGCTGGGGCTCCCCTGACCAGGGACCCACATCCCCACACTGCCCCCGGGGACCCTTGGCTGCGCGGGCTGCTGGGAGTGCGGTTAGAACAGCTGCTCAAAAGGGTCCTGCACCCGCCTGCCTCCAGAGGTGGTCTCAGCGATGCTCAGAGCTACTAATCCAGTAATTCCCAGTGTTTCCCAAGGAACCAATCAGAGCTAGATGCCGAACTTCTGCATTCAGCAAAATGCACCTATCGTAGCGGTAAAAATGTAAAAGTAAGTGAGACGTCGGATGGCAGGGGTCTTGCTTAAACAAATGATGACGGTTAATGACATGAATAGTACACAGTCAGTGATATGCTGCTGTGCTTCCTAACTGGCTCTTGTAGAAAATAAAAAGCCTGCTTTGTAGCCTTTGCCTGCTTCCAAGGTATAAATAGTCTCCTCCCACCTCACCCCAGACCCCACTCCAGTGACTGATTTCAAGCCCACAATAATCCGTCACTAGGGGCTCACAGACCAGGATCAGCCACTAAGAATTATAAACAATGCATGATACAGAAAAATTCTTAGCCCTGCTTCAGATGTAAAAAAATGTATCGTAATTCAGACAGAAAAGCAAGTTTACCATCGCCTACTGGATTCCCTTCTTAGCAGAGTCCCTGAATGGCCGTGGTGTTGCCCAACTATGTTGCCATGCCTTCTTGCCTCTCTAGAGGCGTGGCAAGTTTTAAGTTGCCTTCGAAACATGCCATCATCATAATCAGCCCATTGCCAAATTTGCAAAGCAGGCTCTAATTTCTGCAAGAAGCTTCTGCCCTGAGAAGGGATAAGGAATTCGGTGATCGCAGGCAGAACTTGGCCCCTCTTTCGTGCTCAGGTTCGCATGGGGTCTTCACAAGGCTGTTGCTAAACTCTGGGTCAGGAATTTCCCACTTTGCCGACAGGCCTTCAAAAGTCTGGCGACTGGGACTGGGAGATGCGGTTGGAATCCCAGGCAAAGTCTCTCCCCGGGATGGATTTGCTCCCAACCACAGACCCCGTCCAAAGACAAACACATCTGAATTTTCTTTTAACGAAGTGTTTTCTTAGCCCCCAGCTTCAGAAAGCAATGCTAAACATTTTAGAGAAGTGAAAAGGAAGCTCTCAGGGAGAAGGAAAATAAACAAAGGGCATGATGGTAAAAGGGGCCCTCTCCTCTATTACCCAGGAATTGAAACTTTTGAAGTGCTCTTTCTTTAGGGCAGCTGATGACTTCAAACACCCATTGGTATGGGTCGCATTTTAACAGCTAATACAGAAGCCCTGTCCTGCCCCTTTCAAAAGTCAGGGGATTTTCTTGTTTCTCTGTGCGCATCTTTGGGGGAAGTTTAAGTAAATGAAAGGTAATTTGTATTCATTTCTTTTCATAATTCAGAGACAAATGAACTTATTGATTTGTTAAATCTGGCCCCCAAGCAGTTACTAAATGAGAAAACCCAAAGCCTAGTGAGAAGCTAACTTATATTTTTCTTAGCCCATTCTTCAACCCACATCGCGGGCACTTGAGAATTCAGTTCCTCAGACGTGAATTGAGCACGAGCTACGTGTGTTGAAAGCCATGAGTGTTGCAGATCGGTTTTCCAGGGAAAGGTCTGTGCGAGGTGCTTGAGGGCAGATGGCTCTTGCCGCGACCTAATGATTGCACACAAGTCAGAGCAGAGGGACCTTCTGTTTGCGGCTCTGCGTTTTCCTCCACATCTACACTGTTGCTTTGGGGATTTATTTAGCAGTAAGAGGCGGTTCCCCGAGAACCCCCAACTGAAAACACAGCCAGAATGTGGTTTTCTATTCTGATCACTGGGGATGTGGCATTATCGTGGTTGATACTGGTATTGGTCCATTTATTGAGGGTTTCCTAGATGGCAGACTTGGCCCAGCATTTCTAAGTCACTGTAGCATGTAATCCCCATAGCAACCTATGAGAAGGAACCCCCTCCCCCTTTTACAGATGAGAAAATGGAGCCGCCAAGAGGTTGGGTAGCTTGCCCCAACCCACACAGCTGGTGCGCAGTAAAGGCCGGCTTCGGTCCCAAGGGTGTCTGAGTGCAAACCCGCTCTGGCTGATGTGTCCGCCTGACGCAGCTTGCACACGACACTTTGCAGCCTTCCCTTCTCTCTTTGTCTCAGGCACATCTTCCACAAATCTCCCTGGATCCTCTAGCGTGCGCCTAACTCTGAATTACTTTTACTGTCTCAAATCAGCCCCAGGAGGTAGTAGCTATTCCTCTGGGGCCCTCTACCTCCTGAAGATGAGGGGCAAAGATGTCCCGCCTGAAGTTAGAAGGACAGGAAGTCTTTACTCCTCGGCAGGCCCCGACTTAAGGTGGTCCTTGTCAGCAGAAAACAGAGATGCCCCGCGCTGGGGAAGGTGGAAAGAGTGAGGAGGAAGACCTCCCTGAGGTGTATGGCCTGCTCTGAGACACCAGGTCTAGCTAGCTGACGCTGTGGCGCGCGTTCAGATCCCAGGGACGTTCTTGGGCTAGAAGCCAGGTCAGCCAGGCAGGCGGGAGGGGGAGGGGGAGAGAGAGGGATTCTGGGCATGATGCTAGCTGGACGTTATGAATGGCGTGAATACTCGCCTCAAGGCAGGTAGGAGAGTAAGATGAGAAGGTGGCCCGGTGTGACAGGGAGCGGCTGGTGCAGCTCAGAGAGGCCCATGACAGGGAGGCCCGGCAAGGAGGGCTTTGCGCTTCCGCGCAGCCGCAATCGTGGACGCCTATTGAGGCTCCTTGACGTAACCGCCGCTGGCATCTGTAGACTACGGTCATAAAATAATTTCCAAATGTTTCTAAGATATCACCTAAGGTTATGAGTTAGGTGTTGGGTGCATTACACCTTCTCCCTAATTACCTATTTGCAGGTAAGACATTACTAACCCATTTTACAGATGGACTCAGGAAAGGGAAGCCGTTCACCTGAGTTCACGCTAAAAGTAGAGGAGTCTGGGTCCTAGGAAAAATCCATTCTCAACACCAAAGTTTCTCAACCTCAGCACTATTGATGTTTTGGGCTGGGTCATTCTCTGTCGTGGGGACTGTGCTCTGCATTGCAGGATATTTAGCAATATCTCTGGTCTCCACCCTCTGGGTGCTAGTAACGCACACACATGAGTGCACGCACAGACACATACACACACCTGCCAGCTAGGACAACCAAAAATATCTCTAGATATTGCGCATATCTGGGGGCAAAACCGTCCCGCGTTGAGAGCCACTAACTTAAACCAGACTAATCCCCCACATGACTTCTGTGAGTTGGAATCTTATCCTCCCCCATGTTATAGACGTGGAATCTAAGCCCTCAAAGGGGTTTCTAAACTCTGCTAAACTCTGTACATATGAATGGTACTGATTCGGAAGGGAAACCCGCGGAGTATGCCTAGTAGCCAGACGTTGGAGAGGACGAGCTAGGGTGGAAAGTTTATTAAGGATCTATCAAGTGCCTGGTCATGTGTTACAAACCATTACTGATAGAGATCAAGCGATACCAAGGCCCTCCCCTCGCTAAGCTCACTGTTCTATTGGAGACAGATGACCAGCACAAAAGACAGCTGTTACCAGTGTTTTGGAGTATCTACTAGGTACCAGCCCTGTGCTGCTTGGCTAATTTCACTTAATCCTCCCGGCCGTACTCTGAGGCAGGTACTGTTATTATATTCCATTTTACAGATGGACAAACCGAGTTTCTGGAAGACTAAAATTAATAATAATAATAATAATAATAATAAAATCTGCCCTGGATTTCCTCCCCAGAGGAGCAAAGAGCCAAGTTTTTACACTTAGCTCTGGCTGGCTGGGCGTCCCCACCTCACGGCCCTCCTCCTCCTCGCTTTAATAAAGGCTGCTTTGACAGAGTACGGATTGGGTAAGGTTCAGAGAGGGAGCGAGGAAGCCTTCACCGTGAGCCTGTTGGTGCAGAACATTTTAAATTCTGAAAATGCTCGTTGTGGGGTAGGAAGCCTCAACAAATTATTTCAGGTACTTTCGTGAAGTCATTTTTGAAGGCAAGAAAAAGATGGGGAAAGCAAGAGGGGAACTCTGCTGCAGCGACTCCTCAGAAATACCGCGTTCCCCCCCTCCCCTCCCATTTTGAAAGGAATCCTGGAGCCGGTTGGGATCCGGGATCCGGGGCGGGGCGTGGAAGAGGCGGTCAGGCGGCAGGCCGCGTAGAACGCGCCGCGCGCGCCCTCCGCTGGCGGTTCCGGAGAACACGCCCCCTCCTTTGAAGTCCCGCCCCGCTGCGCTTAGTACCCAGAGTGCTCCGCCGCGGTGGGGAGCTGCGGCGCAGGAAGCTTTGGCAGCGAGATCTTGTTAGAAAAATTACACTGTGGCATTTTGTTCCTGAAGGAATCTGATAATTGTGGGCAACATCAGGATTGCTGTGTTAGGGAGGCAGAATGGCGCTGGTTGAGAGCGAGGACTTTAAAGTCAGGAAAATGTGAGTTAGACTCTCATTGTATCCTGCAGAAGTTAATCACCTCCGCTGGGCCTCAGTTTCCCCACCTGTGACGAGAACCCCTTCATAGTGCTCTCACGAGGATGCGTGAGCTGATGCGTGTAAAGTGGCTGACCCAGACCTCCTCCCCTCGTTCCAAAAAACCCTCATCAATTAGTGGCTATCGTCATTAATTAATGTCCTCCTTTCCAAGGTCCCTTTTACTGTGTGGCCTTTGCTCAGGACATCACGTGGACTAAAAATCTTTCATTGGCCATTTCTTCCAGGGTCGTTTTAGCATCAACCTTTACGGGACCGGCCTGTCTTTAACCGAATCAGCCAGATGGATATCACAAGGGAATTACGCTGTCTCCGACATTAAGAAGTCCCCGGTAAGGTTACCTCGCGGCTTCGGATGGGTTTTCTGTTTCCTTGCTTCCGTATTGGGCTGTAGTAGTGGTGGCGCTAAAGGAATGAATGTGCTTTCCCCCTTCCTCAAACCATTTTGCAAAGCGTCAGGACGAGAATGTAGGAAATAAATTGAAGGTGAAGCATGTGTAAGTGAGTGTGTCAGAAAGAGCCTTGCTTCCCTTCTGGTGAGTTCTTCCCCGAGTTGCGAACCTGCGAACCATCCAAGTAATTAGACGACGCTTAACCAGGAAGCTGAAAGCAGGGAGAAGCCTCTAAGAGAGTGTGTGGCTCAGACCCTTTGAGTTAGCCAACATGAGATTCCCTCTGGGGACTTAAGGAAAAAGGTGTTCGTTGTTGTTTTAAGAAAACTCGAAATATAAAAGGCTGCAAGAAAGGGATCACTTACCAGGTGATGTTTCCGGAGAGTTAGAGACACACTCAGGGGTTCCACACTAATCAGCTTTTCATGCTCGGAAAGCTTGCGGCTCAAGGTGTGGTCCACACGGAGCACCAGCCTCAGAGGCTCCTCGCAAATGCGGTTTGGGGGCCCCAGAGCTTCTCAGGCAGGATCTGCCGCTGAACAAGGTCCCCGGGGCAGATCGTTAGCACAACACACCTTGAGAAGCACTGGTCTCAGCGCCGTTTCTTAGAATCGCCTGGGAAAGCTTAAAATGCACGTTTTAAGGCCCCAGACTTAAGACGTAAGTCAGGCCCCAGCCTGACTCACCAAATGGGAACCTCGGAGGCAGGGCTAGAATTTTAAATTCCCTGGGCAGTTCTCTTGTAGGGCCAGGGCTGAAATTGTTGCCTGTTAATCAGCCTTCCCTCAGAATTTCTGAGCACCTGCGATGGGAACCTGACCTGTGGACAAATGGGAAATTTACCAGAGTAGGACCCAGGGTCCCAAGTCCTGCTTCAGCCATGACCCCGACCACGGGGTCTTCTCAGAAGTGTGGGGAGGGAAGGAAAAAGAAGATGAGGACTGGAAAAGCAAGTATCATTCCAAAGTAGCATTGCCAGCTCAAGACAGGATGCCCGGGTAAATTGGAATTTGAAATAAACAACTTTTTTTTTTTTTTTTTACTGTAAGCTTGTCTTAAACATTGCATGGGACATATTTCTTCTAAAAAAAAAAAAAAAAAAAAGGATTTCTTTGAAATTTACATCTAACCCGGTGCCCTGTATTTTTATTTGCTAACCTTTATCAAAATCAGAATATAAAGAAGAAATTCAAGCTGCTTTCCCCCAGGAATAAACAGCCCCTTTGACTTCCCAGGGAAATCCCAGAGTTTCCTGAGCCAATTTTTTTTTTTTTTTTTTTTAGTTCCCAGGGTTAAATTTTGTCTATGAAAAAAACCATCTTACTCCCTTTTTTTCTCTAAGCCAATCAACCCACTCAAATCTGATTCACTAATGGCCTTATTGATTGCTCGTAAATCGTTAAACGTTTCCCTTTGCACTGAAAGGAATAAAGATAGCTAACTGCACCCGTGCTTTAGAAGGTGCTCCCAAATTATAATGTTTTTCCCCTGCCACTACCCCTCAGGGTCCATATATTATGGTTCAGTCGCTTAGCGGAACAAAAAACTTTACTGTCCAACATGGTGAGACATGAAGTATTATTCTGTAGGAAACCATCGATGTAAACTATGTAACATAAGTTTCAGTCCTGTTAGCCCATTATCAACATGCCTCTTTTCATCCAGAAACTAAAAATTATTACGGCAGAGAGCTCCACCTGCTGGAGAGAATGGTCACTATCCTGCAAAGATCTGTTGGCAGGTTCCCAAGCCTTGGAGGGAAATTAGCTGGAGGGAGCTGGTTTGACTGTTGTCTGCCAGCATTTTTTCTTTCTTTTTTTTCTTTTTTTTAAATCTTGGTGTTCCATGACAGCTCAGAGAGCCTGAGCTTAAAATTAATCTCCAGGGTCTGTCCAGCACTCCTTATGAATCCCAGGAGCCGGGTCGGAGTCATCCATAGCTCTTGGCAGCCTTGAGAAATGTCAAACCAGTGTTCCCCTATATCAGTGATTCTCGAACCCGAGTGTATATCAGCATCACCTGCGAGGCTCATCACCTGCAGGGCACAGCCAGCCTCGGGGATCCTGGGGGGCTCAGGTCATGATCTCCAGGGTGGTGAAAGTGAGCCCCCACATCCAGCTCTGCACTGGGCGTGGAGCCTGCTTGCGATTCTCTCTCTCTCTCTCTCTTCCTTTGCCCCTCCCTCCTCAAAACAAACAAGTGAAAGAAAACAGCCGGCCTCAGGAGGGGCTCAAAATGTACATTTCCAACAATTTCCTGGGTGGTGCTGATGCCCCTGGCTAAGACCACATTTTGAGAACCTGTTAAATCAACCCCAGAACCTTCTTCTCAAAGTTGGACCTTTTAATTTCCCTGAATGACCAGTATTCCGTGTAATAGAACACAGTTTGCCAAACTGGATAAGGTCCTGCTCCCACCATTACCTGCCACCATGTCCCCAAGGGACTGAGGCCCGGTCCTCCGTGGCACTGAGACCCTAGCCAGTCATCATCCTCTCCTCTCCAAACGGCCCTGCTTTGATTCGGCCTCAAATCATCCCTCCTTACTTTTCTTCCCTTTTCTGCTGGAAGCTACAGGGAAAGGCATAGTGAAAACCTCAGTTCTCCAAAACAAACCTGGTTGGCAATAAAATGTTTTCCCCCAAGCAGAACTGCGGGGAAACTCTAGTCACAACCAGGAGAAAATTGAATCACCAGAACCACTGTCTCAACATCAGGAAGAAGAACCGATAAAAATAAGTCTCATTGTCAGGTGTTCCCATGTATCCTGGGAAGATAGTTCTCCAATTTTTTTTTTAAAGATTTTATTTATTTGACACAGAGGAACACAGCGAGAGAAGGAACACAAGCAGGGGAAGTGGGAGAGGGAGAAGCAGGCTTCCCCTTGAGCAGGGAGCCAGATGCGGGGCTCGATCCCAAGACCCCGAGTTCATGACCTGAGCCGAAGGCAGACGCTTAGCGACTAAGCCTCCCAGGTGCCTGATATTTCTCCTATTTTTAACTAATACAAATAATTACTTTTATAATTGAAATAGCTACACTTTACCCCATTTCTCCCAGCTTTCTCATCCAATCTGGAAAGGGAGTTTGAGAAGGTGGGTGAGGGTAAGCCCGTGATGCTGCTTTGGTAGAGGGATCCCAGCCCCGGGTGCCCACAGGTGGCACCTGTGAGAGCTCCCAGTGGCTGCAGAGAACAGAGGTTCGGCTCACAGGCCCCCAAGTAGGATTGCCTACTCCCGTTCCTAGCTCTTGAGCAAGATGTTTGACTTCTTGGGCGGTGGGGTGGGCGTGGTTTCGTCATCCATAAAATGAGGATTGTGGCTGGGTTCTCCTAAGGCATACGGGAAGTAGGGTCTAAAAGCTGTCTGCGTGTCTCCGGGGCAAACCGCCCGCACACAGTAGTGTTAGCTCTTAACGTTGCCGGGCTTCCCTGCCCTGAGACTTGCGGTGAGGTTTTAGAAGCTGGCCAAGGTGACAGAGGAAGTAGGCTGGCTTGAGATGGACAAGTGGAAGGACCGGAGACTGTGGTCTGAGTGGGGGCCGAGTCTGGACCTGGCTGGCACCCAGCCCACCATAGGCTTTCTGTCCCCGGGGGCGGGGGTGGGGAGAAGGGTACCCCAGCTGGAATGAGGCTGGTGGGACACCCCCTTGGCCCAGGGGTGCTTTAGCTTCCCCTGCTGTGCTCAGGAACTAGTGAGTTTCTACTTGCGGTTCTGCTTGCGGTTTCTGCTTGCGGTTGAGGGACAGACAGAAAGGGGAGCGTGGCCCGGACGTGAGATGGGAGAGAGCGCATTGAAATAGGGAGCTCCTCTGCCAGTGACATTCCCTGCACCCTCAGCTCATGAACATGCCCAGGGTATGAAAGGGCCCATGGCCCCATGCAGAGCTCCAGGAACCCATTCTCAGAGCTGCTCTCTGACCCTCTGCCCCAGAGAAGGTTCTGGAACAGTCTTGAGAGCTGAGCAGAGTGAGGGGAGGTTCAGTTCAGGCCACATGGAAAAGGTGCCCACCAGTCTCTTTGCTACTTTGCATGCCTGGGGAAGTTGTGGGGTCAACAAGGAGCTAGGGGCCTGCGTTTCTGAGGCCTGGTTGCCTGGCCCAAGGCCCTAACTACGTTCCTTGTGCTGGAAGAAGTGTTGAAGATTGAAGAACTACTTTGAAATGAAAAATGGGGGCACCTGGGTGGCTCAGTGGGTTAAAGCCTCTGCCTTCAGCTCAGGTCATGATCTTGGGGTCCTGGGATCGAGCCCCGCATTGGGCTCTCTGCTCAGCAGGGAGCCTGCTTCCCCCTTTCTCTCTCTACCTGCCTCTCTCCCTACTTGTAATCTCTCTCCTCTGTCAAATAAATAAATAAAATCTTAAAAAAAAAAAAAGAAATGAGAAATGAATGAACTCTGTATTGTTGTAGAGGAGATGGACTCAGTTTATATCTTTTAGCCCATTTACAACCAGTGGAGTTAAGATAACACGAGGTAAAGGTGGGGTGGGGGGCAGGGGGCGTGTATATACAGGGCACGGAATCAGTTCTCACTCATCTACCTTGGACTGCCCCCTAACCTGCAACTCACTTATGAAAATCCAACCGTCCACAAGTATAAAAACCATACTATAGGCCAGTAGAGAAAAACTACATTTTACAGGTGTGTATTTTTTCTTCTATACATTCCTACAGAAGTTTGATGTTTAAATATATTCTTTTTTTTTTTTTAAGATTTTATTTATTTATTTGAGAGAGAGTGAGAGCACAAAAGCAGGGTGAGAGGCAGAGGGAGAAGCCAACTCCCTGCTGAGCAGGGAGCCCATTGTCAGACTCCGTCCTAGGACTCCGGGATCATGACCTGAGCCAAAGGCAGATGCTTAACTGACTGAGCCACCCAGGCACCCGTTGTTTAAATATATTCTAAATGTTAGGCAATGCGTATATTCACATCTATGTGACTCTCTAGGGTTATACTGAGAACTATTTATATACACATATATGTATATATCAATTGATCGATAAATAACCTCCTGTGTTTTATGGATAGTTCACCACCAGCACGCTCCAAAGAAAAATACATAAACACACTTCAGAGATGTGCTGACTTTTCTAAATCACATGAGCCTACTTCCCCTGTTCCTACTGACTGAGAAAACCAGAAAATATAGTGAAAAGTATGAAATATAAACTATTCATAACGGAACAGAGAGCCATTCATTTTAATTATATGTAATAGCTCAAACCAAGCTAGCAAAATATTCATTTGAAAGAGATTTTTAGAGGGCTTGCTCTAATGAAGAAATAAAAATGATTTATAATTAATGTTTCATTGTATGCAAGTGGGTACTTCTAAGATGCTGGAAAATATACCTTTTTCTCTAAAATAGGCACTGTTTCCATGACAATCCTGTTTATGCTAATCATTTTCTTTGTGGTTTTTTTTCTTTGTACTCTGTAGTAAAAATGATAAGTTTTCGTTCAGACTTTATCTAAATCAAATTAACAGAGTCCCAATTAGTGAAATAGCATGAACGTTGCAAAGCCATTATCAGCAACTTTATAATTACCCAGACTTTTTCTCATCTCCATGAGAACAGGCCATGATGGAGATTCACACATAAAAACGAATTTTATGATAATAATAGCTAATATTTTTTGAGCACGTACATTTGGCCAAGTAGTCTGCTCAGTCTTTATGTACATTCTTGCATTTACAGCAAACCTTTGAGGGGAGGCAAATATTATCCCCATTTTACAGACGCACCAGGAAACTGAGGCGCAGAGCATTTATTTAAAAATGCCATATAAGGGGACGCCTGGGTGGCTCAGTGGGTTAAAGCCTCTGCCTTCGGCTCAGGTCATGATCTCAGGGTCCTGGGATCGAGCCCCGCATCGGGCTCTCTGCTCAGTGGGGAGCCTGCTTCCCCCTCTCTCTCTGCCTACTTGTGATCTCTCTTTCTCTCTCTCTCTCTGTCAAATAAATAAATAAAATCTTTAAAAAAAAATGCAGTATAAACCCCAGGCAGACTGACCCTGGTTTTCCCACTGGTGGGGCAGGAGAGATGTGAATAAAGCATGAGCTTGGATGAGACAGAAGACATTCCAGCACATCAGGATTCTCCAGGCCTGCAGACCAGTGCTTCAGCCTATGGAGAAGGTTCATAGCTAGAACCTTCTAGAAGGTAGAAGCCTGGAGCTAGCTAGAAGGCTGGTCTGGCATCAGATCCTATTGTTGGTGTCAGTCTAGCTCCAGAATTAATATGAACCCCTAAACACAGGACCAGTTGGGGTCTTAGAAATCACACTTCCAACTCAATATCACTCATAATCAAAGGCAAGCAAATTCAAAGAGAAACTATTTTGTTCTCTTTATTTGTTGAATTGGCAAAGCTTTTCTTTCTTTCTTTCTTTTTAAATGAGATGATCTATGATTTGCAAGAGACTTTCAGAGTTTGGCCTCAGGAAGCAAATCTTCACAATTTTGACCCAGTTCTGGGAGTGCAGCCCAAAGATATCTTGGAATGCAGTCACAAATAGGGTTCATCACAATGTTGTTCCCAATAGTGGAAAATGTGAAACATCTAAGATGCCACACATTGTGCAGGAATGGAGGCGTGGAGGGTGGCCAATATGACATGGTAAATTTACACAGTGAGCTAAGCTGTTACAATTAGGGAGTTCTTTGAAGCATAGCCAAGTGTTAGGAGAACGAATTAGCCAAGCAATCTGAATTGCAGGTCAAAACAAAGAGTATACATCAGCTTCAGCCTCTCATTCCCTCATTTATTCATTCAACGAAAGTGTATTTAGTATCACTCTGAGCCATACACTTTTGGGTTCTAGAGAACTTGGAATTGAGACATTGGCCTTACCCTCATGGGGCTTACACCGTAACAGGAAGACAGATGTAAAGAATTACCCAGTTTTGCAGGATGCTGTGGGGCAGGTAAGGGGGGAAGGAAGGTGTCTGAGAGGGAGTGGCCCCGTGGTTGGGTTCAGAAGAACTTAACAGTCAAAAGGAGGACTGATCCAGTGCACACAGAGGGGAGAGGGACACAGAAGAGGGTTCCAGTTATAGGGAATGGCATCGTATGTGCAAAGGCCCTGTGTGGTAAGGGGCTTGTCAGAAGAGCAACCCAGAGAAAGGGCATAGGTCAGGGGTGGGATAGAGGGAAATGATGGCATCTGGAGAGTCACGAGATGAATCTGGAAAGGCAGGAAGGAATAGACTGGGGGCCAGCAAACTTCTTCTATGAAAAACCAAATAATTTATATGTATTTATAAGTATAATTTATACATTTTAGACTTTGCCAGCCAAGAGGCAAAATCAATAATATTATATATTTATACGACAAGAGTGGAAAGAAATTTGTACAAAATTTTTATTGACTCAGTTTTAAAAATAATTGAGTTCAATTTTTTTTGCCATGGAATGAAGAATGGAATGTTCAGAAAGGATAATATTTTGCTTGATCAGCTGAATATTTTGCTTATTGCTATTTGCTATTATCAAAATTGGCGGTAAGTGTTTATTAATGCTGATCGGAGATGAGATCTTCTGTATTTCATCTGTGTAAACATTGTTTTACACAGACATTGATAAAGTCCACAGCCATATAATTTTCATCGAGCATATTCATGACTTGGCAAGCATTTCTAGAATTCTATTAGGTTTTTCTCTTGATATTCACCCTTCAGCATGTCATTACTCCACAGATTAAGTCTTAGCTATCTAAAGCAAGATGGAAGCCCCTTGATTGCTTTGTTACATGGATTTGGAAGTATGATATTTTATTTGCACTTATATCGAAGTCCAGACGATGCTGCTGCAACAGCAGCTCAGGCTCAGAAAATATATCCACCAAAAATTTATGTGGCATGAGATGTAGCTTCTTGTTTTAACTGATTGGAACAATGTTAATTGCCATTACAATGACTTGACCGCGGTATAAGTTGGGCCTGTAAGTAGAAGTCTTGCCTTGAAATTTAAGTTCAGTTCACTAGGAAATATTACCATATCTGTAGCAAAGGCTAGTGTCCAAAGCCAGTGAGTGTCCAATGACAGCGATGGAGAACACTTCTCATTCAGAAACTTTTTAATCCTAGCCCTGAGCTCAAATGTTCACGGTAAAACTTTGTCACTGCTCAGTTACCAAACTGCTGGATGATAGCAGGAGTCAGCGTGTTCAACTTCTAGTTCTTTTTTTTTTTTTTTTTAAGATTTTATTTATTTATTTGACAGAGAGAGAGAGAGATCACAAGTAGGCAGAGAGGCAGGCAGAGAGGGGGGGAGGGAAGCAGGCTCCCTGCTGAGCAGAGAGCCCGATGCAGGGTCCATCCCAGGACCCTGAGATCATGACCTGAGCCGAAGGCAGAGGCTTTAACCCACTGAGCCGCCCAGGTGCCCCTCAACTTCTAGTTCTGACGAAAACTTTTTTTTTTTTTCTGACAAAAAGTTTATAAAACTGATGATGGATAAGTTCACAAGAGCAAAAGACGTTCATCCTTGATACTGCTGGTTCTGTGACACCTGATAGATTCTTATATTTTCCAGAGTGTCTACTGAGGGATAATACAATGAGTAATTATAGGCTTCAAATATTTTACTTTTTTTTAAGATTTTATTTATTTGAGAGAGAGAGAGCATAGAGGTAGGAGAGGGAGAAGCAGGGAGCTGAGCAGGGAGCCCAATGTGGGGCTCAGTCCCAGGACTCTGAGATCATGACCTGAGCTGAAGGCAGACGCTTCACCCACTGAGCCAACCACCCCTTTGTAAATTTGGCCAACTAACGCTTTCTCTGCTTTTGTGTATTTTTTTTTATTATGTTATGTTAGTCACCATACAGTACATCATTAGTTTTTGCTATAGTGTTGCATGATTCATTGTTTGCATATAACACCCAGTGCTCCATGCAATCCATGCCCTCCTTAATACCCATCACCGGTCTGACCCATCCCTCCACCTCCCTCCCCTCTAAAACCCTCAATTTGTTTCCTGGAGTCCATAGTATCTCATGGTTCGTCTCCCTCTCTGATCCCCCCTTCTTCATTTTTCCGTTCCTTCTCCTAATGTCCTCCATGCTATTCCTTATGTTCCACAAGTAAGTGAAACCATATGATAATTGACTTTCTCTACTTGACTTATTTCACTTAGCATAAGCTCTTCCAGTTCTGTCCATGTCGATGCAAATGTTGGGTATTCATCCTTTCTGATGGCTGAGTAATCTTCCATTGTATATGTGGACCACATCTTCTTTATCCATTTGTCTGTTGAAGGGCACCTCAGCTCATTCCACAGTTTGGCTATTGTGGACATTGCTGCTATGAACATTGGGGTGCCTGTGGCCCCTTTTTTCACTACTTCTGTATCTTTGGAGTAAAATACCCAGTAGTGCAATTGTTGGGTTATAGGGTAGCTCTATTTTTAATTTTTTGAGGAATCTCCACACTGTTTTCCAAAGTGGCTGTAACAACTTGCATTTCTACCAAAAAATGTGTTCCCCTTTCACAGCTTCTCTGACATTTGTTGTTTCTTGCCTTGTCAATTTTTTCCATTCTTACTGGTGTAAGGTAGTATCCTCAGTGTGGTTTTGATTTGAATTTCCTGATGGCTAATGATGTTAAACATTTTTTCTTCTGTCTGTTAGCCATTTGTATGTCTTCTTTGGAGAAATGTCTGTTCACGTCTTCTGCCCATTTTTTGACTTCATTATTTGTTTTTTGGGTGTTGAGTTCGAGAAGTTCTTTATAGATCTTGGATATCAGCCCTTTGTCTGTAGCTCTTTGTCAGTCATTGCAAATATCTTCTCCCATTCCGTGGGTTGCCTCTTTGTTTTGTTGACTGTTTCCTTTAGTGTGCGGAAGCTTTTTATCTTGATAGAGTTCCAAAAGTTCATTTTCGCTTTTATTTCCCTTGCCGTTGAAGACTTGTCTTGAAAGAAGTTGCTGTGGCCAATGTTGAAAAGGTTACCGCCTATGTTCTCCTCTAGGATTTTGGTGGATTTCTATCACATATTGTGGTCTTTTGTCCATTTAGAGTTTATCTTTATGTATGGTGTAAGGGAATGGTTGAGTTTCATTTTCTGTATATAGTTGTCCAATTTTCCCGGCACCATTTATTAAAGAGACTATCTTTTTTTCATTGGATACTTTTTCCTGCTTTGTCAAAGATTAGTTGACCATAGAGTTACGGGTCCATCTCTGGGCTCTCTATTTTGTTCCATTGATTTATGTGTCTGTACCATGCTGTCTTGGGGATCACAGCTTTGTAATAGGGCTTGAAATCAGGCAACGTGATGCTCCCAGCTTTGTTTTTCTTTTTCAACATTTCCTTGGCAATTTGGGGTCTTTTCAAATGGTTCCATGCAAATTTGAGGATTGTTTGTTCCAACATTTTGAAAAATGCCATTGGTATTTTGATGGGGATGGTGTTGAAAGTATAGATTGCTCTGGGCAGTATAGACATTTTAACAATGTTTATTCTTCCAATCCATGAGTATGAAATGCTTTTCCACCTTTTTGTGTCTTCTTCAATTTCTTTCATGAGTGTTCTGTAGTTCCCCGAGTATAGAACCTTTACCTCTTTCGTTAGGTTTATTCCCAGGTATCTTATGGTTCGTGGTGCTATAGTAAATGGAATCGATTCTCTAATTTCCCTTTCCATATCTTCATTGTTAGCGTATAGGAAAGCAACTGATTTCTGTGCACTGATTTTGTATTCTGCCACATTACTGAGTTGCTGTATGAGTTCTAGTAATTTGAGGTTAGAGTCTTTTGGGTTTTCCACATAAAGTATCATGTCATCTGCAAAGAGAGAGAGTTTGACTTCTTCTTTGCCAGTTTGAATACCTTTTATTTCTTTTGTTGTCTGATTGCTATTGCTAGGATTTTCAGTACTATGTTGAACAAGAGTGATGAGAGTGGGCATCCTTGTCATGTTCTTGATCTTAAGGGAACGGCTCTCAGCTTTTCCCCATTGAGAATGATATTTACTATTGGCTTTTCATAGATGGATTTTATGAAATTGAGGAATGTTCCCTCTATCCCTATACTATGAAGGGTTTTAATCAAGAAAGGATGCTGTATTTTGTCAAATTCTTTTTCTGCATCAATGAAGACCATGTAGTTCTTCTCTCTCCTCTTATTAATGTGTTCTATGACATTGATTTGCAAATATTGAACCACCCTTGCCTCCCACGGATAAATCCCACCTGGTTGTGGTGGATAATCCTTTAATGTTCTGTTGGATCCTATTAGCTAGGATCTGAGAATATTGACTTCCATATTCATCAGGGATATTGGTCTGAAATTCTCCTTTTTGATGGGTGTCTTTGCCTAGTTTTGGGATCAAGGTAATGCCAGCGTCATAGAGAGAGTCTGGAAGTTTTACTTCTGTTTCTATTTTTTTGAACCAGCTTAAAGAGAATAGGTATTATTTCTTCTTTGAATGTTTCGTAGAAGTCCCCAGTGAATCCATCAGGTCCTGGACTTTCGTTTTTTGGGAGTTTTCTGATCACTGCTTCAATCTCCTTACTGGTTATTGGTCTATTCAGGTTGTCAATTTCTTCTTGTTTCAGTCTTGGCAGTTTATTGGTTTCTAGAAATGCATCTTCTAGGTTGCTTACCTTATTGGCCTATAGCTGTTGATAATAATTTCTGATAATTGCTTCTATTTTTTTGGTGTCCGTCACGATCTCTCCCCTTTCATTCATAATTTTATTAATCTGATCCTTTGTCTTTTCTTTTGAGTAAGTCTGGTCAGTGGTTTATTGATCTTATTAATTCTTTCAAAGAACCAGCTTCTAGTTTCGTGGTTGTATTCTCTTGTATTTCTGGTTTCTAATTCATTGATCTCTGCTCTAATCTTAATTATTTCCCTTCTCATGCATGGGTTAGGCTTAATCTGTTGTTGATTCTCCAGTTCTTTTTTTTTTTTTTTAAAGGTTGGTACTTTTTTTTTCTTTAAGGATCTTATTTATTTGTTTATTTGACAGAGAGAGAGAGAGATCACAAGTAGGCAGAGAGGCAGGCAGAGAGAGGGGGAAGCAGGCTCCCCACCGAGCAGAGAGCCCAATGCGGGGCTCAATGTGGGGCTCGATCCCAGGACCCTGAGATCATGACCCGAGCCAAAGGCAGAGGCTTTAACCCACTGAGCCACCCAGGCACCCCGATTCTCCAGTTCTTTAAAGTGTAAAGATAGTATCTATCTAAAGATAGATATCCAGCTCAATTCAGGGGACCGGTTGAAATAGGGCCCCCTACTCCTCCGCCATCTTTGCCTCTTCGACATATTTTTGACTACTGTCAGTTGTCAACACGTCTTGGTAGATTCCACTTCAGCTGTTTGGCCCTAGTGTTTCCTCAACGTCTCTGAAGTTTTCTCGCCTGAACTCATTCCACACAGACTCTTCACAGAAGCTAATTCTTGAGTCACTTCAGGCTCAGCATCACCTCCTCAAATAAACAGAATGATATTGATACTATCCACCTATCAACTCATCAAGTGTCCAAAAATACCACCCAAAATTATTTGCCTTGTGTTTTAATTGATTATTGATGTTGCTTTCCGTGTCACTAACTCCCCGCGCTACGGCTCCTGTGGAGAGGATAACAGTCCTCAACCGTGTGTTTTCTCTGGACACATTTGTTCAGCTAGTCATTGAAACAAGATGTCCTTAATTCACCCTGGAGTATATACACTGTTTTCCCTGCTTGGCTAACACATCAGCCCCTTGGAAACGTAGTCAGTTTCATTGTTTATTTTTACTCGGTTTCATTTTTTATTGCGAGGAAGAGAGTACGCTGTGGAGAGATCTTCCCTTGTAAATTTTCTCAAGGTATGACCGTTGCTTCCCTTGTGAGTTGGGCATGTGTGACGAGGCCGAGGTTGGTAGCGTTGGTGTATTCTGTATTCTTCTCGCACGGCTGTGGTGTCATCGCATGAGAAACACAGGGCTTTGCCATCTCAACTGGAGTTCCTATGCCAAGGTGCCTTAAAAGAGCCACGTTCAAAGTCGCTTTTGTTTTCAGGTTCTGACATGATGGTATACACTGGTCATAAAATAAAGCAACATGTGACGATACGGCAGTAGGCAGCATCCACAACACTGCCGAGGTACAGCGGTGTCGCCGTGATTGGCAGCGTGCTGGGTAGCAGTGTAAAGCGCTGAGAGCTGTCACCGCCACCCTCCCTGCTGTGGGAGCCTGAGCGCTGGCACAGACATTAAATGAATGAATGAGCAGGCTGTGTTCCAATAAAACTTTATTACGGATACTGAAATCTGAATTTCCCATCATTTTCACATGTCAGGAAATATTATTCTTGGTTTGCTTCCTCTCAACCGTTTAAAAATGTAAATACTGCTCCTGATTTACGGACCACAGCGAAACAGGTGGCAGGCTGCACGGGCCCACGGACCCTAGTTCGTCAGCGCCTGTTGCAGACCACGGGAGGATGTTAGGCTCTGCTTCTGCTACCTCCTGTGCGCGCAAGAGAGATTTCCCCAAAGCCAGTGACAGCCCTGGAAACACCAGCCCAGCGGGTAGTCTGAGTGCATGCGTTTGCTTGCAGGACGGTACCCGAGTCATAGGAAAATGCGGTGGTTACTGCGGAAAATGTACCCCGTCCTCTGGCACCGGCCTGGAGGTCCGAATTTTATAGTTAAGGTAAGTAAGTCCTGCGTTTCTCTCTCTTTCTTTCTGTCTCCTGTTCTTTCTGTAAGCTAATGACAAGCAAATGGGGGCCGGTCAGTTACCCCCAGACAGGTTAGTATGAAGGACCTTGAAAGTGACTCGGTGCTGTTCTACGTTTTTCTCTCCTGCTCGTCTGCCCTCGTGTGATTGAGGTCATCTGTGCTCCGCTCATGGAGGTGAGGTCCCTAGGCTTTTTGCATCAGATCCCTCTGCAGTATTTATCTGAGGTGTTTACCGGACTCCATCCCTAGAGGCCCTTCGGTCTCCGGCGCATCTAACAATCTGTATTTTGAATACAGGGAATTCTGATTCAAGTGACCCGGGGATTCATGTTTGAGATGCTCCCCGAGAGTATTGCAAGAGTAACATTAATGACAGTCAGTGAACCCTGACTGTGTGTCAGGCACTGAGCTGAGCACTCTGCAGGCGCTATTTCACCGAATCCTCACAACAAAGCCGCAAGATGGGGCTTTATCCTCATTTTATGGATAGAAGCTGAGGCCCACAGAGTCAAGTGGCTTGCCTAAGGTCCCGGTAGATTCCTTTGGCAGAACCCATCAGTGCTCTACCCTGAAGCCAGGGCTCTTGCTTAATGCACGGTTCCACACACATGTGACTCACAGTGTCATCCAAGGACTAGCGTGATCAGTATCACCTGGGAACTTTTTGGAATGCAAACTCTCAGGCCTTACCCTCGATCTACGAAATCAGAATCTGTATTTTAACAATTGCCCAGGAGAGCCACCAGCGGTAAGATCTGACAGTGCCTGCTCTGCTTTATGCTGGCACGTACTCCCTCTGCTGGGCAGAGGACTGAATTGACCACTCTTCTCCTTGTCCCAGTGCCTTCAGCTACAGTGGTTGAGTTCAGCCACTTCTGTGAGCCTTCTGCCACTTATTTCAAGCTTTCAGCAGCCCATTCTCCTGTGAGACTCTTTAAGATCCTGATATGGGAGTACCTACTTGACATTTATGTATCAGTATTTCACTGTTTCATTAAACATCCATATTCAAAATGATGATCTTCAATTAGGATTGTTTCCATTGCAAGAGGCAACAGGAAAAAAAAAAAAGAAATTTACCACCTTAAATAACTGAGAAATCCAAGCAGTAGGCCAACTTCAGGCATAGCTGGATCCAGAGGAACAAAGGGGATCATCAAGACCCTTTCGTTCTCCCATCAGTCAGCAAGGCTTGCTTCATTCTTAGATAGAACATGTCCCCACTCCATGGTCTCTGGCAACTCTAAGCTTACATCGTCTTTGCAGTGCACGGCCCCAGATAAATGCTCACCTTCAGCATCCATTCCGCACAAGAACTCAGGCTCTCGTGGTCACATGGGCACTTCTGAACCAATTATAGTGCCCAGGAGACTGAGATCATGTAGCCCGCTGGAGTTGGGTGATCGACAGCTTCATTTAGAAGAGGAGGAAGGAGGAGTTTGTTATCAGAAAAGAGGAGATGGGATGGAGGCAGGCAAAGTCAGCAGGTATCCACTAGAGATCCTCATGTTATATGTATTTTACATATCTTATATCTAGTAAAGTAGTTTGGTATGTGTTTATGTGTAGTAAAATTTGAGTGAGTTGTATATACATGATATTTGTATGTATGTCTAGAAAAAAACTGGAAGGAAATGTACCGATATTTGAAGAGCAGTATCTCGTGTGAGAGATTTCAGGCTAGTAGTTTTTTCATGTTTCTTATAGCAAACATACATCACTTTTAAAATCGAGAGAAAATAGTGCCATTTTTAAAATTCTGTATGTAAATGGGTTACCTACTCTTGCCTTCTGTACGGCGTTTGAGACAGAAGGTTTACATTTCTTATGTGACTTGTTCATTTTCAGGTGCTCTGAAGAGGAAGCCATTATGGGATGGATGAAGGATAGTAATGCAATACCTCCACCTTAAATTTGTGTGCGTGCATGTGTGTGTGTGCGTGTGAGGACTTGTATGAGTGGGTGTGTGTGTGTACATATGCACATATATACATATACACACACACGCATATATATATATATATATATGCGTGTGTGTGTATATATGTGGAATATCCTAATGATGTAAAGTTTAATATTTATGTTTGAAATTATTTATTGTGATGTAATATTTTTGTACGTAAAATGATTCTATTACGACTGCCTTTTGCATTATTTTGTCCCTTGCAGTCAGATCACTGCATTTTACGTACTCTACATTATATGTAGTACTATGACGAAAGTGATCCTTCATTATCACGGTACACTATTGTTTACTTTCTATCTGTAAATATTTTACTGTTACTTTTTAAAAATTGTACTTTGTTTTTTTTTTTTTAAACAACCTAGCTGCCATCAAGGTGCTACAAGAGTCGTGTAAGTGTATTTTGGCCTTTCTAGGAAAGTGTCCGCCAATAAGTAACATAGTGATGTCACAGATCATGCCAGCTATTAGTTATGTTAACTATCTATTCAGTTTCATGTGATCTCTGGGAAAAAAAATTGCTGCCTTGGTGCTATATATTATATATATTTAAGTGATCATCAGACTCAGAAATGTAAACATTTTTAATAAAAGGGAGGAATGGAAGGACAATTTGCAATGGACAGAATCACTTGGAAAAGTAAGACCGGCTTGTTTATCCTTATTTTTGGACATGCCTATTTTGGAAGAGGGGTAGACTCTGTTCTTTTTTGTTATCGTTATTAATACTTTGCTTCAGTTCATGGTGCCTTGATCTCTCTGAAGTTAAATGGAGGATACCCCAAAGCAGCTTCATTATGGAGTGATACTAAGAAAGTGGGACCCTCTCAACATTTTGCCAAGATGTTCTAACGTGGTGTCCAAGTTTATCGGTTGCAAGACAGAGGATGCTCAGGATGGGGTGACTTTCAGCACCCCCAGCACACCTGGAGAAGTTCAGAACCAGTTCTTAGTCATCGCGACTGCCTTGTGCATAAACACACTGGCTGGTGACATGACTTCTCTTCAGGATGTGAGCCTAGGACCCCGCCAGTGTCCATGGCTGCTCCTGTAACCAGCATTTGTGAGAAGACATGAGCTGTGGAGTACAAGATGCCTGAATCTTTCTGATCGTCCACGAATCCACTTCCTGTTACTTATTTCCAAAGTGGAAGTTGAAGTCATCTTTCTGCCCTTCTGACCTGATTGAAGGGAAGTCATTGCCAGTGGCCATGGCAGGTGCTCAGTTTGAGAAATCCAGCCCACCTCCACAACTTAAAGAGATTGGAAAAAACCTGGCATTAACCTCCAACCCCAAACAAACTCCAGAGTGCTCCAGAAGAAGTTATACTCAGTGTATGAATAAGTGTTATTCTCCTTTATTAATACATTGTGAAAATATACTATGAATAAATACCATGAGCACATCCAAACGTTTGTGTTTTACACGTGGTTTCTGGACTCTTGATTCAAGTAGAATGAAAATATGGCTAATTTTTTAAGATTGCTGGATTGAGAAGCAAGACATATTTTCATAATCCCATTGATTGCGGTTGCCACTCCAGAGATAAACAAGGGACAGGGACTGTCCCCAAGGTCTGCCTTTTCACCATTCAAATCAGTTGAAGTGGTTCTGAAAGAGGCATTACTCTCTTCTCTGTGTGATGGGGAATGAACAAACAAATAAAACAGGAGATTTAAGTGGGCTTTGGGGCTTCATTGTTAATTTTGTGTGCCAGGAGTTTCTACTCTGTGGACTTAATGGTGTCCAGGGAAAAAAGAGCTTTCCAAAGAAGTCACATAAATAGCAAATAATAAGTGGGCGTCCACCGTATGCCAGCCCCTCTTCTAAATAGTTAGCTCATCCTCAACCACCAAGTAGAAGTCCACATACAGTGAATAAGTGGCAGTCCCCAAAAGCCCCCTGTTTGGCTCTGATTGGGTTACGTGTCCACCTCTGGGCTAGTCATGTTGTTGAGGGGGCTGATGTTGTGTACCATCTAGAGTCAGGTGACTGACAGCTTCAGCTGGAGGGACAGTTCCCAGAGGAAAGCTT
Organism: Nasua narica; assembly: GCA_028533885.1. Taxonomy (NCBI): domain Eukaryota; kingdom Metazoa; phylum Chordata; class Mammalia; order Carnivora; family Procyonidae; genus Nasua; species Nasua narica. Next base: position 27,680,560 of record CM052799.1, on the reverse strand, counting down.
CTGTTATCAGAGAAGGATAGATAGTATAAAGACAGACAAAAGCAGAGTATATCCACTATAGATTCCAACTCTCTGTGTGTGTGTGTGTGTGTGTGTGCATGGGCAAAATCAAATCCCATAGCTTGCACCATGATCCCAGCCCTTATCATCCTTCAGCATTGTCTGAGACTCAGGTTCTAGTCTTTCTTTGACATCTACTAACTGTCTAATCCTAAACTTTAGTTTCTTCATTTGTAAAATGAGGCTATTGATAGTCTTCCCACCTACCTTGTGAGATGGTTTTCTGAAGACCTTTTCAGCCCTCCATCAGTGGTGTTAAAATAGCTGCCCTCAAACTGTGCATCAGCAAATTTAAACTAATGGACAACAGTGAAGACATGAACTGTTTCAGTTAGGAATTGCGTTTTTGGCTAATTTTGCTAATTTGCAGCCTGCAAAGATATGACTGCTCTCCTCAAATGGCTAATTTTGGAGACCTGACTACAATGGCTTATACATTATAAAGTGTATTCCACTGTTATGTAAAAGAAGCCTGGAGATAGGCAGTCCAGGACTGGTGTGGCAGCCCCACAAAATCCTCAGGGGCAGAGTTTCTTTCTCTATCTTGTCTCCTCGGTCCCCCATAGTTCAGTATGGCTGCTAAGGCTCCAGCCATCACTCACAAATTCCAGACAAAAAGATAGGAGTGGAGGAAAAGGGTAAAAAGTGACCCTGGCCCCAGCTCTCTATCTTTCTTTTAAAAAGGTTTTCCAGAAGCCTCATTTAACAAATTCCACTTACAGCTCCTCAGCCAGAATTTAGTCACCTGGCTGCACCTAGCTGGCAGGAGCGATGTGGGAACCGGGTTGTTTCACAGAGTACATTGCCAACCTGAATAGGACTGAGGGATCTTTTCCTACAAAAGAAGGCAAAATGAGTTTGAGAGACAACTAGAAGTCTCTGTGACAGGTTCAAGTACAGAGACGAGTGAGAGTGGTTTGGAAGCAATGATCACAGAGTAAGCAAGAGATCATAGGATCTGGGCAAGAGTTGTGGCTATTGTAATGATGGAAAATTATAGAGTGATGGAAGTGGGAAAATGAACAGAAGCTGACAATGGAGAGATTGGGGGTGGACTGTAGGAAGGAAGGTCATTTGCCTGCGAATACAGCCAGGATGATGTAGGTGGCTGAATGGACACCAACTTTTAGAATCTGTTAATTTTTCACATTTTTATAGCACTATACAAATTAAACACTGTCTTTCTATTCTTTTCATTCATTAATTTACCCAAATACTACTTATTGCACATCTACTTATTTCCAGGCCTCTTCTAGGCACCGGGGGTGCAGCAGTGTATTCGTTAAGGGGACAGGCTAGGGGCTATATTAGTCCACTAGGGATGCCATAGCGAAACACACAGAGCGGGTGGCTTCGACAGTGGGATTCTGTGCTCACAATTCTGGAGGCTAGAAGTCCAAGATCAAGGTGCCGCCTGGGTTGCTTTGTGATGAGGCTCCCTTCCTGGCTCCTAGACATGCCTAGACGTGCCTCTTCTCACTGTGCCCTCACATGGCCTTCCCTCGGTGTGAGCACTGAGAGAGAGAGAGAGGAAGAGATCAATCTTCGGTGTCTCTGTTTCTCCTTATGAGGACACTAGTCCCATTGGCTAGGACCCCACTCTTATGACTTCATTTAATTCCGATTACACCCCATATCTCCAAACATGGCCACATTAGGGGTTATGGCTTTAACATACAGCTTTTGGGGAGGCACAATTCAGTTCGTAACGGAGGCTCTATAAGGAAGAGATCCCAAAAGAATATGGATATTTATTTCTCTCTCCTCACCATGCAGAGGTCCTATCTCATTGGTGACTTGATTCTGTATGTCATCAGAGAACTTGGGCTCCTTCTGTTTTGTGGCTCAGCCATTCTCAAAGGTGTCGTCCTTACGCGGCTCGTCCTCATCAGATTTGTGTTTAGCTTGCAAGAAGGGAGCAATCATCTTAAGGCCTTAAGGCAAGACCTGGAAGTTAAAGAAGGACTTTTATTCCCCACTTACTGGCAATTGCTTCGACGCATGGCCTCATCGAGTTGCGAGAGAGGCTGGGAAGTGCTCACCAGCAGGCCCCATGTACCAGCGAAGGCTACGGGCAGGTGAGGCTTCTATTACAAAAGGATGAAAGGGAAGGATGGCAGATGGCCAAATTAGCAGCTTCTGCCATCAGCAGTGAACGAAACCTATGAAAATCTGTGCCCTTTGGAGCTCACACTGCAGTGGTGACGGATGGACAAGAAAAGAAGCAAAGACCCAATGAAACCACTCCACAATGGTCCCAGTAGTAAATCTGACCCTGTTGGCCACCGTGGCCCCCGGGTATGACCGTGGCCCGCTGTGTCATTCCGTCAGCATCAAGAGCTCTCATAGCCAAAGCTTTCACATGGGCTGTTGTTCCCTTTGCCTTCGTGGGTCCACTTTTCTTTCTCTTCTGATATACTAGTAACAAATAGCAAACGAAACCTAGCGTGGAATGGGAAGAAGTACCGGAGGGAGAAATAAAGGGAGAGGAGGAACAAAACGAGCCCTGTATCCCGGGGTTAGTGTGTTGCTGTTTTAAACAAAGTGGTCAGAAATTCTTTCTGCAGCTACAAACAGACCTGCGGGTCCCCATAAAAGCTTGCCACCAACCGCCCTGGGTGCGGGGAAATTCCACCTCGCACCAGCAGATGGCGGGAGAGGTCCTGCTCTGGCTTTTGGTCTCCAATCTAGGTCATTGCATGGTGAGCGCACAGTGTTTTCTGCTTATTTTTGAGGTGATCCTGCAGGGTGGGCCGAAGACCTTCAGAGCCCCTCAGCCCTGCAAAGATATGACTGCTCTCCTCAAATATGTACCTCAAAATTAAAAAGAACCCAGACCATAAATTTAGATTTTTTTCATGGAGACTACCTTTTAAAAATAGCAAGTGTTGATGTTTTAAGAAATTTGAAGACCATTTTTGCTATAGCCTTAAGCACACGTTTTGTGTTCAGAAGATGATGCAGCTAAATTTACAATATCATTAGTCACAGGATATTCTATCAGGACAAAGGAGCAAATATTCAAAGTACTTAGAAGAGGGGCATCTGGTTATAATGGGGAAGAGGATAAAATGTAATTTTGCATGGGAATTGTACAGGTTACCGGGTGGCTGGTATTGTGGCATGTAGTTAGGATTTAGGATCCAATGCCTTATAGGTTGATGGTATGAGCATCGCAAGATGGCCCAAGAAGGTGTTTGCATGCTGAAAAAACAACCAATATTCAATTTATTACATTTATAAGTTCAAAAACCTAGTTCTTAATCTTTGGAGTCCAGCAGAAAAATTCTATTTTTCTATTCTATATTATTCTATTTTTAGCGATCACTTTTTAAAAAAATTATAAATAATGTTAGCTTCATCTTTTTCCTTGTCAGTTAAAAGCCTTCAAATATTTTATGTAGTATTTATGCATCTCCTGAAATTTATTTGTCTTAAGTCCTTCAATTATCTGACTCAGGCAAATCTTTCTGCATACTTAAATTTTTATAAAGGCAAACGTGTAATATAAATATTACATAAATCAGTGGCCTTAAAGTTCTTTTAATTATCCCAACGTGGAAAATTAATCTAACACGGCTTCAACTTAAAATTACAAATTTAAATCAAGTACTCAATGACACATTTTAAATTGGCATTAAAAGCTTCTGCTCTCATAGTTCAAATGTTTAAAGTCATGGCAATTGTATAAGCTATCAAATTTTTTTACATGTTCCTAACACTAAAAGCTTAAACAACGGTTCTGATTCCCTTAAGCACTTTAATGTCGTACGTCCTACCATTAGCATGCATGAACGTCGTGCATTCTATTGTGCATTCTACAACCCTTACGTAGACAGAGACTCTCACTGGGTGTGAGATGAGGAGCAGGAGAGAGCCGGGTGGTTCTTCTCCTTGTAACTGGGGAAACCTTTGGTATTTATGTCCTGTGCCTTCTTTATTCATTCATTCATTCATTCATTCATTAACTCATTCATTTATCTGAAACAGAGAGAGAGAGAGAAATCACAAGTAGGCAGAGAAGCAGGCAGAGAGAGAGGGGGAAGCAGGCTCCCCGCTGAGCAGGGAGCCCGATGTGGGGCTCGATCCCAGGACCCTGAGATCATGACCTGAGCCAAAGGCAGAGGCTTTAACCACTGAGCCACCCAGGCGCCCCTGTCCTGTGCCTTCTTGTAATGCACTTCCCCAGGCCGGGTTTCAACCTATAAATTTATCATCTCCTAGTTCCGGAGGTCTGACATCCAAAGTGGGTCAGCAGGGCTGGGTTCCTTCTGGAGGGTCTATCAGAGATTCAGTTTCCTTTTCCAGCTTCTAGAGGCCACCTACATTCCTTGGCGCACAGCCCCTCCTCTGTCTTTGAAGACAGCCACAGTAGCATTGAAAAGCTGCACTTTCGGGGGCACCTGGGTGGCTCAGTCATTTAAGCATCTGGCTTTGGTTTTGGCTCAGGTCACAGTCTCAGGATCACGGGATCGAGCCCTGTGTGAGGCTACGTGCTTAGCAGGGAGTCTGCTTGAGATTCTCTCTCTCCCTCTGCCCCTCCTTCCCGCCTGGCTGTTCCTGTGCTCGCACTGTCTCTCAAGTAAATAAATCTTCTAAAAAAAGAAAGAAAAGTTGCATGTTTAGATTTCTCTGTCCCTATCTGACCTCCGCTTCTATCAGCACAGCACTTTTTCTTTTTTTTTTTTTTTTCTTTTTTTAAAGAGTTTATTTATTTATTTGTCAGAGAGAGAGAGATCACAAGTAGGCAGAGAAGCAGGCAGGGGGGGGTGGGAAGCAGGCTCCCCGCTGAGCAGGGAGCCCCATATGGGGCTTGATCCCAGGACCCTGAGATCATGACCTGAGCCGAAGGCAGAGGTTTCAACCCACTGAGCCACCCAGGAGCCCCAGCACAACACTTTTTCTAACTTTGACTCACTTGCTTTTCTTGATTGCATTGGACCCACCAGATAAGCAAAGGTATTTTCCTTATCTTGAGATCCTTAACTTAATCATATCTACAAAGTCCCTGTGATATGTAAGGTAAGCCCCTGTGAAATCTTTGGAGATTGGGGCATGGTCAGTTTAGGAGGTCATGAATCCATTTACTATACCTTCTCTGCACATGTAAGCATTAAGAGATACTGGCCAGACGCTGACCTAATTGTCCAAATCCCAAATGGGCCACATTGGCCTTTATGTCGATGACCCTTAACTTTAAGACAGGAGTGTCCCCATAGCCCTTGTTCCTTGAATTCTGTATGGTGCCCAATTTTCCCGACCATATTCCAACATCGGCAACACACTGCTAGATTCGATTTTACATACAGCTCTTGTACTTGAATAGCTTCCTGTCTTTGTCCAGAGACTTTTGAACTTGGCAAGAGTTCCATGTTTTCACATGTACTTCCCAGGACATAGAATTGCGAAGATACTAAAGAGACGGTGTGCTGAATTCTGGGGCTCCCTTGTACTCGGACATCTCTGACCTGCCCTGAGGAATGATGGGGCCTCTCTTATGACAGCCTCGTGGGACATGAGCCATTATATGTGCGGAATGCTTCCAAGGAATACCTGGTATCCGTCCCTTTACCGTCTTTCTTGATAAGCCAGGACGCTTCTTCAGTGCTTAATGCTCAGCCTGACGACACCACAGCATGGGTGAACACGTGGGGGCCTGCTGGGCCCCAACTTCTCCAGGGCAAAGTGAGGAGACTTTAGGGGCTTCCCGTGCGGTCCCTGGGCACGCCCCCAAGCTTGATCAGTATCTCTGGGGGTGGGGCCTAAGAATCTGCCTTTTCAACAGGTTCCCCCCGCGATCTGTCTGCGCGTGAGGGAGAAACCCCCCCCACACACACACACCCTGGGAGTTTCCTTCTTCCCACACAGCATGAGCGTCTCCAGATGCTGTCGGGGGACAGTGCCTGCACCTGCCCCCCGCCCCCAGCACTTACCTTAGCCCGTTGTGAGTTTGTGGTCAGTACCCACGGGCCCTAGCACAAGGTGGAATGACTTGTCTTGGCCTTGAACACGATGCCTCCACTTCCCAGCCCTTCTTCTTTAGTGGGTCAGCAGGGCTGGGTTCCTTCTGGAGGTTCTAGGGAAGAATCAATCTCCTTGCTTCTCCAGCTTCTAGAGGCCACCTACATTCGTTAGTGCACAGCCCCTTCTTTGGTGCCATGAGGGATGCTAACTGCTCCCATGTTATTTGGCTGCTGTGAGGACTGAGTGCACCAGTACATCTAAAGCATTTCGAACATTGCCTGGCATGTAGTTGTTAAGTACTCAGTATCTCTTAGATATTAGAACATACGTGTGAAGTACATGAGTACATGCTACGTATAACCTATGCTTTCATTTGGGAAGAGCTGCTGTGGGGGAGAGTAGGAAGGGACTGACCCAGCATTTACCTCAACGCCATGTCCTAGAGTTGAGAAAACTAGGTTTTTGTGGATGTCCCTCCTTCGATGCCATTTGCGCCCATTTCCTTGTGAATTCATTCCATGTGAATGACAGCTGTGAGTCCGAGGTCCATGTCAAGGCTAGAAGGAACCTGAAGGGCTATATAGACTGACAATAATCACAGTAACTACATGAAAAGAATTATAGAACCGGTATTTATTGCCCATTCGCTCTGCATGGCAGTTAATGTTTGCGTCCGCTCGGCTAGCGCATGGTCCCCTGTTTGGGGTGAAACACCCGTCGAGATGTTGCTGTGCAGGTACTTTTTTTTTTTTTTTTGGATGAGATTAATATTTAAATCAGTAGACTCCGAGTAAAGCAGATTATCTTCCACACTGTGGGAAGCTTCATCCGATCAGTGGAAAGGCTTCAGAGAAAAAGCCCGAGGATGCAGGACGTCTGCCTCTAACCTGCTTTCCAACATCAGGGGGATGCTGGAAAGAAGGGATTCCTCTTCCCTGGGTCTCCAGCCTGCCCGCCTGCTCTGCAAAGTTTGGACTTGCTAGCCTCCATAATCGCATAAGGCGTAAGAATAAATCTCTCTCCAGATAGGTAGTATAATAGTATGTATTATTGTATCCCTAGCTGATAGCTAGCTCCTCGTGGTTCTGTTTTCCTGGAGAACCCCAACTAAGAGACTAAATGACAGGCCAGAGGCACCCCTTTGCACAACTCCGGAGGCCACCCTTCACCCTGAGCCCTGAAGGCTTTGCGCATGTCCTCTCACGGACCCCTCATGACAGCTTCCTGGGGGAACCACTGTTTATTCCCACTTTAAAGCTGAGGGAATTGAAGGTGGGAGTCTGACAGCCGGACCCGCAAACCCAGGGTCTTAATGTCTCAGGGGAGGCGGGACCCACGGCCAACATCTCCTCACACCTGATGCGCTGACTTTCCACAGAAGCAAGCTTCCTCACAGAAAGAAGAGGGCATCTCGAACCTTGCTGCACGTGAGCAGGCAGGCAAAGAAAGAAAGGGGTCCCGCCTGGAATGTTTTCTGTGACTGCCCCATATTCTGGACCAGACGCCACCACGGGTTAAGAACCACAGGCCCCTGTGAGGTCACGATGGAGGCAGTTTCCAGTTAATGAGTTAGACTTTCCTCCTGTTCCATGTCTCTTTAGGGCTCACCTTTTACCCTGTCTGAGCTGCACATGGAAATGCCTGCTTCAGTGTCCTTTCGGAGCTTCCAAGGAGGAAAGGTTGGGCCAGAAGTGCTGGACTCATTTGCATTCCCTCCACCCTGGGCCAGAAAGAAAAACTCTTTGTCCAAGGAAAGAGCCAAGCTCTTTACTCAGCAGCTGTCCGGTGCAGAGACCTGTGGCTTTTAAGAGGCCCTGTGTTGTCTGCAGTGGGGTTTATTTTCCATCTCTGCCCAGGTATTAGGCCACTTAGGAAATAAAGTGTTAAAAGCAATTGTTGGGCCCGTTTGAACTAACCGAGGGGTTGGCAAATCCTTGCTTCTTGTGCCATTTACAAAATATTTTCTTTGTAGTTGTCCTTGAAGCCCAAGTGGGACTAATGGTTTTGACTACCAGCCTACCCATTTCGGAATGATTTCCACATCAGGAAGCCATTGTCGGCTTCCCCAGACACTTAATTGGTAGAGGATGCGAGCAATTCTGAAAGGCCACACTTCTGTTCCAGTCCCCATCCGCTGCTCACAGAGGAGCTGGTTTTCAGCAGCAATTTCCATTTCTGCCTCCTTGTGTGCGCTAAATCATTTATGGCTCCATTTTTCTTTGGAATAAAAGGTTTCCTTGGTAATGAAAAAGCATTCTAATCATCGCCAGCACCCAAGAAACGGAGTTGGCTTTGCAGCCACAATGACCAAAGTGCCCCGCGTTGGCATGGTCACCGAGGAAGAGCGTCAGAAGAGTCTTGGCGAGCGTGTGTGGTGGTGAAGAGTGCAGTTTCTAAAATCTGGACAGGTTGCTTACTTCTTCAGAACTCGGTTTCTTCGTTAGTAAATCGGAGCGATGATGGCGCTGATCTCATGTCATTGCGGGCGACACATCACCCCAAAACTCAGCAACGCGAAACAATACATGTTTATTATCTCACAGTAGGGTCTGCGGAATGAGACCCAGGTATGACTTAGCTGGGTCTCAGACCCCTTCACGGTCTCCTACAGACTCCATTCAAGATGTCGGCCGGGGCTGTGGTCAATTCTAGGCTGACTAGGGGGGCTTTCAAGGTCGTGCCCATGGTTGTTGGCAGGACTCTGTTTCCTGCAGGCTGTTCTCAGTTCTTGCCCAGTAGCTCTCTCTAGATCCAGAGTGGATCTCTGATCAGAGTGAGCAGGTGGAAAAAGCCAGAAAGACAGTGCCAGCGAGGAGGATGTCAGTCTGTTATAACGGAATCTCAGAGATGGCATCTTATCCCTTTTGTTGTTTCCTAGGCACGGGAAGGAAGTCATTAGCGAATTTCAAACATCCTGAGCTTTTGATCCTAAGTTCTTCAATATCATCTCTCAAAAAATAGACATTCTCCTCCTCAACCACAATGCCTTATGACATCTAAAGTAATGAAAATAATTCCTTATGTCACTGAAATTCCTGTTTCTATCTTTAAATATTTCCAGTTGTCCCTGCCATGTCTCTTAAGGATAGTTTATTGGAACCATGATCATTTAAGATCCGCTCATTGCATAAATTTGATTGTGATATCTTTTAAACCTCTTTCAATCTGTAACACCCTCCTCCCCTTTTTTATGCCATCGATTTTTTTTTTCTCCATATTTCTCCTTCATTCATTTGTTGGAAAAGAAAGGAGGCCAGTGGTTTCATCTCCTGGATTTATCTGAGTGCTTCTTTGTAATATCCTTGAACTTTTTCTTCTAGCTCCTATATGTCTATGTTCCTATAAACTAGATTTAAAGAATTATATTCAGCAAACTATTTTATCAGTGACACCATGTCATCTGATTTCTATTTCACTAGGAGGCACGTAATGTCTGGGTGTGCCACTGCTAGTGATTTTAAGATTAATCCAAGTGGTGTTTTTAAGATGTTTATGTTACTCCTCTGCTAAACCTTGGAAGGGCAGCCCATTACACTTAGGATAAATCCTACCTCCCTAACATAATCTGGCTCTGGGATAATTCTCTCCGTTTGTCGCTATATCTCAACTGCAGTGAGCTACCATCTATCCAACTTGCCAAGATCTTTCTCAACTTAGGACCTTTGCACCAACTGCTTGGGACACTGTCTCCCTAGAGCTTTGCATGGCTGCTTACTTCTCATCCCTTCTCAACAGCCCTCCTTCCCAAACCACTCTCTAACTCACAACCTGGTTTTATTTGCTTTTGTCATTTATCACAAACAGAAACAATTTCATCCTCTTTTGCTTGCATCTTTCCTTATGTGTTTTTGAGTTTTTTGTCTGACTTTCCATACTGGAATGTCAACGCCTCATAGTCAGGGACCTTGTCATGGCCGCTTACCACTGCACCCCAAAACCTGGAACAGTGCCCAGCACCTCCTCAATGCTCAATCAATAATTGTTGAGCAAATAATCTTACCAGCGGATTTATATTAAGATACAGCCCCTAAGACACCTATCTGCTGAGAATAAAAACAGCACTCAACCCTATTTGTACTTCTGGAGTTTGGGTTTTCTGTTTTGCTTTGGTGTACTAATAACGTCTCTGGAGGGGTGTATAACGCTTTCCTACCAGACCATTGCTATTCAAAGTGCACCGCACAGACCAGATGTTTTGGCGATACCTGCCACCGTGTTAAAAATGCAGAATCTTAGCCGGGTGCCTGGATGGCTCAGTAGGCTACAGGTCTGCCTTCCACTCAGGTCATAATCCCAGCCTCCCTTATCCTCTGCCCCTCCCCCACTGCCCCTCCCGCCATGCTCCTGCGCGTGCTCTCTCCCTCTCCCTCTGCTCTCTCTCTCTCTGCTCTCTCTCAAATAAAGAAATATATACATATATTTTTAATGCAGAATCTTAGGCCTAGAGCAGATCTATTGAACCAGATGCCCAGGCGGTGCCCGCGTTTTCAGATCTGAAAAGTTTGGGGCTGTTCCGTTTCTCGTCCCCACCCTAGTCTCCAGCTTCACCCAATCACGGCCGCCACGAAGCCTTCCTGGCCTAGCCCCAGGAAGCAGCTTCCGGGCCTCCTGAACTGTTTACCTAAGGGCTTATTTCCCAGGGCTCCTTCCCTCCGGTCTCGGGGTCTCGTTCAGTTTATAAATATTGAAGCTGAAATGTAAACCACGCTGAAACTCTTCCCCCCAAGGCCTGCAGGTCCTGGTAAGACTTTACGTTTGCCGCTATCTCTTGGCCTGTCTTAGGCAAACAGTTTTAAATGTTTTCACTCATGGCTTGGGTCTAGCTTTTCCTTTCATCCTGCTTGGTAAGCAGATGGAGGCTGGCGTTTATTTGGAAAGCATGAAGGTTTCGCAATATTTCTTAACCATGGGTCGAAGTCACAGAGCACCACGCGGCGGAATTGAGATTTGATCCCGCGCAGCCCTAGTGCCAAGCCCGGGCTGGGAAGCTTTGCAGAGGCGTGCGCACGGGGCGCTTTACAAACCGCGCTTGTATTCATGTCTTCCGTCACGGGATCGGCGCGTGGGGATGGCTTTGGGTACCATGGGAAACTTCCTTGGGAGGGGGGTGCAAAATGTCTAGATGTCCTGAAAGAGTAGAACGCTCAGAAAGTCAGGGGCCAGGACTGCCCCGGACCCGTCCATCAGACTTTATTCAGCTTGTTGATCGTGTTCCACACCGTCAGGGGACCTCAGTGTCTCAGGATGTACTAATAAGAGCTCAGGAATCACACAGGACCTCAGGGAAAAAGGTCCACTCAGCATTTTCCCGAGCTACACGTGGCCTGAGAATGCGGGTGGGGGGTGGGTGGGTGGAGGAAGATTGACGTGACAACACTATTCTTCTGGAACTTATATCCTAAAGGGGGTTAAATGAGATCAGTAAGTTCTGGAAGACTTGATGGTTTGGGGGTCCTGAAGACTATTCTGAAGTGTATCTTGGCTCTAGAAATTAATAATTCATTGAAGTCGCATGTTCAAAAAGCAAGGGTTTAAGCACAGCTTATCCATCTACTTTTTTTTTTTTAAGATTTTATTTATTTATTTGACAGAGAGATCACAAGCAGGCAGAGAGGCAGGCAGAGAGAGAGAAGGGGAAGCAGGCTCCCTGCTGAGCAGAGAGCCCGATGCGGGGCTCGATCCCAGGACCCTGAGATCATGACCTGAGCCCAAGGCAGAGGCTTTATCCCACTGAGCCACCCAGGTGCCCCTATCCATCTACTTTTAAGTCGGAAATCCGTGAGCCATCATGTTTAAGGGCCATTTGGAAAATGTTTGATTGCATTTGCAAACTTAATTAAGCTACATTTATAAATTCCGTGTGTTCAGTTTCATTTTTTAGTGGCTCATTTGTGTTATTGACAAATCTTCCTAAGTGCTTAAGTAATTTTTATAAAGCTATTAAATTAAGCTAATAAGTATGGTGATCCTTAAAACAGCTTAATGTTCTAACTTTATATATAAACTTACTAAAATTTCAAATTAAAATCCTAAGTCAAGATCAATTATTACCCAATTACATTTTTAAATGACTGTTACTAGGCTGATCTATTCACTGTAACAGATCAAATTCCTGTAAACAAAAGAAGCATATAAAATATAGATTTTTACTACTGAAATATTTAAAATGTTTAAATATTAATACTATGGATTTCGTTGTCTCAAACATTTTTATAATTGTACATTTCCTAAGGGTAGTAATATGCTTACCCTTTAAGGAACAATGACATGAACCCCTTCCAAGTTCACGGAGTATGATGACCAGCTATAGCTAGGCAATGAAGGCGTCATGTGACAGCTGAACCCCTTTTCCAGAGTTGCCTACAGAGGAAGGTGGTGCCTTCACTCATGTCCTTTAGATTCACATGTAATTCATGCCTCTTCACCCAGATGGCCACACTGATGGTCTCGAATTTCCTTCCCTTTACAGACAAGTACATCTATTCCTAGGTCTAAAAGAGTATGAACTTGACCCAAATCTGACCTTGTTTTCTTTTTCTTCTTTCATTTCCCTCCATAATCGTAAAGCCACACAACACTTACAGATTTCCAGTGACACTCTGGGTATCCCTCAGAGCGGTGTGGAAGCACAGTGTCCAAGATCATTCTGTTGACAAGAAGTGCCACTGGAAGAGGAGAAAAGGATGGCAGAGTAGCGGGGTTAGAAAGTAGGGGTAGGTGCTGGTTTATAGGGTGGTCTGAGATGGCCTGGGGAAGGGACACTGGATTGGTGATGGAATGATGGAAGGGACAAAGCCCTGAAGATACGTGGCAAGGTCATGCTTCAGGTAGAGGGAAGGATATGCCTGGCATGTTGAAAGAATAGCAGGAAATTCAGGGTTCCAGTTGGTTGTGTACATGGGGCGGGGGGCAGTGAGAAGAGATGAAATCAGAGGAAGTGGCCAGGATGAGATGGACCGGTGTAGAGATCCTAAATTCTATTCTGAATCTGCTAGGAAGCCATTGGACCTGGTTTAGCTTTTCAAAAGCTTTCTCTGGCTACCAGTTGGAAAATAGAATGTAGTGCGACAGGGTTTAAGGCAGATAACCAGCGAAGAAGCAGCTCTTAAAATAATCCCATCTGGCACTTGCTTTGGCAGTGCTTATACTAAACTTGGCGCCATACAGAGAAGGTTCTCATGGCCCCTGCATAAGGATAGTACGCGAAACATCTAGAAAGCACGGTGGCCTCTGGTACCAGTGGAAATTGTGCAAAGTGACTGGATTACCAGCACATTTTCGAGGGGGTGCCGACACGGTCGGATGAGGGATGGGAGAGCAGGAGAGGACTGGAGGAGAGCAGAGTAATGGGAAGCACGAGGGGCTAGGTTCACAGATGGGGGAAGTAGCAGGTGGAGTGGCGGCCATCAGGAGTTCAGGTGAGGGCTCATCAAGGAGCCGCTGGACACATGACCTGGGAGCACAAGGTAGAGGCTGGAACCGTCCTGGGTGCCAACTGTGATCCCCCCTTAAACTCCAGATTGAATGTCCACCTGCTCTCTGACACATCCCCTGAATGTCTATAGGGCATATCTGCCTCTTCGCAAAAAAAAAAAAAAAAAATCATTATGGGTAAGTGCTAGCTGTCAGGGGTGTCTGATGGGGTCGGGGGAGGAGAGGGCTGGGGGGCAGGGAAAAGGAAGCACATGGTATATATATATATTTTTTAAGATTTTATTTATTTATTTGAGAGACAGAAAACGTGAGAGAGAGCATGAGAGGAGAGAAGGTTAGAGGAAGAAGCAGACTCCCCGTGGAGCTGGGAGCCCGATATGGGACTCGATCCCGAAACTCAAGGATCATGACCTGAGCCGAAGGCAGTTGCTCAACCAACTGAGCCACCCAGGCGCCCTGTACGTGGTATATTCTTCTAGGAAAAGTAAGTAACACCACCCGGGTGGCTTTTCAGGACTTCTTGCTGCTTTTACAATGTAACTTCGAAGGTTAATGTACCCCCGCCAAAGTTCCAGCTCACAGCTGATCCAACTTGAGTAAAATGCTGTGGGTGTATATAGTCTAAGGATCTGAGATCAAAACATGGGCAAGAATCCTTGGCTTGACTTCCTCTAGGGCTTACTGAGTGCCTCCCCCACACTAGCGTGCTCGTTCCCCGGAGTCGCCGCAGCAGATCACCGCAAGCTAATCTTGCTGATCCGGGTGGTTCAACACAGCAGAAATGTCCTTTCGTGGGGCGGCAGGCCAGGAATCAGAAACCCAGCTGTCAGCAGGGCCATGCTCCCTCTGGAGACTCTAGGTGCAAGCTCTTCCTTGTGTCTTTGTTCAGCTTCCGGTGGCTGCTGGCCTTCCCTGAGGCTCGGATCACTGCAGTCTCTGTGTCCGTCTTCATAGGACCTTCTCTGTTTCTCTGACTTCTCTTCTGTCCCTCAGAGGGACACTTGTTGCTGGATTCGGGTATAGTACAGACTAAAGGTTTTTGTCCCCCGCCCCCAAAGCTCATAGATTGAAATCTAATCCCCAGTGTGATAGCATTAGGAGATGGGGCCTTTGGGAGGTGATGAGGTCATAAGAGTAGGGCCTTCATACATGGGATGAGTGCCCTTGTAAAAGAGACCCCAGAGAGATCCCTCATCCCTTCCGCCACGTGAGGGCGCTGTGATGAGGGGGCTGTCTGAGAACCAGGAAGCAGACACCAAATTTGCCCGCACCTCGAGCTTGGACTTCCCAGCCTCCAGAGCTTTGAGAAGGGAATGTTTGTGTGTATAAGCCACCCAGTCTGTGGGGGGTGTGTGTGTGTGTGTGTGTTTTAAGATTTTTATTTTTGAGTAATCTCTCTCCCCAACGCGGGGCTCGATCCCACAACGCTGAGATCAAGCATTGCATGCTCCATTGACTGAGCCAGCCAGGTGCCTCTGTGGTGTCTTTGCCATAGCAACCCAAATAGATTGAAACAAGGTTCCACGCAGATAATCCAGGGAGATCTCATCTGGACATCCTTAAATTAATTACATCGCCCAAGACCCTTTACCCAAATAAGGTCCCATTCCCAGGTTCTGGGGATTAGGACATGGACGTGTCTTTGGGCATGGTACCATCAATCCGCTGGATTCGGCTAGGTTTGCAGAGGAAAAGATGTAACCTCTTCACATGCTCCGATTAATTAATTCAGCAAATATTTACTGAGCAGATTATAAGACAAGGCCCTGCGTGTGGGGCCTTGCACACCGAGGTCAAGGTGATAAGCAAAGGACTTATAGAGACCTCACAGCCTTGTTAGGGAAACAGGATAAAAAAACTCAGTTCACCTAGGAGCAATCATGGTGTCTTCATGTATATTGATATATACATATATTAAATATATGTAAACATACATACTGCATATACATTATATATTAATCCTACCAAGTAGTTAATATGATTAATTAGCACCAATTAATAATATACCTACCAATTACTTCCATCTGGGAAGTAACTATAAGTGTTTCCATTTACAGTCATGGAAACTGGCTCGGAGAAGTGAGATCACTTTCAGAGGATGACGATCCATAGGGGTTACAGTCAGGACTGAAACCCAGGTGTGCACAAATGGGGGAAGGAGGGGAATGGTCTTCAAATCGTCTGGTCAACCTCTTTTGGAAAACACTCACTTTTATTTTATAATGTGCAAATCGCAAACTGTAGGACTGGGGTTTCTCTAAGGCTCAATGGGGTCTCAGAGCCCATGACAATCAGAATGCGTCTAGGGCTCTGCAAACCAGACTCTGTTTCCTACAAGAGTGCAACCCTCCACACGTGGGATCTGGAAAACAGCAATCCCTGTAATTGATTATAATTAGATCCAGCCCGGAGTTGCCAACCAGGACTCTGGAACCTAGTTGGAAATGGGGCTTTCGGTTATACTTACTACTTGGTAAGACAGTAGGAATTCTTTTTTTTTTTTTTCCTTTTTCTCCCGTGCCTGATGGAAGCAGTCAGGTGGCAGGCAGGAGACGTGGGGACCCTCTTGCAACACCACCCCTGAGCTGAGTGGTCCCAGGCAACATCCCTTCTAAGCACAGAGCCCCAGGTTCCTTAGCACTTAGGTAAATGTTTGTACTAGGTGATCTCGGAGGTTCCCTCTGCCTCTGAAGTGTTGTAATGGCAAGGCTAAGTATTTAGTGCTAATTATATTTGTTAGGATATGTGTTCTGTATGGCTGGGCTTAGTTTACGTTTTTTTATGAGACAGATGAATGAGGTTAATAAGAATAGATAATTAAAAAAAATACTGGATTCCCAGAAGGCATTTTACTGTGAATTTAATTATGGAAAGTGCTAATTGTATCACTCGGAGACTTGAAAGTTGTCCAATTGCTTCATGCACGAGTAAGGGACAGCTTTTCCTAAGTTAGCCTCAGTTCTAAACTAGCACCAGAGACGCAGAATTGCCACTCTCTAGCGATGGAAAGAAAGAGAATGCCAGTTCATTGGCATACTTGATCTCTTTCTGGGTCTTTGGCAAATTAATGTCTCTATGACAGAAAGGAAATATACATTTTTAATATACTATTATCTAATATACTATTATCCACCTACTCTATGCTCTCACTATAGGGCTGTCACTAGCCCGTATGACTTTTTTGCTACAAATTAGCCAAAGGCACCCTCTTTGGGTGAGTGGGTGGTTGTGCATCTACATGGGTATTATTTGGCAACTGGAACTTGGAATGAATTATAGTCTCTGTTCATGGCCTTGGCTCTTTGTGCAGTGCACGCACTGCCCCACTGAACAAAGGCAGCTGGTCCTAGCTCAATCACTTAAATTCTTTCTACTCCCCCCAGGAAATGGCCTATCTTTATTTTTAAAAAGCCCATGATCACTGCTTTGAAGATAGTTTCACTTGAGATTGCAGACAGAGGGCCTAGAATATCTGAGGGTCTTGGATTAGGAAAGAGAATGACACTTTTGAGAAACAGAGAAAAACCATTGTGGCTAAGATTAGGCAACAAGGGAGGCAAAGTTGGGAGACAAAATCTAGAGATAGAGGTCTTTCTTTAATTTCTAGGCCATTGGCGAGGGACTTCTTCCTGAAAACAGCAGGACTTTGTTGGAAGCATAGAATGATTTAAACAGATCCAACTGGTCGCTCTGTAGAGAATAAATTGTAGGAAGCCTAGGGTGACTTGGGCAAGGGTGACGTTAGAGGAGGAGGAGTGGATTTTAGAGATCTTTTTAAGGTAGAATTACCCAGGAATGGTGATGGGCTGGGGTTGAGGGCTGCGGGGTGAGTCCAAAGGTAGTAATAATTGCTTCCAGGACACTTGGAGGCACCAGGCATGGTTCTAAGTGCTCTGCACGTATTAGTTGATTTAATCTGTGGAGGAGGGACTATTCTTTTCCTCCCTTTATATAGAAGAGGAACTTGAACAGAAAGATTAAGTAACTTGACCCATGTCCCACAGCAGAGTCGGAATGTCAGGCCCAAGAGTCTGAGCTTTAAGTCCTTGCTGTAAACCAGTGGTCCTCCCCCAGGGATGATTTTGCCGCAGGGGACACTTGGCCCTATCTGCTGCATTTATGGCTGCCACAACTCAGGGATGGGGGGGTCCACCTGTCCTCTAAAGGATGGAAGCCATGGCTGCTCCAAATTTCTTATGTCACAGAAAGTCCCCGCAGGAGAGAGGGACAGCCCCCATCTGTCCAGGAGTGCCGAGGTGGGGAGCTCGAGCCCTGACCGCTGTGTTAGACCACCTCTTGGGGATAGTGCCAGGGTTACACCTTAGACCGCTCACTTACCAAGACTAGGTAACTTGTCTTGGTTACTCCAAGGGTTACTCCCTTGAAGGTAACTTCAAGGGAGCTATAAGTTGCTGTCTGGATATACCCAGCCGAAGTCCTCAAAGACACCCAAGAAGAGACCAGCTGAGGACACAGCAGGACGATGACCATCTGTGAACCAGGAGGAGGGCTTTCACCAGATACTAAATCTGATGGCCCCTTGAACTTGACTTCTCAGCCTCCAGAACTCTGAAAAATAAGTGTTTCTTGTTTAAAAAAAAAAAAAAAAAACGACATCCAAGAGAAGGGACAAATGGCTGGATGCCTGCTGGGATCTGACATTGGTTCAAGTAGGTTTCTATTCCTGGCGACTGGACACACCCAAATACTTGCTACATTTTATCTTGCTACGTTTTATCTTGTTTATACCCCACCCTCTTCCAGAAGGGATGTAAAGCTGCTTACAAGGAGAAGTAAACTATAGGCCATACAAGTTAGAATTGGGATGGAAGAAGGCCAGAGCACCGGGTGAAGACAGGGGTTGGAGCCCCCAGCGAGGCCTGAAAGGACCCTAACCGGCTTTCTGGCTGTGCAGGGTTGTTAGTAAGATTTTACTGGACTCGTGTCTCCCTGTCTCTGCTCACCTCCCTGCCTGAGCATCGCCCGTCTCTAGCTGGCGGACCCTTAATCGCATCTCTTAGCCTGTCTATGGATGAGAAGAAAACTGGATGTTCTTACTGTCTTTTAAGTTCCTGCTACATACTGGGGAAGCGATAAGCAGTTGCTCAGAGAAACTCTGGGCATCCAGCTGTGAACAGGACACAACCCTTCCCCTCATGGGGCTGCCTTTCTAAGGGGGAGATCAACCCAAAGGCAGGCATTTGGTGCAGGCGTTCATGGTTTAGATTTTTTAATCAGTTAAATTCATACAATAGCTTCAAGGTGTCATTTATGCTCTAACAAAACAAAAGGAGTCAGGAAAGAAGGATGAGGACTGCGTCAGATGGTGTGGTCAGGGGGCTGTTCTGAGGAGATGATGGAGCCCTGTGCCCTGAAGGAGCCCCCGGCACAGAGTGAGTGTGGGCTGTTCCAGGCCCAGGGAACAGCATGGGTGGATAGCCCTGCGTGGAAAGAGCCCTGGCCTTTGAGAAACCCAAAGGGAGGCCTGAAGCAGGACAAGGGAGGTGAGGCCGGGAGGCAGGAAAGTAGGAAAATGGGCCAGGCTTTAGAAGGCAGAAGAAAGGGTATGGGTTTTATTCCAAGTGCAGAAGGGAGCTATACCCAAGGACTGTGGGTAAAGACCTAACTTTCCCAGCCTCCTTCATAGAAGTGGTCATGTGACTGAAGCTGGCCACTAGAATGCAAGCTGAGGTGTATAGCTTTGAAAGGATGGAGTGGCCCCATCCTTGCTGCTCTATGGGATGCAGACTCAATGGCTGGAGCACCAGCACCATCTTGGACTTGGAGGCACCCTTGAAAATGGAGGCAAGGGGTGGAGATGCCACGAGGTAGGCAGAGCTTGGATTCTGACACCATTGAGCTACCACACCAGTCTTGGGTAGCCTAGTGCTGGATGCTTCTAGGGAAAAGAGAAATGACTGTCTTATTGAAGACACGGTTAGTGTGTGAGGTATCCAGCTGAACCTAACCCTAATTGATGAGGGGTTTCAATAAGGAAGGACATGGTTCTCTTTATCATATAAGAATAGTCCCTTGGACTATTGTGTGGAGAATGGACTAAAGGAAATAGCATGGAGGCAGAGAGATGGGGCAGAGTCTGCTGCACCTGTCCAGGCAAACGTGTGAATGAATGTATGGATGAGTGAATGAATGGCCCGGTGTTGCCTGCTTTCTCATCCTCCCTGACAATCTACTTTCCTTTACCTTTCTGTTGCATTAGCTTAAAGGCTACTTGAGCTGCTATAAATGAATATCGGCTGGATAGTTCTAGAAACTGACAAGTCTAAGATCAAGGTAGATGAAGTTCTTGGTAAAGGCCCTGTTCCTCCATGGCTGAGAGAGCGAGCTCTCATAGCTCCTCCTCTTCTTAAAGGGACACTCATCCCATCACCCCCCCCACACCTCTGACCCTCATCTAAACCTACCTATCTCTCATGGCCCCACCTCCAGATACCCTCACACTGGGGATCAGGGCTTACAAATTATGGGGAGGGCGAGGCTGAATTTTCACTTTCACAACAGAATACCACTTCTGACACCTGTGGTCACCGAGTGTGGGGGCTACGGCATTCCCTACAGCAAGCCATTCTGCAGCATCAGCTGAGGACCCCAAAACTTAACTCGATTCTGGCACGATCTACGTGCGGATGGCGTCGGGTCCCACAGAGTGAGGCTTCAGTCCAAAAGGCTGCTCCCCCTCACTTCAGACGCCCATGGCAAGTAGTAGGTCCCCAGGTTACTCACAACTTCTGTCCAACTTGGCTACACACTGGGGATTTTTACCACCTCTTCCTCAGGTTACATCCATTTGCCACAGATCTCGGGAAGACACTTGCTTACATGTACCCGTTGATTAAAGGAAATGATAAAGGATACAGATGACTTGCCAGATCGGGGACACATGGGGCAAGGTCTGGGAGGGTCCCACGCACGGGAGCTTCTGTCCTCATGGAGCTGGGGTGCGTCCCCTCCCCGGTACACGGATGTGCTCACCAACCGGGAAGTTCTCTGAACCTTGTACATTGGAGATTTTTGTAGAGGCTTCCTCACGTAGGCACGGTAGGTTCGTAACTGCATTTTCAGCCCTTCTTCCTTCTCAGGAGAATGGGGAGGGCTGAAAATTCCAAGATTCTAACCATGGCTCAGTCTTTCTGGTTGCCAGCCCCCATCCCGGAACCCCACCCAGAGTCACCTTATTAGAACTAAAAGATGCTCCTATCAGCCGACAAGTTACAAGGGTCCCAAGAGCGGGGCACCTGGGTGGCTCAGCAGGTTAAAGCCTCTGCCTTAGACTCAGGTCATGATCTCAGGGTTCTGGAATTGAGCCCCGCATTGGGCTCTCTGCTCAATGGGGAGCCTGCTTCCCCCTCTCTCTCTGCCTGCCTCTCTGCCTACTTGTAATCTCTCTCTCTCTCTCTCTCTGTCAAATAAATAAAGAAATAAAATCTTAAAAACAACAAAACAAAACCCAAGGATCTCAAGAGCTCTGTGCTAGGAACAGGATAAAAAGGCCCATATGTATTTTCTATTACCTCACAGAGTGTGCCATCATTAATTCTATAACATATGCTGATCGTATTTCCTTCCTTTTTCCCTTCCTGATCCCCAAGTTCACCAGTAAGTTCACCAGAAGGAAGAAACTGGGAATGTCCCAGCCAACCCCATCCCCCAGCACCTGTTTGAAGATTTTACCTTCCCTTCCACAGAAGGAAAAGTTCCCTCAGACAAGAGAGAGGAGGGGAAGAGGCACCTCTTTGAGTATTAACCTTGGAAGGGTCCTTCAGGGTCATTGAATCCCCACTTTACAGATGGGGAAACTGATGCCCAGAAAAGGAAGGGACTTGCTCGTGGCCACACAGTGTGTCAGGAGGACGGAAGTCATACAAGGTAGAAGCTGGAAGAGGGTATAAAAACCATAAACCTCCCCACCCCCACATTTAGAGAAGGGGAAACCAAGGCTCAGAGCCGGGAGATAGTGACAGCTAGGACAAGAGCTCGGGACAGGGTCACTGTCATAGTGTGCAACCAGGGCAGCCCCACAGAGCCTGCACTTGGGTCTTAGTGCTCTGCGCTCATGTCTGGAAATTCTCAGTTCCTGTATCTTTAAATCTGTGTTTCAGCAGTGAAATCTATTGGGGCGGCAGAGCCTGCACCTCTGCACCAAGGGTCTAGGGTCAGGAGCTTTGGTGCCTCCCACTGCCTGTCCAGTCGGGATCTCAGCCCCCCACCGCTGCCCCGGCATCCCATGCCTGGCCCCGTCGACCGCTGCCCACTCCTCCAGCCCCGTCCCCACTGCAGGCAGCAGCAGGGGCCTGCGCGCACAGCCGCCAGCACCTTGGGGCAGGCTCCCTAGCCATCCCGCCGGAGGCTGGCAGCTCCGTGGCATTCCCTGTGCAGCCCCGCAGGGCTGAGCCTCTCCCCCGTCTGATTCGGGAATCCAGGGCATCCCGACAGGGAAGCTGCAATATTTGGGGTTACCTGTCCATTGTGGGTTGGGACAAAGGGCCTCTAGGAAAGCAGGGTGCCTTGTTCTACTTCCCTATATTCCCCCAGGTACTTGATGGTCATCAAGAGAGAGTCCACAAAAGGAAAAAAACCTTATATTTTCACAGCACCTCTTTGCTACTTTGTGAACAAGGGGCCCTGCATTTCTCTTTGCAGTGGGACCTCCGTGCTCTGGGACCTCCAGTTAGGTGGCAGGTGCCGACTCGGGACTTCTGATGGCACCTTCCATCAGCTTCCAGCTCTGACTGGGCAACGCTAGCTTTTTTTTGGTCAACCTACTGTGCTCCAGGCCCTGTGCTCAGCACTTTTCCTCCATTATCTATTTGGAGGCTTCCAAGAACGCAGTGAGATGCGGACTCGGTACCTCGCAGACCCAATGGTATACAGTAGACTCATGTTAAAGGGGAGGAAGGGGAGGCACGAACAGGCTAAACATGCCTCAGTCCCACAGCTGATGAGCGGCTAAGGCAGGCTTCCTACCCAGGCAGCTTGTCCCCTTGCCCTCCCCTAATCTGTGGCCGGTGGGGGAGGGAGGAGGAAGGAGGGAGGAGGAAGGCAAGGTGGCTAGGAGCTAGCTCAGGCTGCCTCTCTTCCCCGCTGTGCAGGGGCCTGTGTTCCTTCCCCCTCACCCCGGGCCCTCCGAAGGGAGGAGACCACGTGGTCCAGATCGCTGTGTAACCAGGCAACCGTTCCAAGATGCTGCTTTTCCTTCCTGTTCCTTCTGCCTTATTCAATATCTGCCAGGCGGGCCGGGCTCCTGGGAGCCTCCAGAAAGACATCGTTAAGAAATAAGGCTGCCTGGGGAGGCCTGCGGGGATATCTAATATTCATCTCTCTGAACCCTATACCCCAAAGTCTTGAACTTGCCTGTTCAGGATTCTCAGAGAACGGTGGGAATCCAGATTGCTTGGGATTGGATCTTGATGGATAGGGTATGGGGAAGGGGGGGGGTGGCCAGGGGGACACTTGGTGTCATGTTACATTGGACCCTCCGCTGCTCCCCATCCCCCCACTCCCTTGTTTCCCCTGGATGGAGGTTCAAATACCTCGCTCTAAGAAAAGCTCAAAGATTAGAAATCTGCCTTCTGCTCACGCAGTTCTTGCCATCTGCAATCAGGTGCAAGGTGAAGGGCACGGCCAGGCTTTGTTGAGCTCCTGTTCTATTCCCTGTGCCAGACACCAGGGAAAGAAAAATGAGCAAGTCAGACCCCATTCCAATTTCACAGATGGAAAAACAAAGGCTCAGACAGGCGGAAAGAAGCTGAATCTAGCTGATGACAGCTTCTGCTCCTGCCTCAAGTAATGCTGCTTTTACTGGAAGAAAGGAATGGAGGAGTCCTCTGGGTCAGGGGACACTGATGAACACGGTGACAGTGTCTCTTCCCGGGCCACACAGCTTGCTTGGCTGCAAGGTTATTAGGAATTACTTGAGCTGTTCTTGGATTCGGTAACCGTTGGGAGCTCCAAACCTTCGGTTCTCGGAAGCCCACTGCATTATGCCGGTGTGACGTCAGCATGCTGACGTCAGCCTGTGACGTCACTGTATCCAGCGCAGTCATTCGCTGGTAGCGGCAGCATAATGGAGTAGACACTCCTTCCTGCCTCTTAAGAGTGGGGAATTGGGGACAATTATTTCATCTCTTAGGGTTTCAGTTTCCTTCTCTGTAAACTGGGGTTGATAATAATACTTACCTCATAGGATTCTTGTGAGGATTAAATCAGATCATTTATGTTCTGTGTTGAATGAAATGTTGAATATTATTTGTGTCAAGCTTTTTAAAAAATATTTTATTTATTTGAGAGAGAGAGAGAGAGAGAACATGAAGGAGAGGGGCAAAGGGAGAGGGAGATACAGACTCCCTACTGAGCAGAGAGCTAACATGGGGCATGATCCAAGGACCCCAGGATCAAGCCCTGAGCCAACTGAGTCTCCCAGGTGCCCCAATTTGTGTCTTACTTTTATCACAGATACTTTCAAATCCTCAACCAGATAAAGATAGGACTTGTATCATATTTTTTATTTCTTTATTGGTATCCCAAAAGCATAGGACAATGTGTGTAAAATAGTAGATACTCAACAATAAATGTTTTTTCAGGTTCTGGAATTTTGGAAAATTTAGAATCAAGGCAAACACCAAAATGGTAGACAAAGCTGTAGTTCTCTTTTAGCCAAGACTGAACTTGAGCCATTGTATGTCCAGCCTCCTCTTCCTTCCCTTGTCCCTCCCCAAACCTCCAGCCCTCTC
Organism: Nasua narica; assembly: GCA_028533885.1. NCBI lineage: Eukaryota > Metazoa > Chordata > Mammalia > Carnivora > Procyonidae > Nasua > Nasua narica. The sequence goes on along the minus strand of CM052799.1, from coordinate 27,656,351 downwards.
TCAGGGGAACACTAGAGTCCTGCCATTTCTTCTGTGATGTGAATTTAGCATCAGGGTGGCTCTCTTCCCAGGGGCACTTGCATTCATAGTCTTCTCTGCAATTGTGGAAATACTTCCATCAAAAAGAGGAGGTGGACCAGGGTGGACAGCTCCTCACAGAGCTCAGGGAATGAGGCTGAGACTGGCTGGCTATCCCCTAACCTAGACATCTAGGCTCTATTTCCCAGCTTCCCTTGCAGTCAAGAATGACCATGTGACTGAGTTCTGGCCTGTGAATATTGGTGCAAATGATGTGCACCACTGCCAACTCTGACCCATCAAATTCGCCATGCACTATCCCTTGCCCAGCCATGATGGGGGGGGGGGGGAGTCTTCCTCCCCTCTCCCACATCAGAAGCACTGATTTAGGACTTGACCAGAGAGATGAACTTCTAGCATGGTAAAGCCATTGAGTTTGAGGAGGGAGGTGGTTGCCTATTACAGCATCTAGTGTTACCTTAGCTAATACAGTCACAAGGCAGGTGGCCGCAAAGGGGAGTTGAGTCCGCTGCCCCCTGGTATTGCATATGTAGGCCAAGGCAGGCTGTGCAGGAAGTGGGACAGGGCCTAGGTTCTGCCTTCCTCATTTCCTACCTGTGCTTTTCTTCCAAAGGCTCTGAGCAAGCTACTTTAAAAAAAAAAAAATCTTTAAAGTTGAGACACCCATCATTGCTTGATCATTCTCGTCTAAAGAGATTCTGGGAGAATCAGAGAGCTGGAAAGTAGGGCAAGGGTTCTTTGATTTCAGCTCAGTTTTTTATTTTTGCCTTGGCTAAGAGTTTAGAGTTAAAAATTCCCTGAGGGAAGAGTTCTTCAAGCTCTCCCTTTGCTGCCTGCCTCTCCTTCCTTCCCTCCCTCCTTCCCTCCCTCCCTCCTCTTAGTGGGAATGTGGAAGCAGGCCTCCTGGAATCCCAGCTGGTTCCACCACTTTTAGCGTCTGACCTCAGCCCAGGGTCTCTTTCTCCCAGGGGTCTTCATCCCCACAGCTGTAGACTGAAGATGATGCCATCCGCCTTGCCAGGTCCTTGTGGCTTAGAGATAGGATGTTGAAAGACCAGCCCCAGGGGGACAAGAGGCAGACAAGAGGCCAGTGTGACTGGATCAGGGAGAGGCCCCAAGCTAGAAGGGGCCACATCCTGCCTGGCAGGCCACAGGATAGAAGATGAATTTTTAAAGCATATATCCCAGTGTGATGAGAAGTCATTTGAATAGGGAGCTTGTGTTCCAAGTTTGTTTGGTTTTTTTTTACAGTACTGGTTTTCTAAGTGTGCTCCCCAGACCAGCAGCATCCGGATCACCTTGGAACTTGTGAGAACGAGAAATCCTCAGGGCCACCCCTGACCTACTGAACAGAAACTTCGGGGGCAGCGGGGGGCGGGGGCACTCAGCAGTCTGGGTTCTAACAAGCCTTCCAGGTGATGCTGATACTTCCGGTTGGGACGGGAAGCTCAGGGGTTCTCGGGTTCTCAATCCTGGCTGCACATAAGAATCATCCAGGAGCTTTAATGAGCTCTGAATGTATGAACTATATATGAACCAAGACTCCAGGACTCTGACATTCTTAGTCTGGGGTTGGCACCTCGGCATTGGTAGCTCATTAAAGCCCCCCTCCCCACCCTCCTCACCCCCCGCCAGGGCATTCCAGCAGTTCTGTGGCCAGGATCACGGTTCTAGTTGCTGGTGTAGCCTGGGCTGGTGGGAGAAGCGTGAAGATGAAAGCAGACCGAGTAGGAGGCTGATAAATTGGCCCAGGTGAGCAATGCTGGTGCCTTAGACTGAGATGGTAACAGAGAATGTGGGGGGGCATGAATAGATGCTACTATTTGTAAGAGGAAAAAAGACCAACAGGACTTTTAGATGGTTAGGATCCAGGGACAGAGGGTGGGGCTTCATTCAGCCTGGGATGGAAGGTAACACCAGTGTGAGCCTGGGAGCATGGGTTGGACACGGAGAATGGGGACCTAACGAGGTACACCTTCTCTGTCTGCTTGGCAGTTAAGGCAGCAAAGATCACAGTGAAGTCAGCAAGTACTGAGTTTCTCCTGAGTGATAAGAGGAGCTACCACGTGAAAGAACCTTTTTCTTTTTTTCCCTGAATGCTCTGTTTTATAGCCAAGTTGTTCCAGAACACTGGGGATAGGCAGCGGCAGGGACCACCCGGCAGAGTGATGTATCCAGGAGTGACCAGCAGGGGGCGCGCCAGACTCGGAAATGTGCATTTCAGGGTGTTTTCCAACTTAACTGGGAGAAAGGGATTCACTCTGGAAATAATCATCATATCTACATCTCCGTACCTAAACAGCTACTATGTAGCCGATACTGTGTTAAGTGCTTTAGGTGTGCAGTCTCATTTAATCCTCAGAGCGCTACAAGGTGGGTGCTGTAAACATCCCCACTTTACATATACTTAGAGTAGATATGTGACTTGGCCAATATCACCCAGCTAGATGGTGGCAAAACTGGGTTGGCCTTCTAGCCTGTCTGATCCCGAAGGCATGTGGCCATTTGTCTGTCATAAGGGCCAAAATACCCACCAGCTCTTTCTGAGTTCTGATGGGGCTTCAGCTCACTCTGGGGAGAGATGCCTTTGGAAGGTGACATCCCCCGGATGAGCAAAGCTTTTGAAATCAAACTCCCGTGGTTCTGCAACTCACTTGCTGTGTGGTGGTGAGGAAGTTGCTTAGCGTCTCTGTGCTCAAGTTTCTTTATCCCTAAAATGAGGTGAGACGATGCTCAATTAATGGCAGCTTTTCTGTCTACAGCAGTTTCACAGGGCGTAGAAAGGGCTCTGGTTGTCTGAGAACTGTGCTTTCTGTGATGATGGAAATGCTCCGTATCTCCATTGTGCAATCGGGTAGCCTCTAGCCACATGTGCTCCTGGGCCACTGACATGCTGCTACCACCAAATTCAAGGGCTGACCTTTTCATTTTATTCAACTATGATAAATTTAAATAAACACGTGTGGCTGGTGGCTACTGTGTTGGACAATGCGGGTCTAAAATATATCTGAGCTCCAGGTCTGTGCATCCTCAAAAACCCCTTGGGCATTGGATAAAATAAGCCATGTTCAACCTCTGGAACCTGGCAAACAGCAGATGCTGGGTGAATGGGAGTTTGTCAGAAAGAAAGAAAAGAAGGGAAATCAACCAGCAGAGCCGCGGTCTGCATTTGATGAATTTTGTTAAACCGTGGGCCTGAGCTCTCGGACTTCCTCGTGGCAAACCTCCCAGTCAAGCCAGACCCCTTTAGACATTTCTTCAAGATGGATTTAGTGGGGATAAAGAAAAAAAAAACCTGTGTTCTAGTTAATCATGTACATATTCAGAATGAATGCTCTTCATGTCTTCTCTGACTCAAGAAATACTTTTTCTCTTTTTGGTGCCCATCACTTTGGTTTTCTCTTGCAGTATTAAAAACCAGACAACTCTGGGATGACTGACTCTCGGTTTCGGCTCAGGTTGTGATCTCAGAGTCATGAGATCAAGCTCCATCGCGGGCTCCACGTTCAGTATGCGGTCTGCTTGAGATTCTCTCCCTCTCCCTCTGCCCCTCTCCATCTCTCTCTCTCTCTCTCTCTCTCAAATAAATAAATAAATCTTAAAAAAAAAAAAAACAAAGGACAACTTCTTAGAAAGTTTTTTAAAGGCTTAAAATGTCAATTAAATTACTGGTCTCCAGGAAACAGCACTATGTCACGCATTTCTCAGTTCTAAAGTTTCGTTATTTGGCCTTCGCCCTTAAGTAGTGGTCATTTGGCAAACCCCAAGATTCGGCAGTTGTGTCTTGCAGCTCATAAAAGCTGTTGGCAACAGTTCCCTCCAGAAATAGGTCAGTGTTGGTGGCTACTGTCATTTGTTTCTACCCAAGAGTAACTTCCACTCGGACAGTTTTAGGACCAATTTGCTTTCCAGCCAGTTAACCTGAGTTAACGGCCCCCGTGTTTCCAGTGCATTCTTGAGATGCAGAGTTCCTTGCAGACTGACGCTCGGGGCTGCAGGCTGTGACCTCGTGTGCTATGAAGCCCCTGCTATCCAGACCACCCTGTCTGCTCCCAGGGCTGGCTCCACTCTCCTCAGCTGCCTGGCACATCCCGTCCTCCTTCCTTACCATCCTGGAAAGGCGTACTTTCTGGGCGCTCTAACTTGGCACATGGCTCCTTGAACAGGACCTATGGTTCTAAGCAACAAGTGGCCCATGTAAGGAGTCACATCTCTTTCCTAACATTTCCTTTCATTACTCGTCAAAGCCCCCAAGGAACAAAGAGAATTCTTTGCCACAATGACATATTCCACCATTTTTAAAACTTTAAAATTGAGTTGTAAGTGCCATAGAACATTAGATTAGTTTCAGGCGTACAACATAATGATTCGATATTTGTTTATACTCCAAGATGATCGCTACAATAAGTCCAATTAACGTCCATAATGACAATAGTTTTTTTTTTCCCCCTGTATCACTCTTCTTCTGTCTTTCCTTTTCATTTCTGAACAGAGATCCTTCCCAGCTGTGTCTCCGAAATCCCTTGGTCCCCTGGGAATGTGGTTCACCATGAATAAAGAGGCTTCCTTCTTTTTTTTTTTTTTAAATGGAATTAATTTTACATGCAAGTCAGCTGAAAATTATCTTTATGACATATTTTTTTTAAAGATTTTTATTTATTTATTAGAGAGCGAGAGACTGAGAATGAGAGGGGAGAAGGTCAGAGGGAGAAGCAGACTTCCCGCAGAGCCGGGAGTCCGATATGAGACTCGATCCCGGGACTCCGGGATCATGACCTGAGCCGAAGGCAGTTGCTTAACCAACTGAGCTACCCAGGCGCCCAAGAGGCTTCCTTCTTGATTGTGCCATTGAGTGAGGGGAGGTGGGTCTTTGGGTCTGCCTCCTTACCCACCACTCTTGTCACCTCCGTATGTCCTCATAGGTCCCCAGATGGTTGGATGTCCTTTACCAAAATAGCTACTTCCAGCATTCTAGCAACCCAATTAGCTCTTAACACACCTGCGGTAAGACACTGTGTTAGATGCTATCAATTAGGTAAACATTCGCAGGGCTCAGAGAACCTGCAGCAACCACAAAGTGCTTCACCCGGGTCTTAGCCACCCCGCTGTGGGGATGGCCATTCCCACCAGTGGCTGAGTGTGGGTTTCCAGGCTATGGTGTAGCTCCTTCAGATCAGAGCCAATTTGCAACCTTAGCTCTCTCCTACCCCTCCGCCAGTCCTTCTCTGCTCATTCCTCTACACCTGTCTCTAGGTAGAAGTGCTGCCTCCATCTTTTGGATGGGGCATCTGGGTGCCCACTCAGACCCCCTGCTCTGCCTGGTGGCCTATCACAGGGTATCCTTGACTTTCGGGGTTCAGGTGGGGTCTGCCAATGCAGAGCCTGCAGAGTGGAGAGAAGGGAAAGAGGAGGGGTAGGGATTTCCTTGGCCCTTCCTTTCAAGGACACTTCAGCCAGGCTCTGTCCCCTCCCTCATCCCTTCAGCTCTAGGGATGTGACTCTTAGATGCTCTTAGCCCTGGGTTTTTGCACTTGTCCTTCTGCTCCTCTGCCCTTGCTGCACTCGAAATAACCCCTTCCTAAGTCAGCCTTCCTCCAATTGTCCTCGCCTGAGTGTGCTGAGTCCCTGATTGACATACCTTCCTTTGGCGTGTACGTGCATTCGGGCTTTGATATATTCATACTCCTGGTTGCTCAGTGAGCCTCCACCTCCCCCAAACATTGCTTGGGTTCAAGATGTTTGCTAATTGTTCCCAAAGCCTAATTTCTCAATTCTAGTCTCTTTCATCTGTCCTCCGTCTCTCCATCCCCAGAACCCGAGATCATGACCTCAGCCGAAGGCAGAGGCTTTAACCCACTGAGCCACCCAGGCGCCCCTAACCGCCAGATTCTTAACCGAGGTTTCTAAAGACCTTCTTTCTTGCCCTTCCAGATGGTGGATGTCTCCCCACTCCTCCAGCACTACCCATGATCCTGAGGTGACCTTTTGATTTCTGGTCTTTAAAGACGTCCTTAATTTCCATGGACCCAATGTAGTCTGAGAGCAAACTGCTACCTAATTCTTATTTAGAGTTTGCCTATTCCTCACAGTTACTGGTAAAGAATAGCAAAAAAGGTGCCTTAAAATTATATTTTTATTTTTAGTATCTTCTGTGAAGTCCTGGATATTCAGAATGCCTCAGAGGGAGGCCTGGAGGCCAGGAATCTTTTCTTACAGAGGAGATGGGCCCAGCAGGAGGGAGGATTTGATACCAGTTCTAACAACCTGGCAGAGCAGAAAAGTACAAAGTGCTTGACACGGGAAGGCCGGGAAGGCCGTGTGAGTATCTGGGGTTTTGCAGTGAGTGGGTCTGATCAGGATTGTAGGGGAAACAGTTGAGACCAACGGTTAGCTCAGAGATTTAGGAAGCTCCGTGGCTATAAATTCTCCATTGCATTTCTGATCCATTGACAATTTTGAAGTGTTGATTATGTGATTTTTTTTACCGCTAAGCTCCTGAGAATTGGAGGAAAGAGATTAGGTAGGAGACGTGTGCGGAATTCACCGAGAAAGAGTTGAGGATACAGTTACAACACCTCCGTGGCCCGCATGCATTTTCTTGATGCTTTGTTTATTTCGTAATTTTTATTTTCTCTCGAGTCCCCCAAAATAGCAGCTTATGCACATTTGTCTTCCCATCTAATTTCGCTTTAACAGTGGTTGGGAAAACACAACCAGATGCTTTCTTTTAAACAAAAAAAATCCACATATTGACATCAATGTCAAAACTAGCAGTCAGTCTCCTTTTAGAAAATTACTTTTTCAGTTCAGTTAATAATTAAATTGACCCAGCCACCTCTTAAATTCTAGGATCATGTGGGGAGGGGGGTTGCTGAACCCTGACCTGGCCTCGGGGAAATCAGCCTGCTAAACTGCTCTTTCTTGCAGTTCCCTGGAGAAGTATGCTCTAAGCCAGTTTTCCTATTTAAACAATTAAACGTTAATTACCTAAGTCAGATATGAATAGATTCTCCTTTAAAAAACTTAGCATGTCACAGATGAGGCTACAGTTGCCGTGGGCCACTCCTGATGATGATCTTGACCCTGTTTACTGGAAGTTACAAGTTTGGAGTGTATCTTTCTAGAACTTTTACTTTGTGTTTTCCTGCATACCTAGGTACACAGAGAAAGTAAGTAGCCCTGTTTTGTGTTTTTCTCACAGACCATTTTGTCCTTGATTCCTTGCAGTCTTGCTTTTCCTGGACCCCAAAGACCCACCTGAATAACCCAATGGATGTATTTCACTTCCATTCCTTCCAAGGAGTAGGGAATTAACTTATGTCCTTATACGTTAAAGGATTACTTCTTAATAAAGAAGAATTAATTAATTGAAGAAAATTACATCTTAATATGGTAGAGGCTAATTTATTTAATTTCAGTTTATTGATTATAATTTGTAATTATAACTCATTGATCCTAAAGAGAAAATTAAGGGAAAAAATTTCCTCTAGGATGTTCATAGAACTCATGTTAGAAAGATCTGAGATGATATCCATACTTCCAAGTTTAAGAAAGGAAATGAAGCATAGGGAAAGCATCAGGATTGGACCTCTGTGTTCTGGTCTACCAGAATCTTCCCTATGTCATACTCACATAGTCCTAGAACTTGGTTGGTGGGGAGCACAAAGAACCAAGGAAAAACTCCTTGAAGGAATAGTGCAGTGAATTAAATACCCAACCAACACAAGACTCACCTTTCCTTTTTCTTTTAAAACTAAGTCATGGAAGGTAGAGGATACCAGATTCTACCTTATATTCCCCTTTAGATTGTAATAAAACAATTATTTTCTGTATTCATCCCATCTCTTTATACTGCCCTGCTCCTCGAGCCACCCTATCTCAGCTGTGTTCTCTTCCCTGAATCCATCTTGGTATTCAGTAACTTTCTGTTTTTAATTTCTTCATAGCAAAGCCGATTACCAATGTTGATTATGCTTATTCTGCCAGGGATCGAATGCAGAGCTTTCCATACATTTTCCAATTTATCGCCTCAGAACACTGTATGAAGTTGGTACCATTATTCTCCCCATTTACAGATGAGAAAACTGAGGCTCGGAGAGCATAGGAACCCCAGCCACAGCCCCTTCGCAGCAAGTGATGGCCTTAGAATCCAACTTCACTTACTCCTTAACTTTGACGCTCACACTCTCAACTCAACCCTGTACAACCACATGTTCAGTTACTTTTTAAAGTAAACAAGAAGAAATATTCACAGTAGAATGGAAAGAGCAAGTAGGAGACTCTTAACAGGTTCTGGCAAAGTCCTATATGCAGTAGGAGCTCAGTGAATGTTTGAAATCAAAATGAAATGATCTGAAGACTAAATAACTTAATATGTATAAAGCACCTAGAAGTGTGTCTGGAACCTACTAAGTTCTAAGTGAGTATTAGATGTTATTAATTTGTGGGGCTGTGTCCATGTTTATGCCCCTGAAGATACCTCAAAGGCAAGACATTTCTCGTCCGGCGTTCAACATCATGGAGGCCAGTGATACTCGAGACAATTTAGAGACTGCCCTGAAATATCATTCCAAGAAACTAGAGGGCTTGGGCTTGCTAACAAACCCGTCTGGGACATTCTAGCAGTGGGAACAAGGCCCTTAGGAGAGAAGGTTTGGAATTCTTGATTATTACTAAGGTTTGGAATTAGGGACCTTCTCCCCCATTGTATTTCCTTTTCTATAGGGCACAGCCACTGTTACTACTTTATTCCTGGATGCTTACACCTTCTTCTGCTTGTCCTTTGCTCTATTACCTTTTCGTGTATTTGAAATGTTGGTCATTGTTTAGCCTGTATTTGAAATGTTGAAATGTTGGTTATTGTTTGCCCCACTCCTGGGGCAACCTGCACACACCTGGCTAAGGAGGCAACGAACCACATGATCCACCCCCTACCTTCCCCAGCCTTGAGGACTCAGGTAGGATGAGCATTTGACCTTCAAGGTCATCATGTCCTGTGGAGACTGGCCACCAGCTGTGTCACATGCAAGATAAGGAAGCAGATGGAAAAGCCTAAGTGGGACAAAGACTTGGCCTATGTTTTGGGTTTCCAGTTCTTGTGCCCGGGGCCCCTCGCTAAACTCTGTCTCCCATTCCTGATTCCACAACTGATTTTCCTTTTCTTTTCTTTTCTTCTTTTTTTTTTCTTCCTTACTTGAGTTAAATTGAGCAAGCTTTGTGTTATGTGGACCTAGACAACCTTTTACTAGAATTCTTCCTAATCGGGTAATTAAACTCTTCGAGGCCATGGTCCCCATGTGCCTCTCAAAGTGTAAGATGCTCTCTAGTACCTTGTAAGCATTCAGTATTTGTTTCTTGATAATGGAGATTTTATGGAGTGGATGTTATCGGGATCTGTAGATTTGGATGACACTGTTTTCTTGAGGGAAAGGGGCCACATGGCAATAAAAGAAATTTTTCATTTGTTCATCCAAAGACATTTATTCTACAGAACAGCAATGGAGAGAATAAGGTCCAAGTTCTGCCCTTAGAAGCCTCCCGGTCAGGCAGGGGAGATGCCATTACCAGCAGGTAAATTGCAATTTGATTGGTTAGTGAGATCTCAGTGAAGTGTTCCTTGTCTTGTAAGCACTGTGATTGTTGGTCATTCTGGCAAACTCCAATGACTCTGGCAAACTCAGAGGTGAACACCGGCTCTCTCACTAGCCAGTGCCTACCCGAGGGCCTGGGATTGAGCCCGCAATCTCCTGCCGATGGATAAGTGTCCCTTACCCCATCTCATTCCCATGTAGAATTCCTTCATTCATTCCAGCCTGCTAGTCATGTCTCGATTCGAGATTGGTTCCCATCGTCTCTGCTAAGCATGTGGAGAATTTTTTTATGAAATCCCAGAATGTCTTCTAATGGTCTTTCCCAGAATTCACAATAAGCTAGAGGATGCTCAGAGTCCAAGTGTTTTTCCTCCTTCTTGTTCTCCCCTCCTTTGGTAAACCAGGTTGGCATTGTGGCTACAATCCTTTTACGCAGCCCAATTTGAAAACTCATTGTATTTCTCATGGGAAAGGTCCAAACCTCTATCACTAATTAAAAGATTTATTGAAATAATTGTTAGGAATTATTGAATGATTAAAGTCATCTTTTAGCATGTCCTTTTGAGTGTCAGCCACATGCCATCGCTCAGGGTACGGAATAGTGAAAAGAAAGTACACCCAGTCTGCACCTATTGTCTCGCTCTTGGAGGCCAGTGGGCAAGACGATGTTCAACAGACAGTTACACAGACGATAGGACAAATGACATTGTCATATGTGGTGCGAAAGAATATGACCAAGTCAGATGAGGGCATATAACAGAAGGGACAATGGATTTGGGTGTCTAAGAGGTGTCCCAAAGTCACACTGAGGCTGAGCCCTCCCTGGGAATGAGGTGAAGAAGGAGGGGAGAGCTGTTTGGATTTAGGGAAGAATGGGTCCCGAGGCTCCAAGCAGGGAGAAATAGCCCGAATAATTCGGTGGCATCAAGTTGTCACCTTTCAGAAAACAAATGTTCTGTTTTAACCAAAATAACCGGCTGATGGGTGAGAAACCCACAATCAAACTGAATGCCTCAGTTGTCACTGAATTAGAAACCGTTTGACATCAAGATGTTTAAAAATCTGCGCAGCAATTCTGACATAATTCCACCCTGCCTCCCGCCCTCTCCCTCCCTCCCTGGGGGGCAGAACTTCACACAACCCCAGGAGCCCAGAGGATCCTTGCGATGGAAGAGCCACCGAGGCCTGAAGATTCCTGGTTTACCTTTGTGAACCACTGGCCTCCCTGACTTGGTGGAGACAAAGAGCAAAACACCCCAAGTACAAAATTTGGGCGGAAATAAGCAGCACTGTCAGTCAAGCCTGAAAACGACAGCTGAAAACTGCCTCTTGCTGTTCCTTTTGATTCGTGACTCTTTCTTCACCATCCCACCACCATCATCATCTTTATCATCACCTTCCTCACCGCCACCACCACCATCATCACCATCATCTTCATCACCATTGTCATTACCACCCCCTCCATCATCAACACTGTTATGGTCCCATCACCATTATCACCATCATCACCGTCATCTTCATCACCACCCCCACTGTCACCATCATCATCCTCTTCGTCACCACAACCCCCCACCATCACCGTCATCACCGTCATCTTCATCACCACCCCCACCATCACCAGGGTGGTAACAGCAGTTAACACTTAGCCATGATCTTGGGGCCAAGCACTGTGCTGAAATCTGCACATGCCTCATGCCATTTAATCCCAACAATACCCCATAAGGTGGGAACTGTTAGTTTGAACAATGTGAAATTGTCAATATTCAACCAATCTGTGACCTGTGAAAGTGATCATTTCGTCTGGTTGAACCAGTGGGTTTGTGAAAGTTGTGTGTGTCTTTATAACCGCAGAATGGCTGAGCTGAGATTCCCACCCAGAAGTGTATTGTTCCAAAGGGGCTGTGCTCTATTGCTGACTGTGAGAGGGAGGGAGGAAGGAAATAAATAGCACAAAGAGCCTTTCTTTTCTCGTCCCCTGTCCTAGTTCTCTGCTCTGTGTGTCTCGTGGGTTAGGAGAGGAAAGAAAAATCAGAAGATGCTGGAGGCTGAAGATACTCCAACAAGTCTTACCTTCTTCACTCTGCTGTCCCATCCCTTGCCCTGACCCCAGCTAAAACTAATTTTTTGCATGAAAGATCATCACAGATGTGTGCTACCAAAGAGTACAGGGGAGTGGTGACCGCAGGCGCGGCCAGACTCAGGTCCTCAAACAATGCTGGTAAAGACCTGTCTCTGGACCACCCAGGTCACCTGGCCATTCCAGGCCCATATGCCAGCCTAACACCCCCACCAGAGAGGGAGAGATGAAGGGGATGGGTGGGGATGAGTGGGAGGAGACAGAAGAAAATGGAGAGGGAGAGAGAGAGAGGGACTGCTTTTTCAGTACCTCCAACAAAATCCTAGCGAAGACTCCCCTTGGTTTGTGTGTGTCACAGGTCCACACACAGGTCAGGGACCGTCACAGCTCTTACCAGCGTCCGTATGTGTGTTCTTAACTCTTTCTCGTAACAGCCCTATGGCGTCAGGCTGTTATTATCATTCCATTTTGTAGAGGGGAAGACTGAGGCAGAGAAATGACCAGGCAAGTGGCCCAAGGGCACACCTTAGTAAATTCTGGCCCCACCATGCTGAGCGCCTCTCTGACGAAGGTCATGGACAGTAGGGATTGGCAACCAAGAGTCTGATGCCTACCCTTGCAAGGGAAGCAAGGGGTCGGAACCAGCTGTATGGGGCCGGTTTCCCCTCAGCAGCCTGGGCTGAGGGCAGGGGAGCAGATTCCTCAGAGGACACCCGGGTGCTCTTACTCCGGAGAAGAGAAGTGATTGGGTGCTGGGCAGAGGAAACAGCTGCCCTCGACAATGAGACCGTAGAGAAGTTTTTACAGAGAGGATATTTTTCTCTCCGATCTGATGTTGGGCCCCAATTTCAAAGAACAGGAGGCTATAAAAAGGTCAAAGGAAGGAAGCACTAATTAAGAGGTCCCTGTGGGTGCTCGGGTCACAAAGAACAAAGAGTCCTAGTTAGGGAGGCTTGCAGGCCTGTGATGACTCCCAGGGCTGGGGCAGGGTGGGGGGGCAGGGCAGAGGTTCAGCTCAAGGACCCTCAATGGGGGATGGGAACTCGCTGACTTCTTTCTCATTTGTCAAATGGTGATAAAGTACTGACCTCTCAGGTTTTCTGACAAGATCGGATGTCCTAAATATGGCGATTCGCTCGCCCAGTGCTTGGCCCATGGCGTAAATGGTGAAGCTATACTCAATGATGTCGCAAAGGCTATTCAAATATTAGCATCTTTGTGACCCTCTTAGGCCAAAATTCTCCTTTCTGCCTGTGAAATCTTTGGTTTATTTTTGTAGGATCACAAGAGCAAGGGCTTTTTATAGTACCTATGATCGCAGAAGCCCCATGGCGCTTTCCCAGAACTCATATTGTCCTAAGATCCGGGATGGCCGGTGTGCCTAACATCAGCGTGGCCTACTCTGGTATCCTTTGTTCCTGTCAGATGCTGGAGAAACAAGAGCCCTTATAGTCCTTTGGTCCAGAGCGGTCGGATGGCCGTGTCCTTCAGTACCCCCTTTATCCTGATTGGCTGCCTCGGCACCGTGTAAAAGGCCCCATAACCCATGTCCAGCGGCCTCTGGCAGGCAATCTAGGCGCCGCCTCCAGAACTCACTTGCTTTATCTTGTTTGCTCTTTGAATCTTGCCCCTTCTCATTTAGACTTGACGCCATAGACTTTCTGAGTTTCCTGACTGATACAGATAGGTCAGGAGTCTTTGTTGCAAAGGACAGAAACCCAGTTGAGACAGACTTAAACAATTATATAGTTGAAAAGTCAGGACTCGGCAGGATTCGGGGACTTCAACAATGTTATCCCACCTCAGTCCCCGCGTCTTGACTTTGCTCTCCTTCCTGTTGGTTTCACCCAGGCCGGCTTGTCCCAGCAGGTGCCAAATCAGCCACCAAGGCAGCTTGTGACGTGGGATTGATCGCATGAATGTGTCCAGGCCTTCACCCCTCTCACGGGCCTGCTCGTTGCCGGAGACATGGCGGTTTTTCCCACGGGACGTGGAACATGTCTGCCACCCCACAGACGCTGGGCATGGCTGTGAGACCAATTTTGGCCAAAGGAATATGGTTGGAAATGACAATCTGTTCTGAGCCTAGCCCTTAGGAATTACCTGTCTCTGTTTGCCTTTCTCTTGTGGCTTCTGGAATCCCCAGGAGAATACACCCCAGGTAGCCTGCTGGTCCCAGAGGAACAAAAGACACATAGAGTAGAATTGCCCACTGACCACAGAGGCTAATACACAGGCCATCCGTGGGATCAGTGTTCATTCTTGTGGGCCACTGAACTGGGCGCAGGTCCGTTACGTAGACTTAGTGTGGCCACGGTTGAGGGCACACAAGCCGTTTTCCCAACAACCTCCATCAAGAGAGAGCTTTTCTGTTCTGATCATTCCAACAGAAATTTTAAGATTGATTTAAATTGGCCAGACTTTGGTCTCCTCCAAGTACTGGGAGGCAGGGGAAAGAGAAGCATCTGGAATCAAGACATAAGGGCTGGGGTGCCTGGGTGGCTCAGTGGGTTAAAGCCTCTGCCTTCGGCTCAGGTCATGATCTCAGGGTCCTGGGATCGGGCCCCGCATGGGGCTCTCTGCTCGGCAGGGAGACTGCTTCCCCCTCTCTGCCTGCCTCTCTGCCTACTTGTGATCTCTTTCTCTCTGTCAAATAAATACATAAAACCTTAAAAAAAAAAAAGACATAAGGGCTGTAAGCACCACAGGAAGATCATGGTGCTTTTACCAGAAGAAAGCAGGCAGAATGACTGATTCTCATTACACCCGTGTCCCATGGGCCCATAAAAACCAGGAACTGGCCTTGCTCATGTCTATGCCTGAAGTGTAGGGTAGAACTCAACTGAACCTAAGACCAGTCACCAGTGAGCCAGGGCGGGAGGCCCAGTGCATAGTGTGGGCTATACTACTGACCTTGGAAAGTCCTAGCCCTGAACTTCTTTCTCTTTCCAGGCCAGAATGGGTAAGGAGGCTTTAGCCAACTGGCAGGCTACTTACTACTTGGCAACTTGCCTTCCCTTCCCCACAATGTCAGCTCAGCTTGGAGGTAAAAAAAAAAGAGTGGCCAGAGTGATTGCTGGGTCCCCACCTGGACCTGATTTAGAACAGTCCTTTCTCCCCAGCCCCCTTCCTCAATTGCGCTCAGGGGCTTTAATCCCCAGTGGGGTTCACGTCCTGCTGCCTCGCCATCTCTGAGAAAGAGTAGACCTGAATTGGAAGCATGGTATAGAATAAAGATAACACCTTTGCCCTGTTCTGTGGGGTCATTAAACTTCCTGCTGAATGTAATTGAAAATGGAGTCGAATTAAAAACTATGGTGGCTATATTTTGCGTTCTTCTGCCAAATCTGACCTTTCTACCTTGACCTTTTGCTGCTCTATTTAGCAGCTGCTATCTTTCAGGAATGCTGCTTGGCTCCAAGATATTCATGGAAAAGGGCAAATTTCTGTCTTGCTTCAACAGTATCGTACCCCAAGGGTACAAGGCAACCTGTGCTTTTTCTCCGGGGTTCCTCCTGTCTAGAAGCATTCGGAGATGTAAAGAGTGGGCTACATTTTCTCTATTCTGGAGTGACCCATCACTCTTGTCCCACTCCACCCACGCACCCTCCTTTATATGCCAGACCTCCCTCTGGAGCTGGGAGACAATGTGGGAGAAGGCCCAGGTGGGGGAAAGCAAATACCATTCAATGTATTCACTCTGATTACACCGTTATGGGACAAGACAATAGCTACTGTGAACACAAGCAGGCAAGGTTCAATGCCGCTTTCTTCCCCTCCTCAATGCAGCTTTGATCCAACCGGGGCTGCCCAGGAGGAATTTCGGTCTAACTGGGGCAGCCCAATCTGGGAACGATGCCTCACTCTGTGGGGGTGGCTCCTTTCATGATCTGGGAGGCTAATCGGGACCACGCTTAGAATGTTCCATGAATGTGGATCGCTAGCGCCCCACCAGCGCACCACACGGCAGCATGCTTAAATTTTTAGCACGTAACCTTGATAAGAGGTCTGACTGCTGGTGCCGTTTTTTTTGAGTTGTCCCTCAGCCTCCCGAGTCACCTTGATTTTGCCATGCTGTATGTAGCCCGAATGGCTATTTCTCCCCGCCAACTGGTGCCGTGCTAGGTTCTGCCACTAGGAGGCACCAGAGGGAAGTTGCAGACTGGGAGGACAGAGAAGGGACTTTATCTTTGCAGTCAGTCCTCACCAGCTTCCTTCTGGCAGAGCAATCTGTTTAAGTCTCTAGCTTTTTTTTTTTCAACAATCCCAGTACCAGACTCTTCATCATTTTTATGCTCCATGATTGACAAAATTCTCCTGCTTAGAAAACAACCACCTATGGGCTTTTAAAACTAGTCCAGCTCTCTGTACACTTTCCACTCACGACAAAAAACCGAAACATCAACAGCTGGTACAACAGGGAGAGGGCTGCATAAAGATCCAATTTCTTCCCGGGTGGTGGGTACAGCTAAGAAGATAAAAAGTGACCTTTAACCTGCGAGAACAGTAATGTAAGATTAATTTGAGGCTTCGAAACTAATGAGTCGGCTCATCCCGGTGCCACAGTCCGTGAATAACACGGTTTTTGCAGAGCCAGCAACCCAGTGATCTCTCTTCCTCAGATGGGGCTTGGGAGGGAGGAAGGAGGAGAAAGAAACTCACTTTTTAAAAATAATCCTCCCTCCCTCAGAGGAGGGAGATGGGCTAGGTCCCTGTAAAGCTGGTATTAGAGGAAAGAAAAAAAAAAGAGCGAATTAGGTACCTTTAATCTGCTTAGCTTTTCACTGTCGACTAGCTGAAGGGCTCAGACAGGCGAGAGTATTGTGAGGTGGTTAAATCCATGAACTTGGAGTTGGACCCCTCGGGGTCCAGGCCTGATCTGTGACTTTCTAGCTGTGTGATCTTGGGCATGTTTTTTAACTTGTGCTTCAGGGAGGTTTGGATTAGATAGCGCATGGAAAACGCTTCTGTGCAGGCTGCGAATCTGGTTATTTTTGCATTTTTGATGACGGCGGAGGGAGGTGGGAGCAACCGGAGAGTGATTTACCCACAGGATGGGAAGTCTGAGGTTTCTGCTTTGACAAGAGGAAATGTCTAGCAGCAGAAGACAAAAGTGGAACCAGGCTGGGGTGAATCAGGGAAACTGGGTTTAGCACCACCCAAGAAAGAACTGTCTTCCAGGGCAGCTGGCAGGCGGTGGGGATGGCTGCCTGGAGGGACAGTGAGCGTCGCATCCCTGGGAGAGTGCAAGCAGAGGCTCTCTGCACTATATGAAAGCATAGGTTAGATTATTTCTCAGGGTCTTTCTCCCTCTTCATGTCTGGCTCTTCCATTTGCTAATGGTGTTGCCTGAGCTCACGCTACCTCCCAGAGCCCGGGTGTTAGTGGCTTCCTTTTTAGCGATCTCTGTCCCTTTCCCCTTTCCTCCTTCTTGCCAACAGACTGACTGCTCTTGATGGGCCAGGCACTGGGCCAGGATCTGGGGATCCCACCAGGAAGACAGTGGCAGATAGACACGCGAACTTGTAGTGAGGGAGATGGATAAACAGAACATGATAAAGCAGATGCACTGATAGTGTTATGCGGTGAGGACTCCGGGAGCCTGGACGAGGTGGTGCAGTCACCCGAGGGTGTGAGTATATGCAGTGGAAGAAGCAAGAAAAGAGGGCAAGAAACAGCGTGGTGTGCGGGGAACCACACAGAGGCAGTGAATGCTGGCAGGGTGCGCATCGTGCAGGGATAGTGATGGCAGAGGAGAGACAGAAGGCAGAGGCTAGGGGATGGAGATCACCATCTTCCATGCTAAGCAACATGAACTTATGTCCCATCAATCAGGAGGTGCAGTGGCTGATCTAAATAGTTCCTGGCATGCTCAGGTCTCCGTGTGAAAGCGAACTCTCTGGAGCCTGTGTGGAGGATGGGTTAGGAAGAGGCAAAGCCGGACCACAGCTGGCAGATGGTGCAAGTCAGCAGGTCATCTGAGCCAGAAGCGATGGACGAGGCCACCAGCCAGGTGTCTGTGGAAGCTGCAAGACAATCCAATGTTGGGATGGCCAGGGAAGCTCCCAGGAAAGCAGGAGCTGCTCCCCCAATGACAAGGGTCATGAGAATTATGATCACTCTATAAAACTTTGGTTTGGGGGGGGCATTGTAGAAATTGGGTCCCCCATCACTTCCCCAGGCAGTGACAGTGAAATTTGTGCATGTGGTCCAATCCAAGATACACAGTCCTTGTGCTCAGCAAGAGCCTTTAAAAAGGTAATGATACCACTGACTTGAGAAATAACTTTGCAGATGCTTCTGGGATACAAAGTTTTCTGTTCCAAGACAGGATTTTGGTGCTGCTGGGAGGGATTGGAGGAGAGAAGCACAAGATTAGATTCCATACAGGCAGACTAAGAGGGTAGATGATACTCTTTGAATAAAACTTCTAATGGATTTGGCACAAGAGGGCACTGGAGATGGGCCCAAATGTCTCACATTTGCTCAACTCTTTTGCAGACAGCTTGGAATTTACCAGCATTACTTTTTTTTCTTCCACCAGAGTATTTTAGATCTTGTAGATGTGCCCTGAAATGCCTCATCTCAGGGAGGGTGAGAAGAGCCTCTCTTAAGCAAGTGTGGTGTCTGCTTCTAGGGCTGTTTATGGCAGAGCTGGAAACTGTCTTTGAAATTAACAATAGATGTGCATAAATCTTCTGCAGTTACCTAGCAACTAATACAAGACAGCACAGAGGTTCACAGGCTGGGTGGAGGTAAGCCCATTTTAGGAATACCTGGGATCATTTCCATGTTATTTGAGGGATTGTGGGGAGGGAAAGAAAGAAGATTAATGGGACTAATGAAATGTTTGAGTTTCTTTCTTTTTGTTTATTTGACGAAAATGGAATCAGATCCTAAAAATCTTTCCTAAATCTCTGGGGTTTCTAGCAACAGTGAGGATTTACGAAAACTAGGTAATTTCAGGGAGCCCCTTCCAAAGCTACATTTTTGGTTGTAAAACGGGCTGTGTGACCACATGTATAAAATGAAAGGTTGGATGAGGGGAACTGTACAGTTTCATCCACGTTACTAGGATGTATGTGGTGATAGGGTTTTTAGGGTTCTGTTTCATTCAATCAAAGGTACGTATTCGGAGTCGAAGTAGATTCTTAAAAAGGAAAGGATGTTGAAATAATGTCAAGAGGCACGTGACTTAAGGAACATACACATATACATACATACACATATTACATATATTTCTGATGGGTATATATGTGTGCGTATTTTTTTATTTATAAAAATTAGTTTACACATTAAGGCTTGGGTTACGAATGCAACGCTACAGGGCCTGGCAGGCGACTCGGATGAGTTCCGTGCCCAGAAGCCACGTGAGCCAGAAGGCTGGACAGCTGCTGGGTAGCCCCAGCTGAATGCAGCCATAGGAGCGTGGGGCTTAGAGCTGCCAGATCTTCAGATTTTTCCCAAAGCCAGAAACCCAGCATTTGTGCTGAATCTCTTATTTTAAAAATATTGACAGCTAATTCCAAGTTTTAAAAAACATCGTGTGGGCTCAACCCAGCAAGTCTGCCTGAAAGCAAAAGTTCCGAACATGTGGTTCTCTTTTTTTAAAATGGCACGGTTTCTCACGACCCACTTTATCTGCAGGGAGGTAGATGAGCGTGCACAGGCCGCTGGCAGACGAGGTTCACGGGCAGCCTCCTACAGACTGTGCCGGGGCCCGCTCCCATCTGCCAGGAGCAGAATCCTCCCAAGGGGTAGGTATTATTAAGCAAGGAGTCGTGACCCCTGTTTCAAAGATGAGGGTACTGAGGCTCACACCCATCAAAGTCACAGTGCAGATGAGTGCTAGAGCCCGGATTCCAGTCCCATCTTTCGGACTCTAACGCTGCCTGCTCATAGGGGGTTGACTCATCTGAAAGGGAAGGAGAAAGGACTTTTTTGTTTGGGGGTAGCTTTTTTTTTTTTTAGGAAAAAACGTTTTAACAGAATGTCTCTGAAGAAGCATTAGGAAACTATATTCATTTGCTGGAACTGCCGTAAGAGAGTGCCACGAAGCAGGTGGCTTCAAGAACAGAAATGTGTTCTCTCCTGATTCCAGAGGCTAGAAGTCCAAGATCAAAGTGTCGGCAGGGTTAGTTTGTTCTCAATTCTTTCTTCCCGGCTTGTAGGTGACCGTCTTCTCCCTGTGTCTTCACGTGCTCTTGGCATGTGTCCTGTATGACTGTGTCCTTAACACGAAGAGGAGATCAGAACACACACCCATTGCCTTAGGACTCACTGCATGACCTCATTTTACTTTATTCGCCGCTTCAAAGAGTCTGTCTCCAAATACAGTCACGTTCCGAGGAGCGGAGGGTTAGAGCTTCCACGCAGGGAAGCAGGGTAGACACAATTCAGCCCCTAACACACGCCATCCATTTTTCTTTTCTTCTTCCGCCCCGTTAGCGTTATTCCTGATGGAGGGACAAAAGGTTTCCTGAGCCCGGGAACCGGAGCATAAGGCAGGGCGGTGGCGCACCTGAGGGGATGTGCTTCTCTTGTAACCGAAGTCGGCTGACACAGCAGCTTGTCTGCTGCTGCAAACCCGGGAGGACGAGCCTCGTACACTCGAACCAGGTAACCCGTTCCCAAGACACAGCTTCAGCGTTTGAGAATAAATAAAACAGGAGATGTTTAGCAGTGCCACTGTTTTCCTTGGCATCACGGGCTGTATCTTTGTGCCTTGATTTAAAATAATTTTGATATAGACAGGGGTGCCTGGGTGGCTCAGTCATTAAGCATCTGCCTTCAGCTCGGGTCAGGATCCCAGGATCCCGGGGTCCTGGGATCGAGCCCCGCATCGGGCTCCCTGCTCAACAGGAAGCAGGCTTCTCCCTTTCCCACTCCAGCTGCTTGGGTTCCCCCTCTTGCTGTGTCTCTCTCTGTCAAATAAATAAATTAAATCTTTAAAAATAAATAAATAAAAATAAAGTAAATAATAAAATAATATTGATAGGATCAAGTTGCATTGCCCATCATATCGAAGGCTGGAAACAATCTCACTGGCCCACGATGGGGTTTATAGGATCCTCTGCAGCCTTTGGGAACTATAGTGCAAAAAAATATTCACAATGTGAGAAAATTCTCAGGAGAGATGAAGTGGGAAGAAGAGGTTACAAAGAAGTATGTACAGCTTGATTCCAATTTTTTGAAAACAGTTTATTACATGTACATATAGATCGATATAATCTGGAAAGGTATACCCCAAAATATTTAAGACAGCTCTCTCCCCGTGATGGAACTATACATATTTTAAGTTTTTCTTCTGTTTCTCTAAGTATTTCATGTTTTCTGCAATAATAGATATTATTTCTGCAATCAGTGGGAAAATATTAAAAATTATAATCCCCAATTTACACACTCAGCTTACAGGAAAATCACCCTAACTTAGCCTTGTTCATAAGAAGCTCCCTTATGGCTTCTCACGTGGGACTGCATTTATACAATATGTAGTTTACTTGCTATTTTCCAGATACCAGCTGTCAGCCACAATTACCTGGATTCTGGAAGAATTTTTGTGGCAGGCCTGAAAACCTCTTGTCTCTTTTTTTGCCCATCCAACTCTCCTTTCTCATGAAAAAGATGTTTGGGCATAAATTCAGAGGAGTGGTGCCCATAGATGTGGATGAAGGGCACTAAAATAGGTAAGTGCAATAGTTTAATGCACTTAAAGGATCATCTAAGGGGACCCAAAAAGAAGCAGGATGTAACTTCATAGTGACTTCGTTCATTCTATTTCTCTTTATTTGAGAGATCCCTTGGATATACTTCCTTTTCAATAGAATGTGTTCTAATTGGCTAAGGATCCCTGCGATGTATGCTTTTACGAAGGAGAGGTCTGTGGGGGGTACTGCTGGAAGAGGCAACACTGGTCACCTTGTCCAACTCTTGACATCATTGGTTCCCGGACCTCGGAATACCCTGGAGAGATCTTGTAAAGGGCCAGTCCCTCACACTATTACAAAAATGGAAGTCACTTGGGACTTTGGATTGGGTGAGGTCCAATTCTTTTGATGTTCAGGCAGGCAGGTTGGAGAACCCTTCCGCTACATGGGTCATGAATTTCTCCCTGCAGCCTCACAATAGATGGTTACATGAAGACTTCTAGAGAAGGAGAATTTTCTACCTCACGAGCTATGACTACTATAATTCTCTTTTGCATATAACTTGGATTCCTCTGACGAGTTCAGAGGTTAAAAATGGAGTCACTTGGCTCATAAAACCCAATAAAAATCCCCAAATCCCAATCTTCTTGTAGAGTCACATCTTCCAATCAAAAGTAATTACAATGGTAACTTAGGGCTTTAATTGCACCTCCCAAAGAATGTTTTAAGTGGTCCAGTTTATAACTCGTGGGAGCATTTCTCCAAACCCTAGCATTTCCCTTTCCTTCTTAATTCCTGTACCTCTTCGTTGTAGCGGAGCTTTTCATTCACCACCTCATAGCCAAGTCTGTCCGAGGGCAGCCCCCATGCTCTTTCAGGCTCCTTTCTACCTCTGTTCATTCTAAGCAAGGCGCTGTGTAATTTACCTCTCTTGCTGTTTCCTCTCTGACTGCGCTCGCTCTCTCTCTCTCTCCCCTTCTCTCCCTCTCTCTC
>CM052799.1:27616027-27633505 GCA_028533885.1 Nasua narica | reverse complement strand
AGGAAGAGAATCTTCAAGCAGACCCGCACTCCCCGTCCCCCCCCCCCTCCCCCCGACACTGGGCACAGAGACCAATGCGGAGCTTGATTTCACAACCCATAAGATTGACCCTGAGCTGAAACCAAGATTCAGACGCTTAACCAACTGAGCCCCCAGGCACTCCTGCCTTCCTACTCCTTATCCAATCCTGTTGTAGTCATCTTTCTTTCGACCACAGACCTATGGAGCTTCCATTACACACCATGCACAATGAGGCATGTTACATGCTTTATCCCATGTAATCCCCTGACAACCTCGTAAGAGAACCTCATAATAGTAGTATTATTCCCATTTTTCAGATGAGAAAACCAAGGAAGGCTCAGAAAGATTAAGTCACATTTTCAGGGATTCTTAGCTAGTAAAAGGCAGAACCAAGACCACAATCCCAGCAAAACGTCTTCAAAGCCTGTCCCCTTTAACCACTCAGCCATAATCCTCCCACATAAGCCCCTATACACTTCATAGAAGTTTTTATGACACCGCCTCAAAGTATGCATTTCTCCCCAGAGATCACCCCCCATGGCTCTCCCCTACACAAGGCAGGTAGAACCTTTTGATCTCAAAATGCCCGAGGCTCTGGGAATCATCACTCCCTCTGTCCACGGGGAATTCCCTCTGGGGTTCTCATCAATGGCGGAGTTAAAGGATAACCTTACAGCTTCCTGAACCAACAGACCACAAAATAACACATTTATGAGATTCCCCCTCATGCCACGAACCTTAAACAATAGAAGCATAAGGAGAGATGACAACCTTTCAACAGAATCTGAGTACCACTTTCCGGATTACAGACAAATAAAATGTATTTTAAAAAAGAAAAGGATGACTGACATCGATGCTCTGTGTTTTCTCACTATTCGTCGGGTACAAATTGTCACTCGGGGTGATTAAACAAGAATTAATTACAAGGTTGCTGTAAGCTTACAAGCTAAGACGTTTCAAATTCCAGCCCGGAGAACACATAAATATACGCACGTTTTTCAATAGCAGGGGTGGAAATCGGCACCGTGTACTTGGAGGACAATGTGACGAGAGCTTCACATGGCCCTGTTATAGCACCAGAAAAGCTATTATCATATGGTCTATAACCAGGAGCGATGGAAGACAACCAGAGTGGCCATGAGCAGAGAATTTTCAATTCACTGATAACCCATACACCGGATTCTAACAAACATATTATATTAGGTTCGATCTTTCTGCTCTTTATATAGTGACATGCAAAGATGTCCAGGAAAAACTTCTAGTTCTTAAAGTACGCTACAGAAGACCATATAGGATGTATATTTTCTCTAAAATCTTATCAAGAAATACTAATTTGAGTGAATGTGAGGACATAAAAACCAAGCCATAAGCAACAGACCTCGAGATGTCGAGCTGTGGGGTCAAGCAGACTTTCCGCACAGGGCCACGTGGTCCATTCTCCCAGTTTCCTGGGCCACGAGGGCTGTCTCAGCTACCAGACAGCCCTCCTGTATTGCAAACAGCGACTGCAAAAGCCACTAGAGAGGATACTAAAGGAAGGGGCATGGCTGTGTCCCATCAAAACTCTAGTTATGAAAGTAAAATGTAAATTTTATATCATTTCTATGTGCCACAAAATGTTATTCTTCTTTTGATTTTTTTTTCCCCCCAACCACTTAAAAATAGGAGAACTCTTCTTGGCTAGTAGGCTCCACAAAGCCAGATAGCAGCTTGGTTTTGTCCCACTCACTGTGGTCTGCTGACCCCTGCTCTCAAAGGTGTAATTAAGGGTTTGCTTCCGTGTGCTGTATAAGTTTTCTCTGTGTATGTCTGTGTGCGGGTGTGGGATTTTAAGATACTTTACAATAGCCACGCCTTATTTCGAAATCAGAGACAATCATATGGACAAACTAATAGGTTTCCTCAAGAGAAAAGTCCTATGAAGGTGCTGAAGCTTCCATCAAGAATATTATCAAATGCCAAGGACGTAAAGTGAGCCGAACAGCAATCTCCTGAGCTGCTAAGGATCCTTCCCTACTTTGAGGATTCCAGGCATACATCTTGGGTGCACACACACACACACACACACACACACACACACCCCATCTCCTTTCACGCCCCCCACCCCCGACTTTTCTTGGCACGTCAACTGACCGAGACAGAGTGTTTTTCCTCCCCAAGCAAAATAATCGTTGGGAACCCAATTCTTAGCCAAATTACAATCCACTCAAGGAAACCAGGCCGGCATCTCCCCAGATCGCCACCCGAGTCATCAATCAACACAACTGCCCAGGCAACTAAGATGCTCCTCGAGGCAGTCTTGGCTGACCCAGTGAGCGCGGCCTCTGGGGCGGCTGCCTGGGGCCAGAGCATCCTGCCTCGAAAGGCCACCAGTTGTCCAGGGACAAACCGCTCTGCATAATTAAAACCACCTCACAAAACTACCACGGGTCTGAGCTTTCCACGTCAGCAGCTCTTGAAAGTGCAACTCCAGGAGGCTTGTTCTAAAAGCCCGCCTTTTAATACTCCAGTCGAATCTACATTTATCAGCAAAGCTGAACCGTTAAAGGGATTACAAGGAGCTTAGAATCCACTGGCGGTACATTGATCTGGTCTTGCAAGCCTCATCTCCACATGCCCTTTAGAAATGGCTTTGGTCTATTTCCTGGTTCTTCGGTTGTCTTTGATTTCTGCACCAATTTCGTCCAGGGTGGAGAGGAGGTCTCCTCTAGCTCTAATTCCAAAAGGTTCTCAGATTCCTTTCTTCTAAAACCAAGAGACACTATTTGCATATTCCCCTAAACTGTGGTATAGTCCAGGGATTGGCATTCTCTCTAAACGGCGAGACAGTAAATGTTTTTGGCGTTGCAGGCCAAATGATCTCTGTTACAAATACTGAACTCTATCACTGTAGCCAGAAAACAGCCATAGACAGTGTGTAAACAAACGCATCTGACTTTGTTCAGATAGCTATTTATGGGCACTGAAATTTGAATTTCATATAATTTTCCTAGGTCATGAAATATCCTTAATTTTTTTCCAACCATTTTTTAAAATTTTTTCAAAAACATTTTATTTTAGAGAGAGAGAGAGAGAGCTCAGGGGAAGGAGGAGAGGAAGAGGGACAAGCAGACGCCGCGCTGAGCTCAGAGCCTGATGCGGGGCTCAATCTCATGACCCTGAGATCATGACCTGAGCCGTAACCAGCAGTCGGATGCTCAACCGACTGAGCCATCCAGGTCCCTCATTTTTTTCTAACCATTAAAAAAATGTTAAAACCATATATGGCCCATAAACCACACAAAACAGGTAAAGGGTCAGATTCGGCCAGCAGGACTTAACTTGCTGACCCCTGGTCCAGACTGTCGCTATTCAAAGTGTGTTCCCTGAACCCGCAGCATCGGCATCACCCATCACCCGGGAGCTTCTTAGAAATGCAGAATCTCAGGCCCCTGCCTCTGTCCCCTTCAGTCGGAATCTGCATTTGAATACGATGCCCTGGGAATTCACATGCAAGCCAAGTTGGAAAAGTCCTGGTCCAGACACAGACGAGGCTGGAATACCATCGACTAGCTGGCTATAGAATCTAGGCAACTGACCCCAAGACTTCGTTTCCTTCTCTATTAAAACAGGTATAAATAGTGGCCCCATCTCCAAGGACTGCTGTCAGGGAAAGACAAGAAAGATATAAAGCGCTTGCCTGGCTTTGTCAGTGCTTTCAGAATGGTAGCTACTGTTACGGAAGTGTCCTATTTTTTAAGATCATTTTTTGAGAGGGGCGCCTGGGTGGCTCAGTGGGTTAAAGCCTCTGCCTTCAGCTCAGGTCATGATCTCAGGGTCCTGTAATCGAGCCCCGCATTGGGCTCTCTGCTCAGCGGGGAGCCTGCTTCCTCCTCTCTCTCTCTGCCTGCCTCTCTGCCTGCTTGTGATCTCTCTCTGTCAAATAAATAAATAAAATCTTAAAAAAAAAAGATCATTTTTTGAGAGAGGCGCATGCTTATTTAGCCTTTATAAACTCCAGTCGCTTCCGGTATGGGACAGGGCGCCCACGTATCTGAGGAGGTCCTTCAGTGCCACTGGAATGTCAGAGCGGACTGCAGGCCAAGGTCACGCCCATCCGAAGAGAGTCCGCTCCTCCGCTGCCAGGTAGCAAAGGACGCTCCGCGCTATCACATCGTGGCATTTTCAAAGAGAAGCTGGAAACCTGGATTCAAACGTTATAAAAAGCCCTCTTACTTAACACACTCCGCAGACCAAAGAAAATCCACCTGTGGGTCGGATGTGACCAGAGAGCCCTCTGCCTTACAGGAGACCTAACAGGAAGCATTAAGTCACAAGAAAACGAACCAGGGTCTTAGAGCTCCATTCCAGCTCATTCTCCCTTGCCGGGAGACCTGGGACAGACTATTTAACAACTCGGAGCCTCAGTTTCCTCACCAGGGCAATCCCCACATGTACTGGGGAGAGTTGGGTGAGGACGAACTAGGAGTGGATATCGGATGTGGAGGTCGAGCTCGGAACAGGGTAAGCGCCCACCTCCATCCTGGCTGATGTTTTGACATTATTATTACTACTTTATTCGTCAGAGCCTAGACATTCACAGGGCAAATCTTCCCCGGGAACAAGGGCTATCTTTCTCTCCCTGCTCAGACTGGTTGCAAACAAGCAAGCTCAATGAACCCCTGCTGAGCTCGCTGTCTCACAGTACAGGAAGAGCTTAGTTATTAATGATTTTGTTCTGGCCATGGTCCATGAAGATGCCTTAAGGTTCCTCTGAATGCAAATTCCCTCTGAGGCCCTGCCACAGCGGGGTTGGCCCTAGGCTACCTTGAGGTGCTGCTTCTTTGTGGCCGGGTCGCCTGCGGGGGCCACAGTGCTGACCTCTGTTCCCCAGCTGCCCGAGATCAGGTGGCAGAGCCCTCTGTTCGCCAAAACACGGGAACCCTCCTAGGGTTTGTTTTTGTCTTTAGAAACCCTACAAATCCCCACATTTGCCACCTACAGGTGTGGGCGATAACAGAAATGGGGAAAGAGTATTGTGACTCGGGGACTCTGGGAGCCTTCCACTGCTTCCTTCACACAGAAGGAGCCCCAAAGTACAGAAACAATTTGGCATCCACAGGGTTCGAACTCCCCATTTCTCTCTCTCTCTCTCAGGTGCACACGAATTAGCTGGGGATCGTATTAAAGGTCAGACTCAGATTCAAGAAGTCTAGGGCAGGGTCTGTGATTTTGCATTTCTAGCAAGTTCCCGGGAGATGGTGATCCAGCTGGTTCCTGCTGCAGGTTTGAATCAACAGGGCTCCTCCTCTTCATCTAGGTCTCTGCTCAAATGTCAACTCCTCCGAGAGTCCTTTCCCGACCAGCTTATCTAAAATGTAATTATTTGTTGAATGAGGGCAGGAATCCTGTCTGGTGTGTTCTTTGCTGTATCCCCAGCACCCGCAGAAAGCCGGGCCCGAAGCAGGCACTCAAATATTTATTGGGCAGAGAGATGCCACTTCGACAGCGGAGGGAAATGAAACTTGGGGAGCCCAAGCCATTTGCTGAAACCCAAAGCCAGAGCAAGACAATGGGCTGGCTCTGGACTTCAAAGCCTTAGCTCTCTCCACCACACCAGAGGAGGAAGCAAAATTTGTTTACAACACGCTTCCTCCCCTAGAACCTTCGTTAGTACCTTTCAGCTGGACCCAGGGCCACCATTCTGTTCTGCTTTGGGGGAGATACCTGCTGATGGGCAGTGGGCCGGAGGGGACCGCGTGGAAGCAGATACTGGAGGAGAGGCCATTCGGGAATGTTTAGGGTGCCTTGATCCGCTGGGGTGAGGGAAATTCTCTCTCTCTTCGGGTCTGGCCAAAAGGAGCCTTTCAGCCTCCCTCAGGCCAGCCTTTTGCTCAGGGCACAAGGGTCTCTCCCCAGGGCTCACAGCCTCCTCCGTCCGAGGAGCAGAAAGTGAGCACCCTGTGGGCTCCAAACTGCCCCAAAAAAGAACATTGTGCTGTGACCCAGGAATGGTTGTCCCTCTTCTCCAAAAGGTCACAGAAAACATGCCCATGGGGGAAAAGGAGGGAGCAAAAGCAAGGAGCTGCTTCCCTTCCAGCAATGGGTGGAAACGCCATAAAAACCTCATTGAGTCCTCATTTCTGCTGCCAATGGGGAAACTGCTTCTGCATGAAAAGCCTGCCTCATGAAAGGGTCTCTTTCCAGAAGAAAGGCTCCGTAATGGGCTGAAAATACAACACTTGTATTCCCGTCACAAAACCAACTGGATTAAAACAGCTGAAGGTTCTCCAAGAAACTGTGGTCATGGAAGTCTAAAGTAACCTAGACACCCAGCAGCCTCAAACCG
This sequence comes from Nasua narica, assembly GCA_028533885.1. Lineage (NCBI taxonomy): Eukaryota > Metazoa > Chordata > Mammalia > Carnivora > Procyonidae > Nasua > Nasua narica. The sequence goes on along the minus strand of CM052799.1, from coordinate 27,627,156 downwards.
GCTGCTGGGGCCTCCTCCCAAGCAGCAGTTGAGAGCAAGCTAAAAAAAAATAATTAACAAATGTAGCCAGTAGTTACCGAGTGCCTGATCCTAGGCCAACAATGGGTTTTCCCTATCTCATTTAACCCCTCCCATAACGCTGTGAGCTGAGCACCAGGATCATTCCCACCCGATGGTTAGGGAAACCAAGAACTGGGGAGACCAAGTGACTTACTGGAGGTCAGAGGTCACGCAGAAGAGAGGAGGAGCGTCGGGCCACAACCCACACACAGAACCACTACCCGACGCCTCTGGTCAGAAGTTGACCCCAAGGCTCCCAAGCAGGGGAGGAGCTGGGAAGCCCTCTCCAGCGCGTGACTCTGCCTCTCCCACCCCCAGCGAGGCCACGAGATCGGAAAGGAAGCAGCGAGCAGTCAGGCCATCCTGGTCTGGGTTTACCAAGTAAGGCTCCTATACCTAGTTCTTGGATCACCTACTTCCTTCCACATTTGGGACATGCAAGGGGCCAGCTCAGACCCCACCGATTTGGGCTACAAAACTGGCAGTGATAGATGCCTCTTTCTGCCCATTCCATATTTATAAGGTCGCCTGGCCTTGCCTCTGACACACAAGTTATTAAATGCTTGGGAGCCACAAGGGCTGTGCTCAGTGCCTTGGAACAAAGGCAAGGAGGTTGCCAGACCCATCAGAGGCAAGAACAAAAGCATTTAATTTCTGAAGGAGCTGGTTGGGAATTTCCTTGTAACGGGGTGCCCAACACACATCACCATTGGGGAGAAAGTGGAGAAGCACGCACGGAGGGGTAAAATGAAATCAAAGCAGGCTTCCCCCACCTTGTGTCCAGAAACCGCCCCCTTCAAAGGGCCATATGAGTGGTAGGGAAAAGGGAAAGATGCACTCATCAAAGACAGAACACGTTTTAGGATGTCAGGGATTATTTTGTCACTGGTTTTTCATTTTCGTGAAGTCGCCAAGAAGGATCCACCCGTTCTCCTTACATCATCCAACTGAGAGCCTGCAAGGCTGCACCCCAACTTTTTCCAACCAAAGCCCCAGCAGCCAGATGCAATGGGAGGGCACCCCGATCCCACATCTCCCAAACATAATCATTCCAATCCAGGCTGGGGCTGCCTGGAAGTCAACATTCACGGCACATTAATAAGAAACATCTGGCCACCGAAGAAGGTTGACACAGCGCAGGCGGGCAGCAGTGGATTTGTGGGTGGGACCCAGAGCTACAGGGGCTGAATTAAAAACACAATTGGGAAACACCAGCTAGTCCAAGGTGTCCTCCACACGCCGCACTGTGGCCCTTGGAGAAACCGCCATGCCCAGGTTGAACTGTTTGGGGCTGATGACTTAGACACACAGAGTGAGGGGAGGAGGGACTCAGAACTCTCCCAGCAGGGAAATGCAGCCTGAGCCCAGCTCTCCTGCATCCCCCAGTGTCTGGCCACCACTTCCACCTTTCGATATTTGTAGCAGATGTAGCCCCAGTCTTAAAGGAACAGCCTTTGCATTCTTTCCATGTGACTTACAAGTGAGGTTTACAAAAGAAGATAAATATAGGCGTTTGTGTGCGCGTGTATATATAGACTTAGATACATGTTTCCCCACTCCCCACCCTCGAATTGTTATGCTTTTAGGAATCGGATTTAAGGCATCCTACCTCCATTTATGCAAGGCGAACCCGGGGCACTGGTCACCACACGCGTTACATGGCTGGCCTCTCTCGAGCCGCCCCAGTCCAGTCAACTTCAAAACAAAAAGACAACACAACCATGTTTCCACCACGGGGACTCCCCCCAAAGCCCCACTGGCGTCCCAGGCAGGACGACCTGCCCCTCCCATCCCACCTTATCAAATTGGCCTCCAATGTCCCTCTCCGTGGTGGGGGACGCGGGGCGGGGCGCTGCCGGCGCCCCAGGGGTGGTCTCCCGCGTGGGGAAGGGCGTGTGGACCCAGGCGGGCTACCTCTGGCGTGGGTACCAAGCCACCAAGAAATGGCCATGGCTGGGGCTTTGTCTCCCCCGGACACCTTGGTCACGGGTTTCTAAGAAACAAAAGCAAGACCTTTCTGTTCCCCAGGGTCCGGGAGAAGCGACCATCGCGCTTTCGCCTTGGGCCATGCTGGTGCTCCCGGGAAGGGGGCAGCACAGGACACCCCAAAAGACAGCCCAAAGTCAAGTCCGCGGCCAGAGCTCCAAGAGGCTGGACGGTGGAGCTTAGATACTGTGATTCGGCTCTGCCTTAAGAGAAAAAGCGAGGGAGGGGGATCTCCCGGGCGCCCCTACACTGTGACACACAGGACCGCGGCTCCGGGTCTCGCCCTCGCCCAGACAGGGTTTCCGGACTTAACCCCTTCCGCGCCTTCCAGCGCTCCCGCGCGCCCCGGACGCGCCCCCGCCCGCGGGGCCGGCTTACCTGGGGCCACAGGTGCGCGGCCGCCGGGTGTAGGGGGCGGGGGGAGCTGGGCAGGGGCGCTCGCGGAGCCCCGGGGACACCCAGAGATCGGCCCCGCTCAGGTAGGGGACACTCACCGAGCGGCTGGAGAGTCTTTTCCGGGAGCTCCGGCTGAACATGGCCGGGCGCCTCCTGCACGCAGCGCCGTCGGTGGGTCCGTCCGCACCGCGGCGGAGAGGGCGGGTCGCCTGGGCGGGCACGCTCTGCGGCCCGTGGCCTGACTGTCTCCGCCTCGCAGCCCCGGGCTCGCTCCAGAGCGCACGCCTCCCCCGCCTCCCTTGCTTGTGCCTCTCGCTCTCCCGCCCGCAGGTCCCTCCCTCTCTCCCGGCATCCCCCCGCCTCCCCGGGTTCGCCCCGCGGTCCGCGGGCTCTTCCCATCCCTCCCCCGCACCGGCTGCGCCTACTTTCTCCCGTCGCCGGCTTCCCCGCCGGCCGGCCGCCGCTACCTCGGGCCCGCACCTGGGCCCGCCCACGAAGGCTCGTCCGTCGCCCTAGCCCAAGTTAGGGCCGGGGCCACTCGAAGGCCGCCTGTCGCTTTGGCCTGGGCAGCGGCTGGAGGTGAAGGGATGGGGGCTTAAGTTTTTTAAATGTAGGCATAATTCACATAAGTAAAATTCACCCCTTGTAGTGTACCATTCTGCCAATTTTGTCAAATTCACACAGACCTATAACAGCCAGCACAATCGAGATCTAGAACGGTCCCCTCACCCTCCAAAATGGACTACTTTAAAAGTTTGTGACATGCCTGGAATGTATTCACCAAGTACTGATAGATGATGATGAGGAGGGGGGTGACAGAAGCCCCTGCCCCCACAGCCCTCCAACACAGCAGAGGCTCACTGAGTACAGGGCAAACTTTGATGCCCCCCCTCCTCCCACCACGTGCCCCTGCTTTTCCCACCACTTGGTAGCTGGTGATCTTCCCGAATTAACTGCTTTTACGATTCTGGCTCCTTATCGATGAAAACAAAGATATAACAAGAGTCCTAATCTCACAGTGTTGTTGAGAGAGGTGAGCCGGCCCAGGTAGGGCTGGTAATAGATGTTATCACAGGCACAGACTAACGGCTCATTAAAGATTAACTGTCACACACGTGCGCGCGCGCGCGCACACACACACACACACACACACACACACACACACACGATTGCAAGTCTGAGTGGTATGGGCCAGGCTGTCCACTCCCCACTGATGTAGGACCTTAAATACCACCTGCCCTGAGAAAACTGATGCCCCATTCTAACATGGCACACGCAGACACTCCCTCCTGCCGCCCATGGTTTACCCTGAAGTGATCTTGTCCACTTGTTTGCCTTCACCCACCCTTGGTCACTTTAGTGGCTCTAGAACCCCCAACTGCACCTGCACAACCTAAGGGCCCCATAAATGTCAAAAGGAGACATTCTTATTGTTGTCAAAAAGATACTTCTCGGGGCTCAGTGTTTTTCTGGGTGAGACAATGAGGCTGACGGCTGAAACTCTGTGTGCTTGGGGTAAGAGCAAATTAGTGGCAAGGCCCGTCTACCTGTACTCCAAATGCAAACGAATGGGTGTGTGTGTGTGTGACCCCGCTTAGATACCTGCTGTGTGTTAGTGTTCCCTGATGAGATCACCAGTGCCCAGAGGTTAAGGCTTGATTTGAGTCCCAGGCCAGAACAAGGGTGAGGCAAGTGCAGAGCGAAATGTACAGGGGACCCAAAAAACTCAAAAATCAGATAAACAATATTTTTATGCATTGTTTTAAAGACTCGTAATTGACGGGAAAAAAAAAAAGTCAACATTTTAAATAAAGACCAGATCCTACCCTGTACTTACCTGTCCCTCCTTCACTCACCTCACCATAATCCTAGCTCTGGAAAAAATATTCCAACGCATACGACCTAAAGGGGAGACTCCTTTGGATTACCTGTAGCTATTTAGCCAAACACCCCGGCACCAGTAGCTGTGTACAGAGAGCAAACGCCACGGCTCATTCATCTCTTTATTTGCACAGGCCTAGCACCGGCTCTGGCTCATTTCAAATGCTTGACAAATGTTTGTTAAATGACTAAGGAGAAGGCAGTCGCTTTGGTGGAGGTGGGGGGCAGGGATGGCGGCAATTAAAACCCCAGGTGTCATCAGTACAGGTGCAGGAGGCTCACCTGGCCTTCTCAGCAGGGCGACCGCGTTCCTGGCTCCGTGCTGCACTGTGCAGGGCCTTCTGAGTGGCAGGTGTGGGTCGGGAGGACCATGTTCTCGCGGTGGATATGGCCTACTTGTATTCTAATTACGAAAACGGTTAGTCAAGGTCAGGTACAAAACCGGTGCATTACAAGTCTCTAGCAGATGGAAGGAGCGGATGCTGAGGAAGCAGCACCTTCTTCAAATTCCCTGGAAGGAAGTATAAGGCCCGGTGGCAATAGGGCTGCCTCTGGATGGACGTGGCTGGTGAAGGATGTTAACAGTAATTGTGCCCTTGGCCTAAGTGGCGTGGGTGAGCTGGGCGTTTCACTTTTGTTTCTCAGTTAAAGAGGAGAGGTCGAGAAGACGTACGTGGTCTCCACGTGTTTGATCAAGCCACAAGCATGAGGCCCAGTTCCGCCTCCCAAACAGAATGCCAAGGGCTCCCCCTGACACCGGCCATTAAAAATCACCCGGGACACGGGGGAGCCTGGGTGACTCTGTCGGTTGGGCATCCAACTCTTGATTTCGCTCGGGTCATGATCTCACGGTTGTGAGATCGAGTTCCGCATCACGTGCTCTTTCTCTCTCTCAAATAAATAAAGTCTTAAGATAAAAAAAAACCCTGAAACTAATGGAACATTGCATGTTAAACATACTTCAGTTTTTTTTAAAAAAAGCAGTGAAACTAAGCAAAAAAAAAAAATTTAAATCACCCCCTGCTGGACGAATCCCCTTTAGCTTATCTCCTCTGAACAGGAGCTAGTTTTCCATGGGCTTTATTACACCTGAGGCTCACATTTGAGAAGCAGTGTTTTACTTCTCTAGTCAACAGGCACTTTATCTTGCTTAGGAAGATAAAGCTTAGTAACCCGGGAAGGAAAACTCATTCTCACTGCCAGCTGTAGGTGAGCAGTACACAATTTTATTTTGCTTTATATCGCTGCATTTACCCTTCACAGACCTCTTTGATGTGTGCTCTTTCCTCATCTCTCAGGCAGTGCCATTACTGATGGAACCTGGAGAAATCCTCGTACATGATTATTGACATGGAAAACGTCTTTGCTATCATACAAAGTGGGAAAACAAAACCAGTAGAGGCTGTCTGGCTTTAATTCGTCTTAAAATAGACATCAGGAGACTGGAAAGAGACACACAAAATAAGTTTTTTTCTTTTTGCCTTTTAAATGTTTTTCCTGTGATAAGCATATGCTCAGTTTATCATCAGAAATGTAAAATTATTAATCTGAATGGAAAATGCCCTTGTTGCCTGAGGTCTTCTGATATCAAATCTGGAACAGGTGTAGCAAGAAGCTATTGGTCTTCCCTTCCTTTGGTCTATGCATGCCTGTCTTCTGTGTTTGGGCTTTTCTATTTTATATGAATCTGAGACTATTAAGCCAGGTGAAGCCTCTGACGTCCTATTTCCACGCACCTGCAGCAAACTTTAGGGATGTGTGCATATAATGCTCCCTAAAATAGGGACTAAAAACAAAGTATCTCAACACGGGCTAACCCAGGTGCACATCTCCTGCTATTAGCTACTCGAAACAATCCTGAGCATTGCAAAGGGGGGAAAATCTCCCTGAACAGGCAGCCAATACTTAGAAGCTCCGTGAAAGCATCCCCTCTTATCAGAAGTCTACAGAGAGTATTTGGAAAAAGCGTGGCAAGCAAGCCATGAGTGGTAAGGGAGTTGGCAAGGGCGACAGGAGAGCTGAATCTCTCAGGGGTGGGATTATAAGGGGGCTTTCCTTTTTCATCCCAATCGACTTTTCTGTAGTCTACACATTTTCTGGTATGAGCATGACACCGACATATATAATCAGAAAAAAAAAATGAAATCAGGAGAGAACTGTAATAAAGAGTATTGGTGGGCTGAGTATTTCACAGTGCGTCATCTTAAATTTATATTCTCATATATGTAAAGCAAAAATATTTGAAATGATAAAAGGTACTATCCTAAACATCCTACCTCTTCGCTTTAAAAATCCTTAGAATTCTGAAGAGCCATTGGCCCAGCTTATCCTAAAAATTAAATTACAAAGAAACCACAAACACATGGTTAAAGAATAATTGTGACAGTACTGTTTCTAAGAGGAAAAAGAAAAATCACAGGTGATCTAAATACTTAACATTAGAGGATCTGTTAAATGAATAATGTGCATCCATTTAATGGAATTCTACTCAGACATTAAAAGTAATGTAGAATGTAGGGAAATTTGTATGAATATTGTTCCATTTGGAAAGCAGGTTGCAAAATGATGATATGGATTCACAATTTGCAAAAGATATTGGGTACCTCTTATGCTTTCAAATACACACACACACACACACACACACACATTTGAATATTGAAAAGTCCTGAGAATACAACAAAAAATAATACAGTTGTTATCACTTATTTTGGGGTGTGGATTTTAAGTGATTCAATAGTGTCCCTTTTGCTCATCTAATTTTTATAAAAATAAACTTGTGTTTCTTGTATAATAAAAAAGGTAAAAAATATATAAAATGTATACATAATTACTTGACTTTTTAAAATTCTAGAACACTAGGTGGTCCTAAGTGATATAATATAGATGATTTTTTTAAATCTATTCTCAATTTCTTCAAGAAGCATGTATTATTTTGAATGAAGGAACACGTCTAAATTTGAAAATATAGTGGGTTTTGAATATGCATATATAGTTGTTTTATAGGACAAATACTATTCTTTCAGAAGGAGAAATTTCAGGTTTCATTTCTTTGCAATTTTCTGTGTTGTTTCCCCCTATGACATATGTGTCTTTTGTAACAACAGAAAAACATTTCTTTTCCCTTCTGTTCCTCCCTTTAACCATACACTTGAGGGCTTTATAATACTGTGTTCCTGGTATTCCCAGTACCCCTATAAAAACACAAAGAAGCAAAGTTGACTTTTTAATAATTCCTTATACTCATGTTGCAGCCTACCATTTCCAAAATAAATTCCTAAGTAACAGGCTGGAACCCCAAGACTCACAGGAAGGACAGAAGAAGACACAAATGCTCACTGAGGTCATGTGATTTGCTCAGTACCTTGCACAGTTGAGATGTGGTTCCAGAAAGAAGCCCAGCTTTGTTGTGCCAGGTTTTCATGGTCGCTTCCTGCCTGTGGGGGACAGCTTTCTATTAAAGCGCTCTTTCTCTCCTTATATGTCTCTCTCTTTCCCTCTCAATCTCCCTCTCTCTCTGTCTCATCCCCCCGCCCCCACATGCACAGAGAAGTGTTCAGCTTCCTCATGTGCCCCAGGCTGAGAGCTGGTTGCATCCAAAGGCCACCTTTTAATTTACCCAGACGTATGTCTGAAGGACCAGCTTAGGTCTGAGGAAACAGCGAGTTCGGGAAGGTGAGTGAACATCCTTCCTCCTTGACTGCCTGCTTCCCTAGATTCCCCCAGCCTCCCTTTCCCCCGCTCACCTCTCAAGGATGCCTCTTTCCTTCAGCACTCAACTTGGAGTTATATCACTTTCCTGCAGTGCCTTCTGTCCAATAAACAGAAAGGAAAAGAAAAGAAAAAAGAGCTTTCTGGCACCCATTTCCCTCCATGGTCCCCGTCGATGCCTGAGAAGCATTGTGCCAAAAAGGTCTGACAGAGAGAGAGGATTCCTGGATGTTGATACCTGATTCTCCTCGGTCCTAACTCCAATCTAAATTCTCTGCCCTGCCCTTCTCAATCTGTCTGTTACTTAATGGCCTCTTTGTCTCACAAAGACACTATGCTTATGCTTTATGACGGTAGAAGGTGAGAGGGCTCACTTGATGGGATTTAAACACTCATGACAACGTAGGTTCCCAATCAGGACACTAGAATGACGGCTGCAGGGTAGAAGGTTGCCTTACAAGAACCCTTCACTCCTGCCCTTCAGCGCTGAGCACTGTAGAAGGAGCAGCGAGTCGCAAACTTGGCTGGACACTAAGAATGACCTGGGAGAACTTTCAAGAATCCCAATGCCTAGGCCACACCCCAGGCCAATTAAATTGGAATCTCTAGGGCCCTGACCTGGAACCAAGCTTTTTTTTTTTTTTTTTTTTTTAGATTTTTATGTATTTGTCAGAGAAGTGGAGAGAGCACGAGCTGGGCAGGGGGGGAGGGAGGAGGAGAAGAGGAAGAAGCAGGCTCCCCGCTGAGCAGGGAGCCCAATGTGGGACTCCATCCCAGGACCCTGGGATCATGATCCGAGCTACAAGCAAGTGCTTAACCAACTGAGCCACCCTGACGTCCCAGGACATGAGCATTTTAAGAACTCCCTAGGTGATTCTAAGATTTAGGCACAAAATAGAGCTCTTGCGTGTGTGATTGTTTAGGCAAGGGCTTCAAAGGGCCAGCGCCCTTGACTATGGTTTGCATCAGCTATGCTTTGTTCTTCCTTCCAGAAGCTGTGCCCCACTCTGAATTTGACAGAATAAATGTTCCAACACTCAGGTAACTGCTCATAGCACACAGGGTTTCCCCCACTATCCAAAAATTCACTTTATGCTGCTTCACTATCACAAAAGACCTACATTAGTACCTGTTGTCCCTAAAGAAATCTGAAGGGGATTTTTGCATTTATGAAATGCTGGCGGGTTCCATAGGTAGTCTCTTCTTTGAGATAGCCAGGGGAAATGTGTCTACCTACTGAGGGTGGGGCCAGGTTTCTAGAGAGACTCATGTTTGCTCTGACTGGGTCTAGGCGCCCCCAGTGTGGAGCATCTAGGACAGGGCCCAACTCTGACCCAAAGGAGTAAAATATTGGGAGGGGGTTGGGACACAGTGATGCAGGAGAATCTCCCCATTGGCTGTGTGCATAGGCATTCCTGGGGAGAGGGAGGTCTAATGAGGATTGTTGTAGATGCGAAGCCATGGTGGATGCAGCCTCCATCCCAAGACAGAGGAATCTTACATAAAACTCAGTATTTGCAGATGCTTGGCACACCTAGATTCTGGAATGGGGCTGAGCTTTGTGTCAAAGCTGGCAAAGGGCCAACTCTGAGCTGGCTTCCGGGGACAAGGAGACAGCCTACCACCTGGACTTCAGAAGTATAAATTCAATCACAGCAAAATTATTTATGTGCATCAGTCGGAATTTGTTGGGCCACCAACAGGAGAGGCTCATGGCCCCTCCCCCACCCCACAGAGACCCACTGGACCGATTACTGGACCAGTAACTGGACAGTTACTGCTACCAGCCAAAGCTGGCTTCTGTGCTCCAATGAGAATCGTTCAATAACCTCCGTGAGCCCAGATGACAATCAAATCCCCAATGCTGATGAAAGAAAATGAGCTTCTGATTCCCAGAAACGGCAATGGATTTCACAAACAAATGGCTTCAAAGGCTTAGAGCTAAGTTATCATTGCAGGTGAGGCCAAGATTTAGTGTTTTGTGACAGCTTCATCAAATGGATCTGATTTTTCAAGGTTTCAACCCAGTGGCTTCCCTTATGTGCAATTTCCATGATCCTTTTTTTTTCTTTTTTTTGTTTTCCTCAACCAGCAGCCCCTCAAAACCCAACCTGATTTAATATCTTGATAAGACCCTTTCCAGATTCTTTCCAGCTGGGAAAGTTGCCTCTTTTGTCGAGCCCAGTGGTTCTGAGCTTGGGCTGCGCATGAGAATAACCTGGGGAGTTATTTTCTTTAATATGTCAATGTCTGGCCCCATCCCAATCAATTAAATCTGTATTCCTGGGGTGAGACTTGACAATGGATAGTTTTGAAAGCTCTCCAGGTGAGTTTAAAGTCTAGTCAGCCTTGGAAACCTCCAGCCCATCTCTTTTTCCATGATTTCTGTACTCATCTGCCTAGATTCCCTTTTGGGCTGTCTACTCTGCATTACCCTATCCTACACTTCCCCCACCCTCCCTACTCAAAGTAGACAGGGCATCTCATCTCTGGAGGTACCAGAAGAGGGAAACACAGAACAGGACAAGGCTCTCTAATTTCCTGCTCTTCAAAGGTGATGTCAGTGATGGGTAGCTTTGAAATTACCTGGAAGCCCATTTAAAATGACATAATCCTACTAACTCGGAATCTGAATTTAAACAAAATCCCTAGCTGATCGAACACATACTGGAGTCTGAGAAGCACTGTAGTAATTCACGCATACACCCACATCCTCACTACGGGACCACCTGGAGGCCCCTCCTTGATGGGCCAGGCTTGGAAATACCGGCTCCCAAACCCTCAGTCCCCTGAGGTGCTGGCTCTGCAGGGAGCCCTGTCCTAGCTGCTTTCCTAGACGCGGGTTCATTTTATTCTCGCTACAGCTCTGGGAGGCAGATGTATTATTATCCCTAAATGAAAGAAAACAAGGCTCCAAGAAGTGAAGTGACTTGTCCAAACCCATCAATGATAGACCTGAAATTTTGGTAGAGGTCTTTTTGATTACAAAGTTGGTTCTCTTTACGATAAAACAGGTGTTGCGGTGCTTTGCCCAGAAACGGGTGGGCACACAGCGTGGGGGACACCGTGTGCCCCATCCTAGCCCTTCTGGCTTGGGA
>CM052799.1:27549754-27615527 GCA_028533885.1 Nasua narica | reverse complement strand
AAAGAGATAAAGAAGAAACTACTTTCTTTGCTCACCCATAAGAAACAACTCCTGATCTATTAAAGTTTGAACACGAGATTTCCGCAGCGCATTCCTGTCTTCAGGCCCCACTTCAAATTCTAGTTCTCTTGCTGTTTCCACTTCATCTGCAGTCAGACTGCACTCATAACATTTACTGATTGAGTTTCTCATCTTCCATGAGCTCTGTTCATGGGGTCCCAAAACAATTACAATGGGAACAGCAAAGATCGCTGATGACAGATCACTAGGACAGATGTAATGGAAAAGTTGGGACCCTGGCGAGCATTGCCAGAATGTGACGCAGAGATGCAAAGTGAGCAGATGCTGTGGGAAAAATGGCACTGAAGGGGCTGCTGGATACGGGGTTGCCCCGAACCTTCAATTTATAAAAGCTGCAGTATGTACAGAGTACAATAAAATGGGGTGTGCTCTGAGACTTTGATCTCATTTCTCTGGGATCTCGTAAATCAGTGTTTACCCCTATATGAGTTCCTAGGTGATGGGTTCATCCTTTTTCCACCCTTGGAGTACGATGGGAGAATGTCATGTACACAGGAAGAATATTACGAGTATTTAATACATTGCTGGTGGGGCTACGAGGGCTTTGGAGAAGTGGCTATTTGCCAGGTGTTTCCATACTTTAACAGTAGATACAGTTGTTCATTCTTGCCACCCAAAGCCAGCCTTGTGCATCAGTCCTTGTGACTCTCCTTTGCAGGCAGGAGAAGATGGCCCAGGGTCTACATTCTAAGCCCTGTGCCCAGTTTCCCCTCCTCCGAGGCAGGTTGCCGTTCCACCCCCATCCCCTAGGTGTCCTCACTGAAGCTCCCTTAGTGGCCCACAGGTTGGACCTCAGGGCATTTGGGAAAAGTCTGTCCGTTTACTGCAGGAGAAACATTGTAAACACACTTAATGAAGACGTGATAGGTTTCTATGCCAAAATGAAGGGGTTTCCTCCCCCCATCCGTGTCAGTTCTGCTCTTTCTCTTTTTATACAAGCTCACGTGATATCTTTTTAAAGGTGGTTCCACCCTCCTTTGGACCAGATTGCTTACACCCAGCTGGCTCTCTGGGAATCTATTCCCAGCCCTGGTGCTTTAGTGTTTTTGCTTCTGTGGTTTCGAGACAAACCTCTAACATTTGTCCAATGTAACATTTTGTGGTCACATACATGTGAGCAGGGAGCTTTTTGAAGTTGATTGATGTTCTTGTCTTACAAATTGCTACCTTTTGAGATTTTCTTTTGGTTTTCTTTGGCAGAATAACTTTTCGGTCTTAGAGATTCTGGCTGCATCAGATGTCTGCTGGCTTTTGTGTGTTTAATATTATAATTGCTTTGATATCTGTTCTTACCTCTAACTTGGTTAAAATATTTTTTTCACAGTACTCTGTGTTGGTTCAAGGGAAGCTATAAACCTATAAAAGTGTTTGATTTCTGTTCACTGGTTTATTTTAGGAGTAAAATGAATGGCCTTTGAGTACAACATGGCGGAAGCGGGTGTCTTTGGATCCATTTGCTAATCATCAGCAACCCAAATAAGAACATGAAAAGGGGTATTTATCCGAATCATAACCCCTAAATTCATATTAGCATTTGAAAGAAAAATGTGCCCGAGATGATAGAATTACAAAATGGACTGTTTAGCAAACATTTATTGAGTCTAAGTCATTAAATCATCTTTGTTCGTGGCTGTAGGTGAAAGAAACCTAATTTGTCGACTACCTTACAGAAAAGAAATTGGTGCCTCTAAGACTTGGTAATTTTAATCAAATCAGATCTTTATTGGCTTGTATCGTTGAAATTTCCCCAGGAATCATTTTTAAGCAGATAATTATTCAAAGGGGCTCAAAGCCCCAGCAAGAGGGAAATGACACGGAGTAAAATGGAGAGTGCTCCCTTTGCTGTGGAATACAGGTCAATTTGCCCTCCTTTCGAAACCAGGAGAGGGCCTTCTGGGTTCTTGCCTGCTGATCTCTTGTAGTTCTGAGCCATTTCTCACTTTCTCTTCCCAATGTCCCTACTGAAGGCTTTTGAGGATCAGAGGGAAAGTCGGGGGCTGGTAGAGAATCTGTGCATGGGAAGTGGTGTTGGATGGGAAAGAAGATGTGATTCAGGATGGAGGGGTGGGGGCAGAGTGAGAGCTAAGGGAAGGTGGGAAGACAAAGGAATGGGGGCCAATCCTATGCCTGGCTGAATTTCTCGGGTTAGCTCCTAGTTCCGTGTACAGGCAGCTGGGCAGATAGGTCTTCTGGTTATGGTAAACCAGGGTGGAAATTCATAATAGTGGGGGTCGTCCCAGCAATAGCAGCTAACTTTTGCTGAGTGCTGACTATCTACCCTTCAACATGCCAAGTGCTTGTTGGGATTATCCCCATTAATCCTCATATCGACCTTAGGAAGATGAAATTTATTATCCTTATTTTCCTATTGAAGAAACTAGAGCTGAGAAAAACTCAGGGTGAAAAGAAGCATTCGTTAAACTAGAAAAGAGGCTTTGTTATCTATACTTTTTACATGAAGTATCTGTAGGAGCCTGTTTGAGACCATTGCCATGGTGAAATTCCAATCCAGATGTGACCAAGAAGGCACAAATGGGAAGATGGAAAACACTTTGAGGTAGGCTTCCACTGTTTGGGAAATATGGCATTACACCAATTCAGAGAGGTTGAAATTTATCAGTTTGTTTTATTTTTATTGGAAGACAGAACTTTTAATATGTTAACATGTGTCACAAATTCTCTAGAAGGAGATTTGGTATATTTCCCTAAACTTTCTTGGCCATCAAACCACTTTCTTTCTTTCTTTCTTTTGAGGGAGTATCTATTGACTTCTTGAAACATATATATGAAGCACCATTTGAGAAAGACAGATGAAAGCATAGAATGTCTAACTAGGAGGAAAACGATCCAGGTACCTCCTTAGTTTCACTCCCGACTCTCCATAATTCAGGGTAAAATTTCACTACTCTCCGCCAAAGCTTTGCCTCTACAGCTTGGAATGTGTGTGTCTCTGACACTATGTTACAGAACTGCGTTTACTGTGAGTAGCTAAAGTGAAAATTAAAACACATTTCATCGTGGACATTAAGGTGAGATGACTGCATTTTCGTAAAGAAAAATGTTACAAGAGTACGTTAACAGTCTTCAGTAGTGGCCCCCTTAGAAGAGGGAATTTGAATTTTCTTTCGATACCTAGGAATTTAATAATCTAAAGCATTGAAACCAAGTGTTTTTCTTCATCCTTGCCACGTTGGAAAGAACGTTTTGAAAAGATGATTGAGATGGTTGGGTCCTGACACGTGGGACTTCGCGTAGACTCCAGTGCAAGCCTCAGGCGGAAGTTGGTAACCCTGCTTGGATGAGGAGTCCCAGATTCTGAGCTGGAGTTCTCTAAAACTGTGGTCTTGTGCTTGTGATGTAGACCTCCTGGTGACTGTTCGACCCTCGTAAGAAACCACACGACTGCAGTAACTAGACAGGAACAGTTTGTACAGTCAAACAAGAAAAGATCGCACCTCCCAGAATCCCCCGGGGCCAGAAGAGAGCCTGGACCAAATCAGACATCACAGGGAGTGAGGCAGCCATATTGCAGAAACACATCCTTGGATGTTCTATGGGTTTCTCTTTTTTGTTCTTTTCCCCTGAGGTATCAGATGTGGAGCCAATAAAGAGAAGACATTTCCCTAACACCAAATGGGAAAATGCAGTCGAGCCTTCTGAAGTGAACTGTAAAAAGGCACAGAGCTGTGGAAGGCAGAATACATTTTTCTCCTCGGTGAGGTTATGTATTTAGCAGCTCTTTGATTGCACTTGACCCCTGAAGCGTGACCGTAGCCAACTTAGGTTGCTGAAACTTAAGAGGGCATAGAGGGCCATGGCGGCAAGGCCACTACCACCTCCCTGACGGTCAGAGATTCAGGTCTGGTTAGCGAGAATGTAAAATATCTTTCCATTCCAACCACACCAGGCTGGTGGTGGGTTTTTGTTTTTGCTTCTTCCACCCTTCTTTCTGTCACAGTTCATTGACAATTCTGCTCATGCTTTAAAAGAATCTGGGCTGCAAGCGAGGCTTGCATCGCGCTGATTTTGATTACTCCCACATACCGTATTTATTTGCCATTTAAAGCATCTTGGTCTGGAGGAGATTCAGTTTCTGCAGCAACTGATCTCCGCGGCTGCGGTTAACTGAGGGAAGGTGAAGGGGAGGCGGGTCCCTTCAGCAGGGCCCGTGGTGTGAGGAGACCTCCAGGGAAGAAGGGGAGAAGGTAACCCTCAGAATGATCAGGGGGGCCTGACTGCTCCCTCAAGCCTTTGTCTGGTGCCTCGTACTCTTTCTAGGGCGTGATGGACGGTTGCGCCTTCGGGACTGTCCTTATTGCAGGAAATACACAGCGTTCATGGTTAACCTTGCGGCCGGGCCCTGGACGCAGTGCCGCGGGCTCTCGTCCTGGGACTCTGGTCTCCTTTCTCCCATCCCATAGTGACACCAGGTGCTGGGGGACCAGACACTGCCAAGTGTCCCATGAGATCAAGGGCCCAGGGTTCAGGGTTGTCCCCCACAATCCTGGTACGAGAACAGAACATCAAAACTGGGGCTCCTGGGTGGCTCAGTGGGTTAAAGCCTCTGCCTTGGGTTCAGGTCATGATCTCAGGGTCCTGGGATCAAGCCCCGCATCGGGCTCTCTGCTCAGTGGGGAGCCTGCTTCCCCCTCTCTTTCTGCCTGCTTCTCTGCCTACTTGTGATCTCTCTCTCTCTCTGTCGAATAAATAAGTAAAATCTTTAAAACAAAACAAAACAAAAAAACATCAAAACTTTGGATAAATGAACTTTATACAAAGACGACACTTGGGCAGTGCCCTGCAGAGCCATACCGAAGCCGGAGGCAGAAGGAGGAAAACTCAGGAATACTAATCTTGTTTTTAGTTAAAGACTTTGATGATCTGTTCAATGTCACCTGTTTTTGCATTAAATCTGATTTTTTAAAATATGGCATCGAAACGTTATTTTCTCGATTGCTAAGTGTGGTGGTGCCCTCTTAAATGTCGCATCCGAAGTGAGCGCCTCACCTCGTCCCAGCCCTGGGAACAAGTTCTACAAGAGTGCCTTTTCTATTAAAAATTATTTTATAGTAATGTTGATCATGTCATTTACCCTGTATTGAGTACTCTCCCTGTGCCTCATGGCACATGGACCTCTTTGCACCATGGGAAACATTCCTCAGTATTGACTCCGGAAATCGGCCTGGAGGTAGGTACTGTGATTATTCCCATCCTACAGATGAAGAAATTGAGGCATCGAAAAATTCGGTCATTTGCCCAGCCCGCCAGGAAAGGCAGAAGCAGAATTTCAGCCCTGGTGTTTATGGCTCCAGTCTCTTTCTTAGTCTTCTGTCTCCAAGGGACTGAATTTTTTTCACCTTACTCTGTGTGGGTTGATTCTGTTTTACCTGGCCAGCAACTTCGTGTTTTCCTCCGTGGCGGAAATGTACCAGGCTGATAATGCGTCGAATTCAAAGTGGAGCTTGTAATAGGAGATCATGGAAAACACATGGAGGGCCTTTTGTGAATCGATGGAAAAGGGGTAGCTGGGTATCTGTCTGGTCTGGTCCCCTAGCCCTTGTAATGGAGATGGCTTTTATCATAATGGTTTTGATAGCTTTAAAAAAAAGTGGAATACTGAAAATATCTGTGTGTGTGTTGGCTGGTTCTTTGGTGATATCGTAGCGTGGTTTCTTGGCCTTTATTTTCTTTTTTCCTCAAATACATTCATTTTGGAAGTCTTGTTAGGAAATTCGGGTCTTGACTGGAAGTGTTCCCACCCCGGCTCCAGAGACCTATTCTGTGCAGTATGGTAAGGTTATTGAATACTGAAGTGTGGCTCATCAGTAATCCGATCAGATCGGTTTCCCCATCTCCTTCCTTTGCATATGCTGTAGATTTTCATTTACTTGCAGATACCTACGAGCTATCTAAAACTATCCTTCTAGTGCTTGGAGGCAGGAGGTGGACGGGAGGGCAGTCTTTGTTCCCTTCCCTTAATTGTCTTACGGATCAGTGAAGTTTAACTTGAAAGAGATCTGAATTCTCCTTTGAAGTAAATGAGATAATTTTTCTGCAAATGTTAGCTTCAGCGCCTGATAGAAGATGCTCCATAAATATTTATTGAATGAATGAATTTCTGTCCTGTTTGCCTTCTTTGGAAGCAGCATTAACTCCCTGTCCCCAAGGGTCTAAATCTACCCTAATGCCCTGAGGCAGTAATTAGGTGGCTGCTCTACCTGGAGGAGTCCAAAGGACACTTTCATGCCATCCTATAGAATGCATCTTAATACAGTCAATAAAATGCACCCTCAGGAGTAACTGAGCACAACTTCCCCTCCAGTGTTTTCTCCACTCCTCTGGGATCGCCACGTGCACCCACTCGCAGTCCTGCATCGCTTCCTTATAGTGGACTTGTATTTGTCTAAGCTCTAGGTTGCAAGTGCCAGAGACCAATTTTAACGGGGTTTATGCACAAAACTGAGAATTGACTGGTTGAGGTTATCAAAATACCCAGACAAGGCTGCGTGCAAAGGCTCTGGCGACATCCTTAGGCTAGGGATCTCTCCCTGACTTGACTCTGCTGTCCCATGGTCTCCACCCTTGTGAGTCAGATGGTTTGCCTTTGTTAAACCTCCACTCAGTGCCCCCCTCCCCCTCCCCCACCAGCCTCACCCTAGACCTTGGCTCTCTGTATAGCTCCAGGGAAAATTCTCAGGATTGGCTCTGATTGGATTGTGTGAACTGTGGCCAAACAGATTAAATGCTTGGATTTGCCAGATCTGGGTCACATACCTTCCCCTTGGATCAGGATTCTGGGCTAGCTGGTCCAAACTGCTCGAGTAGAGAGAGGGGAAGGGCACGGCACCCCAGAGCTACTTCAAGGTCAGTTTATCACTGAGAAGAAGGAAAGGTGCTGAGCTGGCAAAATAGATCGAAGCCCTGTTATAAAAACCTACAGAGGAATCATTTTTCTGCTTCTCTAAGAGAATGACGCTGGCTACAGGAATCACAGCCCTCCCCCAATTCCAGAATCGTTTCGGAAGGGAGTTCCTCAGTCATCAGCAACCAGGGAGCCCCTGATCTTTAAACATACTCAAGGACGTTGCACACAGTAGTTTTTCAATCATTGTTCCAATCAACATAATTGTGTACCTACTGTGTGCTTGGCACTGATCAGTCGCCAAGCATCTACCTGGTGCTGTAATCATTCAAATCGACTCTTTCGCCACAGCCTGCCGACACAGGGCATGAGCCTCGAGAGGGTGCAAAGGGGTGTCCAAATCTGACTCTGCCATTGACTAGCCCTGCGGATCTGGGCTGCCTCATTTTCTGTGTGGGTAAAATGGGCTGCTCTGGTACCTTCTCCCTGTAGTAAGTATGCTGATTAAATGAGATGATGTGTGTCAAGTGCTTTGCACCCCAGCTGGCTTACCGTGCGGACTGACACGCGGTCATTAGTAATTAATATTTATGTGTCGAAGAACAGGTGTTTGGTGACCGTTTATATTCTTTCCTTTGGTTTCTGTTAAATTTTTGTTCTATGCCGGATCTTCTACTAGACTCAGGATTAGGATGAAGCAGATGCTGCTCTCGTTCTTAAGGAATTCATGGTTTCTTGGTAGAGGCAATCATGTAAGGTAGATAATCAAAGGGAATGCTTATAATTCCATGGTCCGTGTGGCTCAGTCCCCAGAGCTATGTACAACCAAAGCAATTTATTCCTATTTCTAGAATATCACAACGGGAAGCCTATGCCCTGCCTGTGCATACCATTCTCTCTTTCCCTCTTTCCCGGACTGCTCTCAGCCTGCCGAGATACCCAAGTGCCTTCATTTCGCGGACCTTGCTGAGCTCCCCTGCCCCTTCCCAGCCTTGCCCTACAGCAAAGACTCCCTCACCGCACCTTTCCCTTCCCTTCCTTGGATTCTCCATCCAGTCATTTTCTCTGCCAAAAAGGCTCTCTCTATCCCTCTGTAGCTGGAGTGACATCTACTATTCCTTCAAGACTTAGCTAAAGTGCCACCTTCTATTAGGGGCCTTCCTGGCTTCTTGGCCCCCAGCAAGGGGCTTACACCACCGTGAGGAGACTAGCCCCTGAGGATGTGATGATTGGCCCTTCTGACTATTGTGTGCAGACTGCAGGCAGGTCCTCTGGAGAGAAACCCATCATTTCCTGTGTCTCTTCTGGCATACTGGCGCCATGTGGGATGGAGAGAGCGGGACAGTGGTCGTTCCTAGAGATGACAGTGCTCTATGGGGCTTCTAAGGTTGACAGTTCTTTATGGGGCATTTCACACAGGTTCTCCACTGGTAAATGATGTTTTTTGGTGTTCGTTATAAAATGACAGTAAAGGCAGAATAGTATCGTGTGGCCACTACAAAGCTTGGTCTTTTGGTTTTGGTTTTTTTTTTTTAAGATTTTATATATCTGTCAGAAAGAGCGAGAGGACGAGCAGAGGGAGCAGCAAGCAGAGGGAAAGGGAGAAGCAGGCTCCCCACTGAGCAAGGAGCCCCATGCAGGGCTCCATCTTAGGACCCTGGGATCATGACTTGAGCCAAAGGCAGATGCTTAACAGACTGAGCCACCCAAGTGTCCCGCAAAGCGTGGTCTTTGCCATCAGCTAGGACTGGGATGGACTTTAAGCTCTTTCTGGCCGTGGGCGAGTTCTTTCCCCTCTTATGCCTCCTTATCATTAAAATGGACATGATAATAGGACTGATCTCAGAGGGTTGCTGTGAGCATTTCATGAGATGGTGCAGGAAAAGCCCTTGGCCCAGAACCTGGCAGCCAGTAAAGTCCTCAATCATGGTGGATGCTATTATTATAAACGTGAAACTATATTTCAGAGAGCTCCAGTGGCTTTTCAAGGTGAACCCCCACCAACCGTTGTTCTTCAAGGAGGTGGCTCTGTGGCCTCTTACGACAAGGAGGAAGAAGGAAACAAACAGCCTGTTGATTGCAGAGTGATTTTGTTTTGGTTGGTGTTTGCTTGTGTTTTTCACACCTGTTTTCTCAGGGGATTGGGACGCAGTGTCTCGCCAAAACTTGACGGCAACTAAAATACGTAGTTGAAAGCCCTCAATAGTCACAGCAAATGTGAAATCAAATCTCTCGTTTGCTTTGGAGCGTCCGGACGGCAAGGACAGCTGCAGTGTTGCTATTTTTTATTTCAAATAAAAGAGTCAGCTCCTTGTTACCATGGAAACCACCAGCTAATTATAAGGAGTTTTGTTCACTGGATAAAAGTCATCATTTCTCTTTCCTCCCCACGCTCATACAGGTCCCCGCAATATTGGCACGGATTTGATCCTAGAGGAAGGGATTTGCCCTCTTTAGCAAGCTGATCATGGTGCCCTGGCCAGCCCACCCAGGCAAGAGAGCACTCGGGGCTGGCCGGGGCTGGCCAGGGCCGCTCGGAGAAGGGGTGGCTGGAGCTCGTGTTCCGCTTTGAAGACAAGTCACAAGCATTTGGCAAGAACAAGTTAGTGTTTTTAAAGCAACATCTAAAGAAAGATGATCCTGAGCTATCCTACCACTAGAGACATCCCCTCTCTTGTCTGGAAGTAAAAAGGTAGACTCTAGCCCTGGGATCCTTCTGTTCTATGATTTTACACTGGAATTCGGAGATCAATCATATTATATAACATTGCAGTACTTGGAGAAGAAATGCTGGGCCATGGGTTTCCAAGAGCTGAGAGGCTATTTAATGTACATTGGGGGTTTGCTAGAATGGTGAATAGTTGTATGTCACCACTAAGGCTCACCCAGAGAGTGTGGAGCCTTCTCGGGCATGCCTCGCTCTTCTTGAACTTGATCTTCTGTTTCCTGACCTTCCTGCTGATAAGTACCTAAGCAGAGATTCTTTTTCCTTGACCTTGAAGAGGTGGTCCCTCAATAGTCTGCTGGTAGGAAGCTAAGTGCACGGGGGACTAAGAGCCTAAGAGGTATTTCAGGCATAAGGTTACTTAGGGGTTAGAGATTTGCAAGTACAATTAATATATTTATACTTTGAAGATTCCATTTATAGAACGGGCCAGCTGTAGGTCAGTGCTGGCGCTGAGCACACTGCTTGTATTTTGCAGATACTGTAATACTCAGTGACATGAATGTTCCATATACCCATCAGGAATTTTGGAAGATCCATCAGGCCATTTGAGGTGGGGGAAGGGGAGGCATGCTCCTCAGACGGACTGGACTAGGACAGGGTCAGGTGAAAGCCCGACGGTGAAGACAGGAGTCCCTGAAGAGACCATAACCACAAAAAGAAGCTTGCATAACTATGTGTGGGGGACAGGGTGGGAACAGAGGTGGTAGACATGCCCTAGGCCCTGTGACAGTATCCCGGGACAGGTCAGTCTATCTCTGGTGCTCGTCCAGGACCAGTCCCTTGATTGGGATGCAGGTGTCTTTGACCTAGACTTGTTCCTCGGGTGGTTTCCTCTGCTCTTTGTGTCACATACCCCCTGCTCTTGATGGCGCTGGGGTGGCGACAGTGGGCTGGTGGAAATGTTGGTGGCACTTGTAATGGTGGTGGGGATGATGGAAATTGTGATAACCACGGGGGTTGTAATGACATCAGTGATGTTGACGGTGCAGGATGGTGCCTCTTGTTTTCAGCGCCTTTGCAGCTGTTGGCTCCTCTTCTAAGCACGGAGATCTGATATCTGTTCCCTCATTTAGGCCAGGAACCTGACTGTTCCTTTTTCTCATACATGCCATCAAACTCTCAGGAAGTTTTCATCAGCTCTCCCTTTAGAGCCTGTCTGTATTTGTCCCTTCTCACCATCTCCTTTGCTACCACTGCGGGTCACACTGCCTCCCTCTTTCGCCTGTCTTACTGCCGGACCTGCTTCTCCCCGGACTCCCTGATTCCATTTTCACCCCTTCTCCATTCACATAGCAGGCAGAGTGACCTTGTGAAATCATGCATACTCCCGCTCCAGAACCTTCTTCATGGTTTCCCTTCATGCTGACCATGAAATCCAAGACGTTGCGACCAGTTAGTTCCCAATGCCCATCTTACTGGCCTCATCTCCTCCCCTTTGCCAGTTGCTTATTCTCCCTTCATCCTGATCCTTGAGTTACCTGGTGCTGTGGCTTTAGTTCTTCCCTGTAGGGTTTAGCATGGCCCAGCCCCTTATTTCACTTAGGGCTCTCCTCAAACTCAGCTTCTTTATTAAATAGCAGTCCACCTTTCCCTGTCCCTCATCTTTCTCTATCCCATTAACCTGATATATTTTCTTCATAACGTGTAATACTCTGTCATCATTTTATAAAGTTTTATAATTTGTCCTATCTCCTGGGGAGTTTTCCTTTCTAGAACATCAGCTTCATGAAGACAAGGACCTCCTTTGAATTCCT
This sequence comes from Nasua narica, assembly GCA_028533885.1. Taxonomy (NCBI): domain Eukaryota; kingdom Metazoa; phylum Chordata; class Mammalia; order Carnivora; family Procyonidae; genus Nasua; species Nasua narica. Next base: position 27,604,102 of record CM052799.1, on the reverse strand, counting down.
CACCTCTTTACACTCACGGTCTAGTACAGTGCCTGGCTTATAGCGAGGGCACCATAAATGCTGGTTTGAAGGAATGAACCCATGATAAGCTTGTACAGTTAAAAATAAAATTCTAAGATTTAGAGACTTAGAGGGAGAGGAAAGCTAAGGACTTCACTTTCCCAGGAAACTTGGTTGTAACTCATTTGAATTTCTCAAAGTTCCAACTCTGGCAGGCCTACGACAGTGTTCGCCCAACTATGTGATCCTTGGCATTGGTGGTGTGCAAAATGTCTTAGATGGTTTGTAGACAAGACATTACTATTGAGTAACAGCATGAATCTACTTTTTTTGGCAGTGGATTTTAATTTTTTTTTTATTTTATTTAACAGTGACTTAATTTACATGGCATACAATTCAACAGTTCAAGTTGTATAATTCAGCGTTTTTCAGTATATTCACAGAGTTGCACAACCATCACATAATCAATTTTAGAACATTTTCATTGCTCCAAAAAGAAACCTCATGCCTATTAGCAGTCATTTCCCCCCTCCCCAGGCTCAGGCAACCACTTACGTCTTTTCTGATTCTGATTTGCCTTTTTCTGGTTATTTCATGTCATTGGAATCAAGCAATTTTTTTTTTTTCCTATCTGTACAGTTTTGTGTCTGGCTTCTTTTACTTTAGCATAATGTTTACAAGATTCTTCAAAGTTTTAGCCTCAGTCATGATTCCATTCCTTTTTATGGTTGAATAGTACTCCTTTGTATGGATAGATCACATTTTGTTTGTTCATTCAGCATTTGCTAGATGAAAAATGAGATTGTTTGTACTTCTTGGCTATCAAGAATAATGCTGCTGTGAACATTTGTGTACAAGTTTCCTATGTGGACGTATGTTTTCCGTTCTCTTGTGATCTCCTAGGAGCAGAATTGCTAGTTCATGCAGTCATTCTATGTTTATCATTTTGAGGAAGGGCCAAACTGTTTTCCAAAGGGCTTCCACCATTTTACATTCTCAGCAACAGTGTGTAGGTGTTCTACTTTCTGTGCGTTCTACTTTCTGTGCCATTTGTTGACTCCCTTTTTCATTATAGCCCTCGTAGGGGGTGTGAGAGTGAATCCACTTTCGTGATTCCCTTTTTAAGGAAGAAGTTCAGGGGTGCCTGGGTGGCTCAGTCAGTCGAGCATCTGACTTTGGCTCGGGTCATGATCTCAGGGTCCTTAGATGGAGCCCTGTGTTGGGCTCCATGCTCAACGGGGAGTCTGCTTCTCCCTCTCCCTCTGCCCCTCCCCCACTTGTGCGCAAGGACGCTCTCCCTCAAATAAATAAATAAAATCTTAAAAAAAAAAGAAGTTAGATCCTCAGAACTGTCAGCAGGGAGACTACAGGATCTAAGTGGAATTTTATAACATTATTTGACATTTACTGTATTTTGTAATAACAAATCACTTCTCTTTTATTCCTCCTTTCTTTTAAAGTGAGAGCATTATATAGACTTTTTGAAAAACAGCTTTATGAAGATATAATTTACGTCCCACACAATTCACTCATTTAAAGTGTCTAATTCAATGCCTTTTAGTATATTCACAGGGTTAGGCATTCTTCAGTACAGTCAATTTTCAGATATTTTTATTAGCTTAGAAGAAACTCCCACACCCCTTAGCCCTCATCCCCCAAATCCCCCACTACTCCAGCCTTTGGCAACCATAGTCTACTTTCTGTTTCTATACATTTGCCTATTCTGGGTAATTCATGGTTTGTTTGTTTTGTTTTGTTTTTAATGGTTAGCTTCCAGGTCACGTGGCTGACTCAGTTGGTGGCGTAAACTACTCTTGATCTCAGGTTTATGAGTTCCAGCCCCACGTTGGGTGTGGGGATGACTTGGAAATAAAAAAAGATATATATCTTTAAAAAAATAAAAATGATTAACTTCCATTTATAGCAAAACGTATTGGTTTACCTACTGAAATACAAGTTTCCTGTTAAAATAAATGTATTAAACCAAAAATTTAATAAGATAAGTGGCATGTGCATGAAAGGTAAAAATTGCGGTGGTGGTCAGTGGTGGGCTGTAGGTGGGGCAGGTGAATGGCAATAGAACGCCTGTGGCCAGGGCTTGAGAAATGGTAGATGATCAGTGTCCTTGGTCTGGATCGGTCAAGAGAAACCGTTCATCTTTGGACTGGAACACAGGGACACTGAGTGCCTTCTAGAGTCACACGCCCACATCATCAAAGAGCACGGTCCACTCAAGAGCTGTGTGACCTTGCACGTCAGTGCCTCCGTTTGCCAGTCTAGAGGAGACCCACCTCATGGGGTCCTAGTGAGGACTAAATGATACGTGGAAAGCATTTAGAACACTGCTGACATTAACTGCATGCTCATTAAGTGCTCTCAGTTAGCCAATTTCAATTATAGCCGAGAGGAAGCTCTGACTCCTCCCCACCCCCACCTCACCCCACCCCAGTCTGATGGCTTCTTTGTCGCCTTGTCTTGTCTCTGCCCCCCTGCTGCTTTGCCTTCCCAAGCAGAGAGCTTTGCTAGAAGAATACCCCCCTCTAAGAGCCAGGCAAAGCCTTCTGCAGCTGAGGGTGGCGGTGGGTATTTGAGTAGCTGTGTTAGAAATATCCCAGCTAGCTTTCAAGTCAGAAACATATTGCCCTTAACCAAGTTTACAAAACCACAGGTTACCTCTTTATGTTTTTGCAAATTGCATCAAATCAAACACTGAAAGCCAAACTCCAGGGGGGCTGAGTGCCTTTGTTATCAGTCTAGCGAGTAACCCTGGGACATGGACAAGTTTCCATACCCCAACATTTGGAACACATCAGCAGACCAGAAACACGATAAATGATTAAAAAAAAAAAAAAAAACCATTATACAAGTAAATTGGGATTTTAAAAATGCATTTTTAACGTGTTTTTCTTCAGTTGGATCAACCATATGTTAAAGTAAGCTTCACCTATGGCAACAGTTTTCATCTGAAGCTTATTATAGCTTAATAAAAGAGTGTGTGGGTGGTGAGCCAAACTTCCTGCCGAGCTGCTAGAAAATCGGAACTAAACGGCTTTTGTCTTTTCGCGTTGTGGATCGAAAATTTTTTGCCAGGATTATGGATGGGTGGGGCCACATCCCCGCTACTGCAGGACATAAGCTAGGCTGTGTAGGTGTCCGAGGAGATGTCATTTAGGGCAAAACCCAGGAGGTGGGAGAAGAGACTGCCTGCCTTCCAATTCTGGCTGTTCCCCCCTCCCCCTTCTATAGCTATGTGGAAATGGTAATTTATTAATTCCTCCCAGCTTAGGTTGTTTCCTCTGAAAAATAAGGATGATGACACTTACCTTGCACAGTTGTCGCGGGTCAAGTGAAATCTCGCATGTAAAGTTCTTTGCACGATGCTTGACATGGAGGTAATTTGCCTGCCATCATTGATAGTATAGTCATTTTCCCTCTCTTCTGGAGAATTCGACTCCTCTGGGCACGTCTGGAGTGCCCTCTGATGTCTGGTCTAATTGCATTTAATTTCCACACCGGGCTCCTCTCTCTTTCTCGGACATATCAGTTTTGTGTCTGCACCAGAGCTTTCTGTCTGCTGCCCACCTACCCTGCCTGCCCTTTTCCCCACCCTTCCTGGGGCAGCTCCTTACGAACCATCAGGCCTCTTTTCTCATCTGCACCTCTGCTCACGTGCCCTGCCGTCTCATTGTGCTGCTTTCCTTCACTGCCCTTGCTCCTCCAGAAACCATCCTGTTCATTGATCTGTTTCCTTGGCTGTTATCTGTCTCCCCCACCAGCATGTAGGCTCCAGGAAGGCACTGTCCTCCGCTGTCTTGTCTGAGATCTGATGGCCTCCTCCTAGCTCAGTGCCTGGCTTGTAAAAAGCACGCCTTGAATATCTGTTGAATTTCAATGTACAACTTGGGGTTCACATACAAGGTTTCATGAGTAGTGGGACATGAGGTTTCAAAGGAAGTCTTATGCTGGAAAGGCTACCGTGTTTGACAAGCCTGGTGTTCAGAATTGCAGTTTTACCTCTCCCCGAATGGTCTCCTTGACCCAACCTGATATCATCAGGAGGAAGGCGTAGGGGATGATGATAATAACCGTCGCAGGCAAATAGGACCTTTAAAGACCATCAGAGGATTTAGTTTTCATGCAGCCATTTTCACCTGCGGTTAAGTGCAGACATATGGATGGACTGTTACCACCTTTATCGTCAGTTAGTAGATGTGACACGAGAACAGTTGGAAGGATCATAGTGAAAATTTTATGGTGCCTGTATGACATGGCCATTGAGGGAGGAAGGCTATCCTTCTGGGGCATCCAGGTCAGTAGATCCTTGCTGTTCTGTTTCTAGTGTCCTTAGATCCCTGGAAATAGCACTCAAGAAGTACACTTTGATAATATTATTTATTATAATAACATATTACAAATATGTTATTAGTTGCTTACTGTAGCAAATGCTATAGAAGAAAAATAGGGTTTCTAGTAAGAAAATAATTGTTGCAGCAGTCCTACTTTAGATTGGATGATCAAAATAAATGAATGAATCCCTTAGAAAAGATGAAGGTCGTTCCTTATAAATCAGCATGAAAAATAGTTACTCTGATGCCTGCACACCAGACTCCTTTATCCTCCACTGCTGGAGCCAGGCGGAAGGAACACCACTGACTCTTCAAGCACCCAGTTCTCTCTTGTTTGGGCAGGTAGTGTGTGCTCCATTCCCTCCTTGCTCCAGCACTCCTTCCCCTTCCTGCAGCCCTCCCCAGCTGGAAGAAAGGAGTGTCCTGGGGTCCAAAGCTGCACAAGGACCTTGGATCTCCTGGATGGCCACCTGCTGTGGCACATTAATGAAAAACAAAAACCTCTTGGAAGGGAGTGAGGACAGGGGTAGCTTCTGGGTCACGTCCTTGGCAGAACACAGGCTTGCCCGGAATGTTCCAGAAGCCTCTGGAATGGATAGATCCTTAGTGCTGTTTGGAGTAGTGTGGGAAAGGTAGATGTTTTGAAAAGTGGCGCTCTTCGCTTGTTCACCAGCCCAACCAGGGCCTCCTTAGACTTGGGCCGTGAGGGAGCAACGTCTCAAACATATGTTCTGGAGATGTCTTCCAAAAGACACAGTGAGCATATTTGTTTATTGATGTTTATTTCTTTAAATCTTTCCCTGTTTCAAAGGTATTAATTTATTTAAAAACTGTGTGCCATCATCTGGATTAAATACTTTACGTGGACCTCTCCACAGTGCCGACAGAAGCACAATTTGGGGTGCAACTCCTTTTTTAGATGGGGACATGAAGGCTGTCAGGGATTCTGTTTCCTCAGGGTCGTGTCGGTAGGAACCACACAGCCCTTTCTCTTAACCACTGTGCGTGAGCTCTCTCTCCTCACAAATCTCACGTGGTCATCGTAAATACCGAGGTGATAGGGATAAGGGAAACGAAATTTAAAATTATAGCTGTAAGTCATGCATGATGTCTACTACTCTGCCCCTCGTAAGTTTATTAACCACTGTTAAATTTTTACTTTCCAAACTTTGTGTGGATGTATTTCTCTGTGTGTGTCTGTTTGTATAAAATATCCAGTGCATGTACCTTTATATAAATATGTTGATAATTTGCCACTTTTTAAACAAATAGCAACGTAGAATATAGCAAATGTAAACATAAAATAGCAAATATAAAACTTCCCAGATCAGTATATATCTACATGCTCTTTTAAAACCAGTATACTATCTGATGCCTCATCAGCACCATGACTTATTTTATCAAATCCTTATTACTGAACTCTCTCACCTCCCTCTCTCCCAATGACAATAATAAGCATCTTATGGTCTGGTCTTCACTATTCCAAAGTACTGCTCTGGGTGTTTTTGTGCATAGGTCTTTTTGAATTTGTTATTTCTGTAGGATAGCTCCTAGAGTGGTATCCCGGCCCTGCCACAAAAGATAATTCAGAATAATGATTATAGGCAATCAGACCTTGAGAGAATATAGTCGCTGTGATTAAGTATTTAACCTGCCTCTCTGCTTTCTCGTTGAGTAAATTCCGGTTGACCAGTTGCTTGTGGCTTGCAAGGAGCAGTCCAGTAGGGTAGAGAGAGGTTGAAGCTTGGTGTTATAATAAGATGTGATGAGTTCAGTAATAGAAATATGCTTCATATACAGGACAAAGGAAAGTTGCACCTTATCTAGCTCCACCTGAGCATTGAATGGATGGACAGGGCAGAGGATGAGCAGTTTCAGCTTACAACGTGGGATATACTAGACAGAATAGCCAGTGGCGAAGCCAGAAAAATGACCAGGAGCTATGTCAGACAGGGCTTGATAGGTATTATTGAAAATGTTTGGACCACCCTCTGGATTTGATACACACACGGTGAGGGAAGACCTTGGAAAGGCTATAAGAATAGCTGATTTCCATTGTAGAAGACTCCTGCTGCCCAGGGAATGGAGCACGGCTGTGCAGGAGACAAGGTTGGAGACAGAGAGGTGCTGGAAGGAGGGCACGGTTTTCCAGGTGAGAGGTCATGGAGGTCTAGATGCACACAGAAGTTAAGGAGGGAGGATCGAGGGGCTAGACCGGAAACTCTTTGGATCAATGGCCTCCACTTGGAATGGTGCTAAGTTTACAGGAATATCTGGGCCCTGGAATTCTATCCAAAATCGTGCAAAGATGGAAGATGTTATTAGGAAAGTTGACAGTAGGAAGCCTTGAATGCTGAGCATGAACAACCTATAGTGTTGTACCTGTTTCTTCTGGCTGCAGTTAGATTTTCCATAGGATCCCCTTATGCGAGTGATCTTACCGGGGTGATGAAAGTCTCCTAAAACTGGATTATAGTGATGGCAGCACAACTCGATAAACTTACTAAAAATCATCGATTTGTATACTTTAAATAGGTGAATTTTGTGGCAGGTAAACTGTACCTCAATGAACTTTATGACGGGGAGAGATACTCATAGTCCAAAGAAGATAAAAGCCACTAAATTAAATGGGTTACTTTAAGATGTGTTGGTTAACTCATTGTGTTGACTTGACTAGGCTTCGGTGCCCAGTTGTTTTATTAAAGACTAGTATAATGTTGCTGTGAACGATTTTTTTTTTTTTAGATGTGGTTCATGTTTACACTCAGGGGACTTGAAGTAAAGCACATTGCCCTCTGTGATGTGGGCGGGCTTTTTCTAGTCAATTCAAGGTCTCAAAAGAAAGCCTGAGGTGCCCCAGGAAAGAAGGGATTCTGCCTCCAGACTTCTGCAGAGAAACCCCAAATGCATACCCAGACTGCTGGCCTGCCCTACAGATTTCCGACTCCAGACAGCAGTGTTGACTCACCTGAATTTCTGGCCTGCAGGGCTGCCCTGTGCATTTCAGATTTACCAGCCCCTACAGTCGTGTGAGCCAGTTCCTTAAAATACCTCTCTCTTTCCTTCTCTCTCTCTCTCCATATGTATATGCATACATACATACACACACGCACACATACATACGTTTTATATATATATATCCTGCAGGTCCTGTTTCTCTGAACAACCCTGACTGGTACAAGAGGAAAATTGAAATATTTGGGTTACTTTGATTTTTGAAATCCTTGTCATTCTGAAAAGTATATTCTGGCCTGGCGTGCCGTGGGCTTGGCATTCTGGCATATTTGGGGGCAAATATGGAGCCCTGAGTGTCCTAGGTCTGTTCCATGCCACGTTAGATGTTAGCTCTGGTTCACTGTGGGTGGGTGGACGGGCCATGTAGCCCGGCTTGTGATGATGGTCTGAGAAAGGCAGGCGGGAGCTAACTAGCCCATTGGCTAGCCCAGCTAGCTCCTTTTATAGCGAAGAACCCAAATGAGTCACAGGGAAGATGGCCCCTGTGTGACTGTGGCTCTCAGAAACCCAGCTGCCTCCCTGGGCCTTCAGTCTGAGTGTGTGTATTGAAAGAAGGCACACCAGTGTGATTGGCTACAGGGCTGAGTTTTATTGCAAGTTGGCCAGAAGCAACACGAGAATGGCAGCCAGTCCCCAGCTCTGGGTTCTCATCCCTCTGTATGTCATGACTCAGTCTGGGTCCCTCTCATAGCTTCACCCTAAGGGAGCTAATGACTCCTTTCTCCTGTTTCCGTCTTTGCTGTGGCAGGGATGGCAGGAGGGAAATGTAGGCAGACATTTCTGAGGAAAACTTGGAAGAGTGGAGACTTCTCACACAAAATGAACAGGAACTTCGGTTCACATTGGATATCAATGGTCTATTTTTATTGAATACCTACTATGTGCCAGAAATTACGTTGGGCTTCGGGGCCACTCCATGCCCGTGCTCTTAAGGTCCTTGCGTCTTGCTCCCTGAAAGAACAAAGGAAAAGAAACATATCCTCAGAGTGAAAACTAATACTGTGTTCTTTTTTTTTTAAGATTTTTTTTTTTTTTTTGACAGAGAGAGAGAGATCACAAGTAGGCAGAGAGGCAGGCAGAGAGAGAGGGGGAAGCAGGCTCCCCGCTGAGCAGAGAGCCCGATGCGGGGCTCGATCCCAGGACCCTGAGATCATGGCCTGAGCCGAAGGCAGAGGCTTTAACCCACTGAGCCACCCAGGTGCCCCCTAATACTGTGTTCTATTCAAAATCAAGAAAAGGGCAGAGACTGTTGACTACTTACCTTATTCCCTCATCTATAAAATCCTTCTCCTCTCAGATCTATGGGAAGGAATAGATGAAATAACGTGTGCCGAGCACTAAGGGTCACGCCATGTTTTAACAGTCCAAGAAATGCCCCCTGATCTTAGTGAAATTACACGCCGAAGGGGGGGATAGACCTAAATAAGCCTGAGTGTGTACTGTTGTATGCGAGTGTGTGTATATGTCTGTCTGTGTCCAGACGCCAGTGCACTGAAGAGTGATGCTGTCATCAAAGATATTTTGACAATTTTTTGTAGGTAATATTAAAAAAAAAAATCTGTCCTTTTCTCAGACATCGTAAAGGGATACTTGAAGACATTCCTTTAAAAAAAAAAAGATTTTCCCCATCCATTTCCACACACATTGTTGGTTCCCCTCCATCTTGTCATCTAGACTTACCCAGAAATTCCTCAGAAAACACGCTCCCCCAACCATCCTCCTCACATCTCTCCAATTTTTCCATCTCCAATCCCACTTTCTCTCAATTCAGCTTCACGGAAGCCTAATCTAGTGCCCTAGGGACCGCAAACCCCCCTTGGCCCTCAGACCACAGACCACGGATGGGGTGCAGGGTGGGTAGAAGGTGGTGATAGAGAAAGTAGACTGACAAAGCCAGAACTTGTGTTGGTAGTTGGCAGGGCAAAGCGTGGAAACATTCGTCCGTCAATATTTGTCTCGTCACGTGGTCATCTCTACCTAACGTTATGGCCTTTCTCTGGGAACCCACACTAAGGGCCACCAACTCTGCCTGGAAAAGTCCCAGGAAACCTTGCACAGGTGGTCTCTGGGTTGGGCCCGAGAGGAGGAGTGCAAGGACCCTGGGGTGGCAGTGTGAGGCAGCGTGCTGTGAATCAGGGAAGAGAAAGACGTTCTGTGGGCTTGGAATGTCGGAGATGCAGGAGGAAGGAGAGAGAAGATAGGTAAGGCTGGTTCCGTGAGGGCTGTGGATGGTATGAATGAGCCCCATGCCTCTCATGGCCATCCCCTTGGTGAAGATGCCTCCTCACACTTGCCAGTTGGTTTGCAGATGGTCCCTCCCGTGACCACAAGGCAGGTGGGTGAGGTCACGGTGCGCTGACCTTGGGCAGCTGTCTCCCGCCCCCGAAAAACTGCAGGTTGGCAGCATCTTCTTTGTTCGCAAGGGGGAGTGTTCAGTGTTTCTTTCCCTGGTGTCTCCATCAGATCACTTAGGTTTGCAAGTGACAGAAACCTAACTTAGGGAGACTGATGCACAAACATTGACCCAAGTAACTAAGCAGTCAGTAGGGGAGAGAGGGTGTAACCCTGGCTTTAGGCTTAGGCAATGGTGGAGTTTTTATTTCTGTCTGTCTCTCTTTGTGTTCTCTGCATCTGGACAGTCCCTCTTCGGATGGTGGCAGAAGGACTCAGGCAGCCCTAGGCTGACATCCTATTACCAGAGTGCCCCCCGAGAAAGGGAACTTCCTCTTCCGGTTACTCCTGTGGAAGTTGCCATATTGGCTGTCCTCGGACACATCCCATCCCGGAGCTTCGGCTGGTAGGATGGACTGTGCTGATTGGCCAATCCCGGCTCATTTGTATTGGGGTGGGAGCAGCCCGGTGTGCTCAGAGGTGAGAATTGAGAATGAGGTGCCATGAATCAGAAGTAGGAAATGGATCTCGAGGAGACTAACACAGCAGATGCCTACAACACTCAGTTTCCTTTCCACTGTAGATCCCAGAAGCACTAAGAAAGATCCCCTATGCAGAGGTCATGGACATAGCCATTGTTAGGGCTTTTTATGGAGGGGAGGGGTGGAATGACTTCAGGGAATATATGTGCAGCAGGAAAAAAGATTTGAAACGAAGCCCAGCTTCTTATGGGTTTTTTAGTATCTTATTTGCTGAAGCAAATTAAGCAAGAAGAGAACTTGATTGCATCTGATTGCTTATAAAAGTGTTTTATCACGCTGTTTGGATGGGTAAACGGCTAGGAGGTGAGTGCCACCCTCCAAAGTAATCAACAGAATGTGAAGGCCTTCCTTCATATTGCATTTATTTATGAAGTTGAAAGTGCAGCCTGTGTTCATTGCTTGAACTTGGGAGGAGTTGTGTTAACTCAGGACAGATGGTGCTTCATACTGACCACACATGAAGACTGGTGGCCCCAGGCTCCAAGTTCAGGCCGAAGGCAAGACAGATTTGCTTCCATATGGAACGAGTATCATTCGATGCTAGGACACTGCAGTTTGGGAGTGAAACTGCAGAATTATCTTGAGTAGATATGTATTATTGTTAATCTTTCTAATTTCGATAACCATTTTATTGGTATTAAAGCAAGGCTTTTCCGTTTACCTAATGCTTTCAGGCACATCTCTTGTCTTTATCCTCAGAATAATCATGTGCAGTGAAGTTTGTTCATCTCCAGTTTTTGCAGATGACAAGCATCTGACTCACTGTCACAAAGCTGTGTTGTATTGCTGGCATTTGAGAGTGCACGTCCATAATTGACTGCAAACCCAGGGCTGTTTCGATGGGTCCATTGTGACTTGTCCAGCAGTCCTCCTCACTTATGAAAGGGCTGGATTTTGTGCCCATCAGTGCAGGCACCAGAATGAACCTGTCCTGTACCCAGTAGTCTTCATCAGCATCCTTGGCCCTATTCTTTAATCTCCGAAGTATATGCCCATGATAGCCCATTGGGGGAGGGAAGATGACGTTAACACTTCCGTGAAAATTATTTTTAAACAGCTGAACTAGTCTTTACAAACTTGTTATTTTGAAATATTTTAGAAGCCCAGAGAGTTGCAAAACGAATGCAGAGCATTCCTTGCACACCTTTCTTGTAGGTTCTCCTGTGGTTCATATCTTCCAAAATCATTGTATAATCATCAGAACCAGGAAATTGACACCCATACACTATTACTAACTAAACTATGGACATTATTTAAAAGTCAGGAGCTTTCCTCCTGATGTCCTTTTTTCCTGGACCTGGATCTTCTGCAGGATCTCTCATTATGCTTAATTGTCGTACGTCTTTATGATTTTCTGCTCCAGCCTGTGACCCCCTGCTCGGTCTTTGTCCTCATGACTTTGATACATTAGAATAGAACTGGTAATTTATTTTGTAGAGCGTTCTTCTGTTTGGATTTGTCTGATATTTTTGCATGATCAGATTGAAATATGCCTTTTTGACAAGAAGACCACAGAAAGGTTGCTGTGTTTATCTCAGTGCATTGTATCAAGAGCTATATGATCTCTGTGTAGCTTGGTATCAGAAATGCCAGTCTTTTTTCCTAAGATTTTGTTTATTTATTTTAGAGAGAGAGAGTAGGGGGAGCAGCAGAAGGGTAGGAACAGAGGAGAAGGGAGAAGGAGAGGAAAAGAACCTCAAGCAGACTCCATGCTCACTGTGGAGCCCAATGTAGGGCTCAGTCTCGGGACCCTGAAATCACGACCTGAGCCGAAACCAAGAGTCAGGTGCTTGATGGACTGAGCCACGCAGGTGCTGCAGAAACGCCCATCTTGACACCTTGTTTAGGGTACTGTTTGCCAAGTTTCTCTTGTATCAAGCTACTATTTTTCCCATTGTAATCAATATACATCTTATGGGGAGATCCTTTTGAGATTTACAGATACCCTGTTTCTCAGGATCCTTTTGCCTACCATTTTTGCCTTCATTGATGATTTTTGTTAGCAGTATTTATTACTGTGACATTTGCCTAATGACCTTGACTAAAATTGAATAAATTTTTCCTTCCTCAGGTGCCACATCATTTGATGACAGGCCATGGTAGTACTATAATTTTTATGTTTTCTTTTCGTGTGACTCTTCACCTTCATGCATATTTTTACCCACTTAATAGCTCATGGACAGCTTCTAAAATAATTTTTTTATAAAGGAAACACAAAACATGTTTTTGGAAGTCTATCATTGACTTAAAGAACTGACAAGAGGCTGGAGAATGGAGCTCGGAACCTCAAGGTCATGCAGGAGAACCAGAAAAAGATAACGTTCTGCTTTCCGGTGCCCACAGGAGTCAAAATCCAACCTTGTCCATTCCCTTGATGCTATGTAGCAAGAATTTCTGCCTGTTTCCAGTGTTCCCAATTACCATTCTTTAACACCTGCATATAATCCCATGTACTAGTTAGGTGTTTAGATTGTTCCAAGTTTCACAGGGAATGCATTCATAAATATCTTCATGCCCACGTTTCTGACACTTGGCTGCACACTGGAATAACCTATGGAGTTTTAAGTAACGTGGGTGCCTGGATTCCACCCCCAGAGATTCTGATATGACAGTTGTGGCTGTGGCCTGGGCATGAGGATTTTTAAAAGGTCTCCAAAGATTCTGCTGTGTGGCAAAGGTTGAGAACCACTGGTAGGGAGGCTTCTTTGCCTGTATGGCATAGGTTTTCTTTTATATGAATAGTGCATGTATTCACTAGTTCCTATTGACTGCAGAAACTTCTGCTGTTTTCTCTTCACTACATATAACACAAACATGCACACCCAGAGGCATTCACCTATGAGGGTGGCCCAAGATTGCTTTATGATATTCCATTTCCTGCTTATACAAATAGGACAAGGTGTATGACTTTCTGTACCTCTGGGGTTTTTTTTAAGATTTATTATATTTATTATATATATACTATATATATATTATACATATACATACACACACACATATATATACACACATGTACACACACACATATATTTATATATATGGAGAGAGAGAGGGCAGGAGGGCATGCGTGTGCAGGGAAGAGGGACAGAGGGAGAGGGAAATAGAGGATCTCAAGCAGACTCCCTGCTGAGCATATAGCCCAATGCAGGGCTCGGTCTCACGATCCCGAGATCATGACCTGAGCTGAAATCAAGAGTTGGGCACTTAACCACCTGAGCTACCCAGGCGCCCCTACCTTTGTTTTTTCATCTGTGACATGGAAAAACATCATGTCTCCTTCCTAGGGTGATGGGGATTATTTAAAAACCGAAATTCAGATTCTTTATGCACAGCTGTTTCATGCAACCATTGTAGCAAACAATTTGGCAATATCTCATAAAAAGGAAGATGTGCATTCCCTGGTCTGGAAAGAGCTTCAGGCATATGGCAGTGGTTAAATTCTCGGATGAAGAGATAAAAAACCACGGTGATGTTTTTCTAGGGCTGGGCTTAAGAAGTCATGGAACCATGATGATGGTTCTCCAGGACTGGGTTTGATAGAAAGCATGGAATGGTGTCAACCTTTTCTCTCAGGGAGCTGGTCACCTTTACTATAGCCGTCTCAGTGATTGGTAAGTTTCCTTGCCAGTTTTTTGGTTTGTCTTCCCTCTTATTTAATTTGAAATGTGTTTTTTGACTTTGTTTTACACAACCAGTATCACAGTGTTGAATTACCTGTTGTGACATCCTAAGCATTTGCTCCTCTATGTCAGATTCCCAAATGAAAATGGGAATGAATTCACAGAGTGAGTGTTGGTAAATTCAGGATTAGAATGGAGGCAGTCTAACATCATATTCTTTTTATCTTATTTAAAGATTTTATTTACTTTAGAGAGACAGAGCAAGAGCAGGGGGAGGGGCAGATGGAGAGAATGTCCAGCAGACTCCACGCTGAGCGTAGAGCCTGATGTGGGGCTTGATCTCACAACTTGAGATCATGACCTGAGCCAAAATCAAGAGTGGGATGCCCAACCGACTGAGCCACCCACGCACCCTGATTGTTTACCTTTTAAATTCTGAAGCTCTTCATTAATTAAAAAGATTAGCTGCCATTATTGAGCACTTCTCGGCCAGAGACGATGATGAACATTTCGCAAGTTTTATTTAATCTTTATAATCTGGCCTTCAAGGGATAACTTGGGCTTGAAATAAGTGTTCATTTTAAGGTTAAGGAACTGTAATACCAATAATTTATTCAGTTCTTACCATGTCCCCGGCACTGTTTAAATAGTCGTATTTGAACTCATTTACTATTCACTTATTTGCCCCAAGAGAGTCTAAGCGACTTTCCCATTGTCCTCCAACCCATAAGCAGAGAGCTAGGAATTGAACCTAGTCCTGTCTGCCCAATGCCGGGGCCAGTTTGCTGGATCATCGTATTTACTTGGCCCCGGAAGGCTGATGTTTGGTCTGCCATGTAAGTATTCAGGTGCAGAAGACACAGGAAGATTTTGTTTCCTTTCAGTCCCAGCCAAGTGCTGACATCATTGCCAGGCGAAGCAGCATCTAGGTCCAGAGCGACTGTAGCAGTATTGTCATTGGCTGCCCTGATCCGATACTAACCTCTCTTTATGACACATGCCTGCAAAGTGGGGAAAGTGCGATCAGTGTTTTTGTGAAGGCAGGTTTATGAATTTTTAAAAATCAAACCAAACAGGCTTTTGTTAATAATAATGCCAAGGTGAAGGAAAGTCCCTGTTGATTTTCACTTCAGAGAGGAGTGGACGCTTCAGACAAATGAGCTTAGGTTCAGTTGTCCCCGAGCTTCTGCAATTAATCCTGGGTATGCCAGGGAAGACAATTCTGTTCCTTCTTGTTTAACATCCCCAGTGAGGATGTTTATCTTGAGGATTGCGGCTACAGGGGTATAAGAAATGCTATTCCAGGTCTCTCGTTTAATCTTGTATATTTAACCTTGGAGTCTTCATTCCGCTGTCTCTGTGACTTTGCAGAGCCCAAACATTCTGTGCCTAGTTAATTTCCTGCAAACAGAAACATTCCCAAAGGATTAATGCCCAGCTCCGTGGCAGGGCGGGCCTTCCCTCCTCGGGCCTCCACACTCCTGTGTGCCGAGTGTCCATCCATGTGGGAGACATGTGGCTCGGGGGGCACAGCAACATGGTGTGTGTGTGTGCGTGCCAGTCTCTGTGCCTCTTGGGAAGCAGATTAGGGGAAGTGACCGCTGCTGAAATCAATTCTGACAGCTCTCTAATCTTTCTAGTTGAAAGCTGGCATTGCAGGTGAGTCTTCATGATGCCGCTTGTAGAATTCACCTCCGTCCCCCCTCTGAGCGGGTGGGGCTTGCTTCTCCCCCTGGTGTCGGTGGGCTCCGGCTGGAAAGGGTTGAGAAAGACAGCACACAGGCTGAGCGGCCCCGCAGTTCCTAACCCAGGGAGGAAGAGTCAGCCCTCTCCTCCATTGGTAGGAATGGATTCTTTGGCATTCACAGTCACTTCTCAGTGTTCGAATGTCGGTAGGAAGATGAAGTAAAGAGGACAAAACAGGGGCGCCTGGGTGGCTCAGTTGGTTAAGCGACTGCCTTCAGCTCAGGTCATGATCCCGGAGTCCCGGGATCGAGTCCCATATCGGACTCCCGGCTCTGCGGGGAGTCTGCTTCTCCCTCTGACCTTCTCCCCTCTCATTCTCAGTCTCTCTCTCTCTAATAAATAAATAAAATCTTTAAAAAAAAAAAAAGAGGGCAAAACAAAGTAAAGAGCACAGGCAAAACCTATTCGCTTTTTCACAAATGATGACTGCTTGCTTTCAGAGTACAGTGCCTTCCAGATGGGCAAAGGATAGGAACAGAAAGTGCAGAGACGCTGAATCCACATGGCAAATGGGGATTTTCAAAGTTCAGCTCATTGACAATGAAGGCAGTGCAAATTAGCCCAAAAATGAGATACCATTTTGTGTATTAATTTAACAAAGGTTTTATTGTTGTTGTTTGAGTTGCCAGAGTAAATCAGTGTTCAAGGGGGTGGGGTGGTTAGCACCGCCATACAGTACTGTTGGGAACACACATTAGTTCAAAATTTCTGGCAAGATATTATCAAAAGCCCCAAAAACAGTCATGCCCTCTCACTCAGGAATGTCACTTCCAGGATTCCTTGCTAAGGAAATCATCCGAAGAAAAGGAAGAAGAAGAACTGAAATGCTTAGGTATTTATAACAATGTTATTTTTTATAATTACAAATTGGAAATAACATAAATATGTAGCAATAAAGTTATGAAACATTCTAGCCATAGGAGACTGGAATGTTAATATCTTCAAATAATATACCTATTAAAAGTGTTGTTGACTAAGATTTTTATGATATGGGAAATGCTTATGATATATTAATGAGGGAGGATTGTGTATTTAGTTTCTCATTATTTTTTAAAATAATGCATACACATAGAAAAAAAAGACAGAAAAGAAATAGATCAAAATGGTAATTATGGTTGTGTCTGGGTGGTAGAATTTTCTTTGCCTCTTAAAAAAAAATTCTGTGGATACTTAGCTTGTTTAATTCTGCTCTGTTCAGCATTAATTAATACTGATAAAGTGCCAATTATATACCAACATGGATTTATTATAGCTCTATCTTAGAAGAATTTTTATTTTTTTAATTTTTTTTTTAAAGATTTTATTTATTTGAGAGAGAGAGCACAAGCAGGGGGAGCAGCAGGCAGAGGGTGAGGGAGAAGCAGGCTCTCAGCTGAGCAGGAAGCCCAACATGGGGCTCGGTCCCAGGACCCTGTGATCATGACCTGAGCCAAAAGCAGATGCTTAACAGACTGAGCCACCCAGGTACCCCAGAAGTATTTTTATTTTTACGTATACCTGAGTTGATCACACTATTGAAAGCTGCTTTCTCAGGGCTCTCGGGGCAGTGTGAGTTTCTGCTGATGAGGACTAACGGACTCTCCTGTTCTTGCCACAATATGACAAAAGGAGAAGTCATCATCACTCTCTGTGTCATTATTTCATGGTCCCATGAACTTTATGGACTCACGGTACCTGGAAAGAGGACATCGTGAAATAGTGCTAGGGATGTCATGAAAGGACTAAGGAAATCTATAAACAATGGATTTTAAAAATGCAAGAGCTACATAGAGCAACTTTTCCATTTGTGGGGAGGGGCACTTATTTTTCAAATAAGGAAGGAATGTCTGGAGTGGGAACAAAGGAAGGAGAGGGAGATAAAGAGCTTAAACCCGTCAACTCTGTGTTCACACCGTGGCTTCGGGTGATTGTCTGGGACCCTCTGGACAAGTGTGATTTTGGAACTGAGAGGTGGGTCCGTGATTTTACATCTTACTGTAGATGGTAGATGCCACCTAGGTGGCACCTAGAGTACAGAGGAGAAATGACTGTGTTGTATCGAAAGGGCTGACTGTGAGTGTCCATCTGGGTCTTGCTCTAACCTGGGAAGACTCCAACTCTTTATGCCTCGGTGTCCTGATACGTAAGTTAAGAGATTTGTAAAATGATCTTGGAGGTTCCTCAACTTCCAGTGATTTTGTTGCTCATCTGAGATATCTGGAGATCTGAATTTGGCCGGAGTAGCAACTAAGCCTTATTGTGCTAACAGCCCTGTGGGTTAGCGTGCTTCTCTTGGTCTAGGTTGAACTGTTGTTGGGTGCCTGAATAAGCAGACTCACCTCATGAGGATCTTTCTTGAGATGTTGGAATGGATTTTGATAGCTTTGCACATGGTTAGAAGTGAAGTAAATGTCCGGATAAAATTAGCTATCATGTATTAAATGCCATGCCGTGTCGCATTGAGTCCTCATAGGTCCCCTGTGGTGGGTATACCATTAGACTCATTTTACAGAGACCTAGAGAGGCTAAGAGCTCATGGCAAGTGACTTAGCTGGTTACTTAGGTGTTAAAGAGTAGAGTCTAGATCTAGCAGACTCCAAGATCTGTCCACTTAATCTTCATCTGTCTTCCTTCTCTCTCTTCTTTTACTGCCATCATTAGTGAAATTCACAAAACAGCCCAAGGCTCAAGTTACTCAAAACAGGGGGGCAAAATGGTGGCTGTAGGCAGCGATATACCTTGCTATGTTTGTTTGGCCAGTGTAGGTTTTCTTAAAGGATGGGATCACTCACTAATGTTTATAAATTGGTAGTTTCACACTGGGCTCACAGCACTGTGAGGCTGGATGGAACTCCGTACCTCGGGCCCCTTTCAGGTGGGGCATTTGCTGTGCGGTTTGCTGCCTACCCATCTGACCTGCCTCCCTTATTTACATTTAGTTCTCAGGTTGAAAGGAAAATTCAACTTTTTCAATGATACAGAAATGGGACAGCCAGTTCCCGAATGATTATAATCCAACCACAGCTACAATAGAATTGAAAGCTCTACAGATGTAAATACCTCCCCCTTGAATACCATGTCTGAAAATAAAAATGTGCAAAACAATGAGTTATCAGGTACACACTGTGCAAAAGGAGTCTCTTATGCTTGCAAAAGGCTTTACCAGAATATTCTCTAAAATGATGAGCTCATTTAAATTACGATTTTTTTTTTTTTTAAATAAAGACTAAGTGCTGCTTCCTAGAAATGCCTCTGCTACAGAGTGAAGTTTCCCTGTATTGAAATAGCTTTTATCTGCTCCCGGCACTGTGGCTGCTAAGCCAGTGTCGGGGATGGAGTAGTTGCAGTGTAGACAGGGGCTCGCATTGCTTAATGATTTCAGAGCCTGAGAAACCTGGTCTCAAGCTCTAGCTCTTCCCTGTGCGTGTTGTGCATGTTTGGGACAGTTGCTCAATCTCTCTGAGGCTCAGTATCTTTTTTTTAATAAAGTGGATCATTTGAGGCTGAAGGAACATACACACATATACACACATACATTATTATATGTTTCTATATTATTATTATTATCTCTATCACTGAAACATGGTTCCTGGCCCATTGAAATAATGAATCTTATTATAGTTTTTATTTTCTCTTTAATCTTCGAGAAATTCCATTTTTATCTCTCTCGATCCTGACCTCGTCACTTCCTAAGATTTCTTGAAAAGCCTTGGAACCTCAGAGAGACCAGTGCCCTAAAGTAGGTGGCTTTCGTTCTAGTGAAAGCAAGAGCGGGAATAATTACCTGAGTTCAGAAAGAAGAACGAAAGAACCACCTGTGTGCTGGTGTTGGGAAATAACGCCGGCCGTCGGGTGAGGTTGCTCGAGGGTGAGCGCCTGGGCAGGGCGGTGGAGAGCCCGGGGTGGGCTCAGCTTCTAGGGTTCAGGCTGCTCTGAGGGCGCTCCCTCCTGAAATGGGCTTGCTCCCTTCCAAGGTGTTATCCCATTAATTCTTCTGTGCGGGAAGTAGATGCCAAGTGTCATTACTTGGAGGGGGGAAGATAAATGGTAGGACCTCATTCTGTCCCTTCGCCTCTATTTTTCACACCTTCTGCTTTGTAGTCCTCACACTGTTTCCTGTCACTCTTGTCACTTCCCTCCTTTCTTACTGCTCTGTGCATCTGGAAGGAAAGGGCCCTCTGCAGAACTACTTAGTTCTAATTCTAGAGCTAATTCTCTTCTCGTCTGTTATGCTAAGGACTTGAGCGCCCCATTCCTTACTGCTTTGTGGCAGACGATGCCTATCTTCTCCAAACATCCATTCTGCCAGTCTACTTTCATGCTGAAATTTAGGAGGCTACATGACAACGACTACATTTCCCAGGCTCCCTTGCAACCAGGTGGAGTCACAGCCGTTAGGTAGGCCCAGTCGATGAGGGAACTTACTGGGTTACAATCTCAGAAGGAGAAGGCAAGCCCTCCTCTCCTCCTTTGCCTCCTGCTTCCCAGTTTCAAGGATGTGGCGGTGGTGGCAGTGAGGCATCACTGACTTGTGGTGACAGCAACACTGTAAAGATGAGACCCTAACAGAGTGGGGGGGAGGCTGGGTCCCTGAACCCACCGAATCTCTGCATCAGCCCTGGTCTGCATAGCCTCAGACTGTTAACCAAGAGGGAAATAACCTGTCTCTTGGTTAAGTCACTATTTGTTTGGTCTCTGCGATGATTGACAGATGAGGATCCTGATAGATGAGCGCGTACACACGACGCCCTTGCATCATGACTGAATATTTTGTTGAGATCTGTAACTCTCCTGGCTGGAAGTTGCTGTTGATACATCCTGAGAACTTTGGGCTGCATGTGGCTTGATCCCCGAGGCACTGTCGAAGAATGGGTGAGAGAGGCAGGAATTCGGGAAATCTGGACTTGAATCCTGGCTTGGTGCTGTATTAGCTGTGTGACCTTGAGCCAATTAAACTTCAGTTTCCTCACTTATAAAATGAGATAATTGTGCCTACCTCATAGAGTTGTATTTTTGTAAAGCGCTTTGCCAGTTACCTAGAATGTATAAGTGGGTAGATATTCACCTCTCATGGGGCTTTCCTTAGCAAATAATACAGAGATAGTTTCTGTAAGGAAATCGGTAATGTCTATGGGGTGATGAGTATTGATCTGGAAAATAAGTCCTCATTCATTTCTTGATTGTAATGATTGTAACAAGACCTCCACAATCGAGTCTCAGTGCTCCCCTGCCTCCTTTTATCCAATGTTTCCTTCATGCAGAGCTGCCTGAAATATTATTATATTAAATTGTGAATTGGTTATATGATTTTTTTAGTCTTACTGTATTCTTCCATTGTATAAGAAGTTAGGGCATTCTCATTTAATTTTATTTCTTTAAGGATTTATTCATTAGAGAGAGAGAGAGAGCGCACGAGCACACGAGTGGGGGAAGGGTAGAGAGAGAGAATCTTCATGCGGACTCCCCGCTGAGCAAGAAGCCTGACACAGGGCTCTATCCAATGATCCATGAGACCATGACCTGAGCTGAAACCAAGAGTAGGAAGCCCAACTGACTGAGCCATGCAGATACCCTGGGCATTCTCATTTTAAAGCAAAATGTCTCTAAAAACATTTGAGTTGTACCTCACTGATTTTATTTTGTTAAATGACTGTATTCCAAGTCCTATCTGTTTGGGTCAGCTATAAGTATTTCTGCCTCTAGGAAGGAGCCTATCTCTTCAGTATATTCCTCAGTGTTCTGTAGGCATAACTTAGATAACAATTGTCATGACGCCTGACCTCTTGGGACGATAGTCCCATTATTGTGTTCAACTGGATAGTGATAAATACCTACTGGTAGATGACCTTCAGGTTGGTACACCTGTCCAGTGTTTGCAGAAAGTAGAAGAGTCTAGGGACTGGAGTATAAATTTTGAAGTTAGACCATCTGGGGTCACATGCCAGCTCTGTGCTTATTACCTATGTGACTTGAGCAAGCTTAAATCTCTGGGCCTCAGTTTCTGCATCTATAAAATGGGGGCGATAACATATGTTTCAAGGGATTGTTAGGATAAAGTGAGTTACCATTGTAGATTCTATTTTCAAAAGTATTTTCCTCTCTGAATCCCCCAGAAGACTTTATGATCCCCCCTGTTACTCTCAGCCATGATCATTTAATGTGTGTTGCCTAATTCGTTAGGAGTTAAGGGGATATGTGTGACTTCCCAACATGGTTTGCCACGTTTTCCTTTCTCCCACCATAAGTCTGGCAGTGGTCCTCCTGGAGGCTGCTGCACCAGCCTGGACCCTGGGGTGGAGACCATGGCTCAGAACAGCCCATGGAGATGGCCCACGGGAGAAGGAAACCTCTGTAAGCATTGAGCTCCTGGCATCACGTGTTATCAGGCCATGACCTCTCCTCTCCTTCCTAGTATGTGTAAAGCCCTTCGCTCGGTGCCTGGCACGGGTTCAGTCTTCAACCAACATTAGCTTATATGATTATCGGTCCACTTGCCTTGCAGTTGCCCAGTCACCGGCCCCACCATTAACTTCTTTTAAAACCTCTTCAGTCTTTTGCTCTCGTTACATTAAGGCATGGAAATGCCACTGGCACTGGCTAGTTTATTCCTGCACTTCGAGAACAGAACGACCAAAACTTTATAAGGAAAAGTGCATTTAGCACAAACAGATTCCGTATTCTTGGGCAGGTCTTGGTAACTGCTGGCTCGAGGGCCAAATAGGCGCATTTCCTATTTTTGTAAAATCTGTAAGCCAAGAATGGCTTTTGCATTTATAAATGGTTAGGAAAAATAAAAACAAGGAAAATGCTTTGAGGCATATGAAAATTGTATGAAATTCAAATTTCAGTACCTGTAAGGTTTTGTTTAAACACAGCCTTGTCCTTTTGTTTAGATGTTGTCTGGTTTAGCCAGGTTACCTACTTGGTTTCAATGACCTAGTCTTTACAAATCATAAGATTACTTTAAAGACCTGAGTAAACTGTATATGTATGTGTGTGTGTGTGTATATATATATATATATGTATATATATATATATATATGACATTGCATTACAAAAATAAGAAACCATGGTATGCTTTTAAGTGGGGAAAACCTATATAACAGAATGTCATTTGAGATCATTTTGTTGTTGTTTCAATATGCTGCTGGAAAAATTACTTGAAATATATATAAACTAAAATCTTAGGTGATCCTAGGTGGTGGGATTACTGATGATTTTTATGTCCTACACTTATGTGCATTTGGGTGTTTTCTATTTGAGTCTTATGCATTGAGGATATAATTAGAGAAGTTATTTTAAATTAACAAAAGGGAAAGGACATAATATAAGATAGAAAGAGTCTAGGGTGGGGGGATGGGTGAAACAGGGGATGGGGATGAAGGGGGGCCACTTATGATGAGCCCCGGGTGTTGTATGGAAATGTTGAATCACTATATTATACACCTGAAACTAATGTTACCCTGTATGTTAACTCACTGGAATTAAAATAAAAACTTAAAGAATTTCAACCACTACACACACACACACACACACACACACACACACACACACCCACACCATAAGAGGAGTGGAAATAACTCCATTTATCCCACTGAACAGTGTGTTGGGCCTCTCGGACCCTGGCCCTACGTTGCCCTGAAGAGAAAGGTTCTATTCCAGACAGTGTCTCCTTTCAACCCCATTCCATTATTTTCTGTGCCACCTAGAAAGAGAGGTATCCTGCCCTTCCCATGCATTTTGAGCCTTGGCTCCTGAGCCTGACATCACCTGTGTGCTTTGGAGATTGTGCTTAGACTTAGTGACTTCTTAGAACACCCTCCACCCCCCATCCCCCACCAAACTCCCAGATGCCGCCCTACCTGTGGATTCAGCGGTGGCTGACAGACATGCCTGTGCCGACTTATGAAACTGTTCGGGCCGGTTCTGCTTTTTTGAGAGCATCCTTCCAGAACTCCATGCCATCACTGCCAAGTTCCTACAACCTTTGGCTTTGAACGTGAGGTGTTATCCACAGAAGTATTGTATGGGGAGCTGCAAAGGGTTGCTGGTGTGGACTTTTCGGAGGGAGCAGACTTCCCTGCTGGGGGGCAAGCCTGGACTTTGGGAGAAGGAGTGCCAGCTCTTGGAGCCATCTGGCCCGGCCCTGGACTCGTCCTTCCCATGCAGGCGGCCTCCCCAGTCTCACAGGAGCCACCCTCTTTATAAGTGGCATAGTTCTGGAGCCTCCAAGATGAATGTGGCTTATACAATTCCTCCTTTGTTCTCCAGGGCCTGGGCAGACCAAATGCTCTCCAGAAGGCATCTCAGCAGGTGTCCTTGGGTGCGTGTGCTTTATTTAGGCCTCCTGAAGCTATAGCACTTAGTGGACAGCCTACAGAAAAATGTGGCAGACAAAAAGAAAAAATCCAAGAACACTGTGTGTTGCTCCAATCCATCAATTCCACCAACCGGTTCGCTCTTGTGCCTGCCTGGGTCACACTGTGCTTTTGTTCCCGGGATAAAAGACAG
Source organism: Nasua narica (assembly GCA_028533885.1). Taxonomy (NCBI): domain Eukaryota; kingdom Metazoa; phylum Chordata; class Mammalia; order Carnivora; family Procyonidae; genus Nasua; species Nasua narica. The sequence continues at coordinate 27,579,952 of CM052799.1, read as the reverse complement.
GCAGAGGCGATGTGACTGTGGCTAAACACTCAGGTCAGAGTCAAGTGCACCTGCATTCTGGTTTTGGTGCTGTTGTAAACTGGCTGAGCGCCCTTGGGCCTGGTTCTTCATCTCAGTAGATTTTCCTTCCCTGACTGGTAAGAGGAAGCTGTGAAAGAGCACCTACTCGGTGGTGTTAGGAATAACAGCCGAGGTGTGATGTGATGGAGAGTGCCGTGTGCGGCACACAGTAAGTCCACGGGCGTTTTTATTATGTATCTGTCCATTGGCTCAGGTAGCCCTTGCAGCAGGTGCAAAGGGCCTATTGGTGTCTTTCATCCATGCGAGCAGTGTTCCTTTTCTAAGAAACCGTAATGCCCCCAGTAGAGTTTGGGAACAAGGGACAGGTCTTAAATTTGTCTCTATTCGTAAAATCTTTCTCAAATCCAGAACTTCCTGCCATTCTCCTGTTTCACCAAGGGAATAAGAATACTGTTAGTAATCACAATAATAAAGCAGCAAATATTCAGAACGAGGCACTGTAGGAAGCATTTTACTCTAATAGTCTTTGTGATACCGATATAAAGTTCAGACTTTTATATACCCCCTACAGCAGGTTAGGAAAAGGAGGCACAAAGAGTTCTAGTAACTTGCCCAAGGTTGCGCAATTCCTAAATGGCGGACCTGGGATTCACGGGTAGACCAGCTGGTTCTGGACTGCTGGCTCTCAACCACCACGTGAAGAACTTTGCAGAGAGTGACCATTCGGTGGTTTCACCCTTGAATCTAGCCTTCTCCTTTCAGAAGAACCAGGCAATAATAGTTGAGTGCCTTCAAAGCAAGGCTTCACACTGGCCTTGGAAGGAAATGAATCATACTTATTCCTTGAGTGCTTCTGAAAAAAAAAAATCTCTCACGACATCTATGAAATGCCAACCAAAATGAATCAGATTTTTTTTTCTTTTTGTAGGAAGGTAAACTCTCTGCAGGTAGCTGAAGATAATAATTCAATGAATTATTAAGTTGAGGAATATAAACATCTTTCCTACTAAATCTCCGTGCTTCCATTTTTCAGTCTGTCAGGAGTGAAGGATTTCCCTGGAGAATTTTCTAAGGCAAAGTTTCTCCATGTTGGCACTATCGACATCCTGAGTCCACTAGATCTTGGCTTTGGGGCTTATCCTGTGTGTTATGGGGTGTTTAACAGCATCCCTGGCTTCTAGACGACCCTCCAGATGCCAGAAATACCTTCTCCTCTCAGTTGGACAAATAAAAATATTTCCAGAGATTCCCCAGTGTCCCCTGGGGAGTGGGATTGCCTTTGATTGAGAACTGCCACTTTGAAGTGGCCACTAAATGCATCTTATGATTTGACTTCTGTCGCTTGCACGGTTGGGCACTGTGGACATACCTTATGAACCCTCTCAGCTCTAGTTTCCTCACCTGCATCCAGAAGGGCACATCGAGGGGTGCCTGGGTGGCACAGTTGGTTAAGCATCTGACTCTTGGTTTTAGCTCAGGTCACGATCTCAGGGTCGTGGGATCAAGCCCTGTGTTGGGCTCCATGTTTAGTGGGGAGTGTGCTCAAGAGTCTCTGTCTTTCTCTGCTCCTCCTGCTCATGCTCTCTCTCTAAAATAAATAATCTTTAAAAAAAGAAGAAGAAGAAGAAGGGCACATTGATCCTTTCCTGAAGGATGACTGGGAGGCTAACATGAGGAAACCTAATTAAATTATAGTGGATGGTTAATAAATATACATACATATTTTTAACTGTCCTTTTCCTCCCAGCTTCAAAATTCAACAATTCCAATTGTAATTATAGTTCTTAGTTTCACTCCAGATGCTAACATATGTATGTGATAAATCATTTTATGTTTTTTGGAAGACCACGCCTGGGAATGAAAGTCGAGAGTGATTTTTCTCCTTTTTCTTTTTTTGCTGAGTTTATGTACTCCTTTATTTTTTTTTTTCCTAAGACAGAAAATCTTTTACATTATTCCACGTGAAGGATTGCTTCAAAGAAGATCAAGGCTATAACCCTTTTGAATATCCACCAGCAGTTAAGGAGGAAATGGGTTTAAATAACAGCTCCTGGGATTTAAGTTAGATACAGAAAGGAACTTTGAGACAAAGGTATCCAACAATGGGAATTCATTGCCAGAGCAGATGATAGAATTGTCTTTCTTGGAGACTGGTAAAACCTAGAAAGCCATTGATCTGGAACAGGCTGGTGAAAGACTTCTAAATTTGGAAAGCAGTCTAAACCCGCACGTGTACCCTTGAAAAATCTGCAAGCTCCACTTCATGTCTGAGCCTCTAAGAAAGATTCTGGAATACTTTGACAAGTAGGTCTCATCCTCCTTCCCTGGAAGTTCTGCCCCCTCTCTCCCTCCCCCCCTCCCCCACTTGCTAAAAGAAGAACTCGAAGAATAGTTGGCTGAATTTAAGCACTTAAGACCTGGTTGAAGGCAAAAACAAAAACGAGGAATAATTATTCCCACTTTGTCAGCAGTTACTTGTAGCTTGAATGGACGTTTTTGTTATTGGCGACTTGGCCACAAGGTGCCATGTTTCTTCAACAGCCAGAGCATTGCCTGAGTTCCCACCATGCTTCACTGAATCACCTTTGCCGTTTCTGAAGAAGCTGAATGCCTGGGCCCCACCTCTGGGCTCCTAATTCAGCAAGTTCGGGACGTACCAGACAACGTGTTAAGCTCACACGCACGCGTGCACACACGATTCTCATCATGGTCTTAATTCTTAAAAGCATGGACTTTGGATCTTAGATGTTTCCTGTTTGTCCTCCTCAGTAACATGGTGATGGTAATGATAGTTCCGACCACACAGACTGGCTGAGATGATGGTACAGATAATTCAGACCCAATGCTTAGCCCAGAGTCCAGGAGAGCTGGGGCCTTGGTTTCCCTGCACTGCTGTGTACTGTCATCATTTCTGCCGTAGAGACCTTGGGCTGTTCTTGACTCCTTCCTTTAATAATTTCCTTCAGTGCCCAAACTACTTGCCAGATCCTTCTCATTTCACTTGTAACCCCCTTTCTCTACCACTCCTCCCTTTTTTTTTTTCTTTCTATTTTTACTCCTCTGGTGCATGCCTGGCCCAGATAACCAGCAGCCTTCTTACTGATCTTCCTGCCCCCTGCCTTCCCACGTGTCGCCAGAGTGATCTTTCAAACCTACCTTGGATATCATTCCCGAGCTTAAACCCTTCGTTGCACTTAGGACAAAACAAATTCTAAAATTTACATGGCCTTGTGTGATCTTATTTGCCAGTGGTCAACTCACATTGCTTTCTGCCCTGCCTACTATAGTTGAGCCACAGTGATCTCTCTACTGTACTTCAATCATGCCAATTTTTTTCTGCCTCAGGACCTTTGCACAGGACTTTTCCTGCAGCTCCCTGGCTCTTCACGTGGTGACCTCCTTCTTACTTTAGGACTCAGCCATTATTACCTCTTCCGGTCAGCCTACCCAAGCACACAGATTCACAGGCCATATTTTACTTATTATTTGCACCTCAGCCTCCTGTCTCTTTCCTTCATAGCGTGAGGCACTTTGTAATTATTTTATTTGTACATTTACTTGTGTGTTCTCACCCTCCTTTGCTAGAAGGTAAGCCCCCCACCCCCACCCCGGGAAGTAACCCTGTTGGTTTTATTCACCAGCCTGTCCGAGCACCTAGTTCAGGGCCTGCCCCCAAGTAAATGAAGGGGTGAATGAATTGAGTTGCTTATGTATTCATTGCCATCTCCGCAGACACTGAGTAACTCCTGGAGACAAGTTGAGAGCTGGGAGCCTGAAGGGAGGAAGGGATGGAGTGATGTTATCTAGGGCGTATGGGAGTGTTTTAATTTTTCCAGAGCATTTGGACCGATTTTACTTTTTGGACACGGCAAGTTTTGTAATTATGTCATTTTTCCTTTTCCACATCGGCTGCTACAAATTTAGAGCCAAGTTTGTGGCCCATACATCTTCTCGGTATGCAGTCCAGCCTCGCTCTTGGATCCGCTTTATGTCCCCGTCCTCATTTCTCTTTTCCTTTTGTTCCTATTTTAAATTTATGCCATCTTGTATTTTATGTCTTTTCATAAGCTGCCTCAGATTCTCCCTGAAACAAGACAAAGTATATATCAATCAATATATAAAAACATGAAGAGTTTTATGAGAAGTGTAAGTAAAGTGCTTCTTGCAATAGAAAGGTAGGTCTTTCGCAGATGGCTCCCGGGAGCTCCAGGGGGTGCAGAGGAGAGGTGAGAGCCTTCTCCGGGGGAGACCTGAACACTTAGTAGGCACCGGAAATAGGACTTGAATGGAAATTAGTGACGGGGGAGGGGGGAGGATTTAATCAGGTAAGGGATTATTTTGCCTATTTCTGACTGCACACCGGAGCTCTGCAGCTCCTGCTGTTTTGTTCCCATTATCTTCTTTCTCTAGAAGCACCATATAATCTTCAAAATAAGCAGGAGTCACCCCCTCTCCTGTCTCTGAAAGCTTCCTGCAAGCTTCCGCGTAACTCTCTTTGAAGAACCAGGGGCGGCTGCTTCTCCGCTTCTGGCTGTGGTTGCTTTTGTTTGCCGGGCTTCTGATTCAGGACTGGACCGAGACGGGAAACCAAAGGCTTTCCTGGATCAGGGTGGCGGCGTCCGTAAATTGCTTGGAGGGGCGGCCAGCTCGCCCTTCTTGCCGCTCGGAGCGCCGGGGATGCCGCCAACGTGAGGCTTCCCGTCTCTAGCTCAGACCTCTGCCCGGGCTCGGTGGCCATCTCCTTCCGCCTGTCTTCTTGGGCGGCCGCTGGGCGAACGGAGCTTAACATGTTGAGAGCCGGATTCCTCGGCTTCTCCCCGGTCCAGCTGCAACTTCGCCGTGTCCCTCGATGACAGTTTCATTCGTCCCTTTCTCAGGCCGGAAGCTGAGAGGCTATCTTGGACTCTTCTCTGCTTCTGACATCTCACGCTCGGCCCACCAGGAAGTGCTGCAGGCTCTGCCTGCACAGTCCGCAGACTCTGGCCGTGACCCCAGCACGCCCCCTGGTCCTATCACTGCCATCTCTTGCCTGAGTTCCAGCAAGAGCCTCCAGAGGGAGATTTGGAAAACCCAAGTCGGGTCTAGAATCGGAAGCCTCCAGTGGCAAACCCATCTCCCATAGTCTCAAAGCCAAAGTCCTTCAGTGACCTTGGAGTCACCACGGGATCAACAGCCCCTTTCCTCACCCCAACTTCCTTCCAGTTTGCACCCCCCCACACACACTCCCTTCTCCAGGGACAGCCGACTGTTTGCAGTTCCCAGAATGTGCTGTGCCTGGTCTGGCCTGACGATCTTTGCAGCTGATTTCCCTTTTGTCTGGAAGACCTCTACTTCCTTAAAGTCTTTGCTTACTCAGCCCGGACGATCGCTTTCTGCTTCCCACCATATTCTTCCCTGGGATTCCCAGTCTTTCTAGCATGCTTTTTTCTTTCATGCAGAGCACTTAACCACCTTCTCACACAATACATGGTTTACCGACTTATTCGGTCTCTCCTTGTCTGTTTATCCTCTCCCACCCTGCACTAAGTGTAAGGGCAGGAATCTTGTTTTATTTACTAATGGACGCCAAGGGCCTAGCATAGGGCCTGACACATAGTAGACTCTGAATAATCTTTGTTATTAATAAATGAAGCATTAGCTTTTCTCAAGCGGCAGTGCTTTTCATGACTTGCCATCATTTGACCTGGTCCGCTGTCCCGCTGGAGGGAACACTCTATAAAGTCTTAATTACACTGATGAAACTGGGGCAAATTCCTCCAAAGTAAACTGTGGCTTAACAGCACCCTCCATGTGAACCTTGCATGATTCTTCAGTAACCTCTTTTCTGGAGCCTCCTGGATCCATCTGGAAACCATTCCAGCAAACATCCATCCTCTCTAATAGATCACAATTTTCCTTTTTAATATGACTCTGGCTCCCCAGAGCCTGCAGTCAGCATCGAGATGGATTTCTTATCTCTGTTGCTTCATTAAGAGTGTTCATGTTTGGTTGCCAGTGCTACAGTCCTCCACAGTGCAGTTTGTTGCAACAAAAGAAAGCGTTTGCCAAATGATTTGTCAGCATATGTTATAAAGCCACACAGGCGCTCTTTATGTAACTGGAAAATACTGGTCCCTATTAGTGACAGATTAAAGACCAGGAAGGAGAAAACGGTGTTGCTTTCTTCAAAGGAACTTCGAGGGTTGGTGCAAAGGTAGAGGGGTGGCGTGAGGAGGAAGAGGGGAAAGAGGCAGAGAGAAGAAAAGGAGCAGACTGTAGGTGAGGGGATAGAACTCTGGGACCAAGGAAACAGACTTAGCATCGTAGGGCCTGTAGCTATTTATCTTTTAGACACCCAGCATTCTTCAAGGTAATAACCTTTCCAGGCTGACAGCTGGTCTTGCGAGCCAACTCTAGGGAAGAGAAACAGTCATAGACTCTCTGAAATGGCAGTGACCAGGGCTGACCTCTCAAGGAGCACAGTCCTGCCCTCCTGCTGTGTGGAGCCGGGGCGGGGGGGGGGGGTCCCCGGGGGGGGGGAATCCCAGGGGGGGGTCCCCCTAACCCCAGGCGGGGTTGATGAGCGGGAGGCCTGTGGCTTTAGGGGAGGAGGTCCTAACTGCTGGGGTTGGCAGCCATTTATAAATTCAGCAGCTTGTGATTCTGGCTGCTTTTGGAAGTGACTCACCTACCCATTGGGAGAGCACATTAGGCAAGCCTGGCCTCTTCTCCGTGAATAAATATTTGACCTCTTGATGTTCTCCAGGCTTCTTCCTAATTAGGAAACTCAGACAGATCTGTGAGAGCAAAACCAAACATGGCTTCCCAGCACAGGGCCGACCTCCCCTCCCTGGTGTTAAGGGCCCAAGCCCCGAGCACCCAGTCGTTGGTGTATCAGAGACATCTCTGAGGCTTGCCTCCAGTGGGGAAAAAAATGTAATGGTGGCCTTTTGGGGTATTTCCATTTAGAAGAAATGGACTTCCCTTATCAAAACCAAATGTTTATCTAGTAAAAGGCTCGCTTCATCTAGCGTTCTTTTGGTGATGTCAGCAAACGTAAATGCTTAGAAGGCAGACAAATATGTCCTGTTAGGAGGTGAGGTGCCGGACAAACTGAATTCAAGTTGTTCTTTGAAGGAGGCATTGTTCAGGCATTCTGCGCGCCTGTGGCTGCGGGGGTTGGGGGGGAACCCTGCAAATACCCCCTTGTTTACTCTGAAGCTATTTTGTGGTAATGTTCCTTGGGATGTTTTTAAATGGACTGAGCTCAAGAATTTACAGCCGTTAGATCATGGCCGTGTTCTGAGCTTTTACGGCACAGCCTCGGGGCTCCCAGACTCCAGGGGCACTGAATGTGCTCATCCTGCGGTGAGTGGTTTTGGGGCCCGGACGCAACTAGTTCACGTTATTGCTCGTTAGCTCACCGTTTTCTCTGGAGGAAGAACAGCCTCCCTTCCGCCCCCTTCCCCAACCCAACTCAAGTCAACAGGGACATGCTTTACCGTAGGAAGCCATTCCTCGGGAATCGTAAGCAACTGGGGAGCTAGGCTGCAACATTCCAAGCAGGTTTTCCATCCAGCGATTTGTGTATTTGTCTGATCGTGGAGGTGACCTCAGCCATGCTGCCCAGACCTATTTACCTGAGAGGGAGTCCGAGTTGAGTCTCCCCTAGATAGGCTGCAGCCCAGACGCAGATCCCTTGTGTTGGCTACGACAAGATAGCCGCGGAGGGTTGAGAAACAGGCTCTTCTGTGGGTAATAATGTCGCCTCTATCTTTAGGTAGCATCTGATTACAGCCTTGTGTATTATTTAAAAGGTTCTTTAAAAAAACATGACCACAGGGGGAAAAGAGTGGCTTTCTCTTCCCGCTGTCTAGAGATTAGGTGTTAATCACGCACATGTAAAGATGTGGTGTTTTCTCATGACATTTGTCAAAACTAATAAGGCCATTTTCCCTCCTATGGCAAGCGCACTTAAGTAACTCATGTAAGTTTACCCAGGACAACCCAGGCCTGCTCTGGGATTAAGGCGAGGTTACTCTTTTTCTCTGTTCCCTGCAAAACCAACTTGGGACGAACCAATACCACTCTGTGTTTCAGATCCTATCAGTGGATGTGGAGGTGCATATTCCAGAGAAATTTATAGGGAAGGGGGTTTTACATGCAAACAGCCCAGAGGACCTGGTGCTTGAGGGCCTGGGGTCCAGAGAGGGCTGAGAAGTGAGCGGGCCTCCGTGGAACTGCCCCCCTCCTAGACACCCAGAGGAGTGCACTAAGGGTGCTCAGCCGGGACTGAGGGGGCCACACTGTGGTCCTTAGCATGGCAGGCTCTGGTTCTATATGTCCCCAGAGTGAGTTTTGACCCACAGTGACTTAGAAAAATAAACTATACCCTAAATCTGGCCCGCCTCCTATTTTTGTAAATAAAGTTTTATTGGAACACAGCCATGCAATTTGTCTCCTTATCCTCTGTGACGGCTTTCCCTCTACAGTGGCAGAGTTCAGGAGCTGTGACAGGGACCACATGACCTGCAAAGCTGAAACTATTTACCGTCTGGCTCTGCACAGAGTTTGCCAACCCTTGGTGGATTTTTAACTTAGTGACTCTGGTTTTTCAAGGGTATCCATTGATGGCCCTCAGTGGAACAAATCCCCTGAAATAACATGCAAACTACTTTATGTGTGTGCATTCCCACGTAGGAATTTTCTGGAGAGAGAGTGCATGGATTATAGTACTTTTTCCAAGGTGTCAGTGATTCTCAGATGAAGATCCCTACCCTGAAAGGATATGTAAATTTTACCCATATTTACAGACTTGACTTTTGCTTTCCTTTAACCTTTTTTTTTCTTTTAATCCTCAACCCTTCTGCTAAGTAATTGGTCCAAAAAATAAATTATATCTGAAGTGTGAAGGTCTATCAGGAAAAGCGTTTTCCTCCATGAGAATAGTTTTATTTTAACCAAGACCTTTATTGCCAGAATCTCAAGGTGTATGTCAGGGGCAATATCAGAAACTAGGGTTTGAGGCAAGAGGAGGGGAAGGAGCTGTGTTGATCAGGAGCTATTGACTGGAGGCAAGTGCAAGTTTATGCTCCTGTTTAAGGAGACAATAGGGCGGTTATCTTTCTAGTCTAATGCAGCCCTAAAAACCATTAGAGGAGCTGCTCAGTAACAATGTGTAATGTGTAATGCTGAGCACATTATGTGAAATGTCTTCCTTTCTACTTGCACCGCCCCAGCGAACTCACATCTGTGACGTTAGGACCGCAACCCGTGCAAAATGCACACAACAGAGTTGTTAGCGACTGTAGTTACTGTCCTCGGTCTCACCATCCCCATTTAGGCCCTGAGGAAATTGAGGCTCGGGCTTGCCTGAGGTTTCCCAGCTCCTAAGTCACAGAGGGGGAGCTGGACCTCGCGTCTGTCTGTCAGCCTCAGCGGTAGAACTAAAGCCAAGTCCATTCACTTCCAAAGTGTCCTTTTTTAGAAACCCTGTTTTTCTGACCAGCTCCATGCATGCCAGGATGTGGGTGGTTTCTCTCTCAAAGGCGCCCAGACAGAATCCTGTGCCATTCATGTCAAGAAGCATTGCGTTTTCTCGCATTTCTTCCTCATCTCACGTCTTTGACGGGCTTACCTTTAGCATCTTGTTCTAGAGCAGTGGTTCCCAAACTCGGCTCTCCATCTCCCCTTCCTAGGAAGCATACAAAAACAAACAAAAAATTCTAGATTCTCAGTTACCACGCCAGGACCTACTGAATCCGGATTTCTGGGGGTGGGCCTTGGAAGTTGTTCCGTTTTATAAACCCGTAGAGGTAGCAAGGCTCTGGCCAGCCAAGCGTTCCTGGGTCCATCAGCTGCTGTTTGGATACCCCTGTTGTAGATGAAGCCAGGGGTGTAATGTTGCTCGGATCTGACTTGAACCAAGGTGACTCAACCCCCTTTTGGAAACAGGCAAGATGTTCCCTCTTTGCAGTTGGGTCCTCCTCTCCAAACAGAGCCAGGAGTCTGTGGGTGGTCCTAGGCAGGCGGGAGGGCTCCCTTCTGGCAGAGCTGAGGGAGAACAGGCTGGGATGCAGTCGGTTCCTAGGAAGGGAATAGAGAAGGGTGGGGGTGGTTGGCCCAGAAACAGCAGGATTAGGAAGTTGATTCGGAACTCCAAAGTGGAGTTGGAGGAGGAAGAATATTCCTCTTTTTCCTCTGGGCCTCATGTTAAGGTCTTTACAACATCTTCATTTAACTCTTAAGAGCTAGCTATGCAAGTACACATTGTGTGACAAATTAGGACCCTTTATTTCATAGTTTTTGGGCAGTGTCCCTAGTGTTCATACTAGTGACCCCTTCCAGAGCCCTGGGCGATTTACAGATTGGCCACTGAACTCAAAGCGCACGTAGATCTGAATTACGTACTGCCTGAAAGCACGAGGGGGGCGGCTCCAGCTTGAGAAATGACTCCAGGACCCAGCAGGCGAGCCTACCAGATTCTGGATGAAAAGTCTGAGCCCCGCAAAACAAAACAAAACAAAACAAAACAAAAAAAAAACGAGAGCAAGGTGCTCTGTGCCTGCACGTTGGTGTGCGTACATATTTGCTAGTCTGCACTGGTTTTTTAGGGGGTCAGAGCAATTGACCTTTTTTTTTTTTCTTCTTGTAACTGGAAGTCTGGAAAGAACTTGCAGCCTTTAAAGTTTGGAAAACAGACACATTTATGTTAAACTCGATATTCGAGAGTCTTCTTTCCTACAAAGCACATGAGTGACTAACTACCAGTGGGAATCGAGCCCTTTGAGTCATGCGTTTAGATTTCTGTCTGGCTTTTCCTGGTGAGTTGATGTCCCTGGAATCTTAGGGATATACGGAAACGTCATTTCCAGCATTTTTTTCTAAAGTGCTGCTCTCCTGCGCTAACTCACACAGGGGGCAAGGTCATAATTGAAATGTAGATTGCCCCTGATATCTCAGCTAATTGAGTTATTAATTATACAAATAAGTCTCTGTCAAATTCTGACTTCGGTAAACTCTTTGCCGTTCCAACCTGGCTGGACAGAAAGGTTGGACTGGGATGCAGTCTCATGTTCTGCTGGTAAAAGGATTTAAGAAGGGATGGCAGATGGAGTCAGCCTGATTAAAATGGAAATCTAATTACTTGAGGAGAAGGAGAGAAATTCAGTGTCACACTTGTCCCGCATTAACAATGGCACCTCCCCCAACCACCTTCCCCAGGTTCTATTATTCTTATTTAGAGATCAAGACTTGAACTCCGTTCCCTTGCTGGTTTCCCTGCCTCCTCTGAGAAGTGTCCCAAACTAGAAGCTTGACTCCTCCACAGAGCGTATTAAAAACTGCCAAGCGGGACTGGTGTGTGAGTTGGCAACTGCGTTAATTGCAACGCTGGGTCTGATGGGACCTCACTGCCTGCATACCCATCCTAGAGAATAAAGATACTTCTATTTTTAACAGCAGAGGGATACAGAAGCAGGATTGGGCCAGGCTTAAAGGAGCAACTGAGCTCCAGCCTCTGACCTGTATCATCAGAGCTGTCCTTAGGTGGGGAAATCATGGGAATGGCGTTAGGCTCCGAGTTTTTTTCGACAGCTTTATGGAACTATAACATACCATACAACTCATCTATATAAAGTGTGTGATTCGGTGGTCATTAGCACACTCACAGAGCTGTGCATCTGTCACCACTATCTAATTCCAGAACATTCTCTTCACCCCAAGGAAAAAACCCATACCTATTAGCAGTCACTCCCCAGTTGCACCCCAGCTCCCCCCCCCTTCCCCACCCCTAAGTAGTTCCTAATCTATTTTCTGTCTCTATGGAATTACTTATTCTGGACATTTCATGTAAGTAGAATCATGCAAAATACAGTCCTTTGTGACTGGCATCTTTTTTTTTTTTTTTTTAGATTTTATTTATTTATTTGACACAGAGAGAGATTGAGGACACAAGTAGGCAGAGAGGCAGGCAGAGGGAGAGGGAGAAGCAGAGTCCCCGCTGAGCAGGGAGCCCGATGCGGGGCTCTATCCCAGGACCCTGAGATCATGACCTGAGCTGAAGGCAGCTGCTTAACCCACTGAGCCACCCAGGCGCCCCGGAATCTTTTATTCAGCTTCATGTCTTCATGGCTCGTGTATGGTGTAGCAATGATCAGTACTTCATACCTTTTAACTGGTGAATAATGTTACATTGTATGGATATACCACAGTTTATATATTCAAATATTGATGGACATTTGAGTTGTTTCCACTTTTTAGCTACTACGCATGGACCTATGTTGTCTTTTGTCGTGGGTATATATCCTTAGGAGTAGAATTGTTGGGTCAGGTAGTAACTTCATCTGTAACGTTTTGAGAAATGGTCAGACTGCTGCAAAGTGGGTATCTCTTTTTAGGTCTCCAGGCCCAGTGTATGAGGATTGCCATTTCTTCACATACTCCCCAGTGCTCGTTATTTTCTGTGCTTTGCTGAGAGCCAACCTAGTGGATGGGAAGTGCAGCTCATGCGTGTGATTTGCACTTCTGTGCTAATGACAGTGAGCCCCTATTCATGTGCATTTGGCCCTTGTGTATCTTCTTCCTCAGACAAATGTCTCTTGCCCACTTTTAATTAAGTTGCCTTTTTATTAAATTTTAAGGATTCTTCGTATATTCTAGATACAAGTCCCCTATCAGATATATGCTTTGCAAATATTTTCTCTCATTCTGTGGATTATCTTTTCACTTTCTTGATGGTCTCCTTGGAAGCACCAAAGTTTTTGATTATGATAAAGTCCATTTGAGCTACATTTTTCTTTTGTCACTTGTGATTAAGGATCATATCTAAGAAACCATTGCCTATCCCCAGGTTATGAAGATTTACTCATGTTTTCTGCTAGGAATTTTATAGTTTTAGCTCTTACATGTAGGTCTATGACCCATTGTAAGTTAATTTTTGTTTGTGGTAAGAGGAATGGGTTCAACTTATTTTGCATGTGGATATCTATCTAGTTGTCCTAGAACCATGTGTTGAAAACTATCATTTTCCCCCACTGAATTCTCTTGGCTCCCTTCACACACACACACACACACACACACACACACACACACACACACAAATACACACATATATCCTCTGAAGTTCACGTATAGAGGCAGCTCCACATTCTCAATCTACCTCCAATGTCATCTAAGTTCTGTGCAATTCTGCAACTTATATGCGTGTTAGGAGTAGTATCGTTATTCCCATTTTACAGATCATGTGACTCTTCAATGAGAAGATATCAGTGGTTTATCACACTGCCTGGCATAGAGGTGAGTGCTTAATTTAAAAAGTGCTTGTTTGCTATTGATGCTGTTATCGTTTTTGATGAGTGACATCAGTCACCTGCAGAAGTCCAAGTCCTTAAATAAAATATAGAATGCAGTCCTTCAATATATGACATAGTGAATCCCTGTCTCTTCCTGGTTCTTGCATTGCCTCACAGACTCAGACAAAAGTCTAGAATCATGCTCTCCAACTTTAGAGTCTAGGAATCATTTGAAGATCTTATTAAAAGGAAGATTCTAATTTGGTAGGTCTAGGGGTAGGGCCTCCAACCTGCATTGCTAACAAGCTTTGGATGCTTTCTTTTTGAGGACCACCTCTGAGCATTAAGGTGGTGGAGGTCCTAGAGGGCATGCCCAGGTAGGAGGTGTTCCAGATGGTCTCTGCACTTGGGAGCAGGCTGGAGGTTAGAAGGAAAGGCTTGCATCCAGTGGAAGTTGAGAAAGCTACACCGTGATATGTGGATTCTTTGTTCCTTGTAACGGTCATCATTTCCCTGTTGCCATCCCATGGTCTGAGTCACTGGTCTCTAGACTCTTCTAACTACATACTCCCTCAGTAGAAAATGTGTGGACACAGACTGCCAAGCCATGTACATTTACTTATCAATAAATTACATACATATACTCCCATGATTAGCTAAAACAGGCAGTACTGGCTTTGCATGGCAGCGTGGGACTATAAAAATAACCATGCAAGCTGAAACTTTGCAAAGTGATCTTAATAAGCGGTGGGAAAAATTATAATTGTATCAGGACCCTTAAATTTTTTTTTTCAACATAGTAAAAACTCTCTTACTGTTGGCTGTAAATGCATAGGGAAATAAGGAAAATAGTAAAACTAATATTTAGTACACTCCAATTTAAGACACAAGAAGCACTAACCATGGAATTTTTTGGGGGGGTCAAAATCTTATCAACTAGTTTGAATAGTGCTTGCCTTTCAGTTTTCTTGTCTTATAAATAGGGTACAGAGCAAGCATCATTTTTTATAACTTGGCAAATTGTCACACTCCTTTCTAATCTGGATTCGGCTTCCATTTTATGCTCTATGATTTCCTGAAATATTTCCAAGAGCTCCTTTATATTTTTTAAAGATTTATTTATTTATCTTAGGGAGCGAGCAAGTATGAGTGGGGGACTGTGGGGGCAGAGGGGGAAGGAGAGAGAGAACCTCAAGCAGTCTCTGTGCTGAGCGCAGAGCCTGGCAGGGGGCTCAGTCCCACGACCCTAAGACCCATGACCCTAAGATCATGACCTGAGCCTAAACCAAGAGTTGGAGGCTTACTTGACTGAGCCACCCAGACACGCCTCCGAGAGCTCCTTTAGAGAGAGCTTTTTTTGTTGTGTGTCACTTCCTCTCCAAAGTAAATCTTCATCCTTTTTGTCACAACTACTTTTCTATCAATGTTGATATGTTCACCTTCATTAAATCTACCTAGTGGCATATCCGTAATCAACTCCATGGTCAGTTATTCCTTCTTTAATAATTCCATTTATATTCTCTTTGTATTTCATTTCCAGCATGATTACTTTCTGTTTCTTTGCTACACTTTGAATGTTGATGGCCCGACCCATCATATGGGGGTTTCACTGGGAGATCAACATGTAGTGACACAGATACATACTTTGCTGTCTGTGCATGAACTAAGTAACAAATGTGCAGGCAGTGGCCAGTCACTGGCAGACGTGGAAAGAAGTAACATGATTGGTTTCTAATCAAAATGTACATTTGTTATTTACATAGTGATTTGTGGAAGCAGTGGAGTTTATACTTTATGCAAATGACTCACAGTTAAATACCATGCAAATTACTCACGGTTAAAATAGCATGGAAATTGAAATTTGAACCATGATGGGAGACTGACGTTATTTAACTAAACCGGGGTAACTGAAATTTGTGCATAAGGAACCATGCAAAGTGAATACTGTCTGTATTCCAAAGCATGACATATATGTAAATCAATGTCTGTGGTTTCAGTAATAGTATGGAAAATCCATACTTCAAAGAACTATCTTGATCTTTTTGTTTTAACCAATTTATGGTTAGTTTTTCTGGTTATTGCTTTGACTTTATGATGTGGCATTCAAAGAGCCTACACCAGGGGTAGCAGATGAACCAACTATGCCCAGTTCTCATTTCCCTGTGTTTGCATTATTAGAAATATGCTCTACGGAGTTTTTGTAAAATCTGTTTAAGTCATTTGTCAAAGTTAGTTCAAATAATACTAGATTTCCACAACTCCATAAATCCATTAAACCCAGCAAACTCAGTAATATGTCACAGAGTGCTAAAATTTAATATTCAACATGCCCACCGTCAACTGCCCCATATTGTGACATTCCCACCCTTTTCTCAGAGTCCTGTTAATGCCACTGAGAGGCATGCCCCATGCTCAGCTGACAACAAACTCTAGTGACGGTCCCATTGTCAAGACATATGGTAAATATCCCCTAGTTTTTAGATCAGATATAAACCTTAAATCTTTTCAATCCATTGTGGAGACCATTGGCCTAAACATTGCGGTTGTCCTTGAGTTTTGCTATGGGCAAGGTCCTTTGTGGGAAGGGGGCAGTTCTTCCCTAGTGTCGGCAGGATGGTAGAATTGAAGGTCCTCAAAGTCAGTGTTCTCAATTCAGTTTGCAGAGTAGATTTGCCTGGGGAACTCTGAAAAGTACCAGTGTTGGAGGTTCCACTGCAGACCCTTTAAAGAAAAGCCTTTGGGTGGGCGTAGAAGAATGTACACATTTTCTTATAGCCCAGAGTTGATTCTAATGCACAGGTAGGATTGGGAGCTACAACCTCGAGGAGAAAGAAAGTCAGTCTTGAGCAAGGTCTTCCCTGTACTGCCAATTTTGAAGGATCCTGGTTTGTGTGTGTGTGTTGTATGTGTGTGTGTGGGTGTGTGTATTTATTTATGTGTATGTATGTATATATATTTGTGTTTAGAAGTGTTGAGGAATTCCCTTCGGACAAATGGTTTTTGTGCTGCTTCCTTAGTTACATGTTTTTGCCAAGGAGGGGGCCTCCTACAGTCATACAAACATTAGTAGAAGAAAGTTTGTTAAGCACACTGTCAGTGCTGATGGCTCTGGTCCCCGGGTGCCTGTCTGGTTGGAGTGGAGTCCTGCAAATGCTGGGAGAGGCCTAGGCTTCCTCATGGTGTTCCTCCCCCTTCATGTGGAGCTTGTTCTGCAGTTAAAAACAAAAGCACTCCTGAGACATCCCCCTGATGAGAGCTGGCACAGAGACCCAACACTAAAAGACGATGCTGCCCATCTAGAAGTTCTGAAACACACAAGGCCCAGTTAGTCCCCCAAAGGGCGGGGCCAGAGATCATCCAGGAAGGACAGAGTTGCTTTCCAAACACAAAAGTCCAAAGAGGTTAGGTGAGCTGTAGAAGGCCTTACAACAAACATGCCCCAGAGCTAGGTTCTTGGTTCCTGATTCCCCACCTACTTTCCTTGACCTGTTTGACACCGAGTGTGGTCTGAGACCAGCTGCCATGAAGACTCAGATTCCTGGGCTCTGGAAGCAGGTGGGACGATCACAGGGAGGCTGGGAGTCTGCATTTTTAGCCAGCTTCCCGGACACATCCTCATTAAGGGCACGCCCAAGTCGGAAAATCACTGTCCTGGCTTAAGCTGCCATTATTCCATACTCTTCCACCGTGCACACCCCTTTTTAACAGGGTTCTAGAAATTGAAGACTAAATGGGAAGCAACTGTAATACTTGTACCAGGTTGAGATTTATATTTTGAATACAGGCCCCAAAGAGTGCTCCTTTCTTCTTGGTAAGAGGAATAGTCTCTTAAGAAATATTTGTAGAAAGGTTGGAGTTATTCATAATATATACAAGTAAGTTTAGAAGTTACTTAAACTGTAGTGGGCACTGTGATGGACTGTTTTCTCCACTGGCCAGCCAAGCTTTGTGCGATGTAGAAATGCAGGAGCCCTCAGACTCCCAAGTAGTCCAATCTGGAATCAAATCTTGCCTGCGCTGCTTATTAGTTTGTGTGAAATTAGACAAGTTATTTAAACGGAGTCTCCGTTTTCACATCAAAAACCGAGGCTAGTTATATCAATCTTGAAGGGCTATGGGGAAGAATAAATCAGGAAATAAATTCAAAGAACTCAATTTCCATTTTAGAAATAGTTTTGCTATTTTGGGGGCAATCAGATCGTATTTCAGATGTATTGGTAGAGTCGACTGGAGAAAACCTTAGGCGAACCCTTTCAAAGGGGGACAAAGATTTTTGAAAACCAGCCCCTCGTGCAAAGTCTCAGCTCTGCACTCGACATCATTACATGGTAATAATGTGGTGAGAAGTGCAAAGAAATATAAGCTGATGTCTCCTGTGCAGACCCTAGTTCACGAGCCCAGCTGAGGAGAGGACTGTAGTCCTGATCCCCTTGCTTTTGTTTGATGGTCCCTTTATAGTTTCCAATGTGGTATTCTATTTTATCCTTGTTGTAGCCTGTGGGTAGATGGGGAGCTGTGATCGTCACCGTCACCTCCCATTCCACAGGTTAGGAAACAGACTGGGTTGGGTTTCTGACTTGATCACTGTAGCTAACACTCACACGAGTTCTGCCTACCCATGAAACAATCTGAGAACACACAACCTTGTGGCTCATGGCCAGGTGTGTACCGTGGAGTTGTGATGGATTACTTCTCCTATACCCGGTAGCTTTGCATGCTTTGTGACTGGGGACAAGGTCTGACCTGTGCTGACTCCTGAAATGGGCCATGATGTGGGAGGCGATGCCGGGATGGACTTATTGGCATTCTCTTTGTTCGCTCTGTCCGCCTTGGCATTTTCATGCCATTACGTGTCAAGTTTGTAAAGGCACATACCACTGGCTCCAGCTCATCTACTTAGTGCTGAATTGAAAATAATTAAGGCACATGTAAAGTCAGCATATCTGTCTTCCAAGTGTTTAAAAAAAAATGGGTGTCTTGTTGAAATTGAATTAACTGCTGGAATCAAGAATGCAGTAACTATTTTAAGGAATTCACTTAGACGTTTTTTTTTTTGTAATCTGTTTTTTAATATGTAAAATCAGCCTAGGGCTGCTTACCTATCTCAAAGCAGAATCCTGTGGCTTTAATGAGTGAACATTTGTTGAGGGCCAGCCATGGTCAACAACGTCAGGATCATTATTATTTTTATCAGCCCTCCCATTTTTTGTTATCATCATCACATACAGTTCCTTATGTAATAACTGTACTTCAAGGACACAGAAACATTTCTCTTTAATAAGCGCCCAAACTTTCTCTTCTCCTCCTCCTCCCAACTACCTTTCCATTTCTGTTGCTCTGGGATTTGGCAACCCAGTTTAATTTATGATGAGAAGACACTCTGGAAAATTGAAACGAGATAACATGAGTTGATTGGGGGAAAAAATAACTTCATCTTAACTCTTGAAGCAGAAGACATCAGGTTTCCTAATTCCTTCCTTTCGTCCTTGAAAATAGAACATCAGCCGCGGAGCACACCTGTGCCGAGTTCTAAAATGTATCTGTGGCAGCCGTTGCCAGAGTAGCAATTAGACAATTACTGCTAAATTTCACCTGCAGAGGCAGACTGCAAAAAAAAAAAAAAAAACCCGGCTGGTTTGACCTTCCACACTTTGGGAATGAGGTAAATAATCCGTGGGAGATGGGATGATGTCATGAATTTGGTACTGGCAGGGGAGTCGGGCAGTGGTGTGGTTCCTGGCTGACATCCACGGCCCCGGGGGGACATTGGTCGCAGCACGTAATTCAACCATTTTTTGTCTGCCTCTCAGCTGTGTTGGAGGTATAGTACACTTTCCCTTCCTTCTTCTAGAGTTGTAAATAGTCAGGGAAATCATTCAGTTTATCACCCTGCTGACTTTTTTGCAGGGAGCTTACCATAGCTGGAAAGATCTTTGCGATTTATTTTGTTCGTTTTTGTTTTCCCACTCCCCTCCCTGCCGCCACCCCAGCTGTGACCTCTGCAGAGAGAGACCCTCTCATCTGCCGGGCTTGTCTCTCGACTCATTTCCCATATCAGCCCCTGGTGTGTAACAAGTGCTCAACAAACATTTGTTGCATAAATGTGTTAAAAATGCTTTTGACACGTAAAGCACAAATCAAAAACCAACAGCCCAGAGGCCAAATCTGGCTTGCTAAGCTTGTTTCTGGGGGGGGTTTTGTTGTTGTTGTTGGCTTGCACAGTATTGTTAAAAATATTGAATTAGTGGCCAGCATGTAAATATGGTGAGGCTTCCTACAGAAGACCACATTTCAAAAAAAAAAAAAAAAAGACCACATTTCTGGTTTCTCTTAAAATTCAATCCGAAGATCTGGAACACGGGACCAGCCTTAGGAGAGGAAGAAGAGCTTCTTAGGACAGTGGTTCTCTAGGTGTGGTCCTCAGATTAGCATCATCAGTTACCATGTGGGAACTAACCACATCTAACCATGTGGTTAGAAATGCAGATTCTCAGTCCTTTCCCCTGTCCTGATCTGTGGAATCATCTGGCAACTTTTATTTTCACAAGTTCTCTGGGTGATTCTGATGGACCCAAAAGCTTGAGAGCCACTCACTGCACTTAGAGCATAAAGAGGTGATTGGCTTTGAAAACAGAATGCCTGGGTCTGGCTGTGGCACTTCCTCAGCTGTATAGGGTCAGACAAGTTACCTGATCTCAGTGGGCCCCCGTCTGCTCATACATAACATGAGGGTGATCCCGGAACCTCCCTCCTAGGGTTAGGAGCAACTGAGTAATGATAGGAGCTTCATAAATGTCCCTGCTTGTTCACATGGCCGTGGTCAGCAGAGGATAAGCAAGCAACTGCCTCTTTTAGATCCACCCTTAGCTGGATCTCTACTTTATGAGGACTTTACCCAGCATGTTGACTTCCTTCATGTGACTTGCTGGGCCCCTGTGGCCATTCAGGTTGTCATCCTTGACAAGGACCTGCTTTTTCGCTATTGGCCATTGCTGATCCCTGCGATTTCCCATCAAAGAGTTGTACCGTGTATTTGTGTGCCTACTGTGTAGCAAGCACCAAGCTTGTTTTCTCTTTCCCAGCAGCCCTATAGAGTCGATATTGTTATATTTGCTTGACAGATGAACAGCTGGCAATTCAGAGAAGTTAAGCAATTTGCCGAAAGCCACACAGGCTGCTAAGTGGCAGAGCAGGAATCCAACCCAGGTATTGAACTCCAAAGTCTGTTTTATTTTCTGTGTTCCCCCCAAATGGAACATATGGCACAGCAGTTTAAAAATGATTTTATAGGGCAGTGAGTTATTTTTAGGTGGTAAGGAAGAAAGCTTCAGTTGGTGTACAAGTTCTGCATTAAATAAAATACAGGGTGCCTGGGTGGCTCAGTCAGTTGGGAGTCTCCCTTCTGCTCAGGTCATGATCCCGGGGTCCCGGGGTCCTGGGATCGAGCCCCACATTGGGCTCCCTTCTCGGTGGAGAGCCTGCTTCTCCCTCTCCCTCTGCCTACTTATGTACTCTCTCTCTGTCAAGTAAATAAATGAAATCTTAAAAAAATGAAATAAAATAAAAATAAAGTACATAGTAGAAAAGCTAATATATTTTATACTCTTCCACAAACGTGAGAGCAAAGTGCTAATAGGTTACTTAGGTGGTGCTAGTAGGTCTTTTTCTTTTAGCTGAAATTTCAGCTCAATAATCTTTAAGACTATATGTTTTACTTACATGAATTGGAGATATATTTTCATGGATGGCATTAGAAGAAAGGGAAAGGAAATCCCATACTTACATTGGTACTTAAAAATCAGAGCATCTGAAGATGTTTCTCTTTATATTGAAACATAATTGAATTAAATGCCAAAACTTCTTCTTTAGTCGTTTCTGATGGAACTCTTACTGAAATGGTTTGTCAAAGATAACCGGCACAGGTTCTAACCCAAAATAGGTGTTCAGTCAAGGTTCACCGACCTCAAGTGCTTCATGTACTCCCTGGTCTTTTCAAATGACGTATCATTTAGTCTGATCTTAATCATTCAAGGTTACTAGCTACTAGGTCTTTACACCTCTCCATTACTTGTAATCTCGCTTTCTTTTTTTCTTAAACAAAATGACAGCCATGGCCTCGTGGCCTTTGCTGGATAAGTATGTTAAAACTTGTTTTTCCCAATATACTTTGTATTTATAGCAAGTAAAAATAGTTTCTATATACAATAATTATGTAAAACTCCCTTTTCAAATAGGTTTATTTTAACGAAACAAGGAGCCGGTTAAAACTATGCTGGATAAATAATACTGAACATAGTCTGTGAATATGACCCCTGTTGGGAAGGGGAGAGAGAAATGACAAGTATTGGGAAACTGCCGCTCCTGCCATCCTAAGGAGAGAGGACACCAGTGTCTGCCTTTCTGCCCGGACAGTGTCCTGAAGGCCTCTGCTTAGACTTCAGAGGGGATCTGCCGCCAGTTCCGTATCTCTCCATTCTGGCATCTCCCTACCCACATTACCCCAAAGCTGCCCCTGACACCAGGGGCCTGGTCGAAAAATCAAGCGGTGACCGAGGAAAGGTAGAGAGGGCGTGAGGTAACGCATGTCAGTGAGCCTAGTCAGCGTTTTAGGAATTGGGGAGTTTAGATCCTCCTCTCCAGGAAGGGAAACCCCGGCCCCGTGACTCAGTGACTCCCTCTAGGCCAGCACCACACACAAATCGGAGTTGAAATGGACAGTGGGATTCCGACAGGGAAGCAGTGTGGGAGGGAGGCTGGCGGGGCATGGATTGTGGGTGTGCTCTTGCTGCTGCTTGAAACGACACGGGTGGCCCCATGCCCCAAATTTCTGAGAAAGAAGAAAGTAGACCCCAAATCTCTGAGAAAGAAAAGATTAACCTCAGGAATTTTCTCCCGGAAATTGGGCAGCTGGCCTGGTGGGTGAAGTCTTTGGGGGTAAATCTGGGTTGGTTTCCTGGGTCTCCATTACCAGCCTTTTGACCTGGGACAAGTCATTTAACTTCTCATCTATAAAAATGGGAATGGCGTATTAGATAATTAAGCTGACAGGAGCAAAGATATCACACAGAACCTGGTATGCAGTGTGTATGATTATTGTTGAGAATGAAGGTAGACTCGGTGAGAATGCTAGCATATGTTCTTCCCGCCTCGAACTCAGAAAACCAACACGTTGCCCTGGGACCTCCAAAACTTATCTTTCCCTTTATATCTACACCTACATCTCTATCTGTATCTATAGGTAGAGATAGAGACTGATGCAGATTTATCTTAAGGATTTCTTTTAGATTTGTTTTAAGGAATTGGTTCAGGTAGCTGTGGATGCCAACAAGCCCAGAATCGGCAGGGTAGGCTGGCAAGCTGGAGACCCAGGGAGGAGCTGTAGTTAAGAGTTCAGAGGCAGTCTACTGACTGAATCTCCTCTTCTTCCAAGGACGTCAGTCTTTTCTCTTAAGGTCTTCAACTGCTTGGATGAGGCCCACCCATATTATGGAGGGTAATTTGCTTTACTCAAAGTCTACTGATTTAAATGGAAATCTCATCTTAAAAATACCCATACAGAAACATATAATGTCATACCATATAATGTCCAGATACCATGACCCCTCCAATTGACACATAAAATTATCTATCCCAGATAGTGTTCCCTGTCATTGGGTGACCACTAGTGGAACTCTATTGATTTTCTTCCACATTAAACGGAATTCTTTATATTGCTAGAGACAGAACACTAATTGAAACTGGCTTAAGAAAAAAAAAAGGGTAGGGGTAAGGAGGAAGAATCACTGACTCAGGTAAAAATACCAGGGCTTTCTAGCTTCTAGATCAGGTTTCCATATAGTATGAGGACCTCTCTCCATTCCCATTCTCTCTTTGCTGCCAGCCACTCTTAGCTTGAAAGTCTTCACAGAGTCTTTTTCTTCTCAGAATTTACAACGTAAGTCCTGGGCCTCAATCTCATTGGCCCGTTTGGGCCACGTGCCCATCCCTGAGCCAATCACCGCAGCAGGGAGAATGAACGTGCGGATTGGTTAGACCAGGTCGTGGGGCCTCCCTTGGGCTGAGCTTCGGCACCCCCCAAACCAAGTGGCCTGAAGCACCGAGGAAGAGCGGTTCCCTGTGGGAAATCAGATGGCCGTTTCCAGAAAGAGGAGGACAGCTTGTTGGAGGGGCTAAAGCATCACAGAAATGCTCCAGCTTCGCGCACCCAATTCTCTTCCTGCCTGTGCCGTTGCTCTCCGTTATTTCTCATCAGTGCATAACCACTTTCTATCCCTTTAAAAACCTGTGTCTTTGTTTTCTAATTTCGAAACTCCCAATTCCTCTAAGAAAGCAGATGCTTCAGAAGCACGCTGCCTCAGAGAGCAGTTTTGAGCCGGATCCTGTACGCGTGATCATTGCCCAGGGACAGTTGGGTACCAGCTGATCCTTCGGCGCTTATGTTCCTGGTGTGGGAGGATGGAACTCCGAGTAACTGAGTCCTAACTCATGCTGTAGGAAGGCAAGTTAAACTTCCTGGGGCTTCTCTTTGTCCACTTTGCCAGAGTTCTATAGTAAAGAGTTCAGGATGGAAACATGGGACTTACCTGTGAATTGTAGCCGGAGGGAAGAAATGTCCTGCTAGAAAGATCAAAGATTAGGGAAAAGCTGCTTGCAAACACCTTTTTGAGGTCATAATTGTGTGTGTGAGTGTGTGTGTATACACAAACAAATATATGTTTTATAAAATACATATATGTATACTTATAAATGCATGTATTTATATAAATATACAAAAATATATATAAATACATAAATATACACATATATATATTTCTTAAGTCAGTTTCATTGAGATAATTCACAGACCAGACAATTCAGTCACTTAAAGTGTACAATTCTTTGTTTTTTAGTATTTTCACAGGGTTGTGAGATCATCACTAAAATCTAATTTAGAACATTTTCTTCATCCCTAAAATAAACCCCGCAGGGATTAGCAGTCACTCTCTATCCTCCCCCTCCTCCAAGCCCCTGGCAACCACTACTCCACTTTCTGTCCTCAGAGATTTGCACACTCTGGACATTTCACATAAACGGAGTCAGACCATCTGCGGGCTTTTGTGACCGGCTTCCTGCGTTTAGTGTAGTGTTTTCAGGGTTCATGCCTGCCGTTGTATGTATCAGTGTGCCCTTCCTTTTCATTGCTGAATCATCTTCCTTGGCATGCATACACCACAGCTGATGGGCATTTGGACTGGGCCCACTCTTTGCCTATTGTAAATAACGTTGCTGTGAAACATTTGCGTACCCATTTTTGTATATATGGATGTTTTGGTTTTTTCCTGAATCTGGGCCTAGGGAAGAAGTGACACTCCTGGGTCATAGGGTAACTCCATGCTTAAATGTGGAGAACTGCCAAATTGTTTTCCAAAGTAGCTGTACCACACAGCAATGTGTTAGGGTTCTGGTTTCTCCACATCTTCATTAACACTTGTTCTTGTCTGTCTTTTTGATCATAGCCATTCCGGTAGATGGAAAGTAAAGTGTCTCATGGTGCCTTTGGCCTTTGTCTGGCGGCTAATGGTATTGAGTATCCTTTCACGGGCTCCTTGACCGTTTGTCTGTCTTCTCTGGAAAAATATCTTTTACCTATTTTTTCATTGGGTTGTCATTTTATTATTGAGTTGTAAATATTCTTCATATATTCTAGCTGTGAACACTTCTGATGTTGGTTCTTTGCATCCTGTGAGGCCTTGACTTTTAACAGCTTCTGGATTAATGAGAGTATCTTTTATTTCAGCCTGAGGGCTGGAAACTAAGGGCTAGACTAAGCTGTAATTGGTAACATTGCCTGTGGTTTGGGGGTGTCATTTAAAGATGTCTCTGAACCTGATTCTTTATTCCCTCCAAATTTTTTTCTCATGAAAAAATGTCAAAATACTGAAATGAAAGGACAGCACAAAGAGTATCTTTATACCTTCCCCTAGAGTCACCAATCATGAACATTTTGCCACATTCGCTTTCTTGTTCTCTCCCTCTCTCTCTCTCTCTCTCTCTCTCTGTGTGTGTGTATACACCTTAACAGAGCTGAATCCTTTAAAAGTAATTCGCAGACATAATGACCCTCACCTCGAAGAACTCTAGTGTATCCAGATTACGCTCCGACATAACCACCGTAACTTTCTCACATCCAAGAAATATCATATTAATTCAGCAATATCTAATGTACGGTCCAGAGTCAGATTTCTCTAATATTCCCCCAAATGTCCTTTCTTGCCTTAAAAAAAAATCCAAGATCCATTCAAGATTCTCATGTTATCTTTGCTTATGTAGTCTCCCACTCTCCTATGAGCTAGAAAATGTTCTCCCTTCTTGTCTTTTGTGACACCGATATTTTTTGAAGCATCCAAGCTTAACTAGCTTATAAAAAAACTAGCTTATAAAATGACCCATGCTCTGAGTTGTTGGATTGTTTCTTTGTGATTGGAATTAGGGTAGACTTTTCTTGGTAAGAATATTGCATGGATCCTGCCGTGTGCTTCCCCTCCATCTGGAGGAACGTGCCCTGAGTTGTCCTGTAATCGCCCGTGCTTAGCTTGATCAGTTGATCAAGGGATATCTGCCAGATCTCTCCATTATAGGGGTAACTTTTCCCCACTGTAGTTAATAAGTAATCTGTATGACTATCTCGTTCCTTGACACCCTTCCACCCCATTGTTGTTGCATGTACTGATGAGCCTTGCTTGAATCGGTTATTACACTGGGAGTCGCAAAATGTTGATTTTCTAATTTTACCATTCATTCTCCATTGCCTAGCTGACATTCGTCTGTTGAGAAGAGCTTTACCCTGTCCTTTCTCATACTTTAAAAATTTTGCCTTTCTCCTTTTCTTCTTTTTCTTTTGAATATCGTGATGAACTCGAGAATCATTTTAATCGTTGTTTCCTAATTAAGAAAAAAAAGCTAGTCATCCTCTCAACAGGTGTTTCTGAGTGCCTACTATGCAGTAGGCATTATTGTTTAAAAAAAAAATTGGGACATTGGGGAGGGTATGTGCTATGGCAAATGCTGTGAAATGTGTAAGCCTGATGATTCACTGACATGTATACTGAGGCAAATAATATATTATATGTTAATAAAAAATTTTAAAAAAAATTGGATTACCTTTAAGACCTCTATCAGGCCTAAATTAATTTGTGGTTCTATGACCAGTGAGTAAATCACTTCCTTGTACCTGTGTTTTTGTATTTATCTCTTCCTGCCTCTAAGTTATATATTTAATTTCACTTATTTGCTGATTTCGTTTTAGTGTTTTGTCAAAATGTTTTTTTTTGTCAAAATGTTTTTATAGAGTTGCATTTCTATTTTATTAAACAAGGCAAAAGCAAGGAAAGAACTGTAGGATAATCTGTATCTCATAGTGTTCAAAACCTAGAAGTCCAACTCTTGAGGGCTCAGCGAAGCTCCCAGTGCTGTCTAAATAGGTAGCAGCTCACGTGATTGTAGCCAGGATCCCTGGATAAAGTAAATGACCCCTTAAGGTCACGGGCATTGTATTAGATATACTTCTAACTTGCATTAACTAAGTACTTGACCATCAACTCCCTTCCCAAAATAAAAATAACACTTAAAAAAAAATAACACTTAAAGTACCATAGGTGATTCTGTCTGCCATTCTATTCATAGGGTTTGTGCCGAGATTATGTGTGAGACAAGAGATGTGTCTCTCTTATAGAACTCACTTGCTTCGGGTGGTGTGGGCTTCTCACACATGGAGATTTCATGTTTCAGATTCTGTCTGTCTTACGTAGTTAAAAGTATAAAATTAGACTGTGTATATGTACTCTTATTACACAATGTACATTTTAGTCTCTGTAATATATTTATAATAATATCTCCCTGTATGGGATCATCAGTTACACTGTACCCCTTTGATAATTCAAGAGATAAATTCACTGTGACTCAATTATTTTTGCCTCATACGATGACTTCAGAACCTAACCCCTGACTAAGATGTCTCTATTATCCTGTTCCTGCAAATCCATCTCTAGATAGTTTTGATGTCCCTTTTCCTTTCAAACTTTGTTTTTTTTTCCTCTTACGCTGATAAAACCCACTAGCCTTGCTTAATTAATCCCACAAGAGTGCCAGTCTATCACTTACGTCTGTGCCCTCCTAGCCTCCCCCTCATCTCTGCTCTTCCCTGTAACTGGCAGAAGAAATGAAAATGATTAAACTGAGATACCCTTAGTGACAATTTTACAGCTGTCTTGAAAATAGCTCCTTGCTCGCAATAAAAAAAGCCAGTGCACAGCTGGTAAATGCAAACATATCAACTTATTGTTTTTCTGAACTGCTGCTCTTTCCCTGGGAAGGCTAGATTTAGAGCTTAGATCATTTTCGAGTCTTCGATTGCAAGCAACAGAAAGTGTTTCTGCTAGCTTCCATAAAAAGGAAGGATGTAGAGTGCCTCACAGATTCGAAGGCAAAGCAGAAAAAGCAGACCTCTCCAAAGAGCAGGACCTGAGGATCAAGGGAACAGGAACCCCTGTCTGTCGGTCTGCCTTCTTTGATAGGGTGCTCCTCTGTTGAAAATTCTAAAGCAAGGGAGGGAGAAATGGGAATGGTTTTCTCTGGGGTCATGTGTTCCCTAAGGGGTGGGGACATGGAATGGGATTGTCATTCTCAACCAAAACTGGGGAGGGAGACTGCTCCCAAGGGAAACTTGAACTGCTCTTTCTAGAAGAAGGCAGTGGAGGTTGGGAAGACACAAGGAGCCCTGCCCTCAATCCAGCACCACCATGCATCTTTGTAATGCGTTGTCTGAGATGCCCAACACTGCAGGGTAAAGCATTCTGCCCTCTCTCCTCCGCCAACAGCCACCATTCCTGCGGCAGACCTTGTCTCACGATCCGTTTACCTGTTCCCTTCTTATAATGTCCTCTCTCTGGGCTGTTCCACTAAGAACACTGGTAGTCAGTACCAGCTCTATGTGGTAAAATGTGAAAGGGGAGGAAGCAACAGACAAAGAAAGAGGGACAATGGCTGCAAATGGGTTAAAATGGTTCACTTCTTCTGGAGACATCCAGCTGTCAAATATTTATTTCCAGAGACCAAAACCTTTCTTATTAGAAATTCACTGGCTTGGTCACTGCCGCCTGGAGCTGTGGGTGTGTAAATGTCAACTCTTTTACTGGCAAGTCGGTGAAATTTGCTGATGACACAAACCTGCGTAGGTTTGGGAGAAGAAGGCAGGATTGTGAGAAACTCCAGATGCATCACAGCAAACCCTGTGAGTCACTCAGACTGGTCAATGGAGAGTCTGCGGGTTGGGTGGCGGAGGGCCTGGAAAAGAGAAATTAGCATATTTAGCACCCAGAAGAGGGGGGAAAAAAAAAAGAAGTCAGACTTGAGGGCAGCCGTGTTATTAACTGGCCTTCTCCAAAAATCATCTCAAGTTCTTTCTTGGAACAGTGTACTAAATTTGACTCTTCCTATGTCAGAGAGAGAGGAAAAGGAAAAAATAGAGCAGAGCATCAGAGCGAGGCCGAGATGAAGCTCCTGGTTCCTATACTCAGAATCTATTTTTATTAAGGTTGATAATAAGCACAGTTAACCATTTATCGATGAATGGTACCGGGCACTATTACCGGGCATTTTACAGATATCATTCGTCTGCTCACCAAGTATGTGAGGAAATGCAGCTGACCACACTAAGGGTCAGTTGGATTGGCCAAGGTCTCCTAGCTCATAAGTGGTAAGGAAAGGTAAGCAAAATAAAGATGTTACAACAGCTGCCGTATAAATAGCAGGTGCCTCGTTTCTTTTTTTTTTTTTAATTTTATTTATTTATTTGACAGAAAGGAGAGAGATCACAAGTAGGCAGAGCGGCAGGCAGAGAGATAGGGGGAAGCAGGCTCCCTGCTGAGTGGAAAGCCCGATTCGGGGCTCGATCCCAGGACCCTGAGATCATGACCTGAGCCGAAGGCAGAGGCTTTAACCCACTGAGCCACCCAGGCGCCCCATGGTGCCTCATTTCTTAATGCCTCGTGCACTCTTAGTGGGCGTCCTTCAGTGTGAATGTGGTGCTTCTGTGATAAAGAGCCCCACACTGGTGGTGTAAATATTTATTAACATTTTCATCAAGCAGATACCTGCTGAGCTGTTCGTCTGTGCTAGATGGGCACCTTTATCGCCAGAGCAGGAACCCCAGCAGGAAGGTCAACTTCTTACTGCCCGTTTTTATACCCATGGGCAGAGGCTCTCAGATGTTTCTCGACTTGGGGCCCTCTCTGAGCCTCTCAACATCCTTATTTTTAACCCCTTGATCAAAAGGGTAGAATGCAACAGACAGACATTGGTCCCTCCTCTCTGCGTGTATAACTCCAACCTGAGTTGGGCCTTCATGTCTTTCCTTAAGAACGAGGTTGGAGAAAGAGGAACTCACAATGGGATGGGGACGAACTGGGCATTTAATAGTAAGCAATGAGGAAAGAAAAGATTTCCGAGCACCTGCTAGATTTCAGAACATATTTACCATATTTCATTCTCACAGAAATCCCGCCACTCCTAAGTGACCTGCCCATTTTATTTTACTATTTGACGCACAGAAGTGTGGAAGGTTTCGATGGTTTGCCCAATGATGCACAGATTGCAAATGCTAAAGTCAGAACTTTGCATTTTTGTCTTTTCTTTCTCTCGTCCTTGTGGGCTTCACCTTCCAAATATATTTAGTATCTGACCATGTCAGAGGAAAGAGCCCCTCTGGTACCCCATGTGAGCCATCACCCTTTCTTGCCAGCATTCTTGACCACACTAAGCTGTAGTCCTTGGAGCAGCCTGCAAGGACCCTGGAGGATCTCTGTGACTCAGAACCATAACTGTAACCTCAGGGGCTGCCTCTCCTCCCGTCCCTCCCATCACTCACTGC
>CM052799.1:27403532-27549254 GCA_028533885.1 Nasua narica | reverse complement strand
AATGTCAGTATCTCTGCTCTGTCTGAGCCGCCATGACAAAATACAGACTGGGTAACTGATAAACAGCAGACATTTCTTTCTCACAGTCCTGGAAGCTGGAAAGTCCAAGATCAAGGTGCTGGTAGATTCCGTGTCAGACGAGAGCCGACTTCCAGGTTCATAGACCGCTGTCTTTCTGCCCTGAGTACTGGGGCCTCTTTTATAAGGGCGCTCATCCCATTCACGAGGACTCTACCCTCATGACTGAATCGCTTACCAAAGACCTACCTCCTTATACCATCACACTCAAGGTCAGGATTTCAGTATATTACTGGGGGGAGCAGGAGGCCTGGATACAAACACCCAGTCTTCAGCAAAGGCCTAGAATGTAAATCCTGGTAGGGCAGAGGTTTTTGCTTGTTGTAACGACTCTTCTATCCTTGATTTCTAGAACAGTACCTGGCATGGAGTGGCTTCTCCCTAACCTTTTTTGAGTTGATGATCTAGGTCACAAGAGATAGGAGTTAAAATCTGGCCTGGGGGTTAACTGGATATGTTGGTGCTGATGTGGCCTGAAGTCAAATTCCATTTCTACCACTTAACAGTTTCCTCCTCTCCAAGAGGGAGACAAGAGGATTTCTTTGCGGTGTGGTTGTGAGAATTAATTGAGATACTGAGCAGAAAGTGCTGGACCCAGGGCCTGGCGCCTGGTCAGGGTTAGTACGTGGAAGCTATCTTAGAATTACCGTATCCATCAAGG
Organism: Nasua narica; assembly: GCA_028533885.1. Lineage (NCBI taxonomy): Eukaryota > Metazoa > Chordata > Mammalia > Carnivora > Procyonidae > Nasua > Nasua narica. The sequence goes on along the minus strand of CM052799.1, from coordinate 27,548,515 downwards.
TTCTTAGCAGCTGTGAGCTCAGGCTGACTTAGTCTGTGAAATCTCTCCTCAGAGGTTACCAGGAAGCTTACCAGGCCTCCAGGAGGGATGGAGAGTCTGGTTCTGAGTGCAGACCGGTCGAAGGAAAGCACTCTCGAGTCTAACAAGCAGAAGCACACTGGGAAATGGGCCCATAGGGACATGGCCGCCAACACCACATGGGGTTATGGCTTCGCTCACGTACCTCAGGGTGCCTTAGCTGCACACCGCCTCTGCCTCTGCCGCCCCTAGAAACCCATGCTGGAGCTGGTTGAAAGACTCACATGCTCCCCCCAGCCCTGCTCCTTAGTGTCATTGGATCCGTATTCTAGTCCATATCCTAGTCTAGACAAGTCCATGTGATCGGTCAGGCCTGGCTCAGGCCTGTGCCATAGCCACCAGGAGTGAGGTTTTGACTTTTCACCACACCCCCCCTCCCCCAGTGTGAGATAAGCTCCATCTTCCATTTATAAAGCACGGGGTTCTCCAAACATAAAAAGAGCTTAAGTGCCAGGCAGCATTCCTCACCCCAACCCCCCAAAAGACAAAACTCCTTACATTCGTTGTTAAGTTGCAAATGTAGGGTCAGAAATACTGGTTTGAGAGGGCAGGGAGAGCTCTAGGATCTAGTCTCTGGATGATTCCAGGTAGCTGGGATGATTCATGGGAGTCTTAAATAGATCTGGGGTGGGGGGGTGTCTTTTTTTCCATTTGACACTGGCTTTCAATTTGACCTCTTATGATTAATCCTGCACCAGGGCCATGCGTAATTAAAGGGTCACTTAGGTCTAACCTCAGAATATGGTTGTAGCAGGAACGTACCTGGACGTATGAGCTTTATCTGAACCCAGGTCCTGAGCTCTAGGCCTACATGGTAGGACCTGCAGAGTACTGTGACATGTCCAAGGGTGAATCATTCTGTGGTTATAAAGTCAAGCGGTGACCGTCATTCTTTCTCTGTGGTTTTTATACCTGAGAACACCTTCGAAAAAGTAATCCTGTGTTAACAGGTAACATTTATCTACGGCTTGTCATTTTGTAACCGCTGGCTAAATGCTTTAAGTTGTACATGGTCTCATTTATTTCTTCCATCTGTGAAGCGTGGTATAATTATGCCCATTTTATAGACCAGGAAACTGAGGCTTAGGGAACACGTCAATCAGGTTGTAGGGGGTGGAACTTGGGCTTGAACCAAGGTGTGCCTTTGGTGTGCCCAGCACCAAAGCATATGGTCTTCACCACAAAGTTATGTGAACCTCGTAGATGGTGAGCACTAAAAGCCCTTGGCAGAGAAGCAGTGCCCTTCATCGGTCAGCATTATGGAGGGTCCATTTTGGTAAAGTCTGGCATGAAAATGGGAAAATTCACAGATACCCTTTTAGATTTGGGGTGGGATTTAGGAATTTTGGGGTCTCCGGGTCTTTCCACAAGGTTTTGCCTGCAGATGAAGTTTCTTTTTTTTTTTTTAATGTAGTACCAATATAAGAGAACATATAATTTTTTCTGTAATCAAGATAATGAACTGAGCTGCCTATATTTATTTCCATTAGCACAGTGATTACATATAATTAAAACCAAGGCATCATCATCAGAAAAGGTCAGATAACAAAAAAACATAAGATGGAACAGATGAATTATCTTTTCACAGAAAAAATTTGTGCCGGCCCATCTAGAAGGAATGCCTGTGTCCCTCCCCTCTCTCTGCCAGCCCCCTGTGCTCCCGGCTACCTTTTCCTTCACCACATTTCACCTTTCAACATACTATTTTTTTCCTTGTGTTTCTTCCCTGTCCTCCTCCTCTGAAAATGTAAGCTCCTTGAGGGCAGGAGCCTTCGTTTCCTCCCGTGAGATGTCTCACCTGGCAGCAGGAGTCTCGCTGCATCATGGGGACCCAGTACATATTTGTCGAATGAATGGGTGATGGTAATACACAGTGGCAGAAGTAGAATAAGATGAGAGGAAATTCTTTAAAGCGAAGGCATACGTTTGCGTGACTGTTTCAGTCCCCTATTGCTGTGACAAACCACCTGAGGATGTCGCGGCGTAGGGCCGTCACCGATCCCTGGTGTCCCTACTGGCCTCTCTCACGTGACTGGGTGCTGACTCTCGGCAGGGGTGCCTTAGTCTTTCTTCTTGTGGCCCGTCTCTGCACATGGCCCTCATCTGGCAAGGGCTTGCCCCTCTCTCTCTCTCTCTTTCTCTCTCTCTCTCTCATAGTCTGGACTTCCTCGTGTCGGGGCTGGGTTCCCCATGGGAAAGTGGTCACTGTGGGGCCTGCTCCACAGCTCCAACATCCCAGAATGGCCCTTCCGCCACAGTCTGTGGTGACACTCCGGCTGTCTCAGGGCCAGCCCAGATTTGAGGGCTGGGGACAGGGACGCAGCCTCTCGGTGAGGGGAGCAGCACGTGAAACGACAAAAAGAGCACAGATGGAGGGGTGGGGGCTCCTTTTGGATTGTTTTTTTTCCAGCTTACTTTGTTGTGGTAAAATACATGTAACATAAGATTTTTCTTTTCAGTCGTTTGTAAGTGTAGAGCTCTCTGGCACCGAGTATGTTCACACTGTCTTGCGGCCATCCCCGCTGTCCATCTCCAGACCTTTCAGCCTCTCCCCAAACTGAAACTTTGTCCTCACTAGTCCGCCATTCCACTTCCCCTCCCCCAACACCTGGAAACCACCATTCTACTTTCTGGCCCTATTGATTGGACCACTGTAGGTATAAGCTACCTCGACACTTCTGCATGGAAGGATACAGTATTTGGGCTTATTTCACTTGGCGTAATGTCCTCAGGGATCGTTCTTGTAGCATTGGTCAGAATTCTGTTTCTTTTTTTTTTATTTGAGAGAGAGAGTGAACTAGAGAGAGCAAGCATGAGCAGGAGTGGGAGGGGGGAAGGAGCAGAGGGAGAGAGAGGAGCAGACTCCCCACTGAGCAGGGAGCATGACTTGGGGCTTGGTCCTGGGACTCCAGGATCATGACCTCAGCTAAAGGCAGATGCTTAACTAACCGAGCCACCCAGGCGCCCCAGAATTCTGTTTCTTTTTAAGGCTGAATATACCCTTTCGTACGCAGGTACCACATCTTATTTATCCATTTGTCCTCCAGCGGGCACTAGAGTTGCTCCCACCTTTGGTCTATTTAATGCTACTATGAACGGGGGTGTACAGATACCTGTCTGAGTCCCTGCTTGCGTTCTTCCGGATGTAGACCCAGAGCTGGAATTGCTGCCTCATCGAGTGATTCTATGTTTAATTTTTTGAGGAAACTTCGTACCATTTTCCACAGCGACCACATGATTTCACAGAGAGGGAGCTTATTAAAATATTCTCTTAGACCACAATAATATAACCTCATCTTCTTTCTGACCTATCTTCACCACTTTCGTGAGGAATTGTTTTTAACTTTTTTTCCTGCTGAAACATAATATAATGCACATTTTTCCCTTTGTTTTTGAAAGTCTTCCTTAAAAAAAAAAAAAAAAAGATTTTATTTATTTGAGAGAGACAGAGTGCCCAAGCAGAGGCAAAGGGAGAGGGAGACTGAGAAGCAGCTTCCTCACTGAGCAGGGCTAGATCCCAGGACGCTGGGATCATGACCTGAGTGGAAGGCAGATGCTTAACCAACTGAGCCGCCTAGGTGCCCCAAAAGTCTTTCTTTCTTTTTCCACATGTATTTGTGGTCCTGGAGACCTTCATTGTGTCAGGTTTTCTACCTTTTCTAGGTAACTCCTCCTATTAGTGAAGAAAAGGTCTGTTTCAAGTTCAGCTAAATGGCCAGGGGCACTTACCCCAAGGTTTCTGCTCTCTGCCTCACTCAAACCCTGCAGCTTGCACAGATTTCTGGGCGAAGGCAGCCTCATTTCCCTGAAAAGCTTTGGAGCATTGCCCCAGAAGACGGCTCTGAAGTACCTTCAACTTCCCAGCGTTTTGCCAGCCCTCTGACTAATCTGAAAATGAATCTTTTGACAAAAAAAAAAAAAAAAAGCGAAAAGAAAAGCACCCTCCTAAGACAAATAATGAGAAATTGCTAAAAATAATAGATGTTTTATTGTTTCTCTTTCTAAAGGCCATATTTTTGGCTGGCTTTAACTATTATTCATTCCCCTGGGGGCACATTTCGTTTTTGCTAGAAGATTGTATAGAAGGGGGGAATAGCTTATAATTTGGGCTACAAATTGTGTGTGACATTTCCGTATCGTGTTTGGTAGTTCTTAGGTCTCGTGATTGTTGCCTAAGAAGAGCTTTTTGTCTCGTAGGCGTTGTTCGAAAGCAGGTAACAGGCATACCCCTTCTATAAAGACGTATATAATTATGGCTCATTTCTGTGTTTTTTAAAGAATGGGATTCACGATTTTACCCCTCACGTTTACTGAGTACTGTTCTGTACCCCAACCCGTAACAAATGTAATTCTGTTCTTCATGTCCCTACAGCCTTCAGTATTGGCAGGTGGGCGTATTGGGATTTCCTGAGGCCTTTTTGAAGTAAGGAGATCCTTCTCTATTTCTCTTTGAAGGTGAACTTTGGTTCAGTACTTTCCAGGGTCCAGCCGCCCCAATGGGGATTCTGCCGGGTGTTGGTAGAGACCCAGGGCTTTGTAGTCTCGCACATGTAGGTTTTACTTGCTATATGTGCCCACTTGCTAACGGAATGCTTCAGGGCAAATTACGACACCTTTGTCAACCTCAGTTATGGCTCCTATAGAATGCACAAGTCAGTTGTACCTGTCTCAGTGGTTTGAAGTGAACAGTCAAAAGTGCTTGCTACAAAAGTACGACCTAAATAATTATTCTTACTAGTATTAAATTATAATTTCCCTGCAGACACAGTCTTTGTTTGGCGAGAGGGCAACAGTCTGTTTCTTTTGATCTCTGAATGCATTGTGTTTATTAATGCATAGTATTTCTCTTTTTCAAAAGATTTTATTTATTTGTTTGAAATAGAGAGAGCGAGAGAGAGGGAGGGAGGCTGTGAGTGAGGAGAGGGGCAGAGGGAGGAGAGAGAGAATCTCAAGCAGATTCTGCTCTGAGCACAGAGCCCAGTGCAGGGGTTTGAGCTCACGACCCCAAGATCATGACCTAGCTGAAATCAAGAGTTGAATACTTAACTGAATGAACCGCCCAGGTGCCCCAATACATAATATTTCTAAATAATCTTAAATAATCTGATGAAAGGGATTGTTGTACCAAAAACAGTGCATATACTGTAGAGCTCTGTATAGTTAGCTTTTTTTATGCCATATTTTCAACTTTAGTAATAATGATCAGAGCAACTAAGATTTTTTTTTTTTTTTGCATTTACTGAACAAAGCGTTTTACCTTTGTTAACTTATTTAATCCTTAAAATAACCTTGGGAGGTGGGTACTATAGTATGTCCATTTTACAAATGAGAAAAGTAAGGCCAGCCAAGAAAAGTTAAGTCACTTCCCTCCCTCAGTAGGTCAGTGAGTAGAATAGCCAAAATTTGAACCCGCCTTATTTGGCTCCCAAATCCATGCTCCGTATGAGTTTTCAAAGTTTTTATTCTCAGGATCCCTTTAGTCTGTTAAAAGAATTTGGTTTTGAGTGGTATATATCTATAAATATTTACCATAATCAAAATTCTAACTGGAAATTTTTTAAAATTACTGGATTATTGAAAATATAAGAATAAGGAATTTGTTACATGCTATCATACATACCATATTTTGCAAAAAGACAAGAAAAATGACTGGGCCCAATGGCATTATTTTTCATCTTAACATCTAGCTTAATAGAAGAGAGCTAGATAATCACATTGGTCTCTGCATTCAGTTTGTTAGGATAGCACAAGTGATTTAGCGTCTGGAAAACTCCACTGACCATTAAAGAATGAGGGCAACATCTTAGTGTTATTATCAGAATAGTTTTATCTCACGGACCACCCCCCCTGGAAAGATTTTGGGGGTTCCTGGGAGTTTCCAGACCACACTTCAAGAACTACTTTCTACCCCTTCCTGGTCTTCAAATAAGAAGTATATGAACTAGATAGAACAGGAGAGGAGAGAAGAATTAGCTGTTTCTAAATCACCCAATGATGGCTGGCCTAGTTCATAGCCTAATGTCACCTACCGTTTCTTATTTCATTTACATGATTGGCTCAAAGAAGACGTATTTTTAATATCCACTCTATAGGGAAGAACAATCAGGCAAAAAGATCATCAGAGACCCCCCAGAAGAGCTGAGATTTGAACCCATGTCATCTGAGCCCAAGGTAGCTTGCTCATTCTGCTGTTTTCCTAGGAAATTGTTGACATACTTCATTTTTAGGTAGACCACTGGCAGTGAGGGACTTTTATGAATCAGGACTTGGGGTTGTTAGTGACAGAAGTCCAATTCAAACTTATTTTTTTTATTAACATATAATGTATTATATGTTATATAATATAATGTATTGTTTGCTTCAAGGGTACAGGTCTGTGAATCATCAGTCTTACATAATTCACAGCACTCACCAGAGCATATACCCTCCCCAATGTCCATTACCCAGCCACCCTATCCCTCCCTCGCTGACCTCCCAGCAACCCTCAGTTTGTTTCTTGAGACTAAGAGTCTCTTATGGTTTGTCTCCCTCTCCGGTCCCATCTTGTTTTGTTTTTTCCCTCTGTGAGCCCTGTCTCTCAAATTCCTTATAACAGAGAGATCATATGATAATTGTGTTTCTCTGATTGACTTATTTTGCTTAGCTTAATATCCTCTAGTTCCATCCACGTCATTGCAAATGGCAAGATTTAGGGATTTTTTTTTGATGGCTGCATAGTATTCCATTGTGTGTGTGTGTGTGTGTGTGTGTGTGTGTGTGTGTGTATACACACACACACACACCACACCACATCTTCTTTATCCGTTCATCTCTTGATGGACTTCTAGATTCTTTCCATAGTTTGGCTATTGTGGACATTGCTGCTATAAACATTCAGGTGCACATGCCCCTTCGGATCATTACGTTGGTATCTTTAGGGTAAATACCCAGTAGTGCAGTTGCTAGGTCATAGGGTAGCTCTATTTTCAACTTTTTGAGGAACCTCCATACTATTTTCCAGAGTGGCTGCATCAGCTTGCATTCCCACCAACAATGTAGGAGAGTTCCCCTTTCTCCGCATCTTCACCAACACTTGTCGTTTCCTGACTTGTTAATTTTAGCCATTTTGACTGGTGTGAGGTGGTATCTCAGTGTGGTTTTGATCTGTATTTCCCTGATGCTGAGTGATGCTGAACACTTTTTCATGTGTCTGTTGGCCATTTGGATATCTTCTTTGCAGAAATGTCTATTCATCTTCTGCCCAATTCTTGATTGGATTATTTGTTCTTTGAGTGCTGAGTTTGAAAAGGGTAAATTTATTGCCCTCAGAACCAAGCAGTCGATTAACCTCAAGCACGGCTAGATCTAGGAGCTCATCTGTCACCTAAATCACAAAATCAGACCTTACATTTTCTCTCTTCATCCCTTGGGCTTGGCTTCCCTTTTATTTGGCATCATTCTTAGGTGGGATTTGACCTGGACACCTCTAGGCTTTTTCTAACCAGCTTGTTAAGCCCTGCAACAAGGAAATGAATCTTTCTCAAAAGTTTCAGCACTAGTCCTGGGGATGACGCTTCCACTTAGAATAAGAGTCTGCCTGTAAGCCAATCCCTGGGCTAAGCAGGAAGGGGACTGAGAGTGGCCAGGGTTAGGACCCTGTGCCAGTCGTTGGAGCCCAAGGGTGGAGTGGGGTTAACCTACCTACCCTTACATTAGCCTCACTTACCTCATCTAGGAGTGGGGAAGGGGTAGTTCCCAAAGGAAAACTAGGATGTTCTGACCCAAGAAATGGGAAAAACCCATTAGGTAAAACCCTATAGACGGCCACAATAGATCTCATTTTTCCTAAATTTACCATTTAAGCTCATACCCTATATGGAATCCACTGATTTTTTTCCCCCTCCTTTTCCTCACTCTACAAGGTTGTTATATGGGACACTGTGGTCATTTCAAAATGTTTTTTGGTCCTCTGCTGTCCTGGAGACGTATCAGACAGATGCACAAAATGCTCTAGAAATAGGTACCAAGCCACAAAGTAGCATACAGAAATGAACTTAGAGTTCAGGTGAAGTGGCTGTGAGCCAAGAGATTCTGCAGAGGGTCACAAAAGACACAAATTGGGGACAGAGCCGCACCTTTGATGTATAAATTACAGAGGAATGGGCACATGGTGGCCTTTGTTGTGCAAGAGTATTCTGAAGGAGTCCACTTCTCTGTGCCTGGGAGACAGTAGACTGAAGACCAAAGGTGATGAGTTAGACGTCAGCCACTCAACAAAAGCTGGACTCCCTTTGTCCTTCTTTGTCCTTCCCTCGTCATCCAGTGCTGGGATTTGCATTCTGGCCAAAGTCTGCATGTTCAAGTCCAAGTAGAATTTGAGAAGCATGCCATCCCTGTTCTTTCCACTTTGCTGCCCTCACACGTGGAATAGGTACATTTTCCGACAACCGGTGTCCCAGTAATCATTCAGTCCTGCACCCTGCTGAGCACTTTACTGGGATGGTGATTGTTTCTACCGGAAAGAGGTGTAATTCAGGAGGGCAAATGGTTCGTTGTAGTTACCATCAGAGAGCCCGGCACAGCTTGTACTTACAGATGCCGTGGCCTCGATTCTGTGACTGGATCCAGGTAAATTGCAATGTAGTATTAAAACTCTTATTTAAATAAAATTTTTTTTAAGCAACTGAGGATTTCTATTTAAAGGGTATTTTAAAAAATATTTCAAGCCCTTCGTATGTTAAGGCGGAGCATTATTATTAACTGCTGTGATGCATTTGTTTAAAAAGAGAAGGAAAAAAGTAGCTTGTGTTTTCGTGAAGATGGTTTAGCTGTTCACCGAGCGTTAGGAATCTAGATATTGTTCCATTTATTTCAAGTGTCAAAAACAGCCACCCCGAATTAGTCTTTACTTGAAGATTTTGCTTTGAAATGTTCAGGGATTATTTTCTCCAAAGTTCCCTTTTCCAACCCAAACATGCACAGATCGAAATTTCTTGCTCAGACGATTGTAATGCTCAGTCACTCCAGTGCAAAAAATGGAAGGAACTGGCATTTCTACAACTGGTTGGAAGCTTTTATCTTCAGGTTTTTTTGGTTTGATACTTAAAACTGCGCTACGTGCCTTGGCCTGAGCCCTGCTTTCACTCTGAGTCCTGAATGGTCAGCGGTAAGGACTAACTCTCTGGGACTTTCCATTCACAACTTGCCTTTTGATGGTGCCTTGTGGGGGCGTTTGTTGTTTTTTTTTTTTTTCCAGTTTCCACTCCTTCCATCACCCGCAGTTGTGGTAGAGAAAAGTCTCCATACTGTAGTTAGTAGAACTCCACCTGGTAAAATGGAGGCCCATTTCTCTTCATTAGAAGGGAAGCACTTTTAATATCATTGCATTAGTCAGCTCAGGTGGCCATAGCGAAGTCCCACAGACTGGTTGAGTTAAATAGCTGAGATTTATTCTCTCACAGTTCTAGAGGCTGGAAGTTCAAGATCAGAGTGCCAGCAGGATTCATTTCTGGTGGACCTCTTTTCTTAGTTTGTAGACAGCCATCTTCTTACTTCTTACTTCCTCTGTGTGTGTGTAGGTGGGGGGTGGGGAGGGAGAAAGAGAAAGAGATATCTCTGGTGTTTCTTCCTCTTCTTATTTTTTTTTTTAATTTTTATTATTTGAGAGAGTGAGAGAGATCACAGAGGGGGAGAGAGAGAAGCAGACTCAATGATGGGCAGGGAACCCAATGCGGGGGCTCGATCCCAGGACTCTAAATTCATGACCTGAGCTGAAGGCAGTCGCTTAACCAACTGAGCCACCCAGGTGCCCCTCTCCTCTTCTAATAAGGACACTAGTCTTGTAGGATTAGTGCCCTACCTGATGAACTCCTGAGAGACCCCGTCTCCAAATACAGTCACAGTGTGGGGTCAGGGCTGCAATATATGAATTTGAGGGGGGGATGCAGTTCAGTCCACTAGAATTATCATATATTTTTTTTTCTTTCATGAAGGGTGACATGAAAGTCTCTTCTGTGCTTCTAATTCACATGGCATGCTTGTTGACCAGTCTCTGCTGGGAGATCTCAGCAAGCATGCTGTGGGTGGGAAAAGGACACAGTAAACTCTTTCAGCTGGTGAGAGTGACATGCGAGATTAAAAGCACAGAAAATTTAATCTCATCCCTTCTTATTCTCCTCTCCTGTAAACGTAGCCTGTCCTATTTGTTACTGTCTGTTTATTTCCCGGGCCTCTTCTGATGGATGCCTGTTATTAAAGCAGATGGGGCCCTGAAGTGGTAATAACAGAGAGCTCCCAGGGAGAGGAGGTTTGCTTAGTGTGGAGATGAGCCCTGTGTTCAGCAATCTAGTCTTTGTCAAGAGACTGGGAAGAAAAGATCAGCGGTCGCACTTCTACCTTCCTTCTGTCGTTTTACCCTTGAGTTTAAATGTGTCAGGGCATTGTCCAGGATCCTTGGCTTTGACCTCTAATTCCATACCTTTATGTGCCCACTTGTTTATGGATTTATAATAGAATCATGTTTGGGAACTGACAAGTCATCCGCTGTTGTTCCAGAATTTTGGCCAAGACCCAGAGTATGGACAGAAGATGCAAGTACCCTGTGTTCTCAATTCAAAAGTTGGAGCCATGCAGCACTTGCCAACGGGCTCCATTTCAGTAGAAGGGGCCTGTCTGGCTTCACCTACAAACTGAGCTAATAAAAGAGGCAAACTCAAAAGAGAAAGGTTGTTTTTAGGGAGATGAGGGTTTCCTAAAAGCTAGTATCTCCCTGTCCTTCCTATAAGAGAAGTAGGGGGTTATCCCCTCACGGTGCGCCGACCAAAGCTAATTTGATCCCTCCAGAGCTTTTGGAAGCCACCAAAGAAGCTGGAGTTGGTGAGCGTTGGCTCTTCTTCTATAACCTTGCTCTAATTTAATGAAAGCAGGCCTTGGACCAAATTCTCCCACACATGCAGACATTGACTAAATGAATATTCATGAGCAAAGCAGGCTCAAAACAGCTCATCAACCCCTTCTGCAGGCCCGTGCAGTCCCAGCACGCCGTATAGCTGTTTAGTAGTGGGACTTATCCTGGCTACACACTGAAACCAGCAGGAGAGCTTTAAAAAGGTACTGATCCTGGTCCTCCGTCCAGAGATTCCTGCATCATTTTTCCCTGGTGAGGCCTGGCTCTTGGCATCCTAAAAGCTCCCTGTGCAAGGCTCCTGTTCAGCCTAGGCGGAGACCCAGTGTTTGGGAAACTCCCATCCTACCCTGTATGAAAGGTTCATTTCGGGCCAACCCAGCCCCGTCACAGACGCAGGATTCTGACTCCACTCGTTAGGACTCTTTCAATTAGGAAATCTCCATTGCTGCGCCTAAGGGTGTCATCATAAGGGGCGTGGGGTACAGGCCAAAGTGGATTTTTTAATTTCCGGTTCACGCAGAGGTGGGAAGCATGTCCAGACGATTTTAGCCACTTCAAGCATTCTAAATATCTTGGAGTTCACCAACCAGACCCTATTTCTAACATCCGTCATGCTAATTAACACGTCATTAGTTTCACCAATAAGAACCTGTTTTGGCATCCCTGATGCTAATTAACAACTGCTTGTTGTTGATTAAACTCGGCTAAGGAAGTGTGCATATGCTAACTGCCCTTGGATTATGGCCCTTTCCAGTGCGGTGCTAAGTGGCCTCCCTGAGTTTGTGTATTCTTGGTCACACGTTCGCTTACAGCCCTGAAATTTAAGACTAAACTAAATGGCACATACGCAGTATCACCCTAATTATGCAGATGTGTTTTAAATAAAATTACAATCCCATAGTGCTGCATTTTTTCGAGGCCGCAGGAGGGATGTTCCAAGAGAGAGCTGGTTGTAAAGTCTGGACATGTCCCAGCTGTCAATCAATCATCCCGTCTCCACCCTCCAGTCAAGTCAGGGCCTGGTGATCTTTGGCGTGCATTTTACCGAGCTACCGCAATGGCTTATTACCTGCTGGGACCTTCGTGAGAAGATTTAGCCAAAACAAAAAAACCCCAGATAAGCCAGGAGAGAGGTGAGCAGTGGGATAGTCAGGCACAGGTTGGACCAGGGCCCCCCCCCCCCCCCCGCGCCTTGGTTCTGCAGAGGTGTAGACCTCCCTTCCTCGTTCCTAAGGGTGCTGGAGCTGGAGGACAGAGAGAGGAAATAAGGTGGAGGCTTTGGACTTGGAGAGAAATGTCACCGCGTATGTTGAAGGAATGTGGCCCCAGACCGCCCGCTGGGAGTCCGGCAGATTGGGGCTCAGTTCTCTCAGGAGGACCTCTGATGACTGGGGCAGCTAGGTGCCACTCGTTCACACTAAATGCACATAAACACAATCTCTGTGTGATCCCGCCGCATTGTTGGCTTTTCCTACATTAGTACTGGGTGGCAATCCAGCCCTAATCAGAGCGGCCTGTAACGACGATCCCTGCTTCTTGCCCACGTCAGCTTATCTAGAACAGGTTGGTGTCATACTTCGAGGTGTGAATTGAGCTGTGCTTCTTCACTATGGGTTAGCCTGAGATCTGCTCCCTTGTGTTTAATCTGGTACCCAGGACAAAGGGGCAGCAGCTACCCCGGGAAATTTTCATTCATGGCAGTGAGTGAAGTGCAAGAGAGCAAGCTGTACTGCTCATGCATGCACCTAGATTCTGCTTATGTCATTGCGGCTGGCATCCTGTTGGTCGAAGCGAGTCACATGACCAAGCCCACCATCAGGGATGTAGAGGAAGCTACTTCCTCTGAAAGGTATATTGGAGAGATGAATGTTTTTGACCCATCTCTAATTTGCTGCAGGGCTAAATTTCTTCTTCTGTGCCCCAAACACCAGCAAAGAAAGTTCAGGAAAGAAAGAGTACTCTGAGGGCACACCACTCACCTCTGCCTTAAGTTTTTAGCCACCTGCCTTCATGCGATGGGGCAGGAATGTTGAGCCAAATACAAAATGGGGGTTTTAAAAGAACACGGGCTTAGCCTTAGAAAACCAGAATGAGACACAAATAACTGGAAGTTAATGAAAAATTAGAGTTGGGCAAAGATGTTTATTGATGGAGTCTTCCACCTGATAGGCAAGGAGAGTTTGACACAGCAGGGTTGAACACTGAGATTGGTTAAGTGTTGCCATCTCATGTTTATACCTCAGTGTTTCCAGACGCTGCCGTAATCTGTTGCATGTTTCTGCTTTGATGTCATTGTAGGAGATGCCTTCACACATTCCTTGTCTGGCGGTACGTTTTATACGAGTTGTGCCTGGGGAAATTCACTTAGTTGGCAGGGCAAAAGGGAACAGACGTGAATGTCTCGGTGGAGTCTTCTTACCAAGCTCTAGGAATTGCTTCCCCTCTTTGGGATTCCAGTTGTCCATGTGTTCATTATAGGTAATGCTGCCTTTTCATCGAGTCATATGTCTAAAAGTGTGCCTCACAAACTTATTGTTTGAATTATGTTATAAAAAGTTTCTCTAGAAAGAGAGGATTCTCTCATCAAATACATTTAAGAAACTTCAGGTTAAATAAATGTAATAGTTTTCTTCACTGCAGGACTTTTCAGAGCCTTAAATATGCTAAGATTCATTGTAAATATCTAAAGAAGAATGTTTTGAAATGATTCTTAAGATCATTTTGATTAGAGAATGCTTTTTTCCCCAAGGAATACTCGATTTTCACTTGGTGATGCAGCAAATGCTGCCCCGGGGAATTTATATGATAAATTGTGTCACATTACTTTGGAGTTTTGGAGCAAAGTGGTAGGTAAATTCGTGAGTTATTATTTTTATTATTGTTGTTGTTGTTATGTATTTCTCTTCGATGTACTATTTCAAACATACCACCTCCACTAAAATTTGCATAACCTTAGAAGCCTGAATAATAAGATCAGTTTCCATCAAGAGAATGTGACAGTGATAAGGTGTTGGAGAAAAAAATATATATATAGGAAGAAAATGTTGAATGAAATAAAAATCAGGGGGATCTGGGTGGCTTAGTCAGGTAAGCATCTGCTTTTGGCTCAAGTCATGATCTTGGGGTCCTAGGATCGAGCCTCGTGTCAGGCTCCCTGCTCTGCTTGTCCTGCTGCCTCTGCCCCTCCCCTGCTCCTTCTCTCTCTCTCTGGCTCACTCTCTCTCTCAAATAAAATCAAATGAAATCTAAAAAATTAAAAAAAAAATGAATCTCTCATCATTGATTTGTGTCATTTCCAGGCTCAAGAATCCTAATTCCTTTCTTGCTGGATAGCTAAGCTTTGTTTCAGACTAACCATCTTTTGAGAAACTTCGGGCAGTTGTTTCCTTCTTGGCTCCATGAGCAACACATCCTTCCTCTGTTCTCGACTGAGACTCCACTGCCAATCCCTCAGTGACATTTCTGAACATACTCTTTTTCCCTCACTCCATTTTTCTTTGCCCACAACCCCAGCCACTCAGCAGCCCTGGAAAAGTCCTATCATTCTGTTTTCTGTTACTGATTCCAGGCCGCCATGTTTTTGTAGGGAAGGGCTCTCGGAGACATGTGAGTGACAGCCCTAAGCATAAATGTTTTTTTGCTTCAGCTAGCCTCTCATCTACTTGTCAGCATGCCAACGTGACTTCTTTCCCAAACCCCTACAACCCATTCTCTCAGCACAAAAAAAAGGCATTCATGGGTTATATATTCAACTTCATTTCCAATTCTAGACATGCCTGGTCCATCACCTCTCTTTCCCTTCTTTCTTCCTCAGAAGGTCAGGGAAAGCCAGGACCTCCCCTTCCTAAAATAATAACAATAGCTGATTCTTTTAATCCCCACGACGACCCCATTAATTAGGTCCTATCATTGTGCCCATTTTATAGATGAAGATACTGAGGTACACAAAGGTTAAATAATTTGCAAGAGTCTCACAGTTAATAAATGTCATACCTGAGATCAAACCTGGTGGTCTGGCACCAGAATCCTGGCAATCTATTTTTGGTTCGTTTCTATCAGCTTAAAAAAATGACAAACAGCTTTAGAGAGCTATGATTCACATATCATAAAATTTTCCCTTTTAAAATGAAAAGTTTAGTGTGTTCTAGTATAATTACAGAATTGTGCAACCAACACCGCTAATTCCCAACTATTTTCAACACCCTAGAAGGAATCTTGTCCTCATTAGCAGTCGTTCCCCTATTGCCTCCTGTCCCTAGTCACTGCTAATCCACTTCCTGCCTCAGGGTTTGCCTATTCTGGACATTTCGTATAAATGACGTCATGCAATCTGTGGTTGTTTATGACCGGCTTCTTGCACTGAGCAGAATGTCTTTAAGGTTCGGTTACGTTGTGACCTGTATCAGTATTTTGTTCCCCTCTTGATTGTTGAATAATCTTTCATTGTATGGGTTGACCACATTTTGTGTGTCCATCCATCAGTGGATGGACATTTGGATTGTTTCTCCTTTTTGGCTGTTGTAGATATGCTGCTATGATTATTTGTGTCCAAGTTTTTGTGTGGACCTACATCTTCATTTCTCACAGGTATATGCTTAGGAGTGGAATAACATTTTTACGAACTGCCAGATTTTTTCGAAAGCAGCCGCACCATTTTATAATCCTACCAAAATGCGTGAAGGTTCCGTTGTTTCTGCCACCTTAACAACAGTTGTATTTTTTTTCTTTATCATAGATATTCTGGTGTATGTGAAGTGGTGTCTCATGGTGGTTTTGATTTGTAATTTCCTGATGACTAATGAGGTTGAACATTTTTTTCCTATGCTTACTGGCCATTTGTATATCATCTTGGAAGATAAATGTATCAAAATCCTTGGCTGTTGTTAAATGGGATTGTCTTTTTATTGTTGAGTTTTAAATGTTCTCGATATATTCTGGATACAAATCCCTCACTGGACATACAATTTACAGGTGTTTTTTTTTTTTTTCTCATTCTATGAGTTATCTTTTTGTTTTCTTGATAGAATCCTGGGAAGAACAGAAGTTTTTCATTCTGATGAAAACCAATTTATCTATTTTTGTTGTTGTTGTTGCTGTGCTTTGGGTTTTATATCTAAGAAACTGTTATCTCACCCAGGGTCATGAAAATTTATTCCTCTATTTTCTTCTAAGATTTTTTTTTATAGTTTTAGGTCTTACATCGGTCCCACATTTATGTCTCTGATTAATTTTGAGTTAATTTCTATTTATGGTATAAGGAAAGAGGTCCAGCTTCATTCTTTTGCATGTGAATATCAGCCTGAAGGAATACCTTTATTAGTATTTCTTGCAGCACAAGTCTGTCTGCTAGTGACAAATTCTCTCAATATATGTTTATCGGGCAATATCTTAATTTCTTCTCTGGTTTTGAAAGATAGTTTTAATGGGTTCATGGCTGATAGTCTTTCCCCCTCCCTACCCTATCCCTGGTAATTTGAATATGCCATTCAACTGTTTTCTGGCCTCTATGGATTTTTTTAATTTATTTTTTTAATTTAAATTCAATTAATTAACATATAGTGTATTATTAGTTTCAGAGGTAGCGTTCAGTGATTCATCAGTTGTATATAGCACCCAGTGCTCATTACATCACGTGCCCTCCTTAATGTCCGTCACCCAGTTACCCCATCTCCCCATCGCCCCCCAACAACCCTCAGTTTGTTTTCTAGAGTTAAGCCTTGTCTCCCTCTCTGATTTTATCTTGTTTTATTTTTCTCTCCTGCCTGTATGCTCCTCTGTTTCGTTTCTTATAGTCCACAAATGAATGAAATCCTATGGTAATTGTCTTTCTCTGATTGACTTATTTCATTTAGCATAATACCTTCTAGTTCCACCCATGGCCTCTATGGTTTTTGATGAGAAGTCAGCACTCATTGTTACTGAGAAGTCTTTGTTCTTGAAAAGTCACTTTTGTCCGGCTGCTTTTAAGTTTCTCTTCTTGTCTTTGAATTTTTACAATTTATGTTGTGCCTAGAAGGAGATACTTTTGAATTTATCCTACCTCATGTCTGTTTAGCTTCTTGGATGTGTCCATGCATATTCATCACATTTGGGTTCTTTTTAATTATCATTTCTTCACATTTTCTTTCTGTGCATTTCTTTTCCACCTCTCCATCTGGGATTTTTCTTATGTATATATTGGTACACTTGGTGTGTCCTATAAGTCTCTGAGGCTGTGTTCATTTTCCTACATTCTTTTTCCTTTGTATTCCTCAGACTAGATCATATTTAGTCTGTCTTCAAGCTTGTTGATTATTTCTTCTGGTAATTCACAAATCTCTACTGAAATGAAATTTTTATTTCAGTTATTATGCTTTTCAACTCAACAATTTCAGTTTGTACATTTTGTTTCTTTTCTGTTTGTTATTTAGAGTGGGGTGGGGAGTGGCAGAGGGAGAGGAAGAGAGAGGATCTCTAGCAGGCTCCACACCCATCGCATGTAGGGCTCAATCTCACAACCCTGAGATCATAACCCGAGCCAAAATCAGGGCACTTAACTGACTGAGCCACCCAGGTGCTCCCTATTTAGTAGGCATTGTTCACATACTTTCCTCTAATACTTGATGCATGTTTTCCTTTAACTCTTGAATGTATTTATAATAATTTAAAGTCTTTGCTCAGCAAATCTAATATTTGGCCTTGTTCAGAATCAATTTACACTGAATGCTCTTTTTCCTATGTATGGGCTATAGTTTTCTGGTCTCATAATTAGAAATGAAATCTGAACATTTGAAATAATATTATTAAAACTCTGGAAATCATACCTTCCCCCACTCCCAAAGGGTTTGTTGTTGTACCGTTATTATCTATTCAGTGACTTTCCTGGATGAATTCTATAGTATCTGTATTCTCCGTCATATGTGTCTGCTAAGGTTTCTACAGAGTTGCTGTAGTGGCCACCTAGTAATTGGACAGAGATATTCTTGAATACCTAAGGTGAATAAGTGTCCTTTCTTCCAGATTGCTTGCTGTGTGTGTGTTGATGTATATATTCAGCACTCAGGCAGCCTCTGACTCTACATTAGCTTTCACTTCCCATTTGTCAGAACATCAAGGTCAACTAGAGAAGAGAGCCCTTTTAACTCTTTTACGGGCATGTGCACAGTCCTGCACATGCCTACTTTTTAAAGCCCCCAGAATATGTTGGAGCTTTTCTAAGCCTTCCATATTCATCTCATTCTCTAAATTTTCTTTTTAAGACTTTTAGCCAGTCTCTTGTTTTTCCCAAATGGTATTACTTTCTCAGGCAACTGCAGTGTTAAACAGTTGCTGCTAAATGTTTTCAACAAACATCTGGGGATAGGGCTTTTACCACGGAGCCAATTCTGATCAAAGTCAACCGAACGCAGCCCTGTTAATAGGATTTTTAAAGGAAACTTCCAGACTGGTCAAATAGAGACAAGTCTCTGTGGATGGGACTCTCTGGGGGCAGTGGGGTGGGGATGGGGGGGCTGTCCAAGCACATTCTGCCATCCCTGTATTGACTGCCAGGTTACTGTTTTTTACAGTGACCATTATTGTAAGACTGTTAGTTTTAAGGGCTACTACAGAAATGAGAAGAGAATGGGGATAGTGTCAGCTAAAATGCTACAGAGCTTGCTGTTCTCATCAAAATTATGCTCTTTTTCTCAAATTAATACCCTTTTGGTTGTTGCAAGCCTTTAAGTTCCAGAGCCCTGAAAAAGTCTAGTTTGACAATTGTTGCCAGTATTCTTGTTGCTTTTATGGAGGAATGGATTTTTGGAGGCCCTTACTCCGTCATTCTGGAATTTCTTCTCTAGGCAGTCTGATTTTAATTTATGAACACAAATTTTTAAAAATTCTTAATAAGTACTCTGAAGACCTAGTTATGGATGCAAATGGAAGTCTATAGGATTTTAAGTCATTCGTGCAGAAGAACTCAAGAAGTGATTTAAATTTTTTTCCTTTGAGGTGTTCAGGACCATCAAGACATCTGTAGCCAGTATGTGCTACAAATGATTTAAGCACTCACTTTTCTGTCAGTTAAATTATCATGACTGGATAGTGTTACTTTTCTATGGCTGTGTCCTAATTTTTTACTAATGAACATTAAGGTATTTTCCCCAACTTTCACTGCCGCAGATAGTGGTAAAGGGCATATTATTGGGCACCTATCTATAAGTCATTTGGTCATTGAACTGGATTTGCTAGCTCAAAAGGTGTATGTGTTTAAACTCTTGATAGCTAGGCTAACAGTTTCATTTTTTTTAATCTTTAGAGTTTATATTTTCTTTCTAATGCTAGTGTTGGGAGTGTTTTTGTTTATGAGTCATTCTTTGTCCTTTATTTTAAATGGTGCTAAATATGTACAGAATGAGATATTGGGAACAAAGATAAACTAATTTTAAACTTTTTCTTAATTTTTTTTAAATATATTTTTCTGTACCCTTCTGACATCTTTTTAGATGAAATACACCTAAATTTATAATTTATTTTTAAGATTTTATTTATTTATTTAACATAGGGAGAGAGAGAGAGAGAAAACATAAGCAGGGGGAGCAGCAGGCAGAGGGAGAGGGAGAAGCAGTCTCCTCACTGAGCAGGGAGTCCAACATAAGGCTCGATCCCAGGACCCTCGGATCATGACCTGAGACAAAGGCAGATGTTTAACCGACTGAGCCACCTAGGCACCCCTGAAATACATCGAAATTTAAGGCACTGGGGCCAAACTTTAATCTGAGAAGTGGATAGCGAATGCACTATTTCTCATAAAGTGTCCAAATTTTTGAACATCCTATAGATCAGCAAGTAGATATTTTATTTTATCTTGACTCATAATATTTGTACCTGGTACCAACTGGAATGGCTAAAACCCTTCTTGGTATCTGAAATCCTACTTTTTTATTTGCTCCTTTTGAATAGTTTTCTCTTTCAAGTGAGTTGTAGTGGGATGACTCACCTTTCTGAATTTGTTACCCAAAGGACTCTGGTATCTTAAGTTATAACGTAGGTGTTCCTCTAGCCGGGTTAGATTAGAGCATCATTGAAAGTAACACAGTACAAGGAGAACCTAGCTGTTTATAACACGTTTTAAAAAAGATACCTTGAGTTGTGATCTATCCTTTTCCATGACATAAAGTGAAAACAAAAATAATCTTTTATCAACAGCCTTTCTCTCTTTACCTTAATGTTTATCTGGCTGCCTTTTGATATTTTATTACTCATCCCACCTTCTGATGAGCAAAGCAGTAAAATGTCTTTTAGGCAGACCATGTTGAGGTATTAATTGCCTCATTAGGAGAAAGCTGGTTCTCTTGCCAGTACCCTGTGGCGCTAGGATTCAGGAAATAAAAGTGGCCCTTTGCTAATTTTCAGTTAAGTTATAGGCCAAATCCCATTACAACAAATCCCAGCACAACAGAATCTTTATATGACAACAGATTTCCAAACCTCCGCCAAACAATGGCCTGCTCATTGCCGGCAACAAAATTCTGGGCCTGCATATGCATTAGGAGGTTTTTTTTTTTTTCATAATGGAATTTAACCTGCGGTTATGTTTGGAATCAGAATTATGTTTGGGGAATAGTGATTCTACACACGAATGCAAGGCCTCATTTGCCTTTCCCTGAAAGATGCTATCAGTGAACCCGAGCAACCCTATAATAACGTGGTGAATTCTCCTAAGTATACAGGAGATTAGTAAAAGCCACTCATCACAAAGGGACCCGCAGCTCAGCCTCCTATCCCGAGCGGCGGCTGCCGGTCTCTGCCCCATCACGCAGTGCCTGGCACTTAAGTTGCGTTCAGGAAGTACCCGTTGAGTGGGGAAGAGACCAGGAACAACTTGGAGTCGTGTCTCCATAGCCTCTGAGTGAAAAAGGTCCACAGGAGGATTTAGGCTCTCCAGGGAGGCAGGACTTGAATTGCACTGCAAACAAGTGCCGTCCTTTACGAGTCTCCTGGCCAAGGTGCCGAGAGCGCCTCAGCGCCCCGGGCTCCCGAGGTGCCGAGCTGATGGAGGAGCAGCGCTGTCATTAGAGCTCGGGAGCTGGTTCTCGGGAACCTGATCTAGGGACCCCGTGCAGAGCTGCTCGCAGCCTGTCTGCAGAGGGCCTTTGGGGGAAGGTGCTGGGGCGCCAGAAGAATGTGCAACTGAATCTCTTCATCTCGAATGGAAGAAGTCCACTGTGGCTGCTGGTGTCACCTGGGCTGAGGTCAGAGAATATCACCCTGTCACTTCGGCCATTGTACAGAAATAAAAATACCACTCCGCACACCATTATTAACAATAATAGTGATGACTTCTTATATATATATATATATATATATATATATATATATATTTTTTTTTATGTCCCAGACACTGTTGAAAGGCTTTATGTGCTTACATGCTTTATCAGGAAGGATACTGTGAACGTAGGTACTCTCTTCCCGGCTGGATGAGCAAAGTAAGGTACAGGTCTCACAGTTATTAAGTGACAAAGCTGGAATTTGAACCCAGGCAATTTAACCTCTTAATTCATGCACTTAACCGCTTTGCTTCCGTGCGTCTCTTCTGTGAAACCTCTGTATTTTCAGCGTCTCTCTGTTAAGTTACTGATGACGCAAGGGTGTTCAACCAACATTCATTCAGCACCCACCGTGGGCCAGGCACTGGGATTATAGAGGTGACTGAAAATAGATAAGGTGCCTCCCCTCTTTTGTGAGCAGCAGCCTTATGGATAAATGCTAGGAAAGAATGCAACTGGGTTCCACAGTGACCTTTGAGGAAGGCACCTGCTCCAGGCCGGGAAGAAGCAACACCGAGGCTGAGCTCTACAGAGGACAGGCAGGGAGGGGGGAAATGGTATTCCACACGTGGACTAGCATATCCAAAAGCCAGGGCGCGTATGGGATCATGGTGTCTTCTAGGAACCGCAGCCCCAGTAGCAAGAGGAGGAGGCTGCAGAGGTTGGCCAAGGCAGACCTCTGAGAGCCCAATAAAACATGTTAAGGAGCCTTACCTAACAAGTAAGGGAAAGCCATGGAAGAGCCTTCAGCAGGAGGGTAGAATGAACAGATTTGGGTTTTGAAAATGTGTCTCCCGTGTCTGAGGCAGAGCAGATGGGAGGGTCACCAGAGAGGGCCCTGGGACGGCAGTGAGGAGGCTCCACCCGGCAGTCCATGCGAGAGAGGAGGCGGCCTGGTTGGGCTAGGGTGGCGGCCGTGAGGATGAGGAGGAGAGGCAGATCAGAGAAATATCCGGGGGGTAAAATCAATTTATTATGGATGAAATATAGTCACTAAAGATGACTCCAGCTGTCATGGAAACCGAACATCTGAATGAGACGGCATGAAGAAGATTTAAACTCCAATTTCATTCTGGGCCTGCTAGATTCATCTTACCAACACTAGCATGTCTTTACCCATACCACTGGGAAAAGACATTATGCAGTGATTTCAGTATTTATTAAGCCCCTACTGTATGCCAGGCCTTGCATCAGGCAGTAGATAAACAATGAGGTGGACAGAAACCCTGTCCTCAGGGGGTTTGATAGCAATAGTTCTCAACCACGGGTAGTCTTACCCTGTTTGGTGGGGTTTGCTATTGGCATTGAGTGGGCGTCCCATAATTCCCAGGGTAGGCCCCACAGGAAAGAACTCTGCGGCCCCATGGGTCCGCACATGGCGGAGGTTGAGAACTCTGGTTTGTACCTCAGATGGGGAGACAGAGGACCAAGCAATACAGTTAATAATAATATTATTATTGGGCGCCTGGGTGGCTCAGTTGGTTGAGCAACTGCCTTCGGCTCAGGTCATGATCCCTGAGTTCCGGGATCGAGTCCCACATCGGGCTCCCAGCTCCATGGGGAGTCTGCTTCTTCCTCTAACCTTCTCTCCTCTCATGCTCTCTCTCACTTTCTCTGTCTCTCAAATAAATAAATAAAATCTTTAAAAAAATATATTATTATTGCAGGGCATTATGGCAGTATGGGGCATGAAACCCAGTCTTATTTGCAGGAGGAAGAGACAGCAGAGGTGTCTGCTTCTGGCAGAAGTTGGAGAGGGCATTGTAAATGTACTGGAGCAGTCCTTGAGTTCCATTTAATTCAGATTAATTTCAAAGTATTCTTTAAACCCCAGGGCTCTGGTGTCTGCAGGTTCAAAACCATGGTCTTCCTCTACTAGTGGCCTTTGACCTCACTGCCTTGGTGTCTTCATCTCGATATTTGCTTCTCCTTTCATAACCTGTGGTGAGATTATGGGAGACGGTCTCTGGGAAGGCTTGCACACAAGTATCTTGTGAACAGTGATCACTCAGTAACTGCCCTTATTAGACATTTTTTTCCTCTCAGTTGCCTTATTTCTGTCATTTTTAGTTTCTCTCCACTTTCTTGAACGAGCAGGAGACATAAAACTGCTGGGCTCTAGCACCTTCCCCAGCCCAGCTCCTAGACTCCCTTCTGGAGTTTTCCCGCTGAGTGTGAGCAGACTCTTTCTACTTGTGACAGGAAGCATGAAAGAGAAGGAAATAATACAGCAACTGTTCGTTTTGACTGTAGTGTTCAGATTTTCGTGGGATCCTCTGATGGAAAAGTTGAGCTCCCGAAATGGGCCGCTCAGCCTTTACTCCCAGTTGGGCAATCAGCGCGGTGCTCGCGAACGCAAGACTGAGCTGGTCTGCAGAGCATAATTGTCGGCCAAGGAACGGCTGTCCGACACACTGAATCATCATGTATGTAGTCACTGGCTCACAAGTTCTTCAGACTCTCAGGGCATCCTGGTCTGTTAATGTGCTAAAGCCAATTGCATCACGCAGTTGTGTTTATTGAAAAAGTGCGACCAATTGTTTGTGAACTCCCCAAAGAACTTACCAGTGCACTCACACCATTTTAATTTGAGGTCTTTGTACCAAAGGGAGAAAGCATTTGAGGAAATTTCCCACCGGCCTTGTGAACCCTGGGCCTACCGTAAGATGATGTTAAAGCTGAGACATAACCACCCGACCTCGAGAAAAAGGGAGCATTTGACGAGGTTGGAAGATGGTGTCACTGGGAATTTGCTGCTTGGTAGCAGTGCGTGAAGCCAGGCTGGCTGGGGTCTCCACCTCCCAAGATGGGAAATGGGTTCAGATGTCTTCCAGAAGATCAAAGAATGGATCCGTCTGAATGGTAGAGCCGCTATACTCTGGACCAGGGCTTGGCAAGCTGTGGTCCGCTGGACAAATCTGGCCAGTGACTTTTTTTTTTTTTTTGGTAAATAAAGCATTTTGGAATACAGCCATGCTTAGTCATTTGCGTTTTGCCTGTGGCTGCTTTCATGCAAAGTCGAGTGATTGCAACAGAGATTATAAGACACACAAAGCTCGACTTGCTTTCCATCAGGCCTTTTCCAGAAAAAGTTTGCTGGCCCCCTGCTCTAGAAGAGTGCTTCTCAAACGCTAATGTGCCCAAGAATTAGCCACAGGCTCCGATTCAGTAGGTCTGAGAATCTGCATTTCTAACAAGCTCCCAGGTGATGCCAATTCCGATGGTCCCGCCAGAGTAGCAAGGTTCTAGAAACTCATTGGCTTCATGGGATGTTGTTCCCATTGGTGGCAGAATGCTTGGGTAAAAGCAGGGGGTTCCAGTCCCATTTTCAGCATTTATTACTTTGTCATCTTAGTAAGATTGATAATGTCCCTAGGCTTTGGATTGCTGTTCTATGAAATAGAGAGGTAATCTTCACAAAGAGCTTAGCTGGGGCCTGGTCTACAGTACGGATTCAGTGCTTATTAGCAGCTGATACATGGGCATAGCCTGAGACCTGTCACATTACCCCACGAGTGTCAGGGACAATCCCTGCTGTGGCCTATGGATCAGCCCGTGGAGTCACCTTACTAACAGGGGTCTATGTGAGTTTTTTGGAGTCACTGGAGGGTAGTTGTTTGTTTTTGTTTTTTTAAGGGAGGATTATGTTGAGATTGCTTTGGTTTTAAAACTTTAACTCAAGTAATTGAAAAACCTAATTCTTCTTGAAGTTTTGCATTCAGATCTTGCTATTCTCTAATAGTTGTAATCTTTGGTCCCCATTTATGAATTTAAATAATTAAATTGCTTTACCATTTTAAGATTTGTTCATAAGTGTGAAATATTTTTAGAAGTCCTCTGACTTGACACCATCTTTTCCCAAGAAAACACCGTTTCCAAACTCCCCTTTTAGTAATTTTCGCAGTTCTCGTAAATCAAACTTATAACTATGGTGAACATTAAGTTGACTAGAGTCTCCTAAAACTATATGTAAATTTCATAAGACTTTAGTTTAAAATCGTAAGTCTATACCAATTACTCAAACATTTTAAGTAGGAATTACAAAAACAACCTGGTTATATGAATAGGGCAAATCCTATTAAATGGTAAAATGACTAAAGTACCAAATATGTACAGATTCCATAATACAAACTGTATGAAGATTATAGGTTTGGTTCTTTTAAATGTTTCTCTGTGCCATTATAAATCTTGTCAGGGTTAAAAAATGCTTTACCCACCAAGGAAACATTTGTCATCCTGAGCAATATAGGGGATACCGTGTCAGCCACCTTGAAATTGGATGAAGATGGTAAATTTTAGGTGGGATGTGGATCATTTTCTTTGTCTTTCATGTTTTTGGGAGACCCTCAGCCCTGTTAATAATCCTTACACCATTGACTTCATAAATTAATAAAGTGAATGGTCGAGTAGTCTGTGACCTTTAAATGCAAGTTAGAGGTTAAAAAGCATAGAACACTCTTCGAAGCTGCTCCAAGCTTACCACTTGGATGTTGCCTTTCTTTGTCTCTTAAGGAATGGGAATATCTTCCAGTGAACTTGAGTGACTTTTGAACTTGTTGGAAAATGATATCTTTTAATAAACATCCTGTCAAGGCTGTAACTTTTCTAAGTATTAGAAAGAAAACCTGTTTAATTTTGGATATCTTCACTGGCATGTAGTGACAACTTCTAAGGTCATTCGGCTCATAATTATTATGATAATAATTAAATATTATTCATGTGGTGTCTTCTGGCAGTTCAATTATGGGGGAAAAGTATTACGCTTAAGAGTGGTTAAAACTGTCTAGATTGTTTAGTCCAACCTTTTCATTATAAGGAAAGGAAAGGACAGATGATCAAGGAAAGGTTCAAGTTCATACTGAGCCAGAGAAGGCCTAAGCTATGCCTAGCTGTGCACCAGATAGATGAGATGGTTGAGTCTTGCCTGGGAGACCAATGCTATCCATAGCTGCCCTCTTTCATAAGTGAATGTTTCGTAGAAGCTTATCATAATTGGTATGAGAGCAATGACTCCAGATAATTAATTTCTGCCTGCATTTCATTATTTGAAAATGGAGTAGGTCTTGGATTATATTACCATAATTCATTTGAAAGGCATTCATTTGAAAGATAGTATTACTCCTCCTTTGGCCATTTGATACGTGGGTACCTCTTTTAGATGTTTCCACCAGAACAAGCTTTTTGTGGATTGAATTGAACTTCAAATACACACCACAAGGCATATTTTATTTTATTTTATTTTATTTTATTTTATTTTGTTTTATTTTATTTTATGGTTGTTAAAAAAGTTCGCTTCATAGGCATATCATTTTATGAGCTGAATCTTTGTAGAAATGGACTACTGTGATCCTATATGCCAGTCTGTCCACCAAGGAGGGCCATTCTCAGCAACCTAAAGGTAAACAGTGTTTTGTGTGAAATTCACGCCCAGCCATCTCAAGCCTTCTCTACTATATATGGGTTTATTTTGTTTTGGGGAGTAAAAGAACATTTTTGGCCATTTATCCTTGGGGCCCCAGACGTTAAACCTGTCAGCGCTGTTTAAGGTATTAAATATGATCCTCTTCCCTTGGAAGAAATTTGAAATTAAGAAATTAAACCATTTCCTTCCCACTCATGGATAGGATTAAAACTGCTATGGTTAAGCCAAGTGTTCATCCACATTGGACAGTTCTGAGCAATGAAAGATTCTTTCAAATGATACGTGCAGAGTTGATAGCTTTCCCATTTATTACCCATGTTGTAAATTTTCATAGCATACCAAAGAAAGCACATGGCCTTCTTCTTTTTTCAGGAACCCATCCCTCTTTCATTTGAATTGCTGTTAAATGACTCGCGTCCAGAGCTCTTTCTTGGGCCCTATTGTCCTTTGCTGCTGTTACTGTTACTGAAGCACATGAGAGTCACATCAACCTTTAAGAGGTTCATGAACACTCCTGATGCGGTCATTGCTGCCCAGGATACCAGCAAGTGCTATCGTCCTGGCAGCTTTGAGAAACTACTGAAGTGCGGCTGAAAAAAGAAGAGAGGTGATTTTTAGTGAATCTCGAAAAATGCCAAGCTCTCCGTTTTGATTTGAGTTCAGAATTCAAGTTCCCAAGTTCGCATTTGATACTTGAAAAGCACAGTGCTGACGATTTGGATCTGATACTAGTTCCTGCATCCCAGGCCAGGAAAGTTGTCCTCATTAGCAACAGTCTCTTAAAATCCTACCTGAGCTGCTTGCTCCTAGCTCTCTTCTCAATGCCAAGTGTGCGGATGTGACGCCGGTCAGTACAGCAATGCCTCGCTTGAGTGTAGTCCTGAGAACCTATAGTCCTCTGAGTTCCCGTTTTGAGTTCAGCTTCCTTAAAGGCAGTAACTGTTTCCTAGCTCAGTTTCAGCTACCTGGTTAATCTCTGTTCACTCAATAAATATCTGTGTGCCTACTGCGTACCAGGCATTGTGTGCTTCTGGGATCACAGTCATGGATAAACCTGGGCCCCACTACCTGGTGCTTCTAGATTCTAGAATGGAAGACCAACATGGACAGATAATCCTATGATCAGTTAGTTACAGTGTGTGATGAGCGCAGACCACTGTATATTGCATGTAATATGAGGACATTCACCCATAGTCCATATGATTAAGAATTGTTGATGGTACTGGGATAGGAATGTCCAGGGTCCACTTGGTTCAATGTAGGTTGCCTAGTGTCGGGTAGTGTGTTTTTAAAGCAATTTCTTATACATCTGTTATTTATGCCAAAGTCTGTTATCTGGAAAGCTTTAAAAATTGGGATTTGAATACTATAAGCAAACAGAAAAGCTGGTTCACATTAATATTGCCTCACTATGTATGTGTCGATAGGATATGGATTCTCTCAGTTCCTTTTTATTATTATCACAAAAGTAATGTACGTGTGGTGTGTTCATGTGTGTGCATTAATATGCATGTGCTGAGCTCCATTTTATTCCCCTCTAGTTGCTATAAGCATTTATTGCTTGTCAGTGATTTTTCTAAAAGAAAAATTTTACCCCATATCTTCTCATGGGCTCTATGAAAATATGAAGTTTTGGTCAAACAATTCCGCAGTGATGGGTAAAAATAGGTTCGAATCCAAGAAAGGCTTATAAAAATGACCCTGGTAGAGCCAAGTAATGATGAGCAAGATGCATGGTGGCAGTCACAAACAGGAGAGACTTACCCGATTTTATTTTTTACAAGCCTCATTCCAGTCCAATGCAGGAAGAATAGATCTTTCTCATTGTAGGAAATGACAGACACATCAGCCATCAGAAGCACCAGAGACTAAGTGATTTCTGGTATACTTTTCATCAATTGATACTAAAATTTTATCAGTCCATTTCACTCTGTCTGTTAATACGTGGATGGCAGGGATGTCTCGTGAGGGCTCCTGGCGATAGTAGAAGCCTGAATCACGATGCAGAACGCTTCCCTCTTATCCAAATGCAGAGACATCGCTCAAATGCAAAAATAGCCAAGCTGCCTGCATGCAGATTAGTATTCCACAATGAAAAGATGGGGGGGTCTCTCTGCTCTTACCCACTCCTGCGTGTGCCGACCCACACACGTTCTCTCCAGGCAGAGCCCCTCCCCCACTTCTGGCCAGCACTCGAGTTGGAGAAGTGTTTCCAGATGCATCCAGGGGCTGACTTCTTAAGGCATGAGAGTGAGTTCTTTGGATCCTCGGCCAGTTGAGTTTCCTGGGCTGCGCCCCAGACTGACATCTGATGCCCGAGGCCGTGCGCTCTTACTGTCCATGCTTGTCCTTCCTTAAGTGCCCTGTTATCTCTGTAATGGGTTATACTGAAATGCCACCTTGGAGCAGTTCAGATACTTGCCAAGTCGGAAGAATTTGGCAGCAGAATGCTGTGCTGTTTCCATAAAGGGCTGTTGGTCCTTCCTTGTTACAAATGAATGGGGCCAGTTCCTGCCAGGTGTGCAGCCAGCTCCTGGAAGAGTGTTGGGTGGTTGGGTGGGTTGTTAATACTTCCAAGCTGGGGATACCTAAGGGGAAGGAAGGCATGCAGAACGAAGTCAGAGAAGGTAGGAACTCCTGTGGGTGCGAGGCCACTGTGGAAACCCAGGGATCACAAGCGTCCACCTGCCTCCCGTTGACTGCTGCCTTGAGAAAATGGAGATCCCACTTGGTCTGATGCCAATTTCTTAGAAGAAGCTGGAAATCCTGCTTTTTATATAAAATCTCTGGATTTTTATAACTGCCAACTAAAGGAGACTTTTTGGAACACCGTGGGAGCCAAGCGCAACACATCTGCTGGCCGAGGGCCCTTCCATGGAAGGGCCTGGCTACTCCAAGTGTGGTCCCCGGACCAGCAGCCCAAGCATCTCCTGGGAACTGATTAGAAATATAGAATCGTGCTCCACCCCGGACCTACTGAGTCAGAATCTTGCCTTTGAACAAGATCCCAGGCGATTCGGATACACATTAAAATTGAATACCGTGCTGGCGACTTGATTCAGGTCAGCACTCCCTCAAGCCAGAAACGGTTTTCTAATCGTTGGCTAGAAATTAAATATTTTAAACAGAATTCTGTTTTAAAAGCCCAAAGAGAACCTCATCCTTAGGTATTAACTTGAATATAACTTGTCTGGGAAGGCCTTCTCCCTAGAACTAGGTTAGATGTCCTTGCTCCGTGACTCCATGCCACCATGTTCTTACATTTGCCTTTTGACACAAGGCCCCCATCAGGGCAGGGGTCATGTCTGGTTCCCTTTATACCTCCGGCTCTTGTCACAGTGCCTGGCACAGAAGGATGTTTGATGAGTGAATGCTGTGAAATCTCATGATCTTAGCTTGGTTATTAAACAGCCCATGGTAACTTACCATTTGAAAGGTCTAATTAGATTTGTTCGAGGAGGGACCTCAGCAATGGCACAAACTTTTTTGAACCTGCAGTCCTCTTGTCCACTCCTTTAGGGTGTATCTTCTGTCTCACTGTACCTCTTATTGGTATCTACGTTCCTAGGATCCACCCCCTGACCCGCCCTACAGTAGCTGTCCCGTAAGGATGTCTTGAATGAATGAACTAGGAAAAGTGAAAGGTTTGGTACTGGTTCCTGTGTTAATGCTCGTCTTATTATCATCCCTTAATTAGCCATTCAGATTATAGACTCATGGCTACATTACAGACTTAAAAAAACAATAGATATACATGGTTCACTGTTGGCTGTTGTGAATTAAGTGGGGGTTTAGTGCCCCCTAAAAAATGTAGAATGTGCTCCATTATGGAAATAATGGAGCTGTGTCTTCGTGTGTATCTTGTCCAGACAGAAGGGCAAGAGCATTTCCCTTTCCCCATTTCAGTAGGTTGCCCTTACGAAATCTGAAGTGAATTTTAACTGTTCTGGTCTCATATGCTTTATCCACACATTGTCTAGAATAACATACCATGAAGAAGGAAGAAAGCAAGCCAAAGCATCTACAAAGATAACATTACCTTATGTTAGCATTCACTTTTTCTATATTCTCTACAAGGGGCAAAGACCTTTGATCCAAACAGAAATATTTTTGGTTGGATTCTCAAAAAATCAAATTCAGACTTTTTGGGATGTAATGGAAAGTGAATTGCTTTGCTATGATTCGATCTCTTGATAGAAATTGACTTCCTTGGTTCCTGTCTACTTGCAGTATAGATTGACACTCTTACCTTCTAGAGGAATTCATTCCACTCAGTGACACGCTCTTATTCTGCATTGGGATGGCCTCTCATTTTTGTACTTGTGCATTTACTGTTCTTGTTTGTTTGTTTTTGGGGATGGGGGGTGTATAGATGTGTGTCTGTGATCTCATGGCTTGTTATAGAATTCCTGGACTCTGATCTGGCACAGCCATGCTGAAAGTATGACTTTGATTCTAAAAGGTGTAGTAATGCCTTTTAGATAAGAATTCTATTTTAGACCAAAAAACCAGAAAATTGGATTCCTGTGTATGTGTCATAGAAGCTAACCTTTCTGTTGATTGTGTAAAGTGAAGGAGTAATTGTCACTTTGAGAATTAAAGCACAATTAATGTTGTAGGTACTTGATATCATGAACTGAGACTTCTGCAAAGTTTCTCTGAATGACAAGCCTGTTAAAATATGCTCTTCAGTTTATAATCAACTGACTTTCTTTTTCTTATTTTCAATTTTAAAGAACAATAACCTGGTAAGCCTTTAATAACTATGTTTGCATAATTAAAGAAAAAGTATAAATGGATACACATTGAATTATTAATAGTTTGTCACATTAACAAGGTGAAGTTGGAGGTGAGTGAGGTAGAGACTCACTCTTTATGTTTAAAAAGCTTGTATTGCTTTTGTGATTTAATTGACTTGAAATGAAATGTATGAAGAATTAAGGAAGTACGTGACCTAAAAAATTAAATTAACATATTCTGATGGGACCTTCTTATTTACTTTCTATTTCCTAATTCATTGTAAAAGCTCCACTGTATCAGTCAGATTTAAAAATTTTTGAGTATATTTGACAGTGGTTTTAAATGTACTTTAAATTACATTGTATCTGTCAGAATTTTGGAACAGAATTTGATGCATGGGTGACTAGTTTCTGGATCCAAATATATTTCTTACGGTACAATAGTGTTTTGTGACCTCGATTGTTGACATAATTGCTTACCTTAAACAATGCTTTCCATAATATATAGAAAAAAAATTCTATAGGAGAAAAATTAGAAGATTTGGGAATTGGGACTGTGTAGTTTTGGAACAGGTATTTGGAACCAGACTGACTGGTTTCGAAGTCAGCCTCCATCACATTCTAGCTGTGTGATCTCGGGCTAGTTACCAGATCTCTCTGTGCTTCAATTTTTCCATCTGTGAAGTAAAGAATAGTACTGCCCGAAAGGCTGTGATAGGGAGTAAATGAGTTTGCTTATGTAAAGCACTTTGAAGACTGCCTGATGTAATATAAACATTGTATCAGTTAGCTCATGCTGCATAACAAAGCACCCCCACATTTAGCAGCTTAAAATAACATCCATTTATTATCTTTCATGATTCAGATTGACGGGGTCATTCTTCCGGTCTGGGTCACTTTGGCTGGGGCTGGATTGGACTGCTTCCTGAATGACCTCTGTTCCATGTTCAATGTGATGGTCACTGGGACAATAGCACCTCAGCTTGCTCACATGTTTGTGGCCACAGAATTCCCAACAGCAGCAAAAGGGCAAAGGCCAAATGCACGGTTTCTTTTCAAGCTTTTCCTTCTGTCCCATTCGTTAATATCACATTGGTCAAAGCCAGTCATGGAGCCCAGCCCATACTATAATAGGAGAGAACTACTCAGGCACAGGTAGGGAAATTATTCAGACCATTTTTACAGACAATCGGCTTCAAGCACTATATAAGTATTAGCTGTTGCTTATTACTGTTATTACTATTATTATCATTACTAATATTAACTCTCGAAACATAAAGCTAGCTACTAAAAGTAAAGATATACCCCAGTAAAGCTCTCGAGTATGTCTTCAGTTAGTCATTAGCATTTGCCATTTCCAGATATTGTGGGAGCCTCAAAAATTAATACTTGCAACAAGAGAGTTTTTAAGAGGAGCTTATTCTGCAGGGCTGAAATTATTATTTTTGTTACAAACTGTAGCTGTCCCTACTGGTCTCCCTGGGAGCATTTTGCAGGTTATAAAATACAACTATTACTATGGTAATCATATTGCAAGTATAAAATGGCTTTGACCTACTTGTTAAAATGCAGTGTGTATTAAAATAAAGACTATGAGCTTAAAGCTAAATGAACTCAGAATAAAAACAGAATGGCGAGTCCAAAGTGCTCGAGAGCTCTTCAAACGAGAGAAGGGCATTTGATGAAGAGGATGCAGTTTTCCTCATTCTCTTCATTTTTCCCCTCCTTGTGATGACCTCCAGGAAATGACACTCATCTCAGAAAGCATTTCTGTCCTCTGACTTACAGGCAACATTTTTTTAAAATAATAAGAGCTACCATTTGCTTCCTTCATACGAGCCATGCTCTAAGTCTTTGGATGATACACTCTTTCACGTTCTCATCATGACACCTCTCCAAAGTAGGAGCCATTATTCTCTTTTTATAAATGAGGAAGAATGAGGCTCAGAGGAGAAAAGACTCACCCCCAAGCATTGGGGATTCCTGCCCTCAGAGGCTTGGATCTAAAACTTAAAAGAAACTGGTTATGATTGTCAGTCCCTTTGTACATGGATGTATGCATTTATTCAGGAAGTTCTGATTGTGCACCAGCGAGCATGCTGATTATGTTAGCACAGCGAGCAAGCTGGTTGTGTTAGTCAACTGACAGGCCACTTGTGAGGGTCTTCAGAGGTCAAGTGAGGCTTCCCGGATGTCCAGAATGCAACCTGGAGGATGTGCAGGCGTTGCTCAGGAGAAAGGGCTGAACTGTGTTTCAGGTCCCAGGAGTAGGAAGAGCAAGAAACCAGAGGACATGCGAACTGGTCAGTTTAGCTGCAGCTGGGAGACAGTTCTGATAGAGTTGCATTGTAAGGGTCCCGCCCTAGAGGTCTCGGTGAGTCTAGTTCCTTTACCTGAGGGCACAGGGGAGCTATAGAAATGTTCTGAGCAGGAATGTCGCGATCAGATGGTTTGCTTAAAAAGATCCTTCCAGCCAGGGCTGAGAAGGTGGGGTAGGGCTCAGCTGGGAGGAGAGGCGCGAGTTCTGGCCGTGAGTCAGACTGGCAACGGGATCAGGACACGGCAACAGCAGTAGAGAAGAGAGTAGCACAGAGGCGCCTTTGGAAGCTGCTTGGACGGAGACGGAGGGGAAGAGTTACAGGATGACGTCTGCTGTCTGACTGAGGGGTCTCGGTGGAGGGTTCCACTGAGGAAGAAGACTTGAAGAGGGTGATGTGTCTCTGGTGGCCCTGGTGATTTCGCGCCTGTGGGACTTCCTGGTGGAGGTGCCCAGAAGGTGGGGAGGACTCAAAGTCTGATCCTTACAAGAGCTCTCGTGGCTGGAAAGGAGATCTGGGGCCCTGGGCCCCCTCTAAGCTTGCATCTCTCCATCTTTCTCCTCCTTTGATTTGCTTTGCTCCTGTAGTACTTCTCATCTTACTTGCTTATTGTCTTTCTCTACCACAATAGAGTATAAGCTCCACGAGGGCAAGGAATGTATGTGTTTTGTTCACTGCCACACCTCCCGCACCGAGCACAGTGCCGGGCAGCAAGCGAGTCAGCCAGCTCACGGGCGTGTGTGTGTGTGTGTGTGTGTGTGTGTGAGTGTGTGACAGATGCCACGGCAGAGAAGGGGAGTTCACCAGCTCTCCTTCAGAGAGTGTAGAAAAGAGCCTAGGACAGAACCTTGAAGAGGACTCCAGTAAAAGGCAGGACCAAGAAAGAGGAACCTTCCAACAAAACAGAAGATGCTTCCTCTCTTTGTTCTGAATGGCCAAACATCAAGAACTTCCAAGTATCCCAAAAGAGTGGTTCTTGGGGATGGGAGGGTTTCTGGAAACAGCAAGATAGAGCTGAGCAGGTGATGTGCTCCCGTTTCTTTGTTCGAATCAGCCAAATGCAAGCATGGCTCTAGGTGAGGAGTGGGAAGTCTCAATACAGTCAGTCCAACAGGAGGCTGATTGACTATCTTGCAGGCCAGTTGGGATCATTTGGTAGAAGCTTCCTACCCAAGAGAGTTGTGTTGAGAAAGATTCTGAGGCTCGTTCTAGGCCCAGCTGGAAAGAGCACTGTGGTCATTTAGTGGTATTTGCTGTGGAGCCTGTCCTTGGATGGCAGCATAGCTAACATTCACCACCCTGATCCAGAGAATCTGTTACTGTGAGTAATAATTTTCCAGAAGTACTTGCATTCTATCTCTCACAGGGTGCATTTCCCAGATACAAATCCTGCCTCCCTCAGTCCCTGGTACTCTGATTGGTGACTTGTGGTCTTCCGGTCTTATTAGCATAACTCACTAAGGTTGTTGAATGAGGCCAGAGTGAAGTTTGACTTTTTATAGCCTGATAATTTTTACGCCACCCTGGAAAGCTGTGACTCCATAGTTTACAAGTTCAGGGGCTGAGTTTTGCCCATAATTATTTGTTCTTTAGCATAGATAGCTTTCAGACCTAATCTGTCCCAATTTAACTTATTTCAATTAATAGTTTCTCTTAATTATGCTCTCCTACTTGTGCTAATCATCATCCCAGATAAAAGCGAATCCTTGAAATTCTCTTGTTGCCCCTCTAGAGGAGGGTAGAATACTCGATGGACAATGCTAATGGCAGGCTTCCTTTTGGAAATCTCCCCAGTTGGGTCTCCTAACTAGGAGAGTGAACTCTGAGGCCAATAACCCAGAAACCTCAAGCTTTAACACCTAGAGAGAGGAGCAGCTAAAGTCTGAAATGCAAGGAGCATTGAGACATTCTGGCTGGTGGCTCCTAGTAACTGATCAATCACTTGACCCTGAGAAGTTAAGTGACCCGTGAGAGGTCATCATAACTTGAGAAGCATTGTCACCTGAGAGAGTGAGCTCATATAATTATTGAAATATAAATGGTTCTTTGGAATGCTAGCATGTTGCTCCAAGTTAGCTCAATCATAATGTGAATTTTGGCAATAGCATGCAATACCCCTTCCTCCTTCATGTTGGGGGTGGAGGGTGAGGACCCATGGTCACCAGTCAGTAAAGATTTACTAAGGGTCTACAGCGGGCTCACCTCTGTTCTAGATGTTACGCAAAAATTCGAAAGAGCCTTGTAGAGACGACCAGTATCTTCCAAATGCTACTTTTTGCAGAGGGGAGTGGAGGAGAGGGGTAAACAAATGAAAAAGCAGGCAAGCATTCAGGACATATTCAGTGGTGGACCGGATGGTAGTTGACTGACCTGAGATGCCCCAGAGAGGGTCCAGGGCAGCAAGACGAGCATGAGAAAACTTGAAATGGCCCTGCCCGCCCTTGGTACAGTGGGGAGAGGCTTCATGGAGGAGGAAGGATTTTCGCTGGACCTTGGAGGATTGGGGGACGAAGATGTATTCATTTCTGGCGCTGCATAACAGATTAGCACTGATTTAGTAGCTTCAAACAACATCTATTTCTCGTCTTCTGGTTCCACCGGTTAGAAGTTCAGGCGTAGCATGCCTGGCCTCTTTTCACATTCTCAAAAAGCTAAAGTCAAGGTTTTGCCGTCTGTGTCCTCATCTGCTCTTCTTCCAAGCTCATGTAAATCGTTGGCAGAATTCAGTTCCTTAAGCTGGGTAAAGGACTGAGCTCTCTGTTTCCCAGCTAGCTGTCAACTAGGGGCCACTCTCAGCTCTTAAAGGGGGAACCACTGGGTCCTTGCCACGGCGCCCCATCTGCAGAGCCAGTGACTGACAACCTCCCTCGCATCAGGGGTCCCCCACTCTCTGTGTCTCCAGAAAGATCCTAGTCTCTTTTAAGGGCTCCTAGGATTAGGTCAGGCTCACTGGGGATAATCTCCTTATCTTAAGGGCAACTGATTTGGGACCTCAATTCCTAAGTAAGGAATCCCTTCCCAGCAGCTCCTGTGATCGTGGGTACCCCCAGGCCAGGAATCTTGGGGGCCATCTCCGAATTCTACCTACCACATCTTAGAAGGCATAAAATGTCCAAGCTGGTAACCAAATTATCAAAATAATGGCTTCTGTGTGGATTGCACACACAGCCTGGAACTGGGAGGAGGCCCTTTTAAAGGAAATGAGCTTCCAAGTGACCAGATGGTGACTTAAAACTAGAGGGGTGTGACCGACTGTCTGATTGCACCATCTAGAACCAAACTACCTTGCTGCATTGTTTCATCTACCGGCAAGCTCTTCTTTCTCTCTCCCTCTCTCTCTTGTGTTCATACCTGCTTTCCCATCCGTCTATGTTCTCAGTGGGATGAGCTGCTCAGAAACACGAGGCACTACCTGGAGATACTTTGGGTCATCACAGCTAGAGAGGATACTCCTGGCCTGCGGTGGGGGGAAGCCGGAGACGCTGCTGGCCGTCCTGCATGCACAGAGTAGCCCTCACCACAGAGAATTATCTGGCCCCCAGTGTCACCAGTGTCAAAGCCCATTTGCCCTATGAACTGACTCTCTCGCCTGCCCCTACAGGCTCTCTCTCTAGCCTCCTGAATTTTGATCTACTATTATATCTGCCTGGCTATACTTCTCTGCTTTTCCATCTCAAGCGTTCCTACTCATTCTTTTAAGACTTCCTGCCGACATTACCTGCTGCTGCCGCCGCTCCACGTGACTTGTTCTGCTGCATTTCTTCATGCCTGGGGTTCGCTTCTCACTCAGGCCTTTGTTGGACCCAGGGTATGTGCAACAGATCTCTCTCTCCCACTGGACTGTGGGTTCCTTTTGAGTGTCGCCTGTGTCTTTTTTGTATCTGTGTCCCCAAAGCTTATTTCCATAATGCCTGCGTGTAGTAGATAGTAAGTGTAAGGTAGACACATGGGTAAGTGTGTGAGTGCATGAAAAGTTCATAGACATAAACTACACTGCTCACTCTCCTCTCTGCCGGTCTTCTGAATGTCTGGGGTAACTAGCATCTGCATATTGGCCAGTGGTCGGTACATGTGAGCAGGTACATCTCAAGGATCTGGAAGCGGAACTGCCTAGGTTTGAATCCCATCCCTGCCACTTACAAGCTGTGTTACTAAACTCTGCTGGGCCTCCTTTCCTCCTCTGCAAAAACAGAGATCATCCTAAGCCCTGTTTCAAAGGGCTGTTTCAAGAATTTAATGAGTTTTTAAAATAGGGCAGAGTCGGAAGAAATGGGGAGGGGTGGTCATCTGCAGAATGCGTCTTTGTTTTCCAAGTTTATTTGCCAGAGTAATGGGCTTCCCCTCAAAAATCTGGATGCAGCCCAGCATGGCTGCAAGTGGCATACACCTCCAAAGGAATATTCCTAAAAATACAGGGGCAAATTTTCTCCACAACCACTCTATTTTGAGTGGTTGGGGTGTCAGAGTTTGAAACCATATCACACGAGGACCAGCTAATGGAAGTAAGGTGACAGAAGAGAAGGTTTGGGTTTTTGAAGCAGGTTGAGCGGGACAGCTGGCTGCGTTGGCTCTGTGTGCTCCGTATTGGTAGATTATTGGCTGCCGGTTTATTGGAAGGAAGAACTTCATTCAGGAGCCAGCTGTCCGGTGATGAATCTCCGTCTTGGAGGGCTGGAGTGTGGGACACAGCAAAAAGGTTCATTTCCTCTATTTTATGAATATTCGTCAAGTGCCTACTCTATTAGCCCTGGGGATGTTGTGAAAGACAAGTCAGAGACAACCCCTGATGGACCTTGCAATCGAAAGCACCATTTCCCAAAACGTGAGGTGGCTTGGGGTGGTACAGAGTCAGGTCATTAACCAAGACCGAGTCACGCATCCTTAAAAATGCTCTTTCCAATCTCCCAAACCTTGTCGGTGCATCAAGAAGGGGATCTCATTTGGGGGCTAGAGGTGCCACTTCTCTAAAACTTGATCGTCTCCCTTTTCAGTGAAGAAAGAGCAACAAGAGGGTTTCAGCCTTAGACCACAGTTCCGAAGTAACTGTCTTTTGAGTGACTTGGTAAACATCTTTCTAAAAATAAGACAACAGAAAAGTATTTAATTCAGAACAATTAAGACCAAAGTGATACTAGCGATGATTTTGACATTGAACTTCTGTTTGGTTTGGTTTGGTTTGGTTTCACTTTTCGTATTTGCATACAGTAAAATCCCCTCTGCGTTTCCAGTTTCATGATTTTTACAAATGCATAGTCATGTAACCACGCCCCCACTCAAGATGCAGATCAGTTCTATCATCTCCCAAAATTTTCTCACGCTTCTCAGTCCCACCCACCACCGCCAACCTTTGGCAACTACTGATCTGCTTTGTGTTCCTATAATTTTGCCCTTTGGGATGTCATGTCATGGAATCCTATAATACGTAGCCCTTTCAGTCTGGCTTTTTCTTAGCATCATGCATTTGAGATTCAACCATCCCGTAGCATATGTTCCGTCCTTGTAACTGCTGAGTAGTAGTCCATTATATGGATATACCACAATATATTCGTTCTAAATAATGATACAAGTCATATTCCATTTAACAAATTATGAACATGGTACTTATTTAAAGCAGATTTGGCGGAAATCCTATCAGTGTTATGCAAATTAGTGAGCCTTGCAGGGGACAGGGGGACTAGTCTGGCTAATTTATGCATTAAGGAGTTGTTTGTGGTGGGTTACTCTTTAGTTTCTTATCCAGACCTTTAATAGTGGGTTCAAATGAAATATAAATAGGCTTTCTGTCTTTTTGAGTCAGAAAATACCTTTTTGCATCCTTAAGGTAAACCTAGTGTTCTCCAGAGCACCTACTCATATTCTCATCCATTCATTCCCTCCCCCTTTCCCTCCCTCCTTGTCTCCTTCCTTCCCTCCGTCAATCCCTCCTCATCTTCCTCATCCTCATATTCTCTCTCTCTCTCTCCCCTCATACCCTTCCCCTAATATTTCATTGGAGTTTATATAACCGAATTAATTAGACCTGTTTCTCAAAAGTTGGTTTTCTGTAAAATTCACTTTGCAGTTGGCATGACAGAAGAGCTGGCATATTCATCAAATGCTACAATTTGTTCTTTGTATCTGAGTCAGCCTGGGTTGGGCTTCCTGCTTATCTGTTGTCCGTTTATACTGTTTTGTCCTTTGCAGCAAATGAGCCTGGATTCTTCGTGGTTGGGCAGGGTGACGGCTGTGAGTGTTGATAGATTGGGCGTGGAAATACTTAACAGGGACGGACCCTATCTCCTCAGTTAATGTTACAGAGTCCCCAGGATATAAGGTGTCTGTATGAAAATAAATAAAGGCTTTTCTTTTCCTTTCTTTGGCTGATGGTATCAATACCATTTAATAGAATAAAATGATAAAAATCTTCGTCCTGTCTTAAATAACATGTTAATTGCTGTTCTAGGTATTTATTCATGTTGTGTTTCTGAAAGATGCTTTATTTATAGACGTTTCCGTCCCCCAGTGCATTTTAAATCCTCAAGCATATTCAAATGATATGTGTTTAATTTGACCTTGTGTATGTCTGGGGGGTGGGGGGTTGCCCTTTGCAGCTAACCAGATCAAAGTCGGTAGCTTCCTCCATTTAGTCAGTTTGCTACAGAATATAATGCCTCTTAAAGGATTCGAGTGCATATCTTAAAAGCTCATCAGAAATATTCTAAGCCATAGATGTTTTTTTCTCTCTCAGCAACATTTCAGATATGGAGGTTCTCCTCGGTTGCCCCTGCTAGAGTTGCTGAATTTATAATGCCATAGGAAGAAAGAAAGAACTGTTCTATTTTCTCATCTGTGGAACGAGGGGGTTGAACTGGATGGGAGATGTCAAATTTACAGCACTAGTGCTGTCACTCCTTTCCCATCCACATGACAGACATCACTAATCAATCACAGTGTTCTTGCCTGCCAAATGTAGTCTCGGACTTCTTGTCAAGTCAGCACTCCAGGAAGCCATGGCTAATCAATCAGTGTTAGTCCAAGAGATGAAATCTATTTTCCATTCTGCAACGTGATGGTGTTTAATCTGTAAAGGTTACATCACCATTTCACAGTAGAAGGAAGGATGTTGGAGGCCGTGGGTAGTTTCAAGTGAAGAGGATTTCAGATCACTTTATTTTATGCTCCTTGAAGGCAGGCATTGTGTTTTATTCATGTTTTTCCATGTTTATCTAGCCTATAAGGGAAACCCTTTCTCACAGCAGACATTCCATAAATGTTCGTTACGTGGTGCACGCAGGAATGAATAGAAAGCATGTCCTCAGCCACTTCTTCCCTCCCTCAGACTGGACAGTTCAGTGCTTCTTCCAAAGGGCAGACACAACCATTGAATTTTGTCTGCTTTCATTCTATCCATTCCTGCAGACTGGCTAGATCAATGTGTGCTTTTATCCACCAAGCATTGGCAGAGCCAAGCAACTTGGCATCATTAGCTGGACTTGATGAGTTTCCTCTCCATCCATTGTCCCAGTCATTCATAAACCTATTGAGTCATACGGAGCGGGGGTAGGGGTGGGGGTTGAGGGGGTCCATTTAATCTTTCCCCTGCTGGACTCTGAATTCTTGCAACTTGACTTGTGGCTGGGAATCTGAAGTTTTAATGCTATAGGTAGGAATTCTGCCCATTTCAGGATTTAACACCAGGCAGATTCATGTATTTGACACAAGATATGCAGCCTTGAGTTATTTTTTGGAAGTAGATTTTAGGTTCCTTACGGAAAGGTCTAGATCTGATAACTTTTTATATTTTGATAGCATGATAATATGCCTTTTGTAGGATAGATACTCAGTGAATATTTCATATTCCTCAAGGTAGTTTGATGAAACTTCTGCAAACCTCGGTCTTCTTTAACTTTTAGAAAAAAAAATCATCTTTTAAAAACAGAAGCTTTTTTTTTTTCCCCATCCAGGCACTGGATTTCATCTAATGAAAATATTAGCTGCCTATTTAATGGAAAATCACTTATAGGTAGGGTATTCTGCTAAATGCTTTATATATATTATCCCTAAACCTCAAAACAACCCCAAGACTAGTGATATGAATTCCATTTCATACATGAGATAAATGAGCCTTGGAAAAGTTATGTAACTTGGCCAAAGTCACAAGATAATAATAAGTGGCAGTCCTGGGATTCAAAGCCAGGCCTAACTCTAAAGTCTTTTCCCCCAAAGATACCAGCTCTCTCAGTGAAGATGTTACTTCTTACAGGAAGCCTTCCTTGAGGTAAGACCTCTCCCTGCAAGGCTGGTTGAGATGTTCTTCCTCTGTGTTTCCATAGCAGTTTATACTCCCGTATTATGATACTCTCCATTCTATGATGGGCTGTTTCTCTGCTGCCATTCGGCCCCCCACTTTTGTCTGATGGCTGAATGAGTCCATCTTTCCCAGGAGACCTCTTGCCACTTTGCCTTCTTACCTGGGCACCATATATGGTGTACAGCCAGGCTTGCAACAATCTATTGGGTTTCAAATTCATTATATTTGAGGAGAAAGGATATAGGGAAATGTAATCCAGTCTAAGTGTGGAATGCCTCTTTGCTGTTCTATTAAGTGCCTTCTGCTTCCCTCTGTCTTTGCATTATTAAGCTGCTCCATTTCTTAACACTTTACTGTTTTATTAACTGTACTTTTATGAGTAATTAATATATGCAGAAGTTCTTATGTTGATTTATCCTGCTTCAGATACCTTGTGTTTCTTGAATCTGAGAATTCATGAGGTTTATAGATTCTAGAAATTTCTCAGCTATTATGCCTCTCCCCAATTTCTCTCTTCTCTCCCTATAAGATTCCTATTAGACATATGTTGTGTCTTCTCATTCTCTTCTCTGTAGCTCTTACCCTCTCTGGCATCTTTTTCAATTCTTTATCCCTTTGTGTTACGTCCTAAGATCTCTGTTTCTCTCTTCAGTAGTACTTGACCTCCTGCTTAACCGATCAAGTTTTTAATGTTAGTGGGGAGAGACAGAAATCACTTCTTACTCCCTTTTAGGCTTTCAATTCTGGCTCTCGTGTTTTTAACCATTGTAGACTCTGTCGCATGTTCTTTTTCAGAATGTTGTTTCATGACCCTGAACTCTTGAGCTCTTAAGTCTTGTCAGTTTCCTGGGTGTCCTGTAATTTACTGACGGGAGCTCATGTTTCTGCAGGGCCTACGGTATCCCTGGTTATGGAACTGGCCCTCCTGGGCAATTTTTCATCTGCCTCCGTGAGGCATTCCAGGCATGTCATGAACAGGACCCATTTATACATTTATTTTTCAATTAGGGTTTCCTGGTCCTGACCTTGATTATTCCCACTCCCCTCTCAAGAAAGGCACAAGCCTAGGGTTCCTAATTCTTAGCTTGAACTTTTCCCTCCTACTCAGAGTAGACAAGTTTCATCAGGCTGGTCGGCAGTGTTTCTAAGCTATGCGTTCTTCGCAGGTGCCGCCATTAGTGAGTGTTCTTGGTTTTCTGCAGGGGATGCGTAAGAACTTCCTGTCCTGCTTATCGCGATCCCTTATCTCCTGTCCTGCTTGGGCATTAAAACCCTCGCCCCTAGGGAACCAAGACAAACCTTCCCCCCTGCTGCCACCACCTTTCTCTCTACCTCATGAGTTCGTATGCTTACCATTCTTTTCTTCGGATACCTCTTTATTTCTAGCACCTGGGTGTTTTCCCCCCCCTTATTGTGGGCTAAGCACTTAAAGAATTTGTTAAATATTTTATCTAGCATATCTAGGCATTTGAAGGGTGGGAATTTTCAGGCTGTCATCATTTGCTTAATTGCCCAAACTAGGAACTTACTACCAAGTTCATGGTAAAATAATAAAATAATACACAAGGGCATGTTATGAAATATTAGTCTCCTTCCTGTCTTTGACCTGTGTACTTCTCAGATCACCTTGCTAGATAATAACCTTTATCACTCTCTGAGGTATCATCCTAGAGGTATTTTGTGTATATACGGCATGCATATGTAGACATAG
The DNA here is from genome assembly GCA_028533885.1 of Nasua narica. NCBI lineage: Eukaryota > Metazoa > Chordata > Mammalia > Carnivora > Procyonidae > Nasua > Nasua narica. The sequence continues at coordinate 27,504,783 of CM052799.1, read as the reverse complement.
TACATGAAGATTTATATATGCTGGTGAGAATATATTTTACCTTCTACATGCACTTAGCCATATATTTTGGAGTTCATAATTGCACACAGCTACACCTCCTTTCTTGTCATGACTGCATGGTATCCCCTTAAATGGAGGTACTATAATTTATTTAACAATGTCCCCCATTGGATGACTTTTTCAGTTATTTTGAGCTTACAAGCTATCTTCCAGGAGACATTCCTGTACATATGTCTTTGCTCGTGTATCATTTAACATAGTTGGCTCTGTTGACCTGTTTCTCTCTTTTTCTCTCTTCTTCCTGACGCTGTGACGGTTAATTTTATGTGTCAACTCAACTGGGCTAAGGTATGCCCAGATGACGGGTACAACATTATTTTGGGGTGTGTCTGCGAAGAGTGTGTTTCCAGAAGAGATTAACGTTTGAATCAGTAGACTTCACAGAGATTGCCCTCACCAGTGCAGGTGAGCGTCACCCGTGACTTTGAGGGTAAAGTGGAACAGAAGCATGGAGGAAAGGTCAGTGTTCTCTCTCTACTTGAGCAGAGACATCCATATTCCCCTGCCTTCAGACAGCACCGTTCCTGGTTCTCAGGCTTTCACATCAAGACTTAACACCACTGGCTCCCCATTCTCAGACCTTCACTCTTGTACCGAATTACACTGTTGGTTCTCCAGGTTGCAAACTGGGCATCACGGGACTTCTCGGCCTCCATGACTATGAGAACCAGTTCCTTTAATAAATCTCAAATTTATGTATATCCCGTTGGTTCTGGTTTCCTGGAAAACCCTGGCTAATTCCCTGCCACTGCCCCCCCCACCGAGCCCCCACTGTGAATTCCTTGCAGTCAAGGGTGTTATCATTCATTGGTGACTCTGGCACCCCACGTGGGCCTGGCGCTGAATCTGCACTGAATTCAGATCTGTTTCATGAATAACTGGGTACTTACCAAAAAGCCAAACCAGCGGTCAGACCAGTCCCAGCCGCAAGCAGATGTATTTTGATTTCAGTAATAACAACAGCTACTGAAGCTATTGACTGAGCACCTCCCCTACTCCAGACCCGAGTTAATGCAATCTTGACAACAACTCTTAGAGACAGCATCTCGCTTCAGGGACCTGGACACTGAGATACAGGTTATTTACATAACTAGCAAGAAGCAGAGGCCACATGTGGGTACAATTGTGTCCGAAATTAGTGCCTGGGCTCTAGAATACTACCTCCTCATTAACATTTGTATTGTCACAAAAGATGCAGGACATCTGCCTCCCTCCCTCCCAACCCCCTTCCCTCCTTCCTTCCTTCCTTCCTTCCTTCCTTCCTTCCTTCCTTCTCTCCCTCCCTCCCTCCTTCCTCGGATATTTCCTGAGACTCACAGTGTTCCAGGCAGGAAGTGATATTGTGATTATTGGTGAAATCATTTCTGCTCTGGTGGAACGTGCCCTGCGAAGGCAGAGACAGATTAAGCAAAAAAAAGCGTGCTGAGTATCTGGAGGGAGCGATAATAGGGAAGCTTTGGAAGCACAGAGCTTGAAGGCTCTTCCCGGGCATAGAGGGTCTCTGTCACATCTGTGACAAATAGGATGACCCTTGAACGATGACTGAGCTGGGGGAAGATGAACCAGAGGGGTGAAGGACAAGGGTCCAGCGTGTCCCCTGCCTTTTCCAGTGCTCTTTACAGTATAATCTGACTCTTGCAGCCCCAGCCAGCTCTTAGGACCTCTGCATGCAAAAGCCACAGAGCCGGTGTCCTGCGGCTGAAAGGTGGCTGAACCCCCTCCCCCACCCCACCCCACCCCGCCCCACCAGCACCACCACCCATCAGCCTTTTCTAATTTTAAAGCACTAGCTCCCTTGATTGAAATCTCAATTTGGGAACAGGCCTAGGATTGGCCTGTGGCTCGGAATTTTCACCAATAAGCGGAGTGGGAGGTGGAGAGGCGTCCCTTTAAGCAGCAGGGAGGCAGCCTGGAGAGCCTGAAGCTTCTCTCCCCGGGACCTGAGCGATTATCCTGGACCCGGAGCTGCTGCGCACCGAGCAGCTGCCACAACCCCGGGAATGTCACCCCCCTTGCGCGGAGCCCCTGCAGGGCCCCCTCTGGCTCGGGGCAGTTGGCGGCCGACGCCCCGCTGGGCTTCTTAGCCGCAGCCGCACCCCCTGCCCCTAGGTCTGCGGCCCCCTCCCCCTCCCCTCCTCCCCCAGTCCCCCGCCGGCGGAGGCGCCGCAGCGGCGAGCAATGCAAGGCTGAGCCGGGTAAGTGGCCCTCCCATGGCCGGGGCGCACAGAGAGGGTGCTGGGGGGCCTTTGCTCCCGGTTTTCACGACCCTCCCAGGGAAAGGGGCCTGGAGGTGGGACACTTAACGTCTGGCAGTGATGCGCCTGGCCACACGGAGACACTGAGGGGGTCCTGAGCTCTAGGGAGGGGACCTAGGGATCATTTTGAGCTATCTGCCGGCTATTGCGCAGTCATTTTATTAACCAATAATAATAATGGTACCAGGAGGTGGGAGTGTTGTTGTGACTGTATTAGGACGACTCTGGGGGAAACGTTTAAACTTCTCTGAACTTGCTTTTTAAACAGTCATTATTCTCTTATGATTCATTTCCCTCAAATATTTAAAATGCATTTATTGCTAATGACCTACTTACTTATTTCCCTTACACTATCAAAAAATATTTTCCGTGTCTTCAGAAAGATCAGAAAAAAATGAAGGACTTCTCCCCACACTCCTTATGGCTTGCCTTCCTAGAACTTTGAATGTTCATCCCTTTTCTCCTTGGTATATCCCCGTCAGTAAGCGATTCTGGATTTGTGCATGTGTTCCCTGTGAATTGGGGGTAGAAGTGGGGGAAAGACCCCCTCTCCTGGTCTTCTTCCTTCTTCTAGTTCACATAGGGGAGTCTATAGGATGGGGAAAGGTTTTGGGGGGGGGGCATAGTTAATTGGAATTCTCCTCTTCCAGCTTTTCCAAGGTACCATCAGCTTCCGGGGAGGGAGGACTTGAGGAAGACTAGGATTATGCCTATCTGGAGCGCCTGGGCAGCTGTATCCTAGGGAATTTTGAAACCGAAATAATCCATAGGGTTGGAGGGGGAGAGTTATTGAAAAGGTGAAGTTTTAGCTTCCCTCCACTCCCTCCCCAATCTGTCTGTTCACTTGCATATAACCTAAGCAAGAAGTTGGAAGCCTAATGCAAAGGGTCAGAGACTTTTTTTTTTTTTTAAGATGAGGCAGCTGGAAGAAATGCCTTCCCAAATTGGAGCACAGTCTGATGCATGGATTGCCAAACTCCATTTCTGCCTATATTAAATTATTTCAGCATTTTGCCAGGCTGGCCTTTATTTCCAATTGTTGAGGTGGTGTGAATCATCGGTATGCTGTGGGTTCCCTGCTTTCTGCAAACAGATGTTTTTATCTGTGCAACTCGTTGAATAATTAAAGACGGACATGGCCCCATATGTACAGACCGAACAAACACTGCTTGGGGAGGATTTGGACATTTCCTTTGCAAATCGTCCATTGCCAAATCCTCTCAGCCATTGGGCAACTCAGATAAAGGTGTCAAGTGAGCTGAGCAGTGAAGAATTTATATGTGTAGCTAATTCTGCTCGTCCTACAATAAAACATCTTCCCATGGGGCCAAAAAGTCGGGGGAAGGGAGGCTTATAAAAATGATCCTGTGTTCTTAGTCACTGACTACCCAGCTCTCCCTGGATTTCTGAGAACCTGCCAGGAGAAACTGTTGACTGAATGGAAGTTTCAAGAAATGCAGAACAGAAATCAGTACAAGCCCTCCTCGAGTGACTTTTATTTCTGTTTGGAGGAAAGGAACACTTTGTTAGAATAACAAATCGTGGCTGCTTTTCAAGAGCAGAAAATGGTTCTCGTTCTGAAGGCAGATTCGTTTTAAGAGTGTGAATCATTTGGTTTAATTTTTTTTTCCCCCTCTTTGCGGTGGAGGCTTGGAGATGATTAAACGTTCTGTCTGTAGGAAATTACCAGGAGATTGGAGTATTTTCCTGAATCAGCCTCGAATGGTACACAGCTTTGGGTGTAATACAAGAAAGCTCTGGTCCCAGGCATTCTTTCTGCCGTGATAACCTCGACTCCCAGTCTTTCGAGCTTCTCCGTCAACAAACCTTCTATTTTTTATTTTTGGGGTCGTGCCTTCATTTTAGAAACCGAAATGACTCTCATTCCCTTCATGGGCTTTTAAAGACAGAACTTCTTTTTGAGACGGTTTTATCTAGTGCACTTCCCCACTGGCCTCCTCCCACTAGCCTCAGCAGGAAAAGCACTTAGCTGCTTTTCCCAAGATTTCCTATAAGCCGGGTTCTGTGTCCTTAGGGACACAGATGTCTCAAGGAAGGGGATGCGCCAGGATTGGAGCTCGTGCTCACCAGTTTGGTGGGGACCTTTATGGTCTGTGAGGAGCTACATGCAGAGAAGACACAGTGGTTCTGTGTTGAGTTTACCAGAAAGGGCATCGTGCATCGGCAGTGTAGAGAATGGGCAATTAAAAGACCGTAAGGGACAACCGAGGGACACGACGTGCTGCTTTGTCGCGGTGCTTACAGAGATATGCCGTTTTTATGGAAAACCAAATCTCAGAGATGCTGTGTTCCCCCTGGCCATTTTTTTTAATCTTTCCTGAAAGGTACCCCATGACATTAAGGACTTCCTAGCCACATCATCAAATAGGAGAGCCCTGGGTGCGTATAAACCCAGGGCGCTATTCCCATGTCAACGAGAGGAAGCAGAGGGAGTAATTTTTTTTTTTTTAGCTAAGCAGAGCACAGAATGGTAATCCTTGTTGCAGATAACGAAACTTTATGAAAATTGTAGCAAAAGTTTAAATGCAATGTTCAATAAAAAAGTTCCTTTGCTGCTATTTTTTATTTTCTCAAAATCTAAATGGCAAGGGATTCTTTTTCAGGATACTTAGCATTTGATTACCAAGCAGTTGTTTCGGTGACGTTCTTTTTCATATCCTGCTCTTCTGCGTGACAAGCAGGGGAAGGCGTGTTTTTGCAGAGATCGTATCTGGACATTTTCCAGAACAATGGAAGGTGTAGGGACGGCAGAGGGAACAGACAGACGCAGGTACTGTGAGACTCAGTGTCTGGGAAAATTCATGAATGATTTCCCTGCAAATTTAGCCCAGAGGCCTTTGAGAATTGCTTCATATTTGACTTTTACCGGCCAGCCTGTGTATAGAAATCATATGTATAGGTACCTATAGCTGGGTGTAGGTACCATCCCAGACGCTCTGTCCTCCCAAAGCGCCTTCCAAGAAGATGCCAATCCACAGGGAGCATGTACGTGATATTGCTTATCACCTCTCTGAAAATTTGCTTCATACCACTTTCTCTTCAACCAACCAAACTAAAACTGTGACTACCTGATTGGTTGGGAACATTCGCAGGAGGTTACTTTGCATTTACCTGGGCTGCTGTAATTACGCATTTTAATTTTTCCAGTGATCAAGGTTTTGTTCAGACTCCTGAGAATGAGCGAATACCTTTTGAGTTGAATTTTAAACAGTTCGAGGGTTGTTGTTTTTTTAAGGGGTATTTATTTATGTTAGAGAATGAGAGAGTACGAGGTGAGGGTGGGGGAGTGGGGAGCAGAGGGAGAGGGAGAAGAAGAGAGAGAGAGAGAGGCTCAAGCAGACTCCTAGCTGAGCACCGAGCGCAGTGCAGGGCTCCATCAGGATCGTGAGATCATGGCCTGAGCCCACGGCAAGCGTCGGATGCAGAAAACGGGCTGCCCCGCCCAGGTGCCCCTCAGACAGCTCCACTTCAGAGCTCTTGGCTGTCCAGCCTGGACTAAAGGTCTCCTATACGCATAATGTAAATGATAATAAACAGAATGATAGCTGTTAACTTACTGACTTTTTGCCAAGTACAGACTAAGTGTCTTACCAACCTTGGACTTGACTGCACTTAAGAATATCCTTCTGAGATTCTGTTTCAGTAAATCTGTGGCGTGACCTGGAAGTTTGCATTTTAAGAAGCATCCCAGGTGGGACCTTGGATTCTAGTTTGAAACACACTTTGTATTTTTGTTCATTATCTTTCAGAATCCTCTGAATAACGGAAGTAGATGCTCTTATCATCCCCGTTTCACAGATAAGGAAGAGTAGGCTCAGAGAGGTTCAGTAACTCCCTGGGGTCACACAGCGACTAAGTGGCCTTGCAGGGAACCTGGACCTGTAACTCCCCAACTCCATGGTCCCTGTACTCAGGCCGGTGCTCTTGGTGGTTGGAAAGTCTTCTCTCTGCAAGTTGGACCAAGCGACCCCTCCCCCCAACTCTCTCTTCTTTTTTTTTTTTTTTAAGATTTTATTTATTCATTTAACAGAGAGAGAACACAAGCAGGCAGAGAGGCAGGCAGAGGCAGAGAGAGGAACAGGCTCCCCGCGGAGCAAGGAGCCCGATGCGGGACTCGATCCCAAGATTCTGGGATCATGACCTGAGCCAAAGGCAGTTGCTTAACCAACTGAGCCACCCAGGCGTCCCCCAACTCTCTCTTCTAAAGACCCCTTCTCTACAGTGCTGACCTCTAGGGGACGCCAGTCTGCAGGGACCCTTTTACACAATCTGCTCTGGCCAAATTTTAGGAAGGACTGAATAGGACTGTAGGCATTAACATTAATACCTAAGGATTATCCAGCTAATTTGCCCTGAGTTCTCTAACTGCTGAGCGAAGATAAGTCAAGATCAGATTAATTTATCTGTGAGGTGCTTTTCAGTCCCCCAGCTTTGGGAGTCTTTAAGGCAGCTCCATCCCCTTCACTGGGACCTTTCACAATTCCCAGGGCCCCTTCCTGTCTTCTCTCCGTAAGTGTCCATGGAGTCCTCCCGCATGACCCCTCATAGTTTCCATGCCCAAGGAGGTGGGGGCCTTTTTCTGACACCTGTAACCTGAGCCCACCTGAAGCCCCTCTTTTTTCTCAGTCTTCTGATAAGCTGCCCCCAGTCGGGGTAGATTCCTGCGGAAAACAAACGCAAAGGGAATATTGAGAAGAGAGACAGAGATGAGGAGTCTCATTTAGACCTCTTGCCTGATTCCCCCTTGGTCTGACCTGATTTCTCTTGCCTCTGGGCACGCGGACGGGTGCTGATTTATCTTGCTTAATTGCTGCAAGATTGTGATATAGGACAGACCACTTAACCTCATGAGCTTTGCCTCCATTATCTGTACTGTGGGATGCTCATGTCAACCCTTTCTCCTTGGGGCACAAGTGACATAACGACCGTGGAAGCACTTTGGGCTTTGTTCAAACACGTTCTGAAGGTGCGCTTAGGTTGCCTTCAGGCAAGCAGTGGTTCTCATTCTGTGTTCCAGGGATCGCTTGTCGGCAGATTGCTCTTCCAAACAAGAAGGCAAAAAATCGTTCCATGTATATTTGTAACATGGGACATCCTGTGACTTTTGTTGAGGAATTACGGTTCATGCTAGTACATTAACGGCTCTGAGCCCTGGAGTAGAGAAACCTGTTTGCCTTTGCCTGTTCCCTGCTCATGGGCTCCCAGACACAGCTGGGGGCGCTGCTGTGCTTCAAGATGGTGGCTACTACTTAGGAGCAGTGTGCCTTTAGGCAAGTCACTCACGTCTTACAACCTCCATTCCCTTCTCTCTGAAAGGGGAATAGTAGTGGTACCTACCCACAGAGTTTTAAATGAAGTTAAATAAGTTAAGAGATTGCCTTCCGCCTCTCAGAAACATTCATCTGAGCCCTCTGAGAATGTCATTCTCTCCTTCCAGCTTTCTTCTCTCTCTCTCTCTAACCCTCTGTATGTCCCACCTGCTATATTTTCCTTTCCTTGTTCTCCTCCCCTCGTTCTAAGTTGGGCTGCTCTTCTCCTCTCTCTCTCTGTTCTTCTCTTGCTCATTTTTGTTGGCTCGCTTTACCAACATCGTTGCATCCTTGGCTGCATGTTGTCACCTACTGCTGAGTCCCAAATTGATGTATTCTGCCTGGACCTCTCTCCTGAGCTCTACACGTGTATACACGTCTCTCCTTTGTGTCCTTGTTAGATGTGAAACAGGCTTCTCAAACCTCGTGTGTCAAAACACAGCCCTAGATTTATTCCTCTGCCCGAGTCTTTACCAGCAAATGGGACCCCCTCCCCCAGCTACCCAGTTGCTAAGCTACAAACTTCAGGCCTCTTTCTCTTTTCCACACACTCCCTTGTCCAGTCTCGTGGGAATAAGTTCTTGCAGCTCACCCTCAAAAATAAATTCCAGTTGGGACATGGGGAAGGAAGAGGGTGGACTGCTTAGGGGTTTCAAGAAACTTCATGGGGTTCTGAAGGGGCTTATGTCTTGATTAGAGTATGGGTTTCATGGGGATAGGCAGTTGTCAAAATTGGTCAGTCTCTCCATGTAAAATACACATTTTGCTGTATGTAAATTATACCTCCCTAAAAAATCTGATAGAAAAGATAAATATCCCAAAGGGGACCACTGCTCACTGTGTCTGCAGGCACAACTTCCGAATGCCCCCATCAAGCCTCACTTTGATTACTCAGTCACCTTCCCCAATGCCTAGTGTTTCTAAAGCTTAAATCAAATTCTCTCCCTCCCTTATTAGCACCTTCTGATAGCTTTCCGTGACGGTAGGACAAACTCTGAATGCATTACCATGAGCTATGAGCCCCCCCACTCCCACCGCAACAACACGGGCACAAATCTTTCCCTGTAAGGACGTCTCCCTCCCACAACCACTAGTACCTGTGCTCTAGTCATACCAGCCCTTTAACCTCAGAAGCTCCTGACTGCCTCAGGGCCTTTGAACCTGCTGTTCCTTTTGCTCAGAATGCTCTAGAACTTTGCCTGGCTTGCAGCTTCTCATCACTGACCTTCTTAGCTTAAACGTCATTCTACCAAAAAGACTCCCTACCTGGCTTTGCTTCACCCCCTATCACCCCAGCACACAGACACTATGCTTTTCTTTGCCACATTACCTTACTAATTTTTGCTCAAAGCACTTCTCAAGATAGAATGGTTTTTCAATGTGATAACTGTCTTCGTCTCCCTCCTGAAGGGCAGAGAGGGTGTCATTCGGTTCCCATATTCCATACACAGAATTGCCACCCAGTAGGGGCTCCCAAAGTTGAATGACTGTCACCTAACTCAGTGTCTGATATAGCAACTGCAAGAAAATTGTTAGTTAATCAATAGTTTTAAAATTCTGTTTTATTACCTTTCTCCTTTTCTCATCTCCCTCTTCCTTGGGGATGGGAAAGCTAATGTGCTTTGTGACCCCACTAAATCCACATATTTAATGTTTCTGACCCTCCATTTGTTTTGTTTTGTTTAATTATAAAACAAGGTCAGTGATAGCTGCCCCTCGTAGAGGTCTATAAACTCTGTTGGAGGAAGGTGTTATCACAGTAGGAGAGAGGCATTAGTGTTTTATCACCTTCTAAAAATTGTCCCCATGGCTAATCGTTTTCTTTGAAGACCCTGAGCCTTTGAGCTCTCCTGCTGAGGAAATCTTAACCACATCAGCTCTGGGAACATTACTTGAGATGCAAAAAATTTTTTTTCTTTTTAAAGATTTTATTTATTTATTTGAAAGAGAAAGCATAGAGCAGAGGGAGAGGGAGAAGCAGACTCCCTGCTGAGCAGGGAGCCCCTTGTGGGGCTCTATCCCAGGACCGGGAGATCAACACCGGAGCCAAAGGCAGACGCTTAACCAACAGGGCCCCGAGATGCAAAGATTTTTAAGACTCACTGAAACTCCCACAAATTGGAACTCACAGGGCCGTAAACATGTATATATATTTTAATCTGTTGGAGAAAATCTTGTCCAAATAACAAAGGTGGACTGGATGTCTAGTGCCTGAGACTTCCTCCTCTCCCTGCTCCCAAAGACTCTACTCAACATCACTACCGGAGTACTCATTTAAAAATCAGAGTGAAGGATTGTATGTTCTAGAAATGAGTAAAAGCCAACGAGTTTTGGTGAGGAAGAGGATGTCCTTCCCTAGGTAGGAAGAGAACGATCCTGGCATTTCTGAAAACCTACAGGCCCCGGTTTATTTAGACTGTTCATCTAGTCCCTGGAACAGGAAAAACACACAGGATTTGTTTGCTTAGAGCTCTGGTTGGAGGCATTAAAGGGCCCTCTCAGAGCTCAGGGGACAGCACTGTGATTGATGAACAGTGGGCAAGATTCATCTTTGGTCTCGTCCATAAAGAATGAGATTGTTAGATTTGGAAGGGCCCAAGGAGATTATCCAGTCCAACTCTTGACCTGGTAACTACTAAGCCGTGTTTTGGGGGCTTTAGAAAAATAATCATGAGCTTGGCGAAGGAACAACCCTTAACTTTTTAGGCCTTAGTTTTCCTCTTGGGTCTCATCAGTGCGTTCAACATGGTGCCCTATAGCACCTCCTAGGAATGTTCAGTGGGATCCTCCAGTTAAGTTTGGGAAATTCTTCATTAACCATATCCCTTCTAAAACACACATAAGGCAGAGTAAATATAGTCAGGGTCCTGAGAAATTCAACTATCAAGAAACCTATTAACATTGTTTCCCAAATCTTTGTGACCCCAGGATGCTTTTCAGGGACACCTGTTGCCCTCTTGTAGGCCACTGTCTTTAGATGATGGCATATGATGTTGAGGAAGTGGGGAGCATATTAGTTTCCTAGGGCCGCTCTATGTGAGTGGCATAAACTTGATACCTTTAAGCAACAGAACTGTATTCTTTCAGAGGCCAGAGTTTGAGAATCAAGGTGTTACCAGGGCCATACTCCCTCCAGAAGCTCTGGGAGAAAATCCATTCCTTGCCTCTTCCCATTATTGGTGCCGACCGGCAGTCCTTGGGGTTTCTTGGTTTGTGGGTATATCAGTGCCCATATCTGCCTCTTCTTTATGTGGCCGCATTCTCCCTGTGTGTCTATTAAATCTCCCTCTGCCTTTCTTTTATAAGGTCACGTACAATGACATTTAGGCTCACCCAGATAATCCAGAATAATCTTCTTGTTTCAAAATCCATAATTTTAATTATATCTGCAAGGACCCTTTTCTCAAAGAAGATGACATTCACAGGTTCCAGGATTTAGGACATGGACATTTCCTTGGGGAGTCATTTTTCAACCTCACACAAGGACATTTGATTCAAGAATCGGGAGACCTGCATCTGGTCCTTGCTTTGCCAAGAGCTCTGCCCACCCCAGCTCCCCCAGGAAAGCAGTTCGAATGCTTAAATCGTGAGACAGGGCCCATTTCTTTACCTTCAAAACCCCAGTCCCCTCAACTATTAAATGGAATGTAATTGTATATACTTCATAGGATGATTATAAAGATTAAATGGGATAATGCTTGTTATTCTAATGACCTGTTTTTACTGTTGCTGCTGCTCTTACCACTTTTTTAAAAGATTATTTATTTATTTATTTATTTATTGAGAGAGAGAGAGAGAGTGAGAGAGGGAATACAAGCAGGGGGAGTGGGAGAGGGAGAAGCAGGCTTCCTGCTGAGCAGGGAGCCTGATGCGGGGCTCCATCCCAGGACCCTGGGATCATGACCTGAGCCAAACGCAGACGCTTCACTCCTGAACCACCCAGGCGCCCCTGCTCCTACTGCCCTTAACCATGTCCCTTCTCTTTGAACTTTCTTGTCAAATGAAGTGATGGGGCTCTTCGTTGCACAGAATATCCAGGTTCCTCTTATAACTAGTGGCTGGTCCTGGGTCTCTCAAAGGCTTGCTTTTGTTTTTCAGATCTCTTCGTGGAAGTATAACATAATCAAGGAAAGTAAACATAAGTGTTCAGCCCAGGGAGATTTTATAAACTGACCACACGCATGTCACCAGCACACAGCTCCAGAATCAGATGTCACCAGGGTCCCAGAGCCTCTTCTGTGCGCCCCTCTTCGGGCTTGTAACACTAACCACCATCCTTCCATCCATCTAGCATCATAGATTCTTCCTGTTTTGATATCTTAAATGGAACCATACAATAGGTACCCTTTTGAATTTGACTGTCACTCAACGTTTGGTTTGTGAGATTCAATCATTTTGTTGTCTTTAGTTGTAGATCACTAATTTTAAAACTTTTTTTTAAGATTTTATTTATTTATTTGACAGAGAGAGAGAGATGACAAGTAGGCAGAGAGGCAGGCAGAGAGAGAGGGGGGGGAAGCAGGCTCCCCACTGAGCAGAGAGCCCGATGCGGGGCTTGATCCCAGGTCCCTGAGATCATGACCTGAGCCGAAGGCAGAGGCTTTTAACCCACTGAGCCACCCAGGTGCCCCTGTAGATCATTAATTTTAATTGTTGAGTATTCCATTCTTAAATAGACCACAGTGTATCTGTTCAATTGTTAACGGCTGTTTGGCTAGTTTCTAGTCAGGTGTTATTACAAAGAGTCCTATTTTGGTCACTCTAGTACATATCCTTTGGGGAATATACAATGCTGGAACAAAATCCACGATACTTTGAATCAAGAACTCTTTTTTTTTCCCATATAGCTTGCTTTAGGTGCTCTGCAACCCAGAGAACGTCATGGCTGCTTTGAAAGAATCCTTTTTCTCCCCTCCTACCCACCATATTCCTAAACTGTCGGCAAAGCCGGCGTTTCCATGATGGTTGAAATCTTTTCGAACCACCGCACTTTGCAGAATACTCTTTTCTAGGCCTGCCTTCCAGTGGGCTGGGACCAGATGTGGTCATTTCAAAGTATTCAACACCCGGCCAGGGACACAGCTCCACCTCCTGGCACCCACCCCCCCCATTTACTTGTGCCTCCGCTGCCGGTGGGAAGTCCACCCCTTCTTCCCGGACTGTCTTAAGGAGAGATGAGATGCACCACAGATGTCCCTTTCCTTCTCCATCTGAGGCCTCCACTGAAGTAATCCTACACACCCATTTCATAATCCCCAACCTGGCATTTGGAACAACCCAAACTGTCTTATAGATTAGAGCGTGTCCGACTGAAGGTTGGGGGCAGAAGGGTGGAGGGAGGAGTTGGCACAAACTGGGAGTGGGATGTGGGCATGAGCCAAAAACTTGGCACCATTGCTCAAAGGTTGGGAGCTGCTGGCTTAACTCAGCCATGTAATTTTCCTTTTGTTGGGGAAGGTTGGAACTCATGCTTCAACTGTCCCTGGTATTACATGCATGAGAGATTGTTTCCTAGGTCCCTGAATTGAGTTTGGTCATGGATGAAGCTTTACTACCATACGGTGAATGGTAGAATCCCATTTGTGGCTTTGCCTGGGTTCTATTAATTTGTGCCAGATTACACATGTCAAATCCGGAATTCTCTAGGGAAATGTAAGATGGGTATTAGGCCGAATTCCTAAAACATTCAGAGAGATGAGCTCTCAATGAACTTAGGCTTGTCTTGTTCCTTTGTCTTACTCATTTTGTCCCTTTTTGTGAGAGGTGGCCTCCAAATATGTCTGTGACAGGCGGAGTGGGGAGGGAGGCATGGGAAACAATACATTGTGAGTGACTTTGTTATGCTCTTGTGTTTATTTTGTATTGCCTGGTGACCGAGAAGTGGGAAAGAAAGTAGGGCTGCTTGGGAAGGGTGAGGTTGACTCTGGAAGATTTCTTATCTGTTAAAGTCAACAAAGAATTAAGCCCTAGTTTTCTAGAGGATGATAATGTCTCACAAAAATGGGCAAATAATTGAGCAACTTCTAGGCCAACTTCCATTGGAGATTTAGTTGTACTACTGGCTGTCATTTATTAAGCCTTTTTTCTATGACCAGCAGTGTCATGGGTCAATAGACATTTTTTGTGGGTTTTTTTTTGTTTTTGTTTTGTAAAGGACCAGACAGTAAATATTTTAGGTTTTGCAAGTAAAGAGGCAAAATTGTAGACCCTGTGTAGGTACTTACAAAGTGATAGGACAGATTTCCCCACAATTTTTATTGACAGAATTCCCAATGTAATGGTAATCATTGAGCATAACATCTTCATCATACAGGTCTGCTAATGAGAAGAATGAAATCCTTTTTTGAGGAGGTAGAGATTGGCATTACTATTCCCTGTCATGAAACTGATGGCAGATGTTTATCTCAGAAAATCAGTTTTCACTCATGGGCCAGGCAGTGGGCAGGATTCGGCCTGTGGGCCATAGATGGTTTTATTTGCATTGTTGCCAAGCTTCCTGTATCAGTAATGCTTAGGCTGGGCTGCCAAGGCCAGGGGAAAATTCAGCAGTGGCGTAAACGTGTTAGGCATTTATTCCTGTCCCTGTAAAAGGTTTGGAGGTGACTGTGAGGGCTGACCCGGCAGTCACTATGTCGTAGTGACCTAGATTTATTTTTTCTGCCCTGCCACTCTCAGCGAATGGCTTCTGTCATCAGAATCACCCCCCAGTGCCCGCTGCTGCCATCACATTGGCATCTCAGTGAGCAAGAACAAAGGGGGGAAGAGGCACGTAGCTAATCTTTTTTAATCTTTAATCTTTTTTAAGTACTGCTCTCTCATTGGCCGACGATAGTCACATGATCACACGCCTCTGCCGAAGAGGTTGTCCACTCCACCTGTTAGTGTGCTCAGAGAACAGCGGGAGCCCTACCTCCCAAGGAGGCAGGAGAGATGTTAGGATCAGGAGCTAGAGTTCTCTGCCATGTGTAACCAGGGCAGAAGGTGAGCCTTGGAGAGAGTGCCACCTTCCCCAGGGCCACGAGGTAGTAGACTGGGATTTGACCCAGGTCTGCCCAATTCCAGAGTCTTCTGCCTCTCTCCCTAAGTCTACCCTGAAGCCTTATGGAGAGGTCCACGTGCATAACATAAGGAATGAGGTGATGAGTGATCTGTATCCTTGATCCTTCCAAAGTCATTCCCGGAGCACCTGTAAGAAAGGTTGAAGACCATCATCCTTAGTGGAGAGGCCGGCGAGGGCTGGACCAGGGCACATGGCTGTGGTTAAAGCCTCAATGATACCTCCTACTTCCCCCTAAACATTAATGCAAATCTGGAGAATCCTATCAAACCTCTTCAGCAGGAAGCAAATGGAATGACCATCAAGCTCACTCACGCAGAGAGGAAGCCGACAGGCCTTGTCATAAGCCACTTACCTACCAGGCTGCATGGAAGCAAGGACACAGGAGCAAGGAAACAGTACCTGGGCATGTGGATTTCTAAAGTGATTCTACTCACTGCTGTGGCCTGGCGTTTAGCCAACCAGGCTCACAACTTCTTATGCTGAACGGGAAGCCAGGGAAAGGTGGGTATGAGACCTCAGGTTCCTTCTGCTTATTAGGTCTACAACATACTTCTACATAGTGCCTGTATGTGGATGGAATCTGAAACCTCATACCCATTTGTATGTCTGTATATGCACATATATATGAGTAATGTATAAATATAGATACAGGTACAGATGTCCAGCTATGAGAACATTCGAGTGCTCGCTAAGTACCAAATCACTTAATTCCCCAAATCCCGCAGTGGCCCTTTGGGGGTACCGTCATCATCACCATGTTAAAGACAAGTCAGTACAGTGTTTACAGGGTAAGTTACTTGTTTAAGACCACAGGGCTGTACATGGCAAACCCAGGCACTTGAACTTGAGTCTTCGCTTTCAACTCTACTACTTTTGACTGTAATACTTAAGTCACCCGGTAAGCTCAAAGCTGTAATAGCATTTTTCAACAAAGCACATGGGATTACCAGAGTGGGAATGATTACTTTTGACTTGGGAGGAGAAATGGGCAGAGTTTTCAGGAGATGGGGACGTTTGAGCCGGACTCCGGGAGTGGGATCATGTGGGTGGGAAGAATGAAATCCAACGAAACAGGTCATTATTGGTCAAAGACATAACACAGTCGACTATAATAATAAATAATTAGCCCGGGCTAGTGAGGAGGTGAGAAATGGACGCAGGGACCGCGTCTTTTTGTTTGTCTCCCTCTGAATATTCCCATCACCGTAACAATAGCCGACCCGTGTCCCTGAGGTGGCTTCTCGGCTAGTTCAGTCTTGTCTGCTGCGTCGGGGGCCAGGCGCAAAGCTTCTTGCCGGAAGATGACTCACACTGAGTTTTGGTGGTCTGCTTGAGTTGTTTGTTCTCTTCCTACTGTATTCGGGACTTTGGTTTGTCTACACTGGGCTCTGTGTGATAATGGAAAGGAATAAACCTCATAAATAAAAGAGGAGGTGGAAGTAGGTTTTAGTAATGAGGCTCCTGCCTGATTGCATCAGCAGGCTAAGGAAGGAGCCATTAAATATTTATTGAATTGTTGCATTAACATTTTCACTGTGCCTGCTGTGGACACTAGAACTCTCTGGAGAGTGCAGTCATCTGCCACCAAAGAGAAAAGGGAACCAGGGCCGAGCTGAAACCTACACCTCTATGATTACAGACTTCCATCTCTCTGAGGGGCCCAGAGAGATTGCCGGAATCACCGCCAGCTGCCAGAGGAGACTTGGTTGAAGTCGAAGACAGCGAGCGCACAGGGGGTGATAAAGTATCAGGGGGCGCCCTACCTTGAAACGCCTCTCGGGCAATCAGCCAGCAGGTCCCAGGCACATTCCAAGCGGCCCTTTGATTTTCTTCCAAGGCCACTGTCTCGCGTTGGTTTTGTTTATGATTGGTTTAATTATGATAAACCGTGGTAAGATGTGGACCCTTGGCTCTTCTTTTTTTTTCCCCCTGTTCTTACTGGAAAAGATTCTTTAAATGGAGTTGTGTGAGGCTGGGTGAGAGAGTGCAGATGGCCCTCGGGAGACCCAGCGCCTGTTTTGTGGTCACCTTCCAAATAAGGCAGGCTGTAGGTATTCCAGCCGGTCTAAGGTCTGGAGCTGGTCGAGGAGTCAGTTATTATGCATTAAAAAGCAATTCATCATCTCGAGTAGTGAACTCTTGTGTTATTTTTAGGCCAAGCTTTGAATTTATGTGGCCTGCAAGAACAGGGTTTCTCATGTGAACTTCTGGAGGGGCCATGGAACAATAACCAGGGTAAGGGGCAGAGCGACTAGCAGGAGTAAGTCTCTGAACAACTCTGCGATGATCCCTTACTTGCTGGTTTTTAGCAAGGACGTTGGAGTCAGACAGTAGTTCACATCCCAGCTCTGCCGCTTCCCACTTCGATGATGTCGAGTGGGGCACTTACCCGGCCCGAGTCTCTTTCTCTCCCTTACCACGGGTTCGTTATGGCGGGTACCGCAACACATTGCTCTGAGGACAGGCTGAGATGGTGCACATAAAGCCCCCGGGACAGTACTTGGTGCTTCCTCACTTCCTCAGTGCTGACTGTTGTCACTCTTTCTTAAACTTGTAATCCTAACCTAGAACTTTCTAGCCTTTGAGACTTCCTGTAAGACCAGACCGGAGGTGACTCTCGAATCACTAAATCGTGGACTTTCAGAACTGAAGTTGCCCTGAAAACATCATCCACTTGGGGGTCAGCAAAGCCTGGCACTCTAGCCACATCCAGCCTGCAGCCTTTTCTGTACGTCGTTTTGCTGGAACACGTTTGGGCCCATTCATTTACGTCTTCTCTATTTCTCTACGGCCGTTCTCCTACTGCGAGGGCAGAGTTGAATAGTTGTGACAGAGACAGGATGGATTGCATGCCCGCAGAGCCTAAAAGCTTGACTCTCTGGCCCTCTACAGAGCAGGTTTGTTGACCCTGATCTAATCTATTGGGGATTTGCCCCTCAGGAAACCCAGGCTCAGACGAGGACAAAGCCTTGAGGAGATACACTGCCAAGTCTTGATCGTAAGCTCCCTGACTGCCATCGTGCCGGTGTGCTTCTTGCCTCCTGGCTCAGTGGGAAAGGGATGATGGAAACCCCAGGGGAACCTATGCCTCCCGTGTATTGAAAACCAAAGCAGAAGTGCTATTGACCGGCCAAGAGACCAATCCTTCTATGGAGGAAACCACTTCTTAGATGTAAAGGATCACCACTGGAATGATGGCAGGATCATGCCCACCACTGCGGTGCTCAGTTCAGCCAAAGGAGTTACGACCTCATGCTCAGTGTTCTCCAACCAGTCAACCAGTGGGTGGGGAGGACGCACGCGTCCCCTGGGCCCCCTTAGCATGTGGTGGACCTGGCTGGGCTCAGTCAGTCAGGACCAAGTATAAACTTTGCTGAAAGAGAAAGCTGGTGGGGGAAGTCATTTTCACAGGCTTTTTGCTTCAGAGCCCCCCTTATGCTGAATGCCTCTTCTTTTTTCATTTTGTTGAAGGTTGTGTTTGAAGCACGTCATTGAATCCTTCTAACAACCTTCTTTTTTTTTATTTTCACTTATATGTAGAATTTATTTTTTTAATTTGATTTTATTTTTTTCAGTGTTCCAAGGTTCATTGTTTATGCACCACACCCAGTGCTCCATGCAATACGTGCCCTCCTTAATACCACCACCAGGCTCACCCAACCCCCCCCCCACCTCCCCTCCAAAACCCTCAGTTTGTTGCTCAGAGTCCACAGTCTCTCATGTTTCGTCTCCCCCTCTGATTTCCCCCAATTCACCCTTCCTTTCCTTCTCCCATGTCCTCCATGTTTTTCCTTATGCTCCACACGTAAGTGAGACCATATGATATTTGACTCTGATTGACTTATTTCACTAAGCATAATCTCTTCCAGTCCCATCCATGTTGATATAAAAGTTGGGTATTCATCCTTTCTGATGGCTGTGTAATATTCCATTGTATGTATGGACCATATCTTCTTTATCCATTTGTCTGTTGAAGGGCATCTTGGCTCTTTCTACAGTTTGATGATTGTGCCCTTTGCTGCTATGAACATTGGGGTACATATGCCCCTTCTTTTCACTGCATCTGTATCTTAGGGATAAATACCCAGTAGTGGAATGCCAGGGTCATAGGGTAGCTCTATTTTTAATTTCTTCGGGAATCTCCACACTGTTTTCCAAAGTGGCTGTACTAACTTGCATTCCCACCGACAGCGGAAGAGGATTCCCCTTTCTCCACATCCTCTCCAACACTTGTTGTTTACTGTCTTGTTGATTTTGGCCATTCTAACTGGTATAAGGTGGTATCTCAATGTGGTTTTGATTTGAATCTCCCTGATGTCTAATGATGATGAACATTTTTTCATGTGTCTGTTAGCCATTTGTATGTCTTCTGTGGAGAAGTGTCTGTTCATGTCTTCTGCCTATTTTTTGACATGATTATCTGTTTTTTAAGATAATCTTCTAACAATCTTCTAAGATTGGAAACTGTGGTGACCCTCATTTTACAGAGGAGGAGGTGGAAGCTCAGAGTGGTTAACTGACCTGGTCAAGGTCAGGAGACCAGTGGGAGCCAAGGCCTGAATGAGGTCTGTCAGATTCCAAAGAAAAGAGGCATATATTAGAGATGAGGGGAGACTGTTGGCATAGGTATAGGCTATGCCCATTACTTTTTTTTTTTTTTTTACGACAATCTTGGGTTGATTCATACACATTCTTAATCACTATGTTATAATGTCTCCATTGTGTTCCATTAAAATGTGAATTCACCCGTAGCAATGTCTGACCGGAAAAGCAGTAAATCTTCTCTGCATCTAAGTGGTAAGAGACCCCTATCCTTGGATGGTTCATCAGAGCAGGGGGATCTGTCTTTTGTGCACGCCGATGTGTCCCCAGAGCCTGGAACAGGGCCTGGCATGTATTAGGAGCTGAGTAAATATTTGTGGTATATTGGACAAACTAGAATTCAAGATGTGAAATGTTAATTAGCTTAAGTCTCCAGATGTAACCAGGCTGCTCTGCTCAAAGGCAAAGCTGATATGGGCGAAGGGGCCCAGACTCAGACTTGGAAATTGAAAGCTCCAGACTTGCAGATCAGGAGGAACAGCAGTGAGGAACTGGCACGGAGACGCGAGCAAGTCCCTGATCTCTGACCCCTCCCCGCAGTTCTTGGCCTATGTGCAAAGTGGACTGTCTGCCTCTCAACAGAAAGGTTAAAGAGTGGCTTGTGGCTGCTGCTCTCCCACCAGAGACAGCGTGCTGAGTACAGACTTGGAGGAGAGAAGGCATGCGGGGACTGGGGGCACATCCCAGGCAGAGGGGCCAGCATGGACAGAGCCTGCCTGGGGTGTCGAGGGACACCAAGGGCAGGGAGGACCTTGGGGCTGGAGCAAGGATGGGTGAGCAGGGAAGAGGGGAGAGGCCAGGGCACGGAAGGCCGTGCTAGCCCGGAAGAGGAGTCTGGTTTGGGTTGCCAGGTTCCGAATTTCAAGTCAAAGCAGTTTAAGCCAAGAGGGACTTGATTGGCTCATGCAAATTGTGAGGGGTGGCCCTTATTCCAGGCACTGCTGGGGGTGTGTTCTTGCACAGCGTCAGAAGGATTCTCTCTCTTCTGTGCCTCTGTACCGCTTTGCACCGGCTTGGTTTCCAGGCATCCTTTCTCCACCCTTCCCCAAAGATGACTGTTGGCAGCTCCCGTCCTAAGAGTGCGAGGATTTCAGGAGCAAGACTTTCTCACACTTCCAGGGTCCTTATTAGTGCCCTCCCCATGGGGGAAAAAAATACTGATTGGCCCTGTCTTGCTGACATACGCAGTCCTGGACGAATCAAGGGCAGGGGAGGGTGGCATGGGATGTTCTGGTTGGTTGATTTGGGGTATATGCCCCCCTCCGGGCAAGGAGAGCTTGGCCTCTCTCCAGCCCCGTGGCTCCCAGCGTGGTCCACTCCTCCCTTTCTCTCGGGGGTATTCGCCAATGTCAGAAAATACCAATAGGTGAGAAACCCAGTGCAGCCCCGGGAAGATATAGCTGCACAAGGAGAACTTGCAATGCAGACTCAGGAATGGCCCCCTCGCTTGCAGAGCCTTCCACAAAACCTTCTGTTGGCTAACGCTATGGTTGAGAGCGAAAAATCAGCATTTCGTTTGGTGATCGAGGGAAGGAAAGCAGTGATGGCTTCTGAAATCCCGAGTCCCTTCTCTCTCTGCTCCTTATGAGTTTTCAGGCCTTGAACGAGTCATTCAGCTTCTTTTTTCTGGTCAGGAAAATCGGCGGGAGAAGACCCCATCTCACCTGAGGAGTCGGGGAGGGCTGGATTGAAGCTCCGTGCAAAAGCAATTTATAAACTGATAAGCTACCCAAGTAACGCTTGCTCGAGATCATCTCTTCTGCGCGGAGTGCTTTGCTACCCATTGTGTGTTGTGCAGAGAAGTCATTGCGTGAGGAAGCCTCCATTATAGGGTGGGTGAGAGGGGTAGCCTCGCAGTGCAAGACGGCAAGCAGAAAAGCACCCCCTGAAAGTGGGAGGGATTCAAACCCGGACAACGGGATATTCTGGGGGTGCGACAGAACTGGTGAGCTATAGGGCTCGAGAGAAAGGGCTGTGTGGTCCTCAAGGCATCTGCCGCGTAGCTTCTCTCCCTTCGGGGGTTGAGCCTTGCAAGAACAAATGTTTGGCAAGTAATTATTACTGGCAAGTAATAATCTTTCACACTGAGTCCCCATTTGACAAGATGATGCCCAGTGCTACAGGTCATACGCTGCAAATTTTTTTTCCCCTTAGAATGTTAAGGTATGTGTTTTTCTTTATAGTAGTAAATCCTGTTGAGGGCATGTCTGATAAGTTTGGATACCAAAGGAGTTTACTTTAAATCACAGTTTTGGGTAAGGAAGCCAGAAGGAATTTCCTTTAAGGGTTAAATTCTCAGCATATTTTTCAGCTTCCCTTAAGTCCTGTTTTCAGCCAAGGTAGTGTGTAATCCTGATCTCTTCTATGGTATCTGCTATTGTTGTTTAATTGTTTCCTAAGAGAGTCCATCAGCATATTCGCCACATTTTGCAAAAGGGAATAGTGTGTGTGTGTTGGGGGGTGTCTTTTTAAAAAGGGGTGATACGTTATCCAATGAAGGGACCCAGTTTTCCAGCTGGATTGGTCTCATTGGCTTTACCTCACCCTCCTTTGATGTAAATGGTGATTGATCTGTGGTTCAAGTCACCACCTGCCTGTTCGCTGGAGAGGTTGACCTTTTGCTCTTCACGTGGGGGACTTTAATTATTAGCCAGCTACTGAGTGACTGTGTCCATGTCCCCACAGCCACATGCTGCTACACAGTAATTAACTCTCCTCATTCCTCTCTGATTGGGAAGTTATTGGGGGAAGAGAGGCAGTTTCCCTTCGAAGTTGACTGGAAATTTCCCCCCCTCTCCCCCGCTAATTAGTTGCCATTTGCCCATTATTAAATGCTTTCCTTGAAATGAGTAAGGAAGACAGAAGAGGAGTTAGGTGAAGCAAGTTTCTGCCAAGACAGATCATTAGCAAGAAGTTAGTGGGAATGACTCATGAAAATTAACTGATGTTAAGTGAATTATTTCTAATGTGCATTTTAATTTTTATCTGGTGATATGGTGGGCTGCCTTTTTTAAAAAAAGAAGTACCAAGTGCTCTGCTTTCTATTGCACAAATGTTCAGCGAGTGAAGTTTCAGTTACATAAGTTTGATAGAGGATGGACTGTAAAGTTTTATGAACTGGAGTGTGCCGACCACGGGAGGGCCGTCAGTCTAATGGCTGATTTCTCAGTCGGGAACAAGCTGGTGAAAACCAGTCCAGACCCAAAGTCACTTTGATCTCAAAATGATTTCACACAGCCACTTGTGTTTCAGGCCCATTAGAAAATGAAATTCCATGCTGTAATTCCTAATTGAATTAATTTTCTTCATTAAAAGTCAATTTGAGTTGTCAGCTCAGTAGTAGCCTGCACCCGAAGGCCTATCTCTCATGAAAGTCTTTGTGTCTCATCACACGGCTAAAGAACCTTCAGGAGAACAGTTCATTCTGTCCTACGTCGTGGTTAGGGCCCGGGTCACTTAAATTATGACCTACCATAGTTTAGTCTTACGCACTCCTTCCTTTGAAATGGTGTCGTATGAAGTTAGGGAAAAAAAACTTTGTGCCTGGCTCTTAATTGCTGCAAAATTTTGCATAGCTACACAATGGAATCAGAAGAATCCACCTACCATTCAGGAGGTTATATATGATGCAAGACAAAAGGATCGCAAAATAAAATGTCTTTATCCCGCGAGAATAATAGTCATTTCAGAGTGTTACTCTTTTAAAATCAGAATGCTTAAAGGTAATCGGTAGCCTATAAATACAGGGCAAGGTAATATAAATAGGGTGGTGCTGCCTAAAAAGAACCTCATTTCGATCTTCCTTGCACATTAAAATGCATGCATAGTAATGGCTGCAATTATTAAACTGTATTTTGGGAGCTTTCTGTTCGAATGAGGAAGAAAACATTATGTAGATCGTGAAAATGTTGTCACCTGATCGGGGAGCCTGGCCTTCTGGAAGAGAAGTCTGTACCGGAAACTGAGCCATCAAAAGGCCTAAATTCCAGGTGCAGCCCTGCCAGTGACAGCCAGCTGGCCTGGTGGCTTCGGACAAGTCGCACGATCTGTTTGGATTTCAGGGTTTTCGTCTACAAAATGAGATGTTCGAATATGGGATCCCAAATATATGGGTCTGGAACAGTGGACTTCAGCTTGACCCACGAAGACCTTCCTGTGAATAAGTATTGGTAAAGCCGGCAGGGACCCGGCGGGTCGATCCTGCCCACCCCCTCCTCGGGGAATCCTCCCCGTACTAGGGACAGGACAGCCCGGGGAAACCTGAGAACTTCAAGACCCACGTTTTACCGGGACTTTATTGTAACAAAGGTAGGCGCGAAGCAGGGGTCAGTGAGACCTCTGGCTGCGAACTGGATCCCAGCTCTGCCTCTCAAGTTCGAGCATTCAATTCAGTGGTCCTCATTGTGGGAGCCCCCCTGCCATCACAGGGAAACGTGTTCGAAATGGAGCATCTCCGGCTCCCCCCATCCCGGACCCACTAGCAAGCGGCTAGCCTGGGGTTTGGGCCCCAGGTTTCCCGGCAACAAGCCCTCCCTGTGATTCTGTTGCACACGAAAACTTTAAAACCACCCATGTAACTGAACCCGGACCTCAGGTCTTATCACGCAGAGAAACTAGAAGATCAAAAAGAAAAGAATTTTATTCTAATGTCCAAAGGTGGGGGCGGGGCTGCGGGTTGGGGTGAGCGTTCCCTGATGTGATCCTGAGCTCTGTTGTTAAGAGCGTCACCAAGATCCCTGGGACAGAGTTTTCAAATGACAACTACGGCCGTGAGGTTTTCCAAGGGAGAGGGGTGTACCCAGGAGGGCTTGGTCTTTAGTGACCTTTCGGGAGAGACCAGATGGACAGGAAAAGTCTCCGTGAACGGCCTTTGAAAAGGGAGAGAGTCATCTTTGCCGAAATACCAGAGGTATTGGCCAGTGGAGAGCACATTGTGATTCACGTACCTGGTCCTTTCCCCCGTGCTTTTCGGTATCACCTGAGAGCCCGTAGACCCGTCAGCTGGAGAATGCAGAGCTTGCTCGTTATACTGGATTTGAAACTCTCTTAGGGATCATCTGTTGGTGAAAGAGAAATCTCCCCCGAGCCTCCCTGGATTTCAGTGATCGGCTTGGTGAAGAGAATAGTTGTACCACCGAGTCAGAACCCCTGAATTGCTCAGCGTATCCTCCTGAAGTCTACTTGAACACATCTCTCCCCTTCAAGGTTCTCATGCTTTAAGATCTTCCGTTGGTGTAAGCATGGAGTTGGATTCCAGGCAGAAGCGGCAATCGACACAGGGAGCACGGATTTCTGAGTCCTCTGAATGCTCCAAAAGTAGGAGGGCGGTAGGAGATGAGGGCCACTAGCATTTATATAGCCTTGATGACAAAGAAGTCTAATACATTTTTCCCTAGTTTGTTCCAGATTGAGAAACCTAGTATACCCCGGGGGTGGTTCTCTCGTCCTTCCTCTTCTACCCATCCAACTCTTTTAGTTGTGGAACTCTTGGAAACACGAGAATTTTTGGCAGACCATTTTTAAATTGATGGAATGGAAATAGAATAGGGAAAAAAAAAGTGGAATAGAAGAGAGCCTTTTTTTTTTTAAGCAACCTTTGGAAAGTTGAAAAGAAATTTTCCAATGTCATCTATCCAATGAACACACAGGTTTTTTTTGTTTGTTTGTTTTGTTTTTACACAGTTTTTCTTTTAGAAAAATGGGCTTGAAACTATCCTGTGCTTCCCTTTTCTTACTATTAATTCACCCCATTGAAACCAAGTGGCTAAATAACCGAATTCTGCATCCTTTAGGGCAGGATATCGACATTATAATGTGTATCTTTAACTACAAAATAATACACACCGATCAAAATTCGACAGCCCAATTTCTAAGCATGCAGGGTAGACTGTTGTATGCTGAGCTACTCTGGTTGAGAACTGTGGGTCCACTGACAACCTCAATGTAATCAGTATGTGTGGTAAGTGTGCAATTGTATCTTTCTTCTTTGAGCTGTGATCCCCCTTGATAAAGGACTGTGCCTTCTTCTTCCTGTATCCTGGTGACCAAATGAAGTCTTGATCATGCTAAATTGTGGTTTCTTAAAGGAATATATGAATTTACCCATACCCATTCTTTGTTCCCCTCCATACACACACACACACGCACGCACACACACACACCAGCCACTTTTTCCCCCCGCTAGGCTGATCACTGCTTTTCCTTTAATTTTCATCACCTAGTGGCCAACATCAGAAGGTCCAGGACATGTCCCCTAAATCCAGGGTACTTGAATGTCAACTCCAGCCAGGGAGAGCTCCCTTCTAAACGTGACTTGATAATTATCCCAGACATTTTCAAGTGAGAGATGAATTACCACATTAGTTACTACATGACTCCCTCCACCAGCCAGCTCATCTTCTAACTTCCCTTAAAATGGCAAGGCACAAATGAGGGTATAAACTGGAGCATATCAAGATGGTGTTTTTCCCCCTGAACTGAGATCCCAGGGTTTCTGGCCGTGGTTACCAAGTGGTGGCCCAAACATTTTTGCTTCGCAAAATCAAACAACATGGGGTGTTTTGCCCCCAGGGTTGATTTCAGCAGACTATCAAGGCCAAAATACTGTAACTTCAAAAATGCTGGAAGGGTCTCTCAGAGCCTTCTGTGATTTCTGGAAGTTAACACTTATTTATCTCCTGTTTTCTTTTGTCTTTGATTCATCACTCCACCAAATGGATGGTAGGTCCTTCCCTGAGAGACTCAAATTGTCCCTTTCCATAATTTGACTGCCACAAATTGGAACCCTAGCAATTATGAGATGAAAGAACGTGGAAAAAACAGAAATAAGGTACTAGGAGGCTCCAAGATACAGTTTTATGGGGCTGAAACGATCATGGGCATTTGGAGCAGCGGCCAAAGATGTGTATTCTTGGGGAAATAGAACAAGTCCTAATTAGAAATAATACCTCCTATTTCTGAGCCTCAGTGTATTTATCTGTGAGAGGAGGTAGTTAGACACCTTCTAACACCTGTTTTTTCTTAATCGCAGTAACAGTGGCTGCCATTATCGCATTGTTACTATGTCAGGCACTCTGCTGAAGCCTTTATCTGCATTTTCTCCTTTAATCCTCAAAGTATGATACTCTCTGTCCCATTTTAAACCGAAAAGCTCAAAGAGATTGACTACGTCATCCAAGGCTGCAGAGCTGGTAAGTGACCGACCTGAGTATTCTGACTCGGGTCTGTTTGATGCTCAAATCTGTGCTCTTCCCCTCTCCTTTATATGGTCCCCAAAGAGGCAGTTAATAACTTCCTGCAGAGTAGGAACTACTTCTAGACCAGTGGTTCCCAGGCGGGGCATTTTTGTCCCCCAGGGGACATTTGGCCACGTCTGCAGGCATTTCTAGGAAAAGGGGTGCTGCTGGCCCCTGGTGGATAGAATCCAGAGACACTGATCAACACTCTGCGGTATGTGGCACAGAGCCCCGCAGCCAAGAATTCCCTGGCACAGATTGTCGTAACACCAAGGTCAAGACTCCCTGGTCTGGGCCCAGCATAGGAACACCCTCTTCACCATTGTCCCCAGAGGTTAAATAGCTAGGGCCCATCCTCAAGGAGTGACAGCCCTGTCATTAGAGTTGTGTTCACACGTGCACCACAGCTGAACCCTCTCGGGCCATCCCCTTAGGACAAGACAGACCCACGTTCACACTTCTGTTCCATCACTCACGTTTCTCATCTTGCTTACGGAGGTCCTCATTCTCTCTTCTGGGATGACTGGTCATAGTGGGAGCTCGGTATCCTTACAACCTTCGGTCATCATTGCCTCGCTTCCCTTTTGTAAGCCTCTTGGTCGGCCTGGGCTCTTACCGATGGCCAGGCATGTGCTTGGCTCCACTGTTGACACCAGCGGGAGCCCCAGACTGCCGTGCATAGACGGGTGCTCGGTGTCTTAGATGCACAGGAGGTGGCGTGCGTGGAAGGCGCCCCACGAGAAGCCGCCGGGAAGTAGTGGCGGCCAGTGCAAGCACGGGAGTCGGGGTGGTAGAAATGAAAGAATCCAGGAATCCTGGCTCCCGGCCAAGGTGTTGGGTGAAGGGGACTCCCAGGGTTGGCTGGTTTTATTGTAGAGTAAATTGTTGCTCTGTAATGTAAATGGAAAATTAACTGTGTAACTAGTCAAAGAGTCCTTGTGATTCTCTGTGAAACA
This sequence comes from Nasua narica, assembly GCA_028533885.1. NCBI lineage: Eukaryota > Metazoa > Chordata > Mammalia > Carnivora > Procyonidae > Nasua > Nasua narica. Next base: position 27,477,285 of record CM052799.1, on the reverse strand, counting down.
TACCACCCAGATAAGTTGAAGTTTTATGTATTTGCTTTCAAGAGACATTTTCTGGAAGAGACCCGGTGGGAAAAGGGTATGAGGGGAAGAAAGACGGTGGTGGTTTGGTGGAGGAATTTCCTTCCTGGAGGAAGGAAGAAAAAAAGAGAAAAAGGTGGAGTTCAAAATGCTGTGTTTGCTTCATGTAACTTAAAATGCAGGGTTCCAGCTGGACTGCTAAGAAGCCACATTAAATAGGCCCTTCTCCTTCTTAAAAAAAAAAAGATGATTATCATTATGCGCTATGCATGCATTATTTATTTATTTGGGTCAGTGAGAAATGGGAAGAAGAGGAAAGAAAACTAGATGAGGGTAGAAGGCTCCCCTTTAGACCTCTGATCCCTTGAGCGGCTTGCAGAAAAGAGAAGACGATCAGAAGTCACAGCTGGCATCCCGAGCTGTCCAAGGAACCCTCCAGGGACCTCACCATGTCCCTCAGGCCCAGGGGGTGAGGCGGTAATGACCGCACCAGTGCCCTGGAATAGCACCCGTTTTGATATAAGGACTTGTTTAGACACCTGATGCAGGAGGAAACAAAACCAAACAAAACCCTTTCCTCCGCTTGGCCAGTCCTGCGGGCGTCCTGTGCGCCACCGACCCAGACTGTCCCGCCGGCTTGTTCTCACAGCGACCCTGGGAGGAGTGGCTTCTGCATTCGGACACACGAGGAAGGCGTGCCTCTGAGAGGGTTAGACTCTGGCTCAAGGTGCAGCATCAAGGACAGAGCAAGGACTCAAAGCCGGGCCTCATGCTGCCGTGGTATCAGAGCCCGTTAGAGATCATTGCGGCATCTCCATAGCGTAAACGTACTGAAAGCTGTGAATGGTAAAATAGACATATGTACACACACGCAGACACACTTACACATGTACACACATGTATGGACCAATGATGCAGATTTACGTCCGGGTAAATAGGTGAATGAGACAACGAGCAGGATAATGACGGGAACTGCCCGTCTGCCCTGGTGTCTGGGAGAGAAGAGGTAGGGACCATGGAGACCTCGCGTGTCCCCAGCCTAAAGAAGCTGCCCTGTTCAGCGTCCCCACCTGATCAGCGGGTCTCAGGAACTAAAGCTCATAATGCGCAGATCTTCTGAGGCTCGCTCTTCTCTTTTTTGCGAAGAGAAGCTGTGCTGATCTATGGCTGGCAAGCCCTAACATGGGAGAGTCCATTGGGCCGGCACCTGCTTAAAGATTTGCTAGACTAAGCGCCCGGCACTGGTTTCCGGACTATCGCCGCAGGAGCAGGGCTGAGGCTGAGGCGTTGGGTCCGGGAATGTAGCGCCTTCAGAGCCCAACATCTATACTGTTTGGCTCTTTGCAGTTTCCCTACCTCTGATACACACCCAGCAACACAGAAGTGCACTGAATTCTACCACCAGCCGACCATGCTGGACCTCTTGGAGGTCGGATCCCGTCTTACCCCTTCTTCCTCTCGTCGGCTTTCCGCGGCAGGTGCTGGGGGTTAGTCAGCCCACCCTTTCTCATAGTTCAGACGCATGCAGATCCCCTGGAGGGCTCCCCTTCTGATTCGGTGAGGCCAGGCGGGGCCTGAGAACCTGCATGGTTAGCAGGTTCCCTGGGGACACCGATGCTGCCAATCCAGGAGTCTGCTTTGGGAAGTCGGGGCTTAGATATGCCACGTTTTGTTTTGTTTTAGTTTTTTTTTTTTTTTTTTAACAGTGGTGGGTGTGTCTCGAAGCCCCAGGCCTATCACATGGATGGCTAAGTTGGCCTAGGCCGAGGGATGAATTCTGTTGAACCCTGAGGGTAGACTCCCTGAGGCATTGCACGGCCCATAGGAGAATTCTGTGCATCCTCCTAGTCCTACAGAGTTGCTACATTTCCTCCATTCGAAGAGCATCTCTTTCTTCAAGTGAAGAGCATCACACTGACCCAGATCTATCGTAGACCACCTGCACAGCCTGCGAGGCGGCTCTAGCTGTGTGTAAAGTAGTCGGCCTTTCCCACGTCGGTGTGGCCGCTGGCTGACCCTTCACTCATGACGAGCACAAGGACCTTGTCTCTTAATCCTGGAGGAAGATCTTTTATGTCAAGATCAACCCAAACCTAGGATAGAATGGGATGGAATGGGAAGACCAGACTCACAAGCTACATGGGAATTTGAAGGACCGCTATGAATAGAAGAAGAAGGATATGGAATCAGAACTTGGAGGAATGCATGTAGTTAATAGCTGTTCTGATTTCTCTGATTTCTCTAACTCAGTTTCCTTACACTACTGGTATAACCTTGAAGCTGGTCCTGAGGATGATATTAGAAGTTGGGTATGTCATAAATGTCACCTCTAAATCTGGCTTTTAAATCTTCTCTCCAGCAGTCATCTTAGAGATTCCGAAGGTCTGGGCCTTTAGAAGGTCTGTGGGTAGCAGCTGGGGGTTCCGATTTGGCTCTGCCAAAGGATCCCTCCAACTCCTGCTTTTTCTGGGCAGCTGCCTCGAAGCTTCTCCCATCCCTGGTGTTTCTGGGGGCCAGTCCTGTGGCTCCCCTCCTCCCAGCTAGCCCAACACTCTGCGCGTCTTCTTGCTGGCTGGGCTCCGAACAGCCCTTCCTCTCACGACCTCCCCAGCTCTACTAAGTTGAGCAGCGAAGGCTCGGGCAGCTCCAGCCCCCAGCAGCCTCTGCGCGGGCCACTTATGGCACCAGGAATGTGGCTCCTGCCGGAGGAGGGGGGCCGCTGCCCTGGAGAAGGGGTGCTAAATCATTCACCACAGCAGCCTGCTGTGATATCCATGCGGGCCTGTCTCCTGGCCTGTCTCCCCAGCAGGGCTCCTGGCTGTGCCGCAGCGTCGAGGGGAGCAGGAAGAATCAAGGAGGCCGCGTGAACACCCCCTGGGCCGTGAGGGGCTCTACGGGCCTCCGCGGTGGGGCAGCTCAGAGCCTGGGCAGACCAAGTCTGTGGGCTGCTGGCCGCTGAGGCGGGAGCCTCTGGTCGCCCTCATGGTCCAGGGTGTGACTGAGGGCATGTTTACACTCAGACCCGATAAACATTTTTTAAGAACCTGCTGTGTGCTTGGTAGTTTTGCCTGTAGCATCTCCTATAATCCAAAGGCCACGAGGCAGAGGCCATTAGAAGAGGCTGAGAGACGGAAAGTGACTTGTCCCAGTTCCCACAGCTAATAAGGGGCAGAGTCGGGATTTGCCCTTGGATACATCCTGCCTCACAGACCCGCCGTTATCCAGAGGTGCCTGGCCATCAGAGACCACCCCCCCCCCCCCCCGACACTGGCTGTCTCGGTGGGTCGGACTCTCCCAGGTTAGGGCAAACACCACCGGCTTCTCTGTAAGGAAGCACATGACAGTGAGTAACTGAACTCCCACTGCCCGCCTCCGCTGGCGTTTCAAGTTGTGTCACCTGTTTTTTGTAGCTTGGACCTTGCTTTGGCCCAGTTCTCTGCTGAGCAAGATGGTAGCCGGGAGGCAGTGCTGAAAACGATGGGCCTTGTCCCAGGAACTTCCTGCCTGAGGGAAGTGAGGGTCTTGAGGCAGGATTCCCAGGTTCCCCTGAAGGGCCTCATTAAGATGGAAGGTTGACAAGTTGGGACACAGGTTCAGAGGAGTAGAAGGATGGAGTGGGACAGACATAAACACTAACAGGGCTTTTTCTCTGCCCGGCAAGCCAGGAAGACTTACTTCTGAAGTTCTCAAAAGGCCGTTTTGCACAGTGCATCACATGAACAATCTGCCTGCAGAACCAGCCTCCCTTTGGATGTACAGCTCATCCCCAAGCACTAAGTGGCAGGTCTGTGATGACTGTTGAACAGATAATAATAATAGTGTCTAACGCTTACTGAGTGTTCTTGCTGCATCTCGTACGGTGCAGAGTGCTTTGCGAAGATGATTTGAACTCATATAACAAGAGGTATTACAGTTATCACTGTTACTCACATTTTTCCAAGAAGACTTCTGAAGAACAGAGAGGTTAAGCAACTTGCCCAAGTGTCACACAGATTGCGAGAGCCAGAGCCCAGAATCAAACACAGATTTCTTTTCCAGTTCCAGGGCTAGTTTCATTGTAGCAGGTCTCTCTTTTAACCCAGATAAATGAGCTGCTCTTCATAGCTATTTATAGATGATAAGAAGATTTAAGATTCAAAGGAACAGGTGGAATCCAGCACGGTGGACTGAGAAGCACGTGTACCATAGCTGCACTTCTCATTCTTTTCTCTCCATCAGTCACCTGCCTGATGATATGCACAGGTGTGACAGTTGCCAGGGTTGTGATCAGCTTCTGAGAGAATTGCAAAAAAATGTTACATGGATGTAAAGGACCGCAGTTATTAATAATAGTCACAACCCGAAATGGATCGCAATATTAATAATTGTCACAACCAGTCTATGACCGGCCACGGTAGACATAGGGTAGGCCGTGAGGCACGGGCACTTCATTACACCATGTTTTTAGAGGACCTACTGTGTGCAAGGCACTGTTCCAAGTTTCGAGGATAGAGCACTCAATGAAACAAAAATCTTGCCTTACCATCCCCTAGAGCTTATTCTTCAGGCCTCCAAAGAGAGACAGAACATACAGCAACATAAGCAAGTAAAATATATGATGACTTAAGAGTACCCAGTCCTGTGCATCAGTTTCCAAAATGGCAGTGTGGGGACCACAGCAGACCCTTTAACCAGGGAAATAATCCATTGATTGTGAACTTACTTTAAAAAAAACAACAACTACTTAAGGTTTCTGAGAATTATCCCAAGGGTCTGTAGCAAATGCAGAAATACCTATGCAAGAAAAGTTACTAAATCTTGGTAAGAAGAGTGAGTCTGTGGCATGTGAGCCCTCACCCACACCTCTCCTGCTGCCCCTTATCCCTTATCACCGATCGGTGGGATGGATACTCTACTCTGGGAGTATGCAGCCAAGAACATGGGGTTCCTTCTCCACCTAACTCTCAGTCTAGGGCTATGATTTCACCCTGGGAGGGGCACTTTAGAGACTGGCAACACCCTGCCCCTGCAGAGTAGCCCTACCTTGGATCAAACTGTGGAGCAATTTGTGCCCCAGGGTATTGTCAAAAATAGTAGAACAATCAGCTAGCAATTAGTGGAGGCTAACAGCTGGGTGTGATACCAATAAATACAAACCAGCCAGGGGCCCAGGGAGACAGTACTCATGCCCTCTGAGTAACAAGAGCAGAGGCTGAACCCTGCAGAGGAAGGAGACTTCAACTTGTCTATCCAGTCACTAAACAAATGAACAATAACATCAAGCTCCAGAAAAAGGAGAGAAGGGGTCAGTATCCGGAATTGCTTCCATATATTCTCTAAAATGTTCCGTTTTCAAACGAAATATCATGAGTCATTCGAAGAAACAGAAAAGTCTAGCCCATACACAGGGAAAAATAAGCAAAAGAAACTACCTGTGAAGATGTCTATATGTCAGATTTATTAGGCAAAGACTCTAAAGCAACGATTAGGAATATGTGCAAAGAACTATAGGAACTATGTGTAGAGAATTAAGGGAAACCATGAGGATAATCCATCATCAAATAGAGACTATCAATGAAGAGAAATTATTTTTAAAAAGTAATTATTTGAAAAAGTGGAAATTTGGGGATTGAAAAAGTATAATTGAAATGTAAATTTCACTAGAGGGGCTTACCGGCAAATTTAATCTGGAGGAAGAAAGAAACTGAAAACTTGAAGGTAGATCAATAAAGAAGATGCAATCTGAGGAATAGGGAGAAAAAAGAAAAATGAACAGCTTTTAAATGATAATGTAAAATTTTGTTTCAGTTTTACTGAGAAATAATTGACATACATCACTATATACAGTTTAAGGTGCGTAGTGTGATGGTTTGATTTACTGAATGAATGTTAACTATAGGATAGCATGATGCACACCAATATATGTGTGATGGGATTACCTAGAGAGAAAAAAAAAGCAGGAAAAACAATACTTGAAGAAATAATAATGGAAAACTTCCAAATCTGATGAAAAAACACTAGTCTATACATCCAAGGAGCTAATGCAACCCAAGTAGGTAAATTTAAGAAGATCTACATTCACTACCTTGAGGCACATCACAGTCAGAATGTGAAAAGACAACGAGAAAATCTTGAAAGTAGCAGGGGAAAGCAACTTACCACAAATAAGGGAACCCTCATAGGATTAACAACTGATTCGTAAGTCTCGGCAAAGAGATTGGTACTCCCTTTAAATGTTACATAGAAGTACCCTATGTCCCAGCAATTTTATTCCTTGATATATACCCAAGAAAAGTGAAACATACATCTTCAAAAAAAACTATACACAAATGTTCCTGATAGCATTCTTGATGATAGTCAAAAAGTGGAAACAACCTAGACGTCCATCAGTTGATGAAGTGGTGAATAAAATGTGTATCTGTAGGATGGCATCTTATTCAACAGTAAAAAGGAATGAAGCTCTGGTACAAGCTACAACATGGATGATGAACCTTGAAAATATTACACTAAGTGAAAGAAACAAATTACCAAAGATCACACATTATATGATTCCATTTATATGAAATGCTCAGAATAGGCAAATCTGTAGACACAGGGAATATATCAATGTCTGCTTGGGGCTGGAATAGTGGGACAAACGGGGAATGATTATTCCTGGCTAAGGTATGAAGGGTTGGTGAAAGTGTTTTAAAATTAGATCGTGATAATGGTTGCATAAGTCTGTGAGTATACTAAAATCTATCAAATTATACACTTTAAGTGGGTGAACTGTATGATATGTAAATTGTAGTTCAATAAAACTTGTCTTAAAGAGTGCCAAGTGCTAAGGAAAAAAAAAGTAGGTTAAAGGTTTGGCAGTCTTAGCAAGGTGGGAGGGAAGACAATCTTGGATAGGAGAGGGAAGCTTCACTGTGGTGACATTTTTAAGGCTAGAAAAGGTGAGAGAGTGAGCCATGCTACTATCTACGGCAGGAACCTTTCAGACAGAGAGAGGACCAGGAAAGACATGGAAGATGGGCCTGGTGTGTGTGAGGACTGGTGCCCATGTAACAGCAAGACAGAGGAGCACAGGATGGCACCAACAGAAGTCAACGGGACTCAAACCCAAGGGCCTTCCTCTGGGATGAGCAGCATTGGTGCATTTTGAGTAGAAGCAGGACACACTGTTTATTTTCAATCACTATGGTTGCAGTTTTGTGAATAGACTGAAGGGGGGCAGAGAGAGGCAAGAACTGACGTGCATCTCCATCCAGGAGGGAGATGACACGGCTTGGAGCAGGGCGAGAAGGGTGGGGATGACAGGGTAGTGTTCGGTTCTGCAGGAACTTTGAAGGTAGAGCCGACTCGACAAGTCAAGGATTACAAAATGTTCAGTAGAAGTGGTCAGAGAGTAAATATGGTAGGCTTTTCAGGTCATACAGTTTCTGTTGGAACAACTCAACTTTGCTCTTGAAACCGGGCTGTGGCCGTAGATGTGCATAAATGAAGAAGTATCTGTATTTGCAGAAACGTGAAACAGTGGTTTTGGGCCCCAGGATGTGGTTTGCCAGCTCCTGGGTTAGATGTGGGGGCAAGAGGAGGAAACCGAGTGAAGGGTAACTCAGAGGTGTTTGTTCTCAACCATTGGAAAGATGGAGTTACCATTAACTGTGAGAGCGAATCCTACCTGCAGAGCAGATCTGTGAAGGGGAGGGTGTGGAGAGCTGATCTCTCAGGAAAGCTGAGAAGTCTTCAGACGTCCAGATGTAGATGCGGGTAGATTTGTAAGCCTTGAGTTTGAGGAAAGGTCTGAAGTGGATTGGAGACCCTAGACCAGATCAAGGAAGTGCATGCAGATAGGGAAGAGCAGGGGTCTGAGGACTGAGCCCTGGGTTGTTGCCCGTCTTTAGTTGTTGGGATGATGAGGAGGAACCAGAAAGAGAAACTGAGGAAGTGCAGCCACAAGATAGAAGGGAAGCTGGGAGAAGGTGACATCATGGAAGTGAAGCTGAGGAAGTGCTTCAGAGAGGATAAATCCGTCCTTTCCTTCCCCACTCACAAAATCATGTTGGTACGCAAATGAGCAGAGAAATGTTCTTACAGGAAGAGTCCTGAATTCCCTCTAATTTCCAGACATGAAAATTATTGTCAGACTTTTTTTTTCATTTAGCAAAGATTCATGAGCTGTCAGGTCCCCCAGGCACTCTGCTAGGTGCTTGGAACGCATGCCAAAAAAAAAAGGCACAGTCCCTGCCCTTGGAGAGCATGCGGTCTCTTTAGAGAGAGATGTTAATCAGATAATTCACTAACATTAACCAAGGGTGGATGCAGCTCTGTGAAACACAACAAGAGTTCTAAAGGAAAGGAGTGATCTAAGAAAGCAATACTATGAGTTTTCTACAAAAGAATTGATCTTTTGATCAATGGAGCACCTGGGTGGCTCAGTCATTGAAGCATCTGACTCTTTTAATTTTGGCTCCAGTCTTGATCTCAAGGTCATGAGTCCAAGCCCCACACTGGGCTCCATGCCGGCATGGAGCTTACTTTAAAAAAAAAGAAGAAGAAGAAGAAGAATTGATCTAATTTGGAGGGCCAGGGAACCTTCCATATTTTTCTTTGTTTTTAATAATAAATGATTTCCAAAGTATCACATCCCAATTGGAACACACCTGGTTTTTGAGAGGATGTTTGAGAACCTCTGAACCTGAGGAAGAAATACAGGCTTTGTCCTCAAACCCAACACCAATCCTCAGCTGTGGGTCCTGGTGCCATTCTTGATCCTCTTTGAAAGTCCTTGTCCTTGTGTGTATAATAGTGGATAGTAAGAGCTACAGTGTGAGATGATGGTGAGGACTAAATGAGATAAAGTGTATAAAACACCTGGCATGTAGGTCCTTCCCATTCCTTGAGAAAAACAATATGTCATTTCTTACATCTGTGACATTTTACCTTCCAAGATAATTTTCCCAAGACAGGTCTTTGCTGCAAGTTGAATGTTTTCTGAGGCAGTGAGTTTTTCAGCTTTTTTTCTGGGGTATCTTCCATTTTGCCAACATTCTCTCCCTAGAGAAGTGTGCAGAGCGCTAGTGCCTGTATTTAGGAAGTGCTAGAAAACCGAAGCATCCCTGTGCAACTCTTGCTCGTTCTTCTCATTCTTTATACTGAGAAAATTCAGGTTTCTACTCAGCTGTTTAATGAAAATGAGTACTTCCAAAAAGCTGCTGTAATAAAGTACAGCTTTCTTTCTCTAAAACAAAAACTGTGTTTTCTAGCACATCATGCCAGTTTAACAATATTTTCATGGAAATGTGCAGTGGTAAGCATGTTTAAATCATTGATGCAGTTTCTAATCTTTTGAGGGGAGAGAGCAAAATCTGTAACAGTCTTTCATTTTGATTTGCCCGTGCTAGCCTGTCCACATTTCTCCTTTTAATTAATGTAATTAAAAAAGGATAAGAGGCTGTGGTCGAATTTTGCGCATTAGATTATCGAGATCAAGAATAATTAAAATGTCTGAGATGAGGCACATTCCTAAAATGGCGGAAAAGAGGAATGCTTTTTTTTTTTTTTTTTTTTGGATTTAAAGTGTGCCGGATTATTTTTCACAAGATTTAGAAATGTGTCCATAGTCTGAGAAACATTTGTGATATGGAGTCTTTTTTTTTTTTTTTTAAGATTTTGTTTATTCATTTCAGAGAGAGAGAATGAGAGAGCGAGCATGAGGGGAGGGCTCAGAGGGAGAAGCAGAGAGCCCAATGTGGGACTCGATCCTGGGACTCCAGGATCATGACCTGAGCCAAAGGCAGTCGCTCAACCAACTGAACCACCCCAGTGCCCTACGATATGGAATCTTAAACAAATAGGCAAGAAAGAAGGGGTGCTCGGGGTGAGTCAGTCTTTATTCTGTCATGAACAATTTTGTAATTTATGTTTGCACTTCTCATTCTTGCTCCCTTGTCTAAAAACCAAGTGGGGAGTAACATGAACACTAACTCTATGCTAGGCACTCTTCAAAGTACTTTGTGTGCTTTAACTCAGCTCATCTGATTGGCCCTCCTGGTAGATAGATGTCTCTCTCTATTTTATAGATGGGGAAACTGAGGCTTAGAAAGGATGAGTGGCTGTTCTTGCCAGGTCACGGAGGTAGGAGGTTATAGAACCAAAGTGGAATTCAGGTCTTTCTGTTGCAGGGGGCAGATGTTTCATTGTTAAGTCCTAATTGGAAAAGTGGTTAGAAACTGTGGAGGGGAATCTCCTTGGAGTGTTTCTTTTTCATGAAGGCAGCCCTTTGTGGGTGCCTTATTTATCTTTACCTGCACCTGGTGCGCCCCTCATATATCTTACCTATGCTCCAGAAACCTCACTGGTTTATTTTCTTCATGATTAGACGGTTTGGCTGTTGTTGCTTGAGAGTAGTTACAAATCTAGAATGTGGATTTCTTCTTGTCGTTTCAAGCAGTTGCATCCTTGATGGTTAGCGTTCATTTGGAACTATCATCATTTTTTGATGTCCAACATCCCCTTGTTTTAAGACATTATGGTTTTAGTATATTGTGCTGATGGATTTACATGGCAAAAATTAAAATTGACAGCTGTGGTTAGTGTTACCAGGGTTCCCTAGGATCTCTTATTTCCCCTTCCTCCTGGGCAAGTACTTCCCAGCCCCCTTGCAGTTGGGTGAGGTCATGTGACATGGTCATCAATAGAAGTGATGTCGTTTGCTTCCAGGTTAAAGCACCTCAAAGCACATCCAGAGATTAGGTGTCGAGACCACAGAAACACAGGAGGGAAGCTGACTGGACCCCTGAGTCCCTGGTTGCAGAGCCCCTGCCCCTCCAGGCAACTTTGCATGAGTGCGAAATCAATTCTTGCGGTTAAACCGCTGAGACTACAACTATTGGTTACTGCTCCAGAATCCAGCCTATCCCAGCTAATAAAACAATTCTTTGTCAGCCTCCTCGGCCCCATTTTTAAAAATGTACTGGATTTTGAAATTTGAGGATCATTTAAAACTATATAAAACTATGCGTTTGTGGGTGTATATATGCACACCTATATGTATATGTATAAAGTTTTGAAGAATATTCTTTAAAATTATATAATGTAATATAAATTATAAATGTAAATGAACTTCGACCCTTGTCAGATATATGCTTTGAAACTTTGGTAATATCCCTTATAGTAATTAGGATTTCACAGTAGCAGGGCGAGGAGGTACTAATCTAAACTAGCTAGGACTGGTGCTGTCTCTCTCTCTCTCTCTCTTTCTCTCTCTTTTTTTATGAGGTAGAGTGGGGAAAGGGGCAGAGAGGCAGAGGGAGAGAGAGAATCCCAAGCAGGCTCCATGCCCAGCACGGAGCCTGACCCGGGGCTTGATCTTACAACACTGAGGTCATGACCTGAGCCAAAATCGAGAGTCAGACATGTAAACTCCTGCGCCAGCAGGTGCCCCTGTCTTTCTCTTTTGAAAGTTCCTGGGACCAAGTCCCTGCCACTGTGCTGAGTGACCAATGCCAGTTCTTATCATGTCAATATTCAGCAGTCTTCCTTGAGTCAGAGTGATGTCCCTCTTTAGTTCACTTCAAATCCATTCTGTCTTACACCTCTGGAAATAGAGATAAAAGCTGTTCCTTAGGACGGTCCTCCACAGAGCCCTTCATCTTGAGGGCCACAGTCCCCCTGTCATTTCCCTGTCTCTTCAGTGAGCCAACCAGCAGTGATTCACTGACCCTTCCCTGTACTCCTCTGACAAGATTTTGACGGGTGCTGGCTAGGATGTAAAGCTGATTTGATTTTCCTCAGTATTGGAAGCGCCCTCTTTGTCAGCCTCCCCCTCCCCGCCAGCATCCGTTGTCATCGGGGTCTTGCAGACGAGGCTTTAATTCTGCACGGGTGTTAGCACACTCTTCCCTCACAGCACTGTTCTCCCTCCTGCCTGCAACACCTTCTCTAGCGGCTCCCATTTGACCTTGGCAATTATAGCACACTTTTCTTTTATGGCTTCTGGATATTGGGTCATGCTGGGTAAAGCTTCCCCCCGCCACCTCCATAAAATTGTTTTCTCGTGCCAGGAAAAAAGAAAGACTTTTTTGACCTTCAACAGAACTCAAATCATACTTTTCCTGATTTCTGATCACCTCGGCCATGACGAATCTAGTCTCCTGCCCCTCTCTTCCTATGCACTGTATGCAGTTCCGGCCACTTATGTGAATATCATATTTTCTGTCTAAATAGAAAGTTCTGAAGGTCAGCAGTTGTGTCCTTGTTTCAACAAGAGTGCCCTGACTTTCACAGATCCCCAGTAAATACTTTATTGAGTATCGCATATGTATTCCTTGTTCTCCCTGCCTCCCCCTGCCAAGAAGTTTGCTGTCATAACTGAGGAATTTCACTCTGCTTTTATAAAAAAAAAAAAAAAAACAGTGTGAGGTTTGTCCCCATTTACCAGGTCTCTGAAGTTTCCAAGCAGTTGGGGTCTCACCTTGTCTAACACCTAGCAGTATGTTTTTGAAAACTCCTGAGTAGGGTGGTGTCCGGGATGAAAATGCTTATCCGTGGGCTTTATTATTTCAATAATCGGTGCGCGGGTGATGCATAAATCTCTGGGTTCCCCATCACTAGGCTGTGCTCACAGAGCACATGCTTGTCACGAGGACCTCAGCAATGTGCTTTTGCACCATCCCCCTCCTAACTGCGGTTAGACCTTTGAGAACCCCGCACGTGCCCTTTCCTGACATGCATCACACAGTCGCTCAGTTCCTTGCTTAATTGTCTTCCCCTCTCATCTCTGAGCTTTTTCAGGCAGGACTCGCGTCTGTCTTGGTCACCAGGATGTCCCTGAGGCCAAACGCAGTGACTGACAGATAGTAGGAGCTCATTGAATGAGTGAAGGGTTACATGAATGAATGAAGTGTCCTTGCTTCCCAGAAACCTAGCTGTCTTGCCCTCTCAGGCAGCTTCAGACAGGGAGGCCTCTGGTGCCTGTTGGTCATTTTTACTGCCTTTTTCCCTCCTTCCTTACCCCTTGCAAATATCTGTTTGCCCACGTACGGTGGAACTTTGAGTTATACCCTGGAAGTGGGGATGATTTTGGCATCTCCATGGACCCCCCTCCTTCCGTCTTCTGAACTTTGTCTAGTCCATTAACTCATCAGTGCCGAGGTTTAACACTGAAGGCATCATTGCGTCCGGTACCAAGAGCTCACGTTTATTGAACTTTTGCTGTGTGCTAGGCTCAGTGCTCAATGCTTCCTTCTGAGGATCATTTGATTCCCTAAACAGCCCTGCGAAGGTAGACACCGTTCTCAGGTTTTCATCCTGTTATGGATGAAAACCTCTGGCCCCAAATCATACTGTTAGCAAATGTCCGAGCCAGGATCCGTCCGTCCCCAGGCCATCCTTTCCAGACCCCATGTTCTGTTGTTAACTTTCGTGAAGTTGGTAGTCCTGGGCCAGCTTTCCTCGTCACTGCTTTGCTGTTAATAACTTGTGAATTGCTTCTCATAATCCTCGTATGATCCTAAGGCCATCAGAGAGTAGGGGGCCCACCTTCAGGTGAAGAAGCTGGGACAGGGGCGTGTAAAGTCGAAGCGACTTCTGCATGGCCACACCAGAGTAGGATGTCTCCTCGCCATTGGTGGCCCCAAATTGTTGTCTTTGCTCACCTCCTCCTTGAAGGATATTGAGGTCTAGGGGGACCATCTGCCTCCCCGCATGCCCTGAGCTCCGCATGATGGACGTTGAAAGTGGAGTGTGACTTGTTCGTTCGTATTCTGTTTCCGTTAGTGCCAAGTCAGACCAGGTCCCATGATTTTCACCATGAAAGGTCTTCTCTGAACCGAAGAGAAGCATTCTGAAAGAAGTTATAGAGCATTATTAATACAATTACGTATAACAAAAGAATAATTTAGCTTCCCCACATCTAACAAAGAAATTCATTTGAAGCTTCAGAAACTCCCGCTGGAAGGCCAGAGCTCATCAGAGTGAGTTCTTCAGGTGGGGGAGCGTGGGCAAGGAGCCTCGCTGGCTGCTTTGTCCTGGGGGACGCCTCCGTGCATGATGGAATACACCTCTCTCCCCGCTTCCCCAGCCCCTCCCTCAGCCTCCACCTAAGGAACCCCCAGCGCTTCCGATCACAAGCACAGGGGCGAGAATATGGGCTGGCACTTGCCTCTCGCTGCATAGATAGGCGGCATTGAAAGAACACTTGATTTTAAGCAGGAAGAGGTGACCGTGGAAATACGCAGAGGATAGAAACAATGACCATCCTAGTAGAAAGAGGGCCTTGCTGATTTTTTTTTTCCTGACTTCTTCCAAAATATCACAAATCATGGTTATTTATGGAGTGTGGCATTGTATCCTCATTGCGGTTGCATTCAACACTTTTCCTTGATCTCACTAGACTATGAGCTAGGAGAGAGCAGACGCTTTATCTGTACCTAGTCCTTAGAACAGTGCATGGCACAGAGTAGGTCCTCAGCAGATATTTCCTGAACAAAGGGATGGTACAGATGAAGAAATTGAAAACCCCAGGAATTACTCGTTGCCAGTAACTAGTCCAAGGTCACATCACTCACAGAAATTAAAGGATTCGAACCCAGGACTCCCCAGCCCCATGGAGTTCCTTCTTGGTGATGACTTGGCTAGGCCTCTGTTGGAGCAGTGAATGGGATATTAGGGACCCAAAAGTGTTTAACAGAGCTGCGGTCTGAGATGCAGGAAATATGGATTCTGGTCTGTCGTCGCTGAACTCCCAGCGTGACTGTAGGAAGAAAAACCCCTTCCCTACTCAAAGCCTTGGTTTTGTAGTCCGTAAAATGGAGGAATGGAAGCAATGCTCTCTAAGGGGCCCAAGGCCCTCAAATACCCCTGGGCTGATTTATGCTTCGTCATCTCTTATACTCAGGAGGAGCGAGGGGCAGGACTGGAGGGAGGGAATGACTAATTCATCACCCAGGCACCTGAGGAAAGTCGTCTTGTGTTTTTTTTTTCCAGCATGCACAAAAATTCAAGGATGACGTAGCCTCTGGTCAGCAATCACCCAGAAATGAAAGTTAGAGAGAGAAAAGAAAGTACAGGCATTTGAAGACTCCACGCAGCTTTGGGGGAGGGGGACATGGGGGGACGAGCTTGGATTCCACTGCTGGGTTGATGCAGCATATAATCTAAAACAGGCGCTCAGGTTGATCCCGGTGCCCAGATCCGATCCCCAGCACACAAGAGCACAGCCTTTAAAAAGAAAAAGCAAACAGAAAAGAAAATAGGCGTCTATCTTTAAAGCCTGTCTTCTTACGTGTGATATTTTTGTACTCCTTCGGAGGAGGGTGCAGACCTAGGGCCTTTGCATCCAGCGAAGGCTTTTTTCTCCCCTCTCCCTGACTTGGGGATTATTGATTTGGAAGGCGAGGCTAATTTCCATGTAAATAAATCTCGGTGCTGGGCAGCGGGATGGGACGTCCAGATGCCGCGACTGACTTGCTGACGTCACGGCTTCATTAGCATGCGGAGGATGCGGGCACTGCAACAGCGACTTCTCCGGCACCGCCAGCCTCTCCAACGACAGTTATTATTATTATTATTATTTTTTTTTTGGCCGTGCCGCACAGTTCCCGGTTCGGCATCTTGGGCTCCTCGACCAGCTGACTGGTCGCCCCGGGTCTGGCTCGGGATCAGTTGGTGACGCTGAAGCTGGGGTCTGCGACTTCCTGCGGATTGAGAAGCTGGGTTCTCAGGAAGGCAGTCGGATCCAAAGGAAGGGTAGAAGTCACACTTTTTTTTTTTTTCTCCTTGCGCGGTGGGTGCCCAGCGGGGTCTCCATCCATCCAGCGGTGCTGTTTTCCCTGGGCGAATGCAGAGCCGCTCAGCCTTGAGCCTGCCTCTGGCTTCGGAAGGGTCTAGATTTTGAGAAGGGTTTCCAGAAGATGCTTTGGCTGCCTGCGGTCCTGCTTGCGTTCTTAGAAGCCAGACCCGGGGAGAAAGTGAACTGTGGCAACTGACTAGCTCAGAGGGTCTGGTGGAAGCTTCCCCCACCCCTGAAACTGGGCATTTTATCCTCCCTGGAGGTAGGTAAGAAATTTGTTCTAATTCACATATTAAAAAACTGTGTATTTCTGGGGAGGCTGAGAAAGCTGGATATAAATGCTTTGCATGAGGAGAGGTTATCGCAGCTCCATTATTTTAGGCAAGTGACAATTTTAGTGGTCCGCTGGTACCTTTTACCTTTTCTATGCTGATTAGAAAGCTCACTTGCAAAGTGACATATCACAGCTGTAGGGAGTCCTGAAGAAATACTTCCGTCGTCATCTTCGTGCTTTAGAAGCAGCAGTTCTGTAAAAAGAAGAGCAGCTAGCTTTTAAAAATAATCATAAACGGGAGAGGGTTTAAAAACCAAACACCTGCGAGTGCTCATGCACGGTAGTCTTTTCTGTTCAGTATGTCAGAAACCATTAGAGGGTCTGGGGAAGGAGGACTTCACGGAGTCTTCCAGGTAAAGAAATGGTGCTTGAATAATTCAGGTTTAATTTTAGCCAGCGCTTTCATGTTAGGAATGGTGACAGAGCTCCCGACTGTAACTGCACTACTGGGATGAAACACATGACTCCCGTGTATTCTCTGCATTGGGTTTTTGGAGGAGTGCTCCTCGTTAGTGCTCCTCACTCTTGGTTTCCCCAGAACCAATCATAGTCTTCCCAATCTGCCATGGAGGTCTTGCGATGAAATCCAGATCTTTAATCCCATTATTCTTTGTTGTGCGGTCTTAGAACATGCTGGGGTTCGACGGGACTTTTATGAGCCCTAAATAAGCCGGGCTGGGCCAAATCACACCAGGGTAAGCGATCTGTACCAGGTGCAATGCCCTCCGCCAGTCCAAGCACGGCTCTTGTATAATTGAGGCACATATATTATTTCCCCTGCGAGAGAGTTCTGCTTCCAGGCAACGCATCCGTGACCACAGTCGGGGGAGGGCTCCCGTGTGCCGTGAGTATATCAGCCAGACCGCCGTGCACCAGAGCTAAAGCTTGCAAGGCAGCAATTTGCTTTGCTTGAACATCTCTTCCCGGAGACTGTTTTAAAGCATCTCCGTGAGACCTAAACTAAATGAAGCAGCCTGGCCTCCTTGCTGGAGGCCGATTTGGCAGCTCTAACCCTGCTGCCCAGAAGGTTTATTGGCTACCAATGGCTTTCACAGATGGGCCAGGATGAGTATCCCCCTGGGCTCCAGAGTAAGTCACAACTTTGACAGAATTACCATATTTTGCAAATCTGGATTATAATGGCTCCTTGAGTGCTTGTAAAGGCTTTGCCTTTCCATCAGATGCTCTTTCCCCTAGGAAGTTCTTTCCTTTTTTTTTTTTTTTGCATTAAAACATGTTGGCTCCCCTGGGCATTTCGGCCTATAAATAGTCATGGGGCAGCCAGAAATAATAAAATAGCGTTGTTTGCAGTGGCCGGTTTGTAAAGGCTCCCCTACACCATGCAGTGTAGGGGAATAAACAGAAATGTAGGAAGGAAGAGGTATTTATGGAAGCCTCAAGAATGAGACGGGAACTTAGAGGTTAGGCACTGTTTAATGATGTTGGCCAAGGGCTCAGACTCGGGGTGCAGACCGCACTGAAGACGCTCAGAGCCAGCTACCTGTCTGAGGATTAACCCCCGGCTGTGTAATGGGGAGCCCAGTAGGACCTCTAGGCAGTGCGATAGGCACATGGATTTAATGAGAGGGCATGAAAAGCACAGAGCACAGTGCCAGCCATGGGCCACGTGCTCAGGGAATGCTAGCCGTCGTTCTTGCTGGCCTTGTTTCCTTTTGACCACTCTTGGTGTCGGCACTGTTGCTAAAAACAAGACGGTCTACCGGACAGGCCATTTGTCTGCAAAGAGGGGTTACTGGCAGCTATCCGCAGTGACTGTAATGTCCACAACCATTCCCGCTCAAGGGAACTCTCCACCCTGTAGACCGAGTTGACACAACCAAGTGTAACATCGACGGCTGCTGTGTTTTGTAGAACTCAGAGTGACCGGATGGTGTCACGAAAATCGTTTAGCACCAGCCGCGGCTCAGACATGCCGAAAGACGGTCTCCTGCTTTGGCAGCTGACGAGTCACATGCAGAAAGCTGTGGGATCCAAATTGGACTTGACGCAATTCTGGATTTCTCTTCACATTTCTCTTCAGTTCCAACTTTGCATGCGAGAGGCAGTCCTTTTCTTTCTTCTGTTCGGGGCAGACACTTTGCATTTTTTTCCTCCATCCAGAGGAGCCTTTGGATGTGAGCTTCATGGGCTGGTTGGGTCCTCAGAAGTCCCAGGGCTGCGTGTATGTCACCGTGTGGGTGACTCCAGCGTGGAGATGCGCTGTGAAGAAAGGCACAGGCCGTGTTTGGTTCCCGCTGACATGCTAGGTCTTTTCCAGACTTGTGAGTTGGCGCCTCATGCCAGTGAGTGTCCGTTAGCCACTCACTTTGACAGCTCATTCTCCCTCTCTTCTCAACATCTTTCTTTTAAATTTAGGTGAAGTGGAGCTCCGACGTAGGGTTTGAAGGACAAATGAGAAGTGACCAAAGGAGCCAGAGGAGTCTTGCAGAAATTTTTTTCTCAGGAGACTCAGAACTGGGAGTTGGTCATTCTTGGTTTCTATGGGTTTTCAGTCAGGTTGTGTTTTGCATGGAGAATTGTGTGTATACCTTGATAGCAGCCCACCTCCGTTATTTCCTGCTGGTGTATGGGATCTTGAGAGAGCTGCCTAACCTCTCTGAACCTCTCTGTGAAAATTGGAAATCAGTTCCCCTGGACACATAGCATGACTGCGAAATGGTGACTGTGATGTCCTTGACCGGGTCTCAGTACCTACTAGGTGTTGGACTTTCTTTCTTTCTGGTGCCGATAACGTTCCTATTTCCCATTTAGTCCCAACCTATGCACAACGGGAGGTAGGAGTTTAAATATTCATTTGACAGAGGAAACTAAGGCCGCAGAGGGAAAAGCGCTTACCTTAAATGACACACTGGTGATGAAGCTTGGGACATACCAGAATGTTGCTTCTACAAGACATCGATTCCAGAGGCTGGGAGTTGGAAGAGCTTTTAATCACCATGCTGCATTATCAGCCTTGAACTAGCAATAATGTCCCTTTTCAGAAGCCTCAAGACATGGTCCTCTCTCGTCTCTCTTGTTTTCAAACACACCCCAGTGAAAATGTTCTGTCTCTCGGACAGGATAGAGGCTTTCATTTGGCCGAGGTCTTTTCTTTTGTGTCTGAAGGCCCATGAAAACCATTCTCTCTTCCCTCTCTCCTTGACCGCTGCACCTAAAAATCAGGTAATTGCTGGTGACTGTGAACCATGGCAAACTAAGAAGCTTTGGGGCGAGGCACTGGGAAAATCTGTTTCCTTCGTTGATGGTCATGGCTGACACTTGCCACTTTGCTCCGGTCCCAGCCTGTAAAGATTGTTAATGAAATGTTCTTGTTTTCATGCCTTGGCCGCGTGTGTGTGCCTGCATGTGTGTGCATGTTTGGATATTGCAGAAAAGAAAATGTTGGATAAGATCACACTGAGTTTCCAGCAACCTAAGTCCTCCAAAATCTCACTAGGGGCTTGGCAGTTGAGTTGGGAGACTAGGTTTTCTTTTTCCTTTGGCCTGTTGTTTGAGCAGCTCTTTGTTTGGAGTCTGAAGCCTGGAGCCTTGCTCCTTTCGTTATTTCCCTGGGGACAAGGCAGAGGGAGAAAGCAAGGAAGGAGGGGGGCCTGTTTAGGTGGAGGAGTTAGGAGGAGAGGAGGAGGGAAGCCAGAATGCAAAAGCAGCTGGGAGAATATCAGAGCAATCTCCAATCCACCATGAAAGTGGAAAGCTGAAGGTTCCCTGTGGGTGAAGTTGCAACTCAGAGACAGGAGCCTCTGTTCTTCAGCTAGAAATTCCTCTTCCCATCTGTCCTACAGAATTCATAGTGCAGCCATTTTAAATCGTCAAACCTTACTGGTGGCTAAACACACTGTGTGTTTTCCATCAGATCACCATGGGCCATTTTGAAAAATGCGTCAATTAAAAAGAGCATGTGTTCAAGGACGATATGAACCTGCCTTTCCTTGGTGGGTGTAGATGCTAAACTTCCAGTACATGTTTGGCCATGAAAGTCTGGAAAAATCAGGTGGGCTGAACCAAAGACTCAAATTTTCCGAGTGCCGACACAGAAGAGGAGATAGGACACTAGAAGGGACACAGAATCGAGAAGCATTACTGGTTGGAAGTGAGAGCCTCAAGGAAGTCAGAGCTGGCCTCCTATGGGAAAGTGTTACCCAAATCACGCTGCCTCAGAACAGCAGAGGGAACCTAGAGGAGGAAGGAAGGGAGGGAGGAAGGAGGAGGAAGGAAGAAGGTGATTTCCAGTATCCCCCTTCTTCCTGGTCCTAGCATTTGAGCTGCCATATATAAACCATTCTAAGGCTCTGAGGGGATCACAGGCATCATTTACTCCTTAGAATATGGCACAGAGTTGGAGCCCAGGTTGGTGCCTTTCACCGTCTGGCACTCTGCACGCGTCGTGATAGATGGCTGACTTGTGTTGCCTCCGTTCCTCTCACACGGGGAGCGCCACTCCCCTCAGAGCCCCCACCCCTCCCCGGGCTCCTTAAAATCAAACCTTACAAATGTCATTCAGCCCCATCCAGGGTTAAAAGTAACTAGGACAGGAATTCTTAGCATTTCATTTCAACTGGGCAGGATGCCATTTTTCCAGCTCTTTTCTTGGCATCCATTCATCAGTTGTGAGTCCTCCGAGATGCTTGTTCAGGAAAGTTCCAGAACTCAGCTGAGAAACAACCATACTTTCTGTGCTTGCAAGGTCAGATAGGTTTTCAGGGTAGCTGTTAGTGCATGTGTAAGTGTGTTTTGGGTGTCTGTGTATCTGTTTGTAGTCTTTGTGTGAATATACAGAAAAAGTATCAGAGATGGAACACCTACTGTGTGCTAGCTGACCTATAATGTGCTTTCCATGCCTTATTAATTCTTGCAGCAATTTATGCTGCTAGGGATTATCAGCTCTACTTCATACTAAAAAAACCAAGACTGCTGGAAGTTAAGTGACTTGCCCAAGGTTACGCAGACAGTAAAGAATAAAATTGGGATTTAGCCCCTGGATAATCATCACCTAAAGCCCAAGTAATGTCTGCCATTCTCACTCTAACGTCTACTGTAAATGTTTTTTCTTTACCTTCTAGATCATTTCTGTGGATCTCTCCTTTGAGAAACATCTCCTTATTCAGCCCTCAACATCCTTTCCATTAATCTGTTGATAAGATTAGAAGGAACACGGAAGAGAATTTGCCAGGCCTAAAACAGAACACAGTGGCGTCTTCAACTCCGGTTTTGAATGTGGGTTTTTAGAATGGAAGGGAGGTTGGTTGGGAGGTTAGTGAAGACACACTGAGGTGAGGGGTAAAAGCTAGAGGCCAGTGGAAGCAGCCCTTGGGTGGACGAGAGGCAGCGTGGGAACTTCTGCCGTGCAAAAGGTGTAGGCGAGCATGGGAAACTTGGTCAGAGTGCAGCGAGAGGGGCCGCGCTTGTTAGTTCTTGACCCCTTGTTGCATGCACATCAGGCTCCAACCAGAATGTATGTGTTTCCCTTTCTGAGCTGCTGCTCTTTCATCCCTAAAATGAAGGCCCTGAATCAAATAATCTATAAGTTCTCTTCCAGCACTGACCTTGATGAGCGTGAACTTTGAGAATGAACCCAGCCTTGTCGGTGGAGACGTGTGGTTTGCACCATCGTCTGCTCTGGCGCAGAGAACTAAAAGGTCAGGTTTTCTATCAGGACCTGACCCCTCTGTGTTGGGAATATGTGCAGCGAGATGAGAAGCAGTAGCTCTCCAGAGAATGACTCGGAGCTTCCCGGAGAAACATCTGACCTTTGGCAGTTTCACACCAGGGAAGAGGGGGTGCGTGCCTCTCACCGTGTGTTGGTGTTGCTCATTCACCCCTAGAAGCCCTCCGGGGCTGTTACGAGTGCAGCCATCCCACAGGGTGCCGCCAAAGTAGGCTGCTCTGGTTGAATGTGTAGACACCTTGGGGTGTTGCTAAAATTCAGACTCTGCGTTTGTAGCACTTTCCCTGGGAACACAGCGCTGCTCCTTCTTGCCTTTCCAATCGGCATCGAGTGCTGCACAGGAAAGAAAATTTACCCAAACTCAGAAATCCCAGGTTCTGATCCCAGTCATATCATTCCTTATGTGAGCAAACCTCAAAGAAATCACCTAGCTCTTCAGAGTTTCTCCTACAGGGTTATAAAAATAATTACTAACTAACATCGAATGCCAGGCGTTGTGCTCACTCTGGTGTGGGCTGTGTCTTACATCATATTCTTGGTAACCTCAGGAGGGTAGGGTCTGTTATCAGCTGTATTCAACAGAAGCGAAATACAGAGAGGTTAAATAACTCGCCCAAGGTCCACGGCTCATCCATGGTCGGGCTGGGATTTGAGTTGTACCGTCTGAGTCTGGAGCCTTCACGACTTGTAGAGATGATAGATGGGAAAGCTCTTGGAACTTACTTGTGTGCGTGTGTGCATGCGTGTGCGTGCATGTGTGTGTGTGTGTGCATGTTTTATACGAGCGTACCATACAAATAAATACATTCATTTCTCTGGTAGACTCACCTAAATCTTTAGGACACCTGAAATTAGAAGAGGTAGGTGAGGTGTTTTCCAGATGAGGTTGTATTTGTCTCACGTAAAAAATGGTCCAGTTTCTGTAAATTGAAGTCAAATGCTTTGTGAAGTTTTGAAGAACGCAGGTGTTTACCATGTTCTCTCGGGTAGTTCAGCCGCCCCTCCTCCCCTCCCGACATGGTGTTCCCAAGGAGGAATGTTCAGAGGAATGGGAGGTTCTGGCTTACCGAGGTTTTGGTTATTTGGAATGAAATCCAAGTGAGTCTCCTGCCTTATTTTTGCCAATTTGGAAAATATACCCAATCCCTTTTCTGCCTTGGTAGGAAGAGCCGGGTTACCCGACTGCGTGTTTCTTGTGATTTAGGACATGGCAACCGTGTAAATTATCATCCTGAACATGAATTCCCGGTGAATTTGTTCTTCAAGCGGAAGTCGTAAGAGGTTGATTGCAAACAGACTCTGAATTTGTTATCTGTCACCTCACTGGGCACCAGGTGGCGATCTGTCAGAATAAGCAGATAGCCATTTCCTTCTCTCCCTCCTCCCTGTTATTCCCCAGAAGCTTCTGTCTGACCGACAGTGGCAGTCTTCTTCAGGTGGGAGAGTTACTCTCACGTGAAGCTGCACCCACATCTGAATTCCATTCTTAGAAGCATCCCGACTGTAGAGTTAGTGTGGGGGATACCGGGCACCTGCATCAGCAAGCCCCAGTCCCGCTGGCCCATCGCACACCTCACTGGTGAAACCCTCCAGTCAGTTCGACACATCCCACCAGAATCTCAGAGTCGTTCTCACCCCAGCGTGCCACGCGGCCTGTACCCATCCATTGCCGTTCGCCCAGGCGATTTAAGCTGCCCGCATTGCCGACCCTTAAAAACTCCCTGAAGGCTGAGTCTCTTTTCTCTTTGATAAATATGTAGTAAGCACCTGATTGCTTAGACATGCAAAGAAGACATTCTGTTTTCTACCTTCTCCTTGTTTTATCCTTCCCTCCCTAAAGTGGACAACCTACAGGCTTATTGGAAGTCTGAGTTCACTGAATTTTGAGTGAAAGTTTTAGTAGAGGTTTTTCTCCTTTCTCTGGGATATGCCTCCTGTTGTTCTGATTAATTTGATGAGCATTGTTAAGGTTCCTGTCGCTTTTCATCACCAGCGAATGTAGTGTCTTCCTCCAGCTTTCCGGCTACCATGCTCCCGGAGGGACACCCGCGTTACAATGACCTGCTTTCTGTAGACATCCCCTGGGTGGTTCAGCCATCGGGTAGGTGACCCTGCAGAGGAAATGGCTGCTTCTGGCTCAGCAGCTGCACCGTGCTCGCCTAAAACCCTCCCCCGACAGCTTATCCATCAAGAATCGGGAGTTGGTTTAAAGGATTGCTTAAGTTTCCTCCTTGCGTTTGACTTCATCATGACAGAAGTCGCCTGGAAAACTTGTCTAGACTAGATACTTGCCACCAGCCGGAACAGTGAGCCCCCCACTGTCTCTCATGGTTTCTATGCAGGTAGGACATTTGGAAACACCTGCCATTAGGAAGGAGGTGAAAATGCAAAGCAAAGAATTCACATATTCCTCTCCCAATGACAGGAGCTCAGGTTCCTGCTAGAAAGGCTTCCGAAAGATGAGTAGGTAGAAAGCAGCCTAAGCAAGGTGCTCAACTGATCAGACTGGCTTAAACCTGCCTTCCCTGCCCTCTGTCCTGTCGGCGGCCTAACCTGCTGCCTAAACACCATTGGGGTTTGCCCTGGCCGTGCTTAGAAGCTGTTTTAAATTCTGTACCATTGAATTGCTGAGGTTCGGCTTCCTAAGTGGTAACTATGATGTCATTTGCTATTTTGAATTTTTAAAAGAGAGTGAGAAATAGAACATCTACAGCATGCAAGGCGTTGTCTTTGGCCCTATGGGGAATGGCAGAGAAGGCCTTTTACAAAAGCTCAACTAGTTCTCGAAACCAGGTGTTTTAAACTCGGTAAATGCAACCATTTCTGTGAATGTATATATGTTGGGTTTTTTTTTTTTTTTTTGGTGGGTTTTGTTTTTTGTTTTTGTTTTTGTTTTGTTTAAGGTAGAGGATCTCAGCCTTCATCAGATTCCTAAGGACATAAAGTAACCCAAAAGATAAGAACTGCTAAACTGGATGGTAGCTTTTTGTAACCTCATCCAGGAAGATCTCTAAAGGTTACTAAGTGACAGCTCTGGGGGAGGAAGCACACCACTTTTCTGCATGGCTACCCAGGAGCTAATGTTAAGCTCTGTGGACCTAGAAGGAGAATTACCTGGATCAGTTTCATTTTACAGATGGGTAAATTGAGGTCTGTGGTCTCAGGTGCCAAGGCCATGGCAGTCTCTGTTTCTTCTGTGTTTCAGAGACTTTTTAGTATTCACTCAACACTTGAACAATTTTTTGAACATTTGCTTTGGGTTCGGTGAGGGGTTTTAAGTCTCTCAGTATATTCCAGGCATTCTTTCAAAAACTTGACATTTGCAGTACACTTAGCAGAACTCAATTACACCCTAGTTATGGTTGGATTCTCATTCTCGACAATAAATACTTTCTTCTCTACCCTTACCTTCCTCTTTGCGTACTTTCCTTTAATCCAGGAAAAAGGCAGTCTTTCTTTGGAATGATTTTGATGACATCCTCCTGACTGTGTTAGTAGTAGACTCACACTCTATATTCCTCGTATCCTTGTAACACTATATATTTCCAGTTATTGCAGAAAATAAGTATAAAGGAAAGAAAACTTTACACAGCAATCATGATCTTGTACATGGCTATGAAGGGTTCAGAGCCTTCTGGTTGAGACCTGTCAAGCTAGATTCTGGGCTGGACATTAAAGATTCAAAATTTTAAAGAACTAGACCTATTGAGTGTTTATTGTTCTAGATAACAGGATAAGCTCCTTGACTTTGTAGAATTTACATTATAGTGGGAAAAGTGTAATGGACACATCGACAAGTAGCACAGTTTTTGAGCGAGACAAATGTTAAGAAAAAAAAGGTGAAGGGTAATATGACAGCGAGTGAATGAGAAGGGGGAAGTGGACTACTTTCTGGAAGGTCCTTGGTGGCGGTGACTCTGAGTGATGTGAATGGTGAAGAGTAGGCCAGCTCCTAAAGAGCGCAGGGAAGGGTGTTCCAGGCATAGGAAAAGCCTCTGCAAAGATCCAAAGAGAAGAATGGCCTTGGCAAGTGCAGAGGACAAATTAAGGGTCAATGTGACTAAAATTCAGTAGACTATGGGGAGAGTGGGACAAAATAAAGTTGGAGAGAGAGGAAGGGGGCCGATTACACTGGATCTTGTGGCCAGGGTTAAGGAGAGTGTATTTCATTCTGACTGCATTGGGAACCAGCATTTGAAGCAGGAGAGTTGAGTGTTGTCTCCCTTATTTTAAAAACACATAGCTGGTAGAAAAGAGATTCTAGAAGGGCAGGCTGGAAGCAGGGAATTAGGCGAGTAGGCCATTAGAACAGCTGAGGCAGGAGGTCGTGGTGAATTGGAATAGGGAGAAGAGGTAAGGAAGAAATGACCCAGACTCATCCATGCGCCGAGGAAGTCCGGCCCTTTGTTCGTGGTGACAACGATCCCAAAAGTGTGTGGGCATGGCTATTTCCAATAGGCTTTGGGGGTGGGGATATGGCCGGGGGCACACATTCTTCATCTGTCGCCTTGCCAGAATCTGAATACAACATGGTCTTAAGTATTTTCAAACCCTCACTCCTGTAGACCATGTGAATTCAAATCATCAAGGGCTTCTTTCCAATAAAATACGAAACCAGGAAATGTTATTTTCTTCCTATGTACTTCCCCCGTCCTCTCACTGCTGCAGAATGGGGAAACTAGCTGTGGCTCGGAACAAAACCACAAAAACCGTTCCATGGATCCAGCTTCCATGGAAGGGAAGTCCGCGTCTTGCCTTTTTTGCCTAGCCCCCCTTGTGGGAAACCCTGAGAAATTGGTTTTTGTATTTTTTGGTTTTTGTGTTTCTTTTCTGCTTGGACTTGACTGGAGCCAGGTCTCTCCTGAAAATAACGTCCTTCCCTATTGTGTCTGACTCAATCTGAATCGCGGGGCTTTACGTCCAGCTTCAGTATTTGGTAAACACCCAGTTTCTCGAGGTTCTTGTTTCCCAAATCTGCGGGGGTTGTCTCGAGCCTTTGGCCTTATTCACTGAGGAACCCGGATTTCTGGGAAGTTTCTGCCTCAAGCCCTTCAGCACGGATATTAAAGGGCCCCTGTCAAGTTTTGAAGGGCGTGACCATTGCCAGAATCCCCACAAGCCAAGCCCCTGAGGGAGGCTGTTGCCAGCTGGCCCCCTGCCATACCAGAAATGGCTGGATCTCAGTGGTTCTCTGTCTGTGGAGCTGGCTGAGTTCCCCTGGATGAAAGGCAGCCTAATATAAACTGAAAATGTTATTAATAAGCAGCCACTTAAGAATTTCCTATGACTTGCCAGTGATTTGGGGGCCCCTGTGTGAACAGGGAGAAAAGCACAACTTGTTTTACATGGATTAGGGGACCGGGGCCGTCAGTCTGAGAGGGCATCAAAAAGGCATTCAGGTGTTTGGTAAAGGGCTCTGGAGTCCAGCAGATCTCAGTTTGCAGCCCCGTTCTCATCACCTCCTGGCCCTGGGAACTGGGGAGAGTTCCAGAAACACTCTGAGCCTTGGTTTTTCCCACCTCTAGAATGAGAATGAGAATTTCCATCTCGTACTGCGCTTTGAGCACTGGAAAAGGAAATGTGGAAAGTGCTTAGCGTAGAGCCCAGCATACAATCAGAAGATATTTTCTTAAAAGGAAAAGTTGGAGTGCGCCTGGTTGGCTCAGGCAGTTGGGCATCTGACTCTTGATTTCAGCTCAGGTCAGGGCCTGAGTTCAGTGGGGAATCTGCTAGAGATTCTCTCTTTCCCTCTACCCCTCCCCCCCACATATGTGCTCGCTCTCTCCCTCTCAAATTAATTAATTAAAAAAAAAAAGTTGGGGAAATCATACCCTAAAAATGGAACCAAATGGACTTTACTTCCCTTGCTCAGGCAAGAAAAAAGTATTTGGGATTCTAGACTTTCCCAACCATAGCATTTGGCATCTCTGAGCTTCACTTTCTTTATCTCTAAAATGACAATAATAGCCCTTGCTAGTCTCATTAACCTTGTAGAGCTTCGAAAGGTAATTTAAAGGGTTACCCAGAGTGGAAATGCATTGTATGCTCTAAAGTGCTTGATTAGGCCTGAGGGTCAATAATTCAATATGTAACCTGTTCTACCTTACTGTATTTTGGTAAGAAGAAGGTCATTTGTGTGACCTTGAAATATTAAAAGCATGCTAAAGGTAAGGAATCCTTTGGTAAGGATAGTAATCAAGTTACTTGCTTAGTCCAGCACATCTTTAAGTATATAGTGGGTATTTAATAAAGACTTATAGAAAGGACTTCTTTGTTCCCTGTTTTCCATTGATCTATTTTCTGTCCTAACTGGAGTACATTAGTTGGGTCTAGAGTAACTTCTAGAGAACAGGAACCATGATTGCTTTTACTTGTTTTATTTTCCATCCTTCCACATAGAATAGGCCGTGACGTACTGGCAGAGAGTCAGGTTTTGCTACCTGAAGCATGCTCTATGTATTCACTTCTAATCCTAGCAGTAGGTCAATGAAGTGGTGAGTTAGGATTTGAACCCACGTCAGTGTGCCTCCGGAATCGAAGATCTTAATCCATTGCACTGTATACTTAGGCAATACTTAATGCCTCAGATCTTGTCATCCTGAGATTAGCCAACTACTTCTACAAGGGAGGTAGAATCTAAATAAGTAGTTCAGCAGATGGCGTGGAAGAAGAAGGCAAACAAAGAGATAGTTTGTGGAGTCTTCCAGTCCTTGCCTTGAAGTTTGGAGGCAAGTGTTAGAGTTCAGTTTGGAGTTACTTTCTCAGAAACTATTCTCCTGAAGGACTCATCTGGAAAGGAAGCGCTCTTGAAACTTACTCTGCTCAATGACCAATGAAGCAAAACATATGCGTCATAAAATCACAGATAGCATGTGGTTAAAGTGAAGTTGAAGAATTCTTCCAGAAAGAGTAACCATTCCGTCTACCTTCGTTTACTCTTCGCAGAGCAGTAGGTCTGACAGGCAGCTAAGGAAATCAGAGCTTTTCTAGATACCCATAGCCCTTCCTGGGGATGCAGTGATGTAGGTAGCAGTGTTGCCATGGAGACACCATCCATGGCCAAGCTCTTCTCTGAGGGCTCGCTGTGTGTACTCGTTATGATGCTGAATTAGCTAGCTGTGTGTTTGGTAGGCAGATTCCTCACTGGCCAGGGAACATTTTTACAATGAAGTCAACACTCCTTCACATAGACTGTTACTCTCCACCTGCCCTCTGGCCGCCATCTTTAACTCCTCCATATCTTGATGACACTTTGTGCTCTCCCACCTCCATGTCCTTTATTCACCTGTTGGGAATATTCCTTCCTTCTCATTTTGCTTAGTATCCTCCTACTTGGCAACCTTTAGGTCCAGCCTCCCCAGGGGAGCCCTCCCTGACTCTTCAGTTAACGAGAAGCTCTCTGTAGCACAGTGCTTGGCACATGGTAGATTTTCTGTTAATAGCTCTCCTAACAGCAAAGCCATAGAAAATGACTTTCTAGTTGGTTTGTTTTCAAACTTACTGTTTAGAAAACCTGCAGTGTTACATAGTTGTTTCCAGAGCAGGACAGTGAACTTCTGTACATTTTTCTAGATTTCTCTGTTGTTAACATTCTGCCACATTTGCTGCATGTCGTCTCTCTCTCTCTCTCCCCATACAGGCATATATATTATTAATATTCTAGCTTACCCATGTGAAAATAAATGGCAAACATCACTGATCATATTTCAGCATCTGCCGCCTTGGAACAAGGACAGTCTCCTCAGTACCTCTCCCTCCCAAAGAACTCTTCACTTTGATATGTATGATTTAGCTCTTTGTGACAATATCTTTGTGTCCTAGTCAGACAGGGACTCTTGGTTTTTTTCGTTGTTGTTGTTTTGTTTTAATCCCTCACAATACCTCCTGGGATGTGTAGTACATAGATGTTCAGTGAATTATTGTTTAATAAATGAAGCCGCCTGCAGCAAACATTGTTGGTATTCCCTTCTTCCCCCTTGGCACTCACCAGCCCAGTTGAGTGGGCTCCTCTCTGAGGAGTGTTTGAAACCATCTTCCATAGCTCCTCAATGGGTCACAGCGGTCCAACGCTGCAGCCTGTTCGTTACTTCATCTTATGTTGGCACCCTTCCTTTCGCCCAATTCCCTTTTCGATTTCCCTGGCAGGACTTTTCGGGGATCAATCCTAATGAGTCTTTAAACTCGGATACCTCCCGAAGCTCTGATTCTGGGGACAGCCGATCTAAGGCGTTGTCCTTCAGTT
Organism: Nasua narica; assembly: GCA_028533885.1. Classification (NCBI taxonomy): domain Eukaryota; kingdom Metazoa; phylum Chordata; class Mammalia; order Carnivora; family Procyonidae; genus Nasua; species Nasua narica. Next base: position 27,447,248 of record CM052799.1, on the reverse strand, counting down.
CCTGAGACATCATAGTCCTAAATCAAAGTACAGTAGGAGAGGTTCCAAGAGAGGTCAGGCACGAGGTTGATTTTTCAAAGGGAATGTGTCCCTCCTGCTCGAAAATTACAAGATAAATTCAGAGTCGGGAGCTGTGTATATTTGCTCATGGAAATATGAATTGACATATTACGAGAGGAAACCACTGCCACTGAAAATTATCCTCTACCAACTTTGGCAGCGCCTGGGAGAGAGAAGCTCCTTTTGGTGCAGATGGCCCGAGCCGCTGGAGCCCAGGCCGAGGGCAGGGACATGGATGGAGCCAGGCGGCATGGTCTTGGCTCTCAGCACACACCAGCCTCCTCCCCAGCTGGCCCTGTCATGGTCTCGCCCTTTAGCTTCTGTGTTCATTAGGAAACCATTTTTCCTTTCTCACAGAGATAGGAATCTTGCTTCCAGACATGGCGAGTGTCAAGGTTCATGCCTGGGTCCCTCATTCAGATTGAGTGTTTGCCAGAAAGGAGGGGAAACAAAGGAGGGAGGGAGTGAAGGAGCCAGTCAGGCTGCAAATAACAGGATGTGCTGATATCTGGGTATCAAGACAGAGGGATGGAGGAATTTCAAGGGGGAGGGAATGAGGGAGAAGAGAGGAGCTTGAGGCACACGCTTAGATGTGGCCGTCCCCTGAATTTCACATCTCTGCTCATGCTTGGGGACAGGCAGTGGCACATCCAGTATGGTCCCTGTCACGGAGGCAGACAGTGGGGGTGGAGGGGCGGCCACATACCACCTTCTGAGGAGGCCTCACACTGCGCTCTTCCCCACCTCAGGGCCTTTGTGCTTGCTCTCCTCTGCCTGGAGAATGCTCCGCCAGAGTTGCCTCCTGTTCAGTATTCTGATCACAGCTCAGATGTCACTGGAGCGGGGAGGCCTCTCCTGACCCACCCTCAGCCCTCCCTCTTCTTCATCTCCCTGTTTATTTCCATTGTGTCACTTACCACAGTCGACACATGGCACGTTTACTGTCTGTTTATCTGCCTTTTGTCTGCCTTCCCCGCTGGAGTCTAAGCTCCATGAGATGGAAGCGCCGTATGTCTTTGTCGCTGCTCTGCGCCCAGCATCTTAGTGCCGCCCCTTGCATGCCATAGATGCTCGTTTGCTGTTGTCTGCTTGGTTGGTGGGTAGGTTGTATGGATGGATGGATATGGGTCAGTGGACAGATGGACAGACAGATGGATGGCAGGATGGAAGGATGTATGCAAAAAAAGAAGGAAGGAAGATCTGGCTACTCTGCTTACAAGGCGGTAGAGAGATGCCTTGTCTTGGAGTCAGACAACATAGGTTCTCATCTGTATGACTTCAGTGAAGTCACATATCAGTTGACAGCCTTAATTTTTGTATCTGTGCCATGGATTCAAATGCTAACTCGACAAGACTGCTGACAATGAATAAATGAGATAAACTATGCAAAGATCATACGAGTATTATGCATCCTCCATAAATGTGAGAAATTACGCTGGTAGTAGAAACGCAGCTGCCATGTTCACCCTTACCTGGTGTCCCCTGGTCAGAAAGCAGGTGTTGGCGTGGAGAGGCAGGAGCCCGAGCCCTGGAGGTCAGAACTGTCATGTTGAGCCCTTGCTCCATTTTGGGGCACTTTCACCTACTGGAACATCCTGACTTCGTTTCAGGCCCGCCTCCGCCCATGTATCTCTTGCCTACCTTCCTTTCCGCCATTCCGATCCTCTACTTGTGTTTGGTGAAGGATGCAGGTGGGAGCAGAAGCCCCATACGAAGGTCATATAATCACGTGACCTGCACAGTTTCAGAGGGAAACAGCTGGTGTTCTGTGTCAGAGCGCCATTTTGACAGCTTTGCCTTATTTGTGACAGGATTATGTCAGCCATATCTTCGGGCAGGCGGACCCTGCCTACGGTTCTTACCAGCTCACCTGCAACACAGCACAGCAATGCCTTTTCTGCTAACAGCACCCACTGTCTCTCCGTTTGTTGACCTGCAGCCCAGTAAAAACTCTTTTCACCCCACACACTTATTTACCCCCTAGGAAGACCCAGGGGAGGTATCTCCATGGGACAGCGAACTCAGAACAACGTTCACCTCATTTTAGGCTGGAACCTTAAGGAAATTGGTCAACAGAGCAGACTGTGAAAGTCGAGCTCCTTTCCAGCTCCTCCTGAGTCTATCCTGCCCCGGGGTGGAACCTCCAGGTGGTTAGAAGTGATGTCAGTTGCCGCAGCATTGAGAGTATGTGACCGATGTACAAAGACCCAATTCACAGCCAAGGCTTAGTGGTTTTAAATTATCCATGCCCCATCTCTCCCCACTTGCACAGAAAATTGAAAGTCGATAGCTGTTGAAATCTGGTTTTCAGATGTGTTTTTATCTGACAGACCTAACTTGACTACGAGATACCTGTAAATATACATGTACGATTCTCACATTGCCGCCATCTTCCTTGCTACATCAGTAAGTTCTCTGATCCCGTTACAGGGCACTGGATCGGAACAGACCCACTTATCTGGATTGAGTAATGCCCTTCTCTTTGCCAAGAGTGTGGTGTGTACGTGTGTGGGTTTTCTGGCTCATGCCTTGTCATTCCAGGCCAGTCTTGTCTCTTGGTACTCGCTGATGGGGAACACAGAGAATGAAATCTGGTCTCCAATTTCTTAACATGAGGGAAAAAAGAGGACCAGCAGCTGTTTCTGTTTAACAGTGATTATCCTTGGGATTGTGACTGTTTTGAAATAGTTCTCTTCTTGCTTATCTGCAATTCCTGATTCTCTTCTACATTAACGGTGTGCTCTTTTTTTTTTTTTTTAAGGGTAAGGAAACAGTAACTTTATAATAAGGAGAAAAAGGTTACCCCTTTTCCTCTTATTAAAAATAAAAGAAGTTATTTTTTTGCCTTCCGTGAGCTGGAGTCATGGAAGAATTCAAATACTGAGGTCGCATCCATTTATGTAGCAAAAAGCTATGGAAGACCTTGGGTTATTTTATCCCTTTTGTCTTTAACAAACTGTGTTTTCCCACTCTGAGCTCAGCAGCCTGAGGTGCTGCCCCACGGCCCCATAGCCATGTGTCCAGTGTTGCCCATTCCTCGTCAATCACTTAGTGTGTATTGTGCCACATTTGCTTTAAGCAGTCTGCCCTTTGACGCTTTGCATAAAAGTGGCCTGAATCTGACCTGGCCATGAACTTGGGGCAGAGAAGCCCAAAGCACAGGGGCGGTGGAAAGCAGGAAGACAGGTGGCAGGACTGGCGCAATGAGTCGCCCCTCTGGTGGTTGAGGTGATACTGCCCCTCTCCAGCACCTTTTTACACCCGTGCCTCGGTGAGCACCCAGCTGAGTGATCGGTGGGCTTAGCAATGTCAGAGTCTAAGACGTGGTGGTCAGGAGGGATCACCGTACGTTCCCTGGAACAATTTTAAAAATGTGTGTTGCTCAGGATTCCTGAGACCTTCAGGTGTGTTGGTAGGACACACATTTTCAGACCATTCCCTGACTCCAGTGTTCCCTTCTAACTAGAAGACCAGCAACAGAAGAGTGTCCTCCAAGGTGCATCAGGGGTGCTGGGAGAAGTGCACTTCCTGGGCCCTGTCTCAGCTCTATCAAATCTGAGTCTCCAGGTTACCCCACTCCTCCCCAAGCATCTCCAGGTAATGTCTTGGCAACCAGATATGTCATTTCCCATGACTGGAATCATTATTTGTATGCACAGTTTCATGATTAGGAATTGTCTTTTGAAAGCCATCAAAAGCCTCTTTTTTTTTTTTTTTTTGGTCTTTTCATCATCTGTCAGAATACTGAGCATCTAATTCACATTTTGCTAAGTGCTAGGAATGACCTTGAGCTATCGAGGAAAGTATGCTGGTTTCCAAACTTATGTTCTTGGGATCTTAGGGCCATGAAAATGCCTGGAGTTCAGAAAGCACGTTGAGCTTGAGAGAGGTCAGGCCTCCTTCCCTCACATCAGCTTGGGCAGCTCTGTTGTATGGATCAAGTGTTCACATATGGATTCTTTTGAAAAAGATGTTTTCCTCTCATTAAAAAAAAAAAAAAAAAAAGGAGCGGGAGGGTCAAAGAGAGGAAGCCATTTTTTTAAAAAGAGGACTTAATGATGTTTACAATGCCATCCGAATCTAGAATCCTGGAGTCCAGGACTCGAACTTGTCAGAATCGCATTATAAAGGAGGATCCCTTTTTGCCTCCATCCTATCACTTCTCACACAAAACAAGACATTGTGGTTCCACGATCAGTGTTGTAAATAACCTGTCAACATTTCCAAGATGAGATACCTCCCCACCATGCCGGGCACGCACCCGGTCTATTATAATGAACCCTCCCACAGCACGGAGGTAAGTTAATTAGCCTAAATTAGCTAATTAACTATTCTCCAAATGGTGTGGCCACGGGTACAGATGACCAGGGTACTTGGAGATGGTTAGAAAGAGAGCGTCCACCTGCCCACCAGTATTGTGCATCCCAGGAAAGAGCAGATCGTGGCTTCCGGATGCGGAAGCAAATACATTAATAGCTGCAACTTTTGGATGGGCAGCTGCAGGGGTGGTTGCCCGGCAGAGGGAGGAAAGGAAGGAGAACGTGGGATCACCGCTCTCGGGAACCGGCCTTCTTCCCTGGAAACCTGTCATTCACAAACCCAATTATGTGCAGGGAACATGTCAACCCTGACAGAATGAAACCAATGCACGCTTTATATGGTTAGTGTTTTTTTTTTTTTTAAATGAAATCCTGCTATACTAGCAGGTTCTATTTTCATAAATGTCTTTTTTTTTTTAAAGCCAAATCATATATTTCCCCACACACTCCTGAAAAGCTTTAATCAGTGTGTTGAAAGAGAGCGATTGGGTATTGCCATGTACATGTTGCCCAGAGGGGAAGAGAGACATGGGGATCCTCTTGGCCTGTCTCTGACCCTCTGCTCCTTTCTGAGCATCTGGGCCTTGGGTTCCCCATTTGTAAACAGGGGTTATTAAATTAGTCTTTCCAAAGGCTGACATGGATTCACCCAAAGATTGAAAATTCTTTGCAGATAAAAATGCCTTGCCATGGGAGTGCCTGTTAATTATGAATGAGAAGTGGAAGACAGGCAGCTGTCAGAGAGGGAAAACGCATGAGGTCCTCATGGTTTTCGATTGACTATTTTGTTTTCCTTTTCTCTTTGTTTTCTCTTTGATTTTGATTTTTCGGAATGCGTGTGTTGTCCAAGGGTAAAAGCGTCTTCTGTGGTTGGGATCAGGTGTACCTTCTGCCGTTAATTGTTGGGGCTCAGGGATCTGGTAAATCCTATTTTGAGTCTCTGTTCTGCTCACTACTGAGGATTTACTTTGAACATGTTGCCGGCTATCGCTGGGCCTTCGTTTTCTTTTCTGGAAAGTGGGGATGGTATTTTCTTCCTTGGAGGGCTGGTGTACAAATGTGGGCTCCTGTAATGCATATGTAAGCCAAGTGCTGTGTGTTCTGCCCCTGAATGGCCCTTCCCCCATTCAGATCACCTTCATCCTGCTTCACCTTTCTTATACTCGCTAGCACTTAGCATCTTTAATATGCTATTTGATCAAATCATTTGCTATGTGGATTGCTCGGGTTCCAGAAAGGCAGAGATCCTTGTTTGTTTTGTTTAGATTTCTAGAACACAAGAGCAGTGCCTGGCTCATGGAAGACTCGTGCTTGATCGTTGTTGGGTGACAAAAGCGGCCCTTAGCCCCCTCCTCTTTCTCTGCTCTGTTCATAGTTCTGCTCAGTGAGATTCATTCTGGGTTTGGGTCTGTAACTCTGTACCTTGTTTTCTTCTTGTCTTTGTTTCTTCTCCTGGGGCTTCAGTTCATTAGATTATGACCATCAAACATTAAATATTATATTAGTACACTGTTTCCCTGCACTGCTGGATATGTGGGTTGCACAGATGATTATTCTAGAGACTGACTTTGGTAAAAATTCTTCTACATTTTGTTTGAAAAATATGGCTTTCTAGTGTAAGCCATTAGTCACCAAAGAGCTCCCTAATTTGCTCAAACACACTGAAGTTTTTTTTTTTTTCCTTAAGTCATTAACTGGTATAAAAATAACTAGAGGGAAAAATCCCTGACCACTTCCTAACACCCTTGACTTCTTTACAGTAGCTGGTTAATTAAAGAGTTACTGTTAAAATGGGCTCTATTTTTAAAAGCAGCAGCCTGGGTTTGGAAGAAACCTCTGAGTTTGGAGATGCAAACCAGATCCAAGTGTGCATTCTGTCTGTGTATATTTTCAATCTGATGAGAAGCAGGAAGTGGGAGAATCTCACAAGCCTAAGTTGGCTGAACTAAACTGATTTTGTTTCTTGAGCACATTTTGGTGTCAAAATTTAGGCACAAGACATTAATAGAGTAAGGACAAAAACCAACTCATCATCTTAATGGATGGAAAATAGCATCTGACAAAACCCAATTCCCTTTTGTGATAAAAACAGCAACAGCACTCAACAAACCAGTGTAGAAAGAATCTTCTTCAACTTGGTAAAGGGCATCTACAAAAAGCCCACAGCTAAATAATACTTGGTGGTAAAAGATTGGATGTTTTTCCTTATGATCAAGAACAAGACAAAAATGTCTGCCACTAACACGTCTGTTGACCATTGTGCTGGAGGTTCTAGCCAGGGCAATAAGGCAAGACAAAGACATAAAAGGTATCAAACTGGAAAAGAAAGAATAACACTCTCTCCGTTTGCAGATGACATTATCTTGTATATAGGAAGTGCTAAGGAATACACACACGCATAGGCACATGTACACTGTGCTCTTAAAACTGAAAAGACAATTTCAACAAGATTGTATGATGCAAGATCAATGTACATGTACTATTGGTGTTTCTGTAGCAATCTGAAAATGAAATTAAGCAAACAATTCCATTTACCATAGAATCAAAAAGAATAAAATACTTGAATAAACTTAACAAAAAATGTGCAAGACTTGTGACTGAAAAGCACAAAATAGCATTGAAAGCAATTAAAATAGACTGAATTAAATGTAAAGACATCTTTTATTCATGGGTTGGAAGATCTAATATTAAGATAACAATATTCTCCAAATTGATCTCTAGATTCAGTGCAGTTCCTGTCGATACTCCAGCGAGATATTTTGGAGAAAATGACAAGCTAATCCTAAAATTCATATTTCCTCATGCAAATGCCAGGGACCCAAGAGAGCTAGCACAGTTTTTTAAAAAGAAGGACAAAATTGGAAGACTCACATTCACAATTCCAAAACCTACTGCAAAACTACAGTGATCAAGACAAAGTGGTATTGGCATAAGGTAGATAGCGCAATGGAATAGAACTGAAAATCCAGAAATAAGCCCTTACGTTTATGATCAACTGATTTTTGACAAAGATGCTAAGACAAGCCAATGGAGAAGAAATACATTTTTTTAACAAATGATGCTAAAGACAGTCGAATAACTACATGAATATGAAGTTGGACTCCTACCTTACACCATCCATGAAAACTAACTCAAAATGGAACATAGACCCAAATATAAGCCCTAAAGCCATAAATATCTTGGATGAAAACATAGGAGTAATTCTTTATGACCTTGAGTTATACAGTGGTTTCTTAGATATGTTAACAAAAGCACAAGCAATAGCAGAAGAAAAATAAATGAACTTTATCAAAATAAGAAATTTTTGTGCTTTAGTAGTCATCATCAAGAAAGTGAAAACCAGGGATACCTGAGTGACTCAGTCAGTTAAGCATCTGACTCTTGATTTTGGCTCAAGTCGTGATCCCAGAGTTGTGAGATCAAGCCCTCCTACATCAGGCTTCGTGCTGGCATGGAGCCTGCTTAAGATTTTCTTTCTTTCTCTCTCTCTGCCCCCCTCCAATAAAAACAAGTAACTAATTAGTTAATTAATTAAAATCCCAAAGGCCTATGTTTAAAAAAAAAAAAAAAAAAAGAACAGACTTGGAAGTGTTCATACAATTAAAAAACAAAACTAAAGACCACCCAGAGAATGAGAGAATATTTTTACAAATTCTATTTCTAATAAAGGACTTGTATTCAGAAATATATATAATGAAAAAAAGACAAATAACAATTTTAAAAATGGACTAAGAGTTCGAACAAACATTTCTCCAATGAGGATATATAATAAGCAGAAAGATGCTCAGTATCATTAGCTATTAAGGAATTACAGTTCAAAATCACAATAAGATGCCACTCCATACCCACTAGGATGGAAACAATGGAAAGATACTAAAAAGTGTGGCAATGATGTAGAGAAAATAAAACACTCATATATTAATGGTGGGAATGTAAAATGGTACAGCCATTTCTGAAAAACAGTTTGACAGTCCCTCAAAATGTGAAACAAAGTTACCGTATGACCTAGCAATTCTACTCCTGGGTATATAGCCAAGAGAACCAAAAACCTATGTTCATGGGGCGCCTGGGTGGCACAGTGGGTTAGGCCTCTGTCTTTGGCTCAGGTCATGATCTCGGGGGGTCCTGGGATCGAGCCCCGCATCGGACTCTCTGCTCGGTGGGGAGCCTGCTTCCCCCTCTCTCTGCCTGCCTCTCTGCCTACTTGTGATCTCTCTGTGTCAAATAAGTAAAATTTTAAAAAAAACCTATGTTCACACAAAAATACTTGTATATAAATATTTAGAGGAGTAGTATTCACAAAAGGAAAAATAATGGAAACAACCCAAATGTCTACCTGATGAATGGATGGACAAAATGTAACTTAACCATACTATGGAATATTACAATGCAGTAAAAGGGAAGGAAAGATTGTCACATGCCACAACATAGATTAATCTTGAAAACATTCTACTCTGTAAAAGAAGCTGGTTTCCAAAAACTATGTATTGTGTCATGCCATACATATGGAATTTAGACCAGGCAAAGCTATAGAGACAGAAAATATACATTAGTGGTTGTCAGGGCCTGGGGGGAAGGGGAATGTAGAAAATCACTGCCAATGTGCCCTGGGTTTCTTTAGGGGTGATTAAAACATTCTAGCATTAAGTAGTGAGAGTTTCACAACTCTGAATGCACTAAACACTAGTGATTTGTACACTTTAAAATGGTGACTTTTAGGATACGGGAATTCTATCTTAACAAAGCTGTTGTCAAAAAAAATAGGAACGGGGTGCCTGGGTGGCTCAGTGGGTTAAAGCTTCTGCCTTTGACCCCACATCGGGCTCGCTGCTCGGCAGGGAGCCTGCTTCCCCCGCTCTCTCTGCCTGCTTCTCTGCCTACTTGTGATCTCTCTCTCTCTCTCTCTCTGTGTCAAATAAATAAATAAATAATCTTTAAAAAATTGAGCACATGTGGGCATTAGGATTGTGGGCCCTCTCATTGCCTGGATAAGATGCTATTAAAACTAATCATAAAGATCTGAGTACCACAGAGAACTGTGCATTTTCTAAAAATTTTTCTCGATTTCTTTTTCTTCTCTTTTTTACTGGTAGAAGCTAGAAATGCTTTTGTGCTGCTGACATCAACCTTTTTACTGCTTCATCATTTTTGTAGCCATGGAAAAGGGAACAGATGGTAACCTTAAAAGAGAAATGTTCAACTTTGGGGAGAGATTTTATCTTTGGCTGCTACCTTTTGAAATAATTCACATGCATGATCTTCTTGTACTGTATATTTAAAAAAAAAAAAAAAACACCAATGTGGGAAAGATTTGAGCTTCTGATAATTTCAAACCTATGGGGATATTCAGTAGAGGTGAAAATGTCTTTCCCATGAGATCTTGGGGCCAGATTTGTTTTGTGGGAAAACATATTCTTGTTCTTTTTCTTAAAGAAAATCTTACCTGCAGTTCTCTTTAAAACCACTTACATTTCCTCAGCTGCTAGGAAGGTTTTATGAAAATGGTGTATTGTCAGTATTTGTTAAATCCATTGGTAAAATTTCTAGTCAGCATATGTATTATGTCTATTTAGTTACTATTATGGTCAAGAATATTGTCGTCATGGTCCATAGCCAGTGATCTATCTAGTAAAAGATATTTTGACACTGCTCTTGGAATACTGATTTGGGAGAATAAATTGGGAGTCCATGTTCGAACGTTCTCACAAGACTTACCTGGTGGCCTCTGACCTTTCGTGGTGTTTCCACATGTGCAGCACCACAGCTTCCAAGAAGACAGGCGTGCTGTGAGGCGCCGCTTTAGGCGCTCTTGCCAAAAGGCAGTTGCCAAGGAATGTGTTTATGGTTTGGAACCCAAGGACTGATGACTGGCAGCCAGTTGAAAAATGGTTTCTTTTGCCTTCCTTCTCACCTCCCGTCTTTGCTGCTTGCAGGAAGATCTGCCTGCACTGCAAGTGCCCTCAGGAGGAGCACATGGTGACAGTGATGCCCCTAGAGATGGAGAAGACTGTCAGCAAACTCATGTTTGACTTCCAGAGGAACTCCACGTCAGACGACGACTCAGGCTGTGCCTTGGAGGAGTACGCCTGGATCCCACCAGGGCTGAAGCCCGAACAGGTACCATTCTTGATGAGGAGGGTGGTCGGGGTTTGGGCTGTTTGTCTTTGTCCTGCCCATCCTTCCTCCTTCCAGCTCAGAAGGAAGAGTTCACTTGGCTGAGTCAGAGAAGTGATTCACAGAGAAGTGATTGGGGCTCCATGGGTTGGAAATGTTTAGGGCTCCATTGGGCGCTGAGGAAGAGCAGTGAAAATGAGTCCTACGGGGGCCACTGCTAATTCGTTCTGGATTGCCATTATTAACTGTCAACAGAAGATTGACTAGAAACTTCTCAGAAACATTGGCTTTGAAACATTAGAAGGGGAAACTTGATTTTTGAACGGGGGAAGGGGAGTTCTACATTGGCCATGAATCTTTAAGGTTCTTTGTTAAGAATGAGGACATAAGATTTGCCTTATTCCTCCCAGTGATAAATGCTGTGTTTAAATACTTAGTTTGGCCTTGCTTTACAAAGAAAGACATTGGCATTTCCTGAAATATTTGGCACTACCTACAGGCTGCAAATATTGACGTGATCAGATGTCCTTTCTGTTGCACTGCGTTTTTCTCGGTGATATACAACCTCTGAATTGCATTTCTGTCCTTGGAGTTTTCTCCTCCACCAGCCTCATGTTGGTTTAGAAGCCCCTTCTTTTAGCTGGACACTCTCATCATCTTTAAGAGACCCCTAGTTTTGCCCTCTGACACAGAAAATGGCCCTCTCTAGTGATCTTCCGTATGTCTGACAGAATGTTTGGAAGCTTAAAATATCCTGAAATTTTAAAGTCTGGGAATTTCGGTGTGATAATGCTTCTAGAAAAAGTTCTTTATGATGAGGGAAGACCCAAGAATTTGCCAGCAACTCAAGAATAGACCCCTAATAACGTCTCCTTGATTAGCCGTTTCTCATTTTCTTCTTCCAATATTTAAGGTCACAAATTGGCACCTGAAATCAGGCACACAGGTAGGATTTTTTTAGCCAGCAAAGTATTATTTTAAATTTTGAATTAGTTATTAATCCTTAAGAATTAGTTTCTGCGTAAAAGTTCCTATCTATGTCTTGAAGAAACCCTTTGTAAGCTCTGTACGCACTTCATCTTTGTGATCCCTGTTCTTATTTCTATGAGGAAGAAAATGTTTTAGAACAGAAACATTCACAGAAAATAATCTCCATGAGGATTTGAGATATCAGCAAGAAGAAATAAGAGCATTTTCTCTCAGTTTGCAGGTTAAGGTTATGTCTTTATTTCCTTCTGTTTCGGTGAAGATTGTATTATTAAAGAGTAAGCTTCAGAAGAAGGAGAGTATTTGATTGAGTTTCTCTGAACACTAACGAGGTGGTGGGTGACTGAATATCTTTGTTTGACATCACCATTCTTCTGCCAGTGTTTGAGCAGGGAGTTTTCACACCTAGATACATCTGTGAGCTTGTTTCATTTTCTCGCTAACCTCATTTCCAGCAGCTTCTAAGAGACCCATCTTTCTTTCATTCACCTTGCTTTCTGCTAAATTGGGCCCTGAAATTGTGAAGTTAAACTATTGGGGTTCTCTGCTTAGGTGGACTCTTCCCTAAGACCATGAAACATCACCCTATAATTTTCAGACCCAGAGGAAATTTTCAGTCGGCCCTAACAGAACAAACAGTTGCAAAAGCAAGGGTCTTGGTTCGGTTCACCAGTTCCGAAAGTGAGGGCCGATAGTAATTTTGGAGGGTGCTTCACTTGTCCAAAATGAATGTTTTGGGGAAACCTAAAACAATTTTCTTTGATTTGTTTTGACAGGAAACAATTAATGCTACTAATTAACTAAGTGGTCTGAATGATGTCCGATGAACGGATATTCCCATCTCTTATAATTCTGCTATTCCTTGGATGGTTTTCTCTATCCCCGAATTTCTTCAAACCTGTGTGACACAGGTGGTTAGGAAGGGCAGTTGTTCTCCAGGGGCACTCTCTCTTCAAGCTGTTTGAAGGGGTGTAGTTTTGCCTAATAAAATGGGGGTCTGTATTTAAAGGTGTTTGAAGGGATCATGTTGCCTGAAAGAAATGGAATTCAAATTTTAAAATTATAAGATCTTCTGAAATCTGTTACTTATGGAACTATTTATATATTTAAAGATTTTTTAAAAGCTGTGTAGGATGTCCTAAGGTTAGGCAAATTTGAAACCTTGAATGCTTTTCACTAAAAATGCTAATGTTTAATAGCATGTCTAGTTGTCTCTGATTTAAGAAAATTCATTTTTCTATTAAGAGAAATTATAGGGAAAGCTAAATGCTTTGTGCTCCAGGTGAAATGCCAAAGACCAGTTAGGGTCGAGAGTCATGAGCTTTTGTTTCTGCTAGAAACCTTTCATTTGACTCCCTGATCATGGGGTTGGTTATATACCTTCAGGTGATACTCTTTATTATTCTATTTCTTCTGAGAAATGCCTTCAATTAAGTATAATGCACACAGAAGTACCCTAAATGGGAGGTGTTTTTGAATAAGGGCATTCAATTCCATAAAAATCTACTAGCTGCAAAACCCGACCTTCTTAAAATAGAGTGAAAAGTGATAAATATAATAGATGATGCCAGAAAGGAACAGCGTTTATGTCGTGATTTTTAATGGCGGACTGGAAAGTCATCAGTGAGGTCGCTCCGATCCTTCCCCTCTGTTCACCTCAGGCAAGGTGTGTCCCATCCTCCAGAGAGCCCTCCGGTACCTCAGCTGCCCTGACCGACCGTCTGTAGTCTTCTTTCAAGCTCCAATTTGTATTCGAATCAGTTAATACTATGCGCCCTGTCTTCTAGAGATGTTCTAGTGATCAGTTTACAGTAGATGATACTTCAGGAAGAATTTGGAGGATATCTGACAAGCCAGAAGAAAGGCAGATGGTGACCGGGATTTCTGAACCTGAGCGCTATTGGAATTCTGGGCTGGATAATTTTTTGCTGTTGGGGCTGCCTGTTTGGTGTAGGATGATTCGCCGCTTCCTTGGCTTCTACCCACTAGATCCCAGCAGCATACACCACGCGCTCCCTTGGGGTGACCAAACCTGTGTCCAGGCAGTGCCCCGTGACTCTGGCGGGGGCGGGAGGGTTGGGCTCCCCAGTTGAGAACCCCTGAATCAAAGTGATGTTGAAACCTAAAGGATCTGTCAGCAAAATTCTGGCCCAGTCAAGACAGAAATGGCTGACTCACATCAGCAGACATTTGTTCAGGCGCCTACCATGTTCTGGGTCCTGTTCCGTAGCTGTTCCCTTGTAACAGGGTCAGGAATTCGGCGGCGTGAAAGCGTGGTGGTCCCTCTGGTTGAGTAGAGTCCGGTGCTCTGCAAACAGACCCCGCTGTGCTCAGTAAGTCAAAAGAAGGATGGGAGGGGTGCAAGGAGCAGGCAGTGGGGGGTGAGTCCCCTCTGTTCTCCAAGACAGAAATCGCTTTCTCCTTTAGTATAGAGAAAACTGGCACATTGAAAAAAACACAGAAAGGAAAGAAAATGTGAGACACCTAAGGAAGCATGGCTCAAAATCAGCCATAATTCCACCATTCAAGGACTACTGTCTTCCAACCTTTACTGTGTGTGTAGCAAGTATCTTTGTAATAGGAGAACTTTCCATTTTGTTTTGGACAAAAATGTGATGATGCCGTCCACCTGACTTTTGTTCCATCTCATGTATTGGGGACAGTTTTTGGTATCCGTGTATTTAGATCCAGATTATCCTTTGGAATGTTTGCCTGGTCCTCCTCAGTAGTGTCTTACCTGGAGTGGGTCCCACCTACCACTAGGGAGGATTTGGAAATGTGTGTTTAGAAGGGGGTAGTTATTGTCAAAATAGTTCCACTGGCATTAAAATGGGTAGACGCTTGAGATGCTTCACATCCTGAAAATTACCAGATGATTCTGCACAAAGAAAAAGCCTCCCCAAATGCCAGGAGTACCACCATCGAGCACGGCCGAGCTGAAGGTTCATTTTTGACCATGTGCCTTCCTGGCAGCTTTCCTCTGCATTGAATAAGGAGGCAACAGCTGTCCATCTTGTGCGTTTGTCCCTTCCTGTCCTTCACAACAATTCTTAGAGGTGGGGAGGTCTCATGTAAACCTTTCTAAGGCTTTTGATTTATTGGGACAAACTGCTGTCCAGAAAGGTTATAACTGGTAAGTCCCCTGGGTGGATCGTCTTCATTGGGTACATATGGATGTGTCTTTTCTATTAATTCTGCTCATTGGCCCATGCAAACCGGAAGAGTCCATCAGATTGCATCTCCTGGGTAAATTCTTTTCCATCAACGTTTTGGGCACTCTGAGTATCTGTGGAGGGTTCTCGAATATGAATGCCCCAATCCTTGGTCTCCACACGTTAGTAATACTACCTTGACCTTAACTGTGGTTTTGTGCATAAGAAGTGGCAATTCGGTGATTTGTCTGGAAGTCGCAACTTGCACATCAACCCCTCACTGGGAGGATGGAGATTATCGGGAGCCACTGTCCAATGTTTGGCTTTCCTAGTATTCTGCTACATGTGGCAAAGCAGACCATCCAGTATCACTGACAGGAGGGGGCACATTAGTCGGTTTTGAGCCCTGCGAAAGTCTAGAACCATCTCCCTTGGAGGTACATGAAATTCTTTGTTTGGCTTTTAATTTAGTGACAATTGTTCATCCATCAGGTACCAGATTAAATGTGCTTCTTCAAGGAGCCTCTGTGACCGCCTCCTACTCCCAATACAAGATTAGGTCCCCAGTGACATGCTTTGTGGCAATCTCTGCTACTCTCCTTATTAACACTTTTCAACCATAATTAGATACTCACTGGTGTAATTATGTGTTGGATATTTACCTCCTCCACTTTGGTCTGAGATCCAAGAGGGCGGGCATCTCGTCAGTTTGTCCTTCAGGAATCCCCCAGCCCCTCACACAGAGCTTGACCCCTGGCAGCCACCCAACTAATCATTGTTCGGAGACAAGCAGAGGACTGAGGTCCTCCGCAGAAGCGGAAAGGCTGAGGATTGCATCACATGGGAAGAGAAGAGTCTTCAAAATATTACTTTCTACATAAAGGAGGATTCTGTATCAATTTTTCCTCCTTCGAAGGCATGTGCTCCAAGCAGGTTCCCCTAGCCATCTCGATTGTTCCAGGGTTTTCTCCGCAGACAAGAGGCAGGAGATGGATGGCAGCTCACGAAGGACTGAGCGCTAGCACACGCTTATCGCAGTGTGGCTCACTCCAAGACCGGGAGCTGGAGCCAGGGGGCGGGAGCCAAGGGCCTGGCGGGGAATCGTTTGTGTCCCCATCCAAAAGCACGGAGTCCTTTGAGGTGAGGAGGAAGCAGCATGGTCCCGGGAGGGGGTGGGGTGAGGGGCGTTGGGGGGCAGCCAACCTCGCCTCCGGAGTCAGGCACCTCCGGCCGCCGCTCCATCCCTCCCTGACCTCAGCAGCGAAGTTCGGCTTCCAAGAGCCTCGGTTTTCTCATGATCGTGATGATGATGACAGTGGGCAAAATTAGTAACACGTGTTCCGTGCCCACCAGTTTTTCACTTTGCTTGCATGGTTCCTTTTCCGTTCTCAAAACAATCTTAGTTGGAAATTATTATTCCTGTCTCTGCTTCGGAGGTGAATAAAGCAAGGCCCAGAGAAAGGTAAAAAAAAAACGTGCCCAAGGTCACCCAGCCCGTCGACAGAGACGGCCTCAGCCAACCCGACCTGGGAGCTGATCCTCTCTGAGCTGTAGGCCACAGGAGTGGCTCTGGGCCCCGAATGAGGGAGTGTGTGCCCAGAGAAGGTGCTCGGTAAAATGGTTGTCCCCTCCCTGCCCTTCCTGCGAAGCTAGAGTGACAAAGATGACCGCTGTCCCGGGCAGGCAGGGAGAGGGCGAAAGGAACTTTGGGCTGACGAGGACAGAGGAAGGTTAGGCGGGAGTGGAGGAGGTGAGCGAAGCACGGGCTTCGCGGGAGTCCTGCATTCCCTCTCGGCCTTCCCGAAGGCTTTCGGGCGGCCCACTTTGAATTCTGCTGATCCAGAGGCCTTTCTGTTCCCCAGACCGTCTGCTGTGTGGGCGCCGGAAAGGTACCGCATCTTTCTAACGTGGTTCTGGTTCCACTGAGCCCCGTTCCAAGAGCAGCTTGGACGGGCACCCGCACGGAGCCACCTGGCCGAATTCTCTCGCACCCCAAGCAGGTTTCTGGGGCAGTCTGCTGAAGACACGAGCCCTGCCACTGCCTCCCTCAATGCCTGAGGGCTCCTGCCGCTTCCCAGCCACCAGGCCCGGCAGGAGTGAGTCCCTGGGGCGTTTTCTGTAGGCTGCTCAGAGGGCAGAGAGAGCCTTTGCACAGTGAAGACTCTTATACAGCCTCCCCCCCGTCCGCCAGCCCCCTGGGGCCAGTGGGTCATCGCTCCTGGCTCTGGCCTCTCTTGGCCACTTAGAGCCTCTTTAGCACCTGTCTCTCGCGGGTGGGCTCCTTGGCGGCGTTCCCCCGACAGTGCACGGAGGGAATCAGAGCGCGTGCTGGAGGCTTCTGTGAGGAGGGCACAGCAGTGGGCTTTTCTCCTGCGTCCATTCCTTTACTCAGCAGATACCCGTGTGTACCTACTGCACTCCAGCCACTCCTCTAGGCCCTGAGGCTCAGACAGTCAACAAGATGGCACAGGTTTCTGCTAGACTGTAGTCGTAAGGGGATGGGTGTTTGAGACGTAGATCAGAAAACGAATAGATGCTCCAGGTAATTCAAGATGGGGATACATGAAAAGAGAACAATGTCAGTACCCATTTAGTGACCTTCTCCAGCGTCAGGCATGATCCTGGGTGCTTTACAAGGGGTGTCCCATTTAATCCACGCCAGGAAGAAAACAGAGCGGCTTCGGTGACAGAGGAGGTGGGCCGGAGTGTTGGAGGGACCGGCTAATCTAGACCGGTTGGTGAGGGACGGCCTCTCTGGGGACGCGGAATTGGACCCGCTGCTGAAGGACGTGAGGGGGCCGGCCGCACAGAGGTCTGGTTCGTGGCAGGTGTTACGGGACCCATATGTGTGAAGCTCAGAAGTGAAGCGAGATCAGTGTCAACTTTGCTTTTGCATGAAGAATTCGGGCAGCGGGTGGTGAACAGTGTGGGGAGAGATGAACGGAGCCCATGCCGTGTCCTGCTCTGGCTCTGTGGATGCGAAGGCTGGGAAACCCCAGTGTCCTGGTTGCCCCTGGGAAATCGAAGGAGCCCTCGCACCCATCAGCTTGGTGTCTCTGCCTGCAGGTCAGGATAGGGCCACGCAGAGCCCGCATACGGATGCTCCCTGAAGGTTTCCGCCTATGCGTTTTGTCCGATGTCCTACCTTCTCAAATGTGAGCCGGTCGGAGGGTGTCACACGTTGCGTGCTTGGTACCTAAAATAACGTCCGATACAGATTAGCCATCCGATATACAGATGTTACCTGAATAAGCCATCACATTCCATCCTGGACAAAATCCCTCCCTCTTCCCGCGAATCCCTTGCCGCCCCCGGAGAGGAGAGGATCCGAAGCTCGGCCAGGTTGCAGCCGGTAGGAAGGGGCGGGGCCGCGGCTCACACCGGCTGACTCGGGGACTCCGCTGCCGGTCTGGGCTCTCGGCCTCCACCCCTCTTTCTTCCGCGACGCTCCACCCAGGGTGTCAGAGCCAAGGAAGCCGGCGTGGCGTGTGTTGGAAGAGCAGGCGGCATGTGTCACACAAGGCTCTTTCATTCTCGGAGGAGGGAAATTTCCCCTACTCTCAGGTTGACCCCGGTGACTAAGGGATTCCTCTTGTCTCCACCTCCTGTTTCCCCATCACTGCAGGAAGCAGGAAACGTCAAAGGCTGATTTTCTCCCGTCAGCCATCTCTGTTATCTCTGGCTCTCCTCACTTCGGAGAGTCATCCTGGCTGACAGCCCCCACGGTGAGAACCACGTCCCCTCTCCCTCCTGCTCTGGCCCTCGGGCTCCTGTGCAGTGTCGCGGACCTGGGCCCCTGACAGCGATACTCACTCATTCGGTAGATACTGTGGGGTGCCAACTCTGTGCTGGGCACGGAGGGACAGCCGTGAAGAGACAAGTCTCCCTGCCCTCCTAGAGCCGACATCGTGGCAGAGGCTGCAGACAAACTAGCAGTTTGTACAAATGAACGAGATACTTGCGGAAAATGATGTGTGCTGGAAAAGCAATAAAAATGGAGGGTATGATTTAGAGCCAGAGAAGACATACTTTTTCTGTGAAGAGCAGTATAGTAAATATTTTAGGCCTTGGAACACACATAATCTCTGCTGCAAATACCCAACTCTGATGTCGTTCACCCAATTCTGATGTTGTAGTGGGAAGACAGTCATAGACTGTAGGTAGGTAAACGGGCATGGCCAGGTGACAATAAAACTTTATTTACAAAAATAGTCGGTGGGCCTGATGTGACCCAAAGGCCATAGTTTGCTGGTCCCTGATTTAGAGAAGCTACTTTAGATGGGGTGGCCAGGGAGAGTGTCTCCAGGGAGATGACATTGAGTTGAGTTCTGTAGAATGATGGTTAGATAACCCACATTTTGTCAGCCTAGTCCCGTGGTTTTCAAAGTGTGGGGCCCCTACCAGCAGCATGAGTACCACCTGGGGACTTACTGAAAAATGCAGATTCCTGGGCTTTGTCCCAGACCTACTGAACCAGAACTCTGAAGGGGGGCCCAGCATTCTTTTTGGACAGGGACTTCAGGTGTTTCTGAGCCATGCCAGAGTTGGAGAACTGCTGCTCTAGGGTAACGGAAAAACTAATGTTATAAATCTATGGAGCCCAATCATGGCTCTACCGGTTATTAGCTCTATAACCTGGGATGCCCTGAGCTTCACTCACTTTGTAAGATGAAGAGGCTCATGCCCAGGTCTGAAGTAGCTGTGAAGACTACTGAACTTCTCTCCAAAGAGCCTGGGAGATGCTGACCCGTAGGTGGTCCTCATCAGATAGTGGCTGCTGTCATCACCACGGTCATTATTTGGGTCGTCAAGACATTGCGGTGGAGTCGCCTGTGGGTACTAACAGGGAATGAGCCCCAGAAGCTACCTGCCTCCATCTCCCACATCTTGCCCTTGACCAACCTCTCTTGAATGTGGCCTGAATACAAGGATGTTTGTTAAAGGAGAATTCGGGATGCTTTCAAAATCCTTCTCCTTGGCCTGTTAATTCAGAAAATTCTCTGGTCCCTGTTACCATAGAAGCATGAGTTCACCGCTCTGACTCACCCCTGGCCTGGGTCCACAGTGCCAGCAACCAGCTTTGCCGTGCGCTTCCGGGCGATTGACAGTTTGTTCTTTTTAACACGTGAAGCTATTTATACTGAGAGGGGCAGAGGCTGGCGGATCTGGGGGAAGGCAGAGAAGAATGGCAAAGTGGTTCGTCTCTCTAGGCCTGCTGGGTGGTTCTAGTTCTTAAGAAGGGAACGTACAATCAAATCACCCCTCTGAAAACCCCACAAACACCATCATCAGACTCACCAGCCGTTTGCACTACTGTCTTCATTTCATTATTCCATCGGTACATGCTGAGCTCAGAATGGAATTTCATGGCTGCAGTGAGATGCACAGCTCCCCAACTGGATTGGATTAAATTTCTTCTGAGCGGCCTCTCACGGGTTCACCTTCCCTGTCACTCATACCAGTGCTCTCGGTGCGGTGTGAGAGGTGAGTGGGGAAGGGAGGGGGAAGGAGGCCCCCAAGCGGTCTCCCGCACGGTTCTCAGGAAACGAGTCACATGAACGATGGATGCCGTGTTGATCTTGGCTCCAGAAATGCACTGACATCATCACATGGCAATGGGAACTATGCAATAAAACTGCCTGTTAATGAACTCGTTTCCAACGGAGCTGTCGGAGATGGGACTAGAAGCTGAGTTCAGGCTTCAGGGCCCCTGCCGATCACTTCAGCAGCCTTGTGGCCAGGTTCCACGAGCAGGGCCTTGTCAAGGCTTGTGTGCAGAGTGGGATGCCTAGACAAACCAAGACTCATCTGCCAACACCGGAAAGGAGAGCTGCCATTGGGGTTTCTAGCTTTCAAATGGATGGCCCCCACCTCCATAGTAAATGCTTTCCGGGATCCCCCGGATGACGAGTGGGACTCAGGACTTGGACTTCCTGTCTGAGCGCACAGCTGCCCGCCCTTTCTGTGGCCTGAGCGGCGGGCACTATGAGCTGCTGTGATGGTTGATTTACTCTCAGGATGATCTCTGCCTTCTGACTCGTGAGGTATTTTGAGTAGTTTCATGGGATGGTCGGATGAATCTACTATCGAGCCAGTTAACAACTAATCTTCTCCACCCATCCATCTGTGTCTCTGTACATTCATTCATTCACTTTGCACATAGCCATTTATTCGTTTGACGGTGTTTATTAAGTCGTCATTACCTGCAAGCCGTCAGTCCAGGTGCGATTCCAGTGTGGCTGTTTTCCGAGTCCAGAGTAAAACGGGCTCTTCCCAGCCCCTGTCTGGAGATTTTGCTTCATGTGCACGGACTCCTTCACAGGCAGATGGAGACAGCCCTCTCTGGGAAAGACCCACAGAGACTCCAGGCTCTGTGCTGCTCTCCTGTGGTTTCTGTCTTCGAAGTACCTGTTCTTCTCAGCTCAGAATGTTCCAGAGCATGAGCTTGGACACTCACTAGCTCTATGTTCAAATCATAGCTGTGTTGCTCCCAAACATTGACCAAGTCCATCCAGCTCCATGAGCTTTCCGTTCATCATCTGAAAAATGAGAATATCGTTATCTAACTATAGCATGGTTGTAAGGATTAGATGAGACCACACCTTAAATGTGGGGCTTTCTTTTTAATAGTGAAAAATCGGAAATAAACCCCATGTCCATCAGTGGGTCAGTGGGTAAACAAAGTGCGTTTTATCTGTAGAGTAGAATACTATTCTGCAATTAAAAAAAAAAAAAGAATGGACTCTTGAGACGTCAACAGCATGAAGGAATCGAAAAATCAGTATTCTGAGTGAAAGAAGTCAGACCAAAAAATTATGTACTGTATGATTCCATTTATATAAAACTCTGGAAAATTTAATCCATAGTGACAGAAAGCAGATCAGCAGTTACTTGGAGATAGGAGGGGTGGGGAGAGTGGGAAGGAGGAATGGCAAAAGGGAAGAGGAAACTTCTGAGAGTAATAGGGTTTGTTTTTCTCTATCTCGATTATGCTGATGGTTTTGTGGCTATTTTTATCAAGTGTGTCAAAATTTATCAAGTTATATACTTGAATATGTGTAATTTATTGTATTTCAATTACCTTATTCTAGTGACTGAATGAATGAACTGCTCTTTGGCAGAAAGGAAGGAAAGCATCTTCTCATACCAATGGTGGGTTCTTCCTAAGGTTCTGTGATTGCGTCAGGAATTAACGGAGCCTTTTGGCCACGTGCTGTCAGAAGGAATTTGCTTAGCATTAATTATGCACAATAAAAAGGAGATCAGGGACAGAAACTCATCAACATCTAGATGGAAAGCCCGGAAAAATCAGTTCCACAGACTGGTTCATTTCATCATCTCTGTTAATTCTCTAGGACAGTGCTTAATATGTAGTTGGCACTCAGTAAATAGTGGTGGTGGCTGTTATTGCTCCGGATGGTTAAAGCTCAGTGATCAGATCTTGCTAAGAGAAGCTAATTATTCAGGCAATTTCTGAACCTGAGTTTCCTGCACCAGCTGGATAATTTCATAAGCTCTCATTGGAGAGGGGATCATATACATATACAGGGCTGCCATATACAATTGTACAGTTTGTGCACTGCACAAATTTTCCCAGCCAAGGGGGTAATTGGAGACTGATAGTCACCTGTGATCTTATGATTCCCAAAAGGAGGCATACCTTTTACTGTGTGATGAAGGACTTATCTTAAGTGATTGGAGACTTTTTCTAATTTGTAGTTGGGAAGGGTATTTGTATAATTTCCGTAAAGGTACCAAAAGTCTAACAGCAACACAGAAGGGACTATAAACATTAACTAGCCTAGCTTAGTGATTTATTTCTTATTTCTCTGCAGTCCTGGGGTTTTGGGAAATCTATTGTCTGACCCTTGCCAAATGATATTAGAGGAAGTAGTATTCCCATTTTCACTGGCATTGAGTGATTAATAGCAGAAAGGAGGGAAATTTTTTTTTCTTCCAGTTTTGATGGTCAAGATTGTGAATACTTCATGCTCTTTTCTATTTTCTCTTTCCTCTTTCACATTTAACAAATCATTGCAAGCATCATAGCCTTGGACAGAGAGGTAGGCAGGGGAAGGAGCTGAAATACCAACCAACCAGTTTTCCTAAGCACTTGGCAACTCTTTTCATGTTTGAGGAGAGGTTCAGATCTATGTGGATAAATTTGACATTGAGCTTGTGCATGATTTTGAAGAATCCATATTCTCCTGGACCCCATTGCTCATAGCAGAGCTGTTTCTTATGTAATATTCATCATCCAGATAAATTCTTTCAGCTCTGCTGAAGTAAGGTCTGTGGGTGGTCTTTCTCAAGCACAGTGGCTAAAAGCCATAGCTGTGGTATCAGACACACCAGGAAACTGATCCACGTCTGCCACTCTCTGTGTATATTTCTGATTGGAGCAACTTATTTTACCTTGGTGAAGTCATTCTTCCTCATTTATAAAATGAAGTTGTAATGGTTCCAGCCTTACAGGGCAGCTGTTACAGTATGTGGCATTTCAAGAAGCATTAGATAGAATTACCAATTGGAAAGTCCAATTGGTGGTGTGAAAACACTTCTTGGAAAGGCATATCTGTGATAACAAAAACAGATCTAAGTCTGAAGTGGTAGTCCAGAGAAGGGTGGAGAGTGTGGGCAGACACAAGAACTATAGAAATGAGACCACAGAAATTATGGAACCTAAACCATGCATTTAATGCTTAAGAACACAGTCTGAGTGAAAGCATATGATTTGCACATTGTCACATAGAGCCAGAATTTAAGGAGCAGATGTGATCTACTTGACCACTCTTCCCCCTACTACATCAGGGAAAATATATAAGGACTGTAGATCCGACAGACAGAAAAAAGTGGCATTCAAGACCAGAAAAAGTTATGAATCAGAAAATTCAGCTTCAGACAGTAGGATCTCTAAGTGATTTTGACCAAGTTTCTGAGCACCATATAGCTTCCGTTTCTCATTTAGAAAATAAGGATATTAAATTTTTCTTCCCAATATAAAGTAAGAATAAGGAAGGTCATATTTCCAGGTTATTAGAAAAAAGTATGACAGAGTTAGTGAGCAAAAATTACTATTGATATAATATCCTCTGTTGCCTTCATAATTTTTTGCCTTTTTGATCTTTCAATGACTGAGAGAGGCATCTTAAAATCCCTCATTGTATTTATGGGTTGGCTTGTCCTTGTATTTCTGTTTTCACTTTATGTGTTTTGAGACTTTATTCTGGGTGCCTACAAGTTTATGGTTACACTATATTTTTCTAGACGTTTCCTTTTATTTTGTAGCAGCATCCCTTTTTAGTACTTTTTGCATTTGATTTATCTTAACATGAAAAAACATGAAAATCATTTTTATAGTTTTTAAAAAGCTTATGAATACTGCATTACTAATATTTTCCTGAAACATAAATAGTGAATCAGTGGTTATTACAAAGTGATCAACAAATCGTATCACTAATAATTTTGAAATGACCAAGGATCAGTTAATCAGTTGTAACATCGCTTTTTATCACTACTAATTATATTGATTTAAATTCTGGTTTGTGTAGTATAAACATTGCACACTAGCTTCCTTTTGGTGAATAATTGCAGGACTGCTTTTTCATTCCTTTATTTCAACCTTTTCTTATGGATTTGTTTTAAGTAAGCAGCATATGATGGATAATGCGGTTTTCTTTTTAATCCAAACTGATAATGTATCTTTTAATTGATGAATATATTTACATTTGTTATGATAACTTAGATAATTATTAGTACCATCTTTTGTTGTTTTGTGTTTGCGATCCTTTTTCCTCTTTTTTCTATTTTCTTGACTTCTATTTTTTAATAGAAGTTTCCTCCATTTTCCTTTACTTTTGGAAAGCTGTGGAATATATTCCTATATTTGTAGGGGTGGCTCACCATTTCTTAACATCCAACCATGCTGGATCCCTTGCCACTGTTCACATGCCCTGAGCTCCCTGCAAACTGAGGGCATTCACATGTCATTCATTTTAAACAAGTATCAGTGTTTCCATCCTCCTCCTGATTCTGACAAGGAACTTCTGTGATGTCCTTCTAGTACCATTTCTTAGATTACTCATGAAAGATTTTTCCCTCCCATCTTGAAAAGCCTGCATGTCAGAACGCTTTCTAGCCACCTTGCTTGCATTCATATTTGCTCAAGTGTGAGTAAAACAACTTAAAACCAAAATCATATCAATACTAACAATTTTGAGATCATCTCATGTCTATTTTACACCTTTATTCCCTTTTCTTAACATAAATAAGAACAGCTTTGGAAAGTCCCCATTTTTATAGGTCTGCTTTCTAAAAAATATAGGAGTAAAATTAGGGTTTTGCTTTTCTTTTTCATCCATTTTCTACTGATTTCCAAAAAAGTTTTAGAGGTATGTTCAGTTAACTAAAACAAGAGTACAGATTGGTATAGACAACAAGGGAAGATGTAAACATGACAGAAGACCAAAACTACAGGTGCTACCACAACTGGACATCATTCTTGGCTAAGCACGTAATGACATCTGCTGTTTTTTGCATGAGACTGTGATGACATGTTCACATTGTTTTACACTAGATTATCAGGAATATCGGGATGCTGAAGAGGACCTACTAGAACTCCCTGTGTGGGTCTGAGCCTAGTTGATGCTGAGTCCTCTTTCCTTGCAATTATTGGCTAACGCTTTTGATTCTTCTCATGCCATTTCTAGAATAATAAGGAGACTGTCTTGCATGATGAAGAGGTGCTATATAATGGAAACTCTGTGATCTGTGAAATGTTAAGTGAATGCCCTGAGGCTGAAAAGTCAGGAGAAATAACTTGCCCAATTATCAGTGGCGATTTATCTCAGGGGTCTTCTCTGCGAATAGCTGAGTTCCCACATCCTCTCATTTGTTATAGATACTGATGGCTGGGACAAGTGTCTCCTCTGGAATCTTTGATTGTCTTATTAAAAACAGAAGGAAAGTTGCTTATAAAAAGACTTACATGTAAACATAGATATATTATCTGACTCATTTTTTCCTCCACTGATTTTCATCAGAATCTCAGAGAAATGTTACTGGAGAAGAACATTTGGTCCCAGCATGTAATAAAAATTACTCTCAAGTAGTCAAATTCATAGAGACAGAAAAGAGAATGATGGTTGTGCAGGGGTGGCAGGGCAGGAATTGGGGAGCTAGTATTTAATAAAAAGGTTCTGGAGATGGATGGTGGTGATGATTGCCCAACAATGTACTTTAATGCCACTTAAAAATAGTTGGTGATTTTTATGTCATATAAATGTATACAATTTTATGTTTAAATTACCACCAAGTGGTAAGTTTTATATGTATTTTACCACAAAATAAGTACGTAAAATAATAATAAACTAATAAAATTTTAAAATGTACTCTCAGGAATTGGAGCAGTCGTTTCAAGGACCACGTGGTCTTTGTTGGGCACATTATCTTCTCTTGCATAGACCTCAAAGAAAAAACTTTGTCAAGCCTGAGTCAGTTCACGTGATCCTTACCGCATACCGTTCAAAGCATACACATTCCCACATAACTCCGTTGATGTCCAGCTTCTTTGGAGTTCCATTTGGTCCATCTGGCTTTCATGATTAAGCAGCCACTCTAGCCTGTTCAGTATTCAAGGCTTTAGCAGGAATCTCAAGCTGGAAGAACGAACTGTGACTGCATTGGCCATTTATTTATCAAATACTTCGGGCAGAATGTAATCCTGTGACTGGTTTATGACAAGTATAGTGAAGTGGAAAGAGAATGAGCTTTAAAGTCAGCCCTAGGGCGCCTGGGTGGCTCAGTTGGTTAAGCGACTGCCTTCGGCTCAGGTCATGATCCCGGAGTCCCGGGATCGAGTCCCATATCGGACTCCCGGCTCTGCAGGAAGTCTGCTTCTCCCTCTGACCTTCTCCCCTCTCATTCTCAGTCTCTCTCTCTCTAATAAATAAATAAAATCTTTAAAAAAATAAATAAATAAAGTCAGCCCTAAATGGGAATCCTGGGTAAGCCCCTTCCTTACTCCTGAGCAGGTCAAATAGATTAGAATCTAGCCAATCCTCATTATTCACAGAGTATTAGCAAATTTGCCTACTCGTCATCAAAATTAGTTTGGAACCCTCAAATCAGTACTTTTGCAGTTATTCCCAGACATGTGTAGACGGGTGAAAACATTGAATCATCCAACATGCACGTTGCCAATTGTGGGTGAAAACAAAATAAAATGCTTTGCCTTTTGTTTCAGCTCTCATAAAATAAAGAAGCATGCTCATCTTGTCATCTATTTAGCTCTACATGTTTTGCATTTGTTGGTTTCACTGTATACGTTGCCTCTCGGGCTCAGTGCTAAAGTGCTATCTAATGTTCCTAAGGGCAAGAATCCTGTGAGATGTCTCATGGAGAATATATGTTCAGTAGATAATAATAGATCTTCACTCAGTATGAGCTATAGTGCTGTCAACTGTGAATTCAATGTCAGTGAAGCAACTATATATATATGTAATTAAAACAAAGTCTTGTATTGATCCACTGACAAAAATGTGACCAGAGGCTGGCAGGAACCTAGTCTTGTAGTTCCCCTAGGAGCAATGGTTTACTATTCACTCCTCCGATGATCACCGTTACTTAATAGAATGTAACTACCATGAATAACAAAAATGGACTGTATTTTCCTTTCCAAAAGGTAGTGTATTGTTCACACACAACTTTGTTCTTTCTCTGCTAGAGTGGGTATTAGTGCTGTTCACAAATGATTGACTCCTGCTTCTTCCAGGCATGTGCAAATTACACATGACCGCACGACCACATGACTTGCTTTAACCAATGAAATATATGCAGTTGTGTGCTTCACATCCAGATAAAAGCATTTAATTGCCATTATTCAGCTCCAGCCTTCGTTTTCTCTGCTGTCATCATCCTATACTGGCACATACTATCTATTAGTATGAAGTATTATATTAGCACATAATATATATTAGCCTCGATTACCTGGGTCTCTGCTTACTCCTATCAGAGATACAGTGTAAGTGAGAAATAAATCTGGTGTGGATAAGGTTTTTATATACAGAATATATAAAGAACTCCTATAACTCAACAAAAGAATAAAAAAAAACCCCACATTTAAAAAATAGGCAAAGAACTTGAATAAAGACTTCTCCAAAGAAGATCAACAAATGGCCAATAAGGACTTGAAAAAGATGATCAACATCATTATTCATTAGGGAAATGCAAATCAAAACCCAGTGAGATATCATTTCACACCTACTAGGATGGCTATCTTTTTTGAAAAAGAGTGAGGATGTGAAAAAGTTGGAGCCCTCGTCCATGTATACTGCCAGTGGAAATGGCAAATGCTATGGGCACTGTGGAAAACAGTTTGAAGTCCTCAAAAAATTAAACATAGGATCTGACAACTCCACTCCTAGGTATATACCCAAACAAGTGGAAGCAGAGATTCGAACAGATATCTGTACGCCATACAAGTACACATTGAAGTATTATTCACAGTAGTCAAAAGTTGAAAACAACCTAAGTTTTATCAACAGATGAATGGATAAACAAAATGTGGTATGTTCGTGCAATGGGATAGTATTCAGCCATAAAAAAAGATGTTCTAATAGACGCTACAACATGAATGAACGTTAGGGAAATTATGCTAAGCAAAATAAACCAGAAAAGAAAAATATTGTATGATTGCCCCTAGATGAAATATCTACGCTGGGTAAATTCATAGAGGCAGAAAGTAGATCGGAGGCTAGGGGAAGGGAGAAATAAGGACTTATTGCTTAATGTAAGGTAGAGGGTTTCTGTTTGATATAGTGAAAATGTTTTGGTAAAAGATTGTGGTGGTGGTGGTTGTACAATATTGTGATTGTCATTAATGCCACTGAATCGTGCGCTTCAAAGTAAAATGGGGCCCCCTGGATGGCTCAGGCAGTTAAGTGTCTGACTCTTTTTTTTTTTTAAAGGTTTTATTTATTTATTTGACAGAGAGATCACAAGTAGGCAGAGAGGCAGGCAGAGAGAGAGGGGGAAGCAGCAGAGAGCCCGATGTGGAGCTCGATCCCAGGACCCTGGGATCATGACCTGACCAAAGGCAGAGGCTTTAACCCACTGAGCCACCCAGGCACCCCCTCACCAGATGATTTGTATGAACATTAAAACCTATGAAGCACTTCTCTAAGATATATGTCTATGAGTATAATTCCAGGGTTAAGTGTCTGACTCTTGATCCTCCACTTGGGTCTTGGTCTCGGGGTCATGAGTTCAAGTCCTGCTTTGGGCTCCATGCTGGGCAGGGAGCCTACTTAAAAACAACCACAACAAAAAAAACAGAAATAAAATAAAATAATTAAAATGGCAAATCTTATACAGGCCTTTCCACAATAAGAACATTAAAAAATTTTATTTAATTAAAAAAATGACTGTGGGGCCAAGCCAGTGATATTTTGTTGTTGTTTGTTACAGTGGTGTAACCTAGTTCGTCCTCACTAAACCTTCCTTCCCATCTGTTTCTTCACAATAGCATAGTATAGGACATTCAGAGTTGTATGGTCATATATAACCTTGAACCACAGGCCAGGGTATTACCTTCTCTAATCTTTTGGCCTCCCTGAGCAGGAGGACTCAGTTCTTGCCATTGTATGCATGATACATTTGAAACTTCATGGAGCGAGCAGTGGAACTTAGGCCGAAGGTAGCCATGGTGGTCAGAAATATTTATTCAGTAATATATATGCAGCCCCTTAGTTTTCATACTTAGGTTCACGGTTGTGAACCTTCATGGGTTCACAACCGTCATTTAATGGGCAGAAATGAAACCACCTTAAATAAACTGATTGCAAAAAAAAAAAAAAAAAAATCACTAACCTGTATTTTTTTTTTTTTTTTTGAGAGAGAGAGAGAGCATGTGGTATGTGTTGGTATGTGTGAAGTGGGGAGAGAACTCATTCTCGCCTTGCAGGGCTCATCCCTGAGATCATGACCTGAGCTGAAATCAAGAGTCTGATGCTTAACTGAGTGAACCACCCAGGCACCCCAACCAAGTTGTAACTTAAAATGGATTTCCAACAGCATCCTGTGATCACCAATCTCCTATCTATTTAAGGAAGAATTCTTATTAGAATTATAGCTTGTGTCCTTATATATTACTTTGGGTAGTTAAAAAGTTGAATTTGTTCTAGGATTTCTCCTATTGTTGCTTTCTAAAATTTTTTCAAAATGATTTTACATGACCTTGTGAATCTGTACTTTCTAATAATAGAGGAGGAAGATGGACTAATTATGTGAAGTGTAGAATCTGAAACAATAACTCAACACACAGGAAAGATGCCATATAGGAAACTCCTAAGGAGTCCACCTAGGGAAGAAGTAACCAAACACATACATAAACTGATATGTTTATTGGGACACAGTTGCTTCGTGTCCATCCAATATAAGTCTCCTCCTTTCTTACCAACAAAATGTGATTTTATTCTAAACAGCAATTGTTTAACTAGAGATTGTATTTCCTAGCTTCTCTCGGAGCTAGGTCTAGGCAAAAGGTTTTAAATACAAGCTGGATAGTTACTTCTAGGAAATCTCTTTAAATTTTATTGCTCCAACTGGAAGATAAGTAATTTTCCCCTTGACCTTCCCCATCTTGTTGTCTGGAATGTGGATATGATGGCTGGGGCTCCAGCAGTCATTTTGTGATTTGGAGAATAGATGCCACAAATGGTTAGGATGCTGGTATAGAAAGATGGAACCTAGATGTTTGATGGTTTTTACAAAATGCCATATTGGCCCTAGACCACTATACTTGGGTTGTTATTACTAGCTGCCCCATTCTAATGCAGTGCAATTCTTACCTCCACTATTTTTATTTTCAGTGATGGTACTCACATGACAATTACATATGGCCTTACGGTTAACAGTGTATTTTCATTCTGTCATCATATTTAATCCTCACAACCCTGAGAGATGAACATAATTATCCTAGTCTTAGAAATGAAGACACAGAAGCCCAGAGAATTTAGATAACTTGGTCACAGTTGCAGACTTGACATCTGTCTAAGATGCAGACTAGCACCTGTCATAATCAAGACTCAAACATTAAATACCAAATGCAGTTTCTCTCTTCTACAGTGTAGACAAATAGTAATATAGTTGAGGTTTGAGTGGCTATCCCAAAAGTGGAGAATCTTTCTTCATTTTTTTTTTTAAGTTAAGATTCAGTGACCTGCTAGAACACCGTTGGCCATTCCCAGACTAGCTTAAAAAGAGTAGAGTTTTATTAAGGTTTCAGGTAGGGGTTTTTTTGTTGTTGTTGTTTTTCTTTTTATGGATACCTACAATATGTTCAACTCACATTCTTTTCAACGTTGGAAGAGAAAATCAGACACCTGCCTGTATATAAATGACTTTTTAAATGGTCTTTGCTTCTGGATTTTGCCCAGGGATTTAAGAAGGAAAAAAGAATGGAGCAAAGGAAAAGATGTACAAAGAAAGGGCAAAGTTTTTGACACACAGATGGAGGGAATATGGAAAGGACTAGCAGAGGGAGACGTGCAAATATTTTGAAGAATGCATCAGCAAAAGTAGATGACTTGGTGATATGTGCTATTTGCCAGAACCATTAAAGATAGAGCTAGGACTGGATGGTTGTCTTCATGCCCTTTGAAGTAGTCTTTAGGTATTTAAAGGCCTCCTGTTTTTACCTTTTTTTTTTTTATCTGAGAGAGAGAGAGAGAGAGAGAGAGAGAGAAAGAGAGAGCAGGTCAGAGGGAGAAGCAGACTCCCCATGGAGCTGGGAGCCCGATGCGGGACTCGATCCTGGAACTCCAGGATCATGACCTGAGCCGAAGGCAGTCGCGTAACCAACTGAGCCACCCAGGCGCCCCTGTTTTTACCTTTTTAAAGAGAGTTTGCCAAGGAAACTAATGATGTAAGTTTCTGACAGTGGCGTGCTAGAATTGGCTGAAGATACAGTTGGTCAGTTTTCAAGATTTCTGTAAGTCAGTTGTTAAATTCAACCTTTTTTTTTTTTTGTGGAGAATACAGCTTTTTCTTTTTAATTCAGTTAGCTGACATATAGCACATCATTAGTTTTTGATATAATGTTCAATGATTCATTAGTTGCATATAACACTCAGTGCTCATTGAGCCATTTTTAAAGCCAAATTGTATAAACTTAACTTATATTTAAAACAAAGAAAAAATAATAATAAATAAATAAACAAACAAACAAATAAATAAATAAAACAAAGGTGGTAGGTACTCAGAACTCATCCCTTCATAATTACTTTCCTGTGTTTCACTGTGATCTGTGCTCTTGGGTTTATTTCACATTATATCCATGCGGTGGCAATGCCATATACTGGACGCTGCCCTGCATCTCTTCCCAGTCCCGCATCCAATGACGTCCCATGGGTAGCTAGAAATCACCCGTAGCAGGATTGTTTTCCGCCATGGAAACGGGCAAATGTACACATCTAGGGATTTAATTTATTGGTCTTTGAAACTTTGTGGTGTTTTTGTCTGCCTCGGATGGCTCTTGCATTATCTTAACTTCGCATTATACTGGTCTTACATACTGTACTCAGATATAACCTCCTTCATCTGGGGATCAGTTCTGACTCGTGTGCGTGTCCCTTCCCCACAAGCCCTGGGCTGTTTGTTGCTTGTAGAAGACTGCCTTGTCCAGTGAGCTCCGGCTGCCCCAATAGAACACCACACACTGGGTGGTGTCGAGAGCAGGTTTTATTCCTTCCCAGTCCTTTAGGCAAGAAGTCCAAGATCTAGGTCCCAGCCTGGTTGGTTTCTGGTAAGACCTCTGTTCTTGGCCTGCAGATGACTGCCCCCCGGGCATGTCTTCACGTGGGTTTTTCTCTGTGCGTGCACGCTCCTGGTGTCTCCTCCTCTTCCAAGGACAGCAGTTCTTTCTGATTACAGCCCCCCCCTTCTGACCTCATTTAAATGTAATCCTCTCTTTAAAGGCACTGTCTCCAAATACAATCACTTTGGGGGTGAGGGCTTCAGCATGTGGACAGCCGGGCACAGCTTAGTCCATGACCTTGACATTTATGACGTACGCATTTGATTGCTTCAAAGCTGCAAAACAGAGCCTTCGCTGCGTGCCTGCCTCGTCACTAGTGGCATTCTCCCATTTGATCCTCAAGGCCGTGCTTTAAGGTGAATGTTATCGTCCCCATTTTACAGATGAAGATAGTGACTTTATAACAGATATAAAGTAACTTGCCCAACTATGTACAGATGGTGAGTGTTCAATCCAGTATTCAGACCCAAACAATGTGATTCCAGAGTCCAAGTACTTAACCACTATAGGAAACTACCATCCTGCTTTTTCCATACATATGTATGTGTATATTTTGTCTAAAGGCAATATTGAAACTGTTACCAAATAAAGTAAGCGACTGTTGAGGAATTTTTAGCAGGGCATGTATGCAAATGTGTAGACATTCTGCAAAGGAACATTTTGGCAAAATTGGGGTAGGGGGAGTCTTTACGTAATTGTAGTTTGAAGGGGAAGGGTGGAAACTCCCAAGTTCTGTCGTCTCTGGGACCTCTCTTCTTCAAGACAGGATACAGTAACTGCCAGGTAGTGCTCCAAACTAAATGGAAAGTACTTCCTAACCAAACATTGAGGTTTAATATTCTAATATTCTAAACAAAAAATTTGAAAAACTTAAAGGTTTGGAAAGAGTGAGTATGTGGAGCTAGGAGGCATAGAAGAACACCTCATGTGATTTGCAATCACAGAAGCGACTTAGGACATAATGTGATTATTTTCTGTAATTTGAACAAAGTCGACTCAACTTGGAAGAAATTCTCTCTAGCTTCACATACAAATAAATGGGTGTTGTTTTGCCCCTTCCTCTTAGAGAAGTGGTCCCTCATCAGTGACTCCATTCATCTTTCTCGCTGCTCCGCCAGCCCCCATATCAGGGACACCTGATATGCTCATAGCATGTGAGCACCGCTGACAGTGCAGGTGCTTTGATGGGATGAAAGGAAAGCTCTGTGAGTTCTACTCTGGTTCTTCCGGAAATCTCACCTGTGTATTCCCTACCTTCACGTATCCGTCCAAACCCTTCCATAAGCCAGAGAGGCAGAAAGGTGAGATTTGAACACAGCCTGCATTCGCTCAGCAAACATTTGCCGAGCACCTGCCAGGTATAAGACACTCATCTGGGGTGTATACAGTCAACAAAACCCCAGGTGCTCACGTTCTAGAGGGAAGAGAGAGACAGTGAATGAGTAGACTATGCATCAGCAAGTAGTTTGTCTTTGACAAAAAGCACATTAAGTGTTTGCCAGCTTGAGCGCTATTGACATTTTGAGCCAGGTTATTCTTGACTAGGGAAGCTGTCTTCTGCGTGGTAGGACATTTGGCAGCATCCCCGCCCTTAGCCCACTGTATGCCAGTAGCACACCTATTTGTACAGACACACATGCTCACCCCAGTTGTGACAACCAAATATGTCTCCATATTCCTCAGTAACTCCTGGGGCTCAGCCTTAGTCCCATTGGAGAAGCACAGGTCTCAAGAGTAGGGGATGATGAAGGTGCTGATTTATGAAGGTAGTGCTCTTGGGGGAGGACTTATTACGGTAGTCCTCTCTGGGGAGGAAGACCTCTCTGATGAGGTGACCTTTGAGCGAAGACTGGAGGAAGTGAGGATGGGCATCACGGAAATATCTGGGGGAAAGAATGTGCCTGGCAAAGAGAGTGGCTAGTACAGAGGCCCCGAGGTGGGAGGAATAGCATGGAGGACGTTGGGAGCAGGACTGAGCCACAGGACTATAGTAAGTGATAGGACCAGCCTGGTGTTAAGGAGGCGTGATCTGGGTCGTATAAGTGAAGACTTTGGCTTTGAATCAGAAGGCAAGGGGAAGCCATGAAAGGTTTTGACAAGATCCTATTCAAATAGGCTAGTCCTTGCTGCTGAATAGAGAACCACCTGTAGGGAACAGAGGTGAAAGCCAGCGTCCAGAAGCAGCCGTGGCAGTAATTCCCATGAGCACTTAGTTGTGGCTGGACGGTCCTGTGGGGGTGGGGGAGGGTGACTGGATTCTGGGTATGTTTTGAACCTACGTCTGACGTGGTTTAATGTTGGATCAGACACTGGGTGCGAGCAAAAAAGAAAGAAAGAAAAAGCCTTTGAAATGCTCTTCTTTGAAAATACCCCAAATGAGCTTTTATTTCTGATTTCTGATCGTAATCCTATGGGAGTTGAAGCGTGATGGAGGCATTGTTTAGGCATTCGGTATTGGACTGTTATTTCCTACATTACTTCCTGAGTAAACTAATTAAAATTATAATGTGGGTCTCCAAGAGAAAAGGAAAGGAGCCAAACTTGATATAATTTTACCTCTTCGATGCCACTTAACACCACTTTTCTCCTCTTGCTTGGGTAATGAAATTCTGGCAAGTGGGGGCACAGTGAACACATGGGCCCTTAAAAGCAGCCCATCACCACTTGCTTATAGCTGTGATGCTTCCCGATTGTTCTCCAGATCTCCATTTCAGAATTAGTGTGCGCTTTTCATAAAAATCACCACGTGCCACAAATTCAGGCAGCATCTTTCCTTTCTCCGTAGCATCTGCCTTCTGAGACCTCAGGCTTATTCTAGATATTGCCTTCCTGAATTGAGGTAGATTAATCGAGGTTCCAAGCTTCTCAAACTGCAGGAGAGGGAGAGTGTGAAATAAAGGTCTAATCTTCTAGTTAGTCTCTGGGTTAAGATGGGCTTTTATAAAGCCTTTCAAACGCATCAGCCCACATCAGAGATTGTACTTCAGGAGTTTTTACCTTCACCTTGTGGAGTCATGTTTGCCTTCCTCTTAAACCAGTGTTTCTCCTGGTGTGGTATGCGGTGTTTATTAAGAATATAGAATTCTGGGGACGCCTGGGTGGCTCAGTTGGTTGAGCAGCTGCCTTCGGCTCGGGTCGTGGTCCCAGTGTCCTGGGATCGAGTCCTGCATCGGGCTCCTTGCTCGGCTGGGAGCCTGCTCCTTTCTCTGCCTCTGCCTGCCTCTCTGCCTGCTTGTGTTCTCTCTCTCTTAAAATAAATAAATACAATCTTTTTTAAAAAAAAATATAGAATTCTGGGCGCTTTTTTTTTCAGACCCAGAAGAATGAAAATGGGGATAATGTTTAATGAAGACCTCAAATGATTCTATAGTGTGCTAACATTTGAGAACCATTGCTATATCATTCAGGAATGGCATTCGGTTCCTAGTACCTGAGACTGTTAATTAAGAAATCATTTCTCTCATTCATAAAAGAAGTTCAGAGATAGGCAATCCAGAGCTAGTTTGGTGTTCCATGGTAGAAAAACGAACATCATGGTAAAGGGTGGCTGCTGGAGCTCCAGCAATTGTTTTTACATTCCAGACAGGAAACACTAAGAAGGGGGAATGGGAAGAAAAAAAAAAAAAAAGGCCTTGCCAACTGCTCAGCATCCTTTAAAAGAATTTTCCCAGGAGTCACATGCTACATGTCATTGGCCAAAATTTAATTACGTGGCCGCTTATAGCTACTAGGGAGGTGTAAAAATATTATTCTAAGCTGGGCATATATTGATGCTTTAAGTAAGATTTTGGCATTCTTATTAAGGAAAATGGATGTGGGTTGGCAGTCACGTCTGCCACAACTCCCTTATACCATCATTCCATGGAGTTGCGGAAAGACAGTTTCATTTGGAGTTCCTCATTTTTTACCTATGGCCGGTTCACTGAGTTGGACCATATGTTGGTTATTTTCTGGAAAACACCAAAGGAAAACGTATTCAGCATGTATGTGGTCAGTCGCACGTATTGGGAATCTACTATATCTGGTTTTCTTCATTCTTTCCCATCCATCTGCCAGTCTTTTTTTCTTGATAAAGAAGGCCAAGAATCCACTAAAAACAAAGGAGAGGATAAGGAAGCTGAGTCCAAAAATGGTTCTCCCCCTTTGTAGCTGTGTGATGCTCAGTCTAATGGGTACCAGCCTCCAGGGCGTGGGGAGGGTTCACGAGATACTGTATATAAAAACACACTCCCATAAGAGCCATTCTGTAAATAAATACATTCATTGATCCCTTCCTTCACTTAGAGAGTGAAGGACAGTTGAATCAGAGATCAGCCAAGAAAGTCTGACATCTTTGTTGGGTTCCCACTCTTAAGAACACAGGTTGCTTTTGACACGGAAAATGTCCCATCCAATAAGAGAAGCACTTTGCCTTTAGAATTTCTTTTCCTTGCCAGAGCTGGTGGACTCCCCCTTCTTAAGCATGTATGTAGGTGTGGCAAGAGATATCTGTAAAACTAAATGAGATTCAACAAGTTCCCTCCCCTCCCCCGGGTCTCCTGGATCTCCTGGAGAGCATAGGCCTACCGTCATTTACCCGGCAACCTCCCAATGTTGGCTATTGAGGGAAAACAGTTGGGTGACTCTACAGCTCTCAAAATGTGCTCCCTGGACCACCAGCAGGGGCAACACAGGAGAAGGTGGTGCAGATGTGAACCATCGGACCCCACCCCAGTCCCGTGGAATTAGAAATGTGTTTTAAGAAGCCATCCACGTGGTTCTGATGCAAGCTAAAATTTGAGAACTGATGCTTTAATGAAGCTCTTTGCCCTTTTTTTTTTTTTTTTTTTTTTTAATTAGCGCACCTTTCTCTCCAACGGGGAGTCATTTGACTCCCTCCCTTCCATCTCTGCCCAGGCAGATATGCTGTCAAATGTGCAGTTCCTCCTAACAAACCCTGTCTTTCAAACTGGGTGAGGCCTCACTTTGTAGATTTATTTGCACACTGACTAAAGCTCTTGCAATCCATCTGACACAGACTGAAGTTCTTGCCAAACCTCACTGTGGGGAGTGACACCATAAATAAAGGCCTTCAGCTATCTCATTTTCCTGAGCCAGTTGATTGTGTGCAAATGCTTTTGTTTGGGGGAAATGTTCCTCATACAGCCCAACTCAGGGTGCAGTAGCACAGGGCATCTCTACCTGAGTTATGAGTAAATGGGACGAAGTTTCTAGCACATTCCAAAGTCCTGCTTTTGGAGAACAATACTCAGTATACGTGGAAAGAAACAGTGACCGCCATAGCAGCTATTGCTCATTAATGGTCACCATTGACAAAATCCTATTGGATTTGATTATTTGCTTGTGAAAACTAACGAGAGAAACATGGTTGGATGAAAATGAGCAATCTGCAGGGTTTTCAGGGGCGGTGCCAAATTTAATTTCCGTAGTGCCAGAAAGTACACTAAATATTTTCCCCTTACCGTTGGTTTGCTGAGTGTTTGTTTTGGGCTACACAGTAGTTTTCTTTTGGAGGATGCCAGAGGAAACTACATGCAGCAGTTCTGTACTGAGCCAAAGCCAGATTGGGAATTTGAGAGGGGAGTTTTTCCATCCTTCCCATCTCTTTGCTCAGGGAAGAGCTTGGACTTCCCAAGCTCTGGAACACCAGGAGGAGACACAGAAGCCAGGTAGTGGAAGGACCAAGAGAAGTGGTGAAGGACTAACTCATTCCCCATCCTCAAAGCAAGCCAGATCACCTACCACGTGACATGGGGATAATTTGGGAGGTTGTTACTTAATATTAGCTGATTTGGTTTTATAATGGTGCATTCCACTTGGTCAGTTTTTAAGTCATCCACCGAACTGTTGACTGCCTTCTGAGGAATTATTTTTAGTACATTCTGTATATAAGGAATTACTGAATGCTGGTAGAAAGGACGTATTTTCTGCAGTGGTGATCCGTAGGCTTGAATTATAAAAGGCAACACAAGATGCCCAGCCAGGAAAGATAGTGCTGTGTTCTTAAAGAGTAGTCACTGCCTCTATTGACATAAGAATTCCAAGTCTTTAGGATGGACTTCAGGGTGCCAGGGTATTTATGGAGCTCCCGGTCTCCGGAGGTCTCCAGTCACAGCCGACTTCGCTTTGCCCTACCCTGACATGTTGGGAAGCCTTTATCTCCAGTCTCAAAACAGGATGGAACCTCTCCAATCCAGTCTGCAGGTGTGGACCTTGCCCAAGATGGGGGTAAGCAGGGTCCTTCTCTGGCGACCTTGAAACGGAGCCAAGTGAGTCAGACTAGGATGGATGTGAAGGGAAGTTGTGTAAGTGAAGGTGCTGTGGGAATCCTTAAACTCTGAGAAGCTAAGGAACAGAGTGGCAAGGGAAGAAGACTAGGGCAGAGATAAGAGGATGGTGGACACAGAGAGATGTGTGATCAGTCACTTTCCAGTAGCTGGTCCCATTTCCTCCTGAGACCCTACGATTCTGTTGGGTTTCTTAAGAGAACACCACACCTTTGTAAGAATTTGCCTTTCATCCCCTCCGAAATCAAACTACCTTAAAGAGCATTTTTCCCCCTTGCCACCGCCTTTCTTAGATTAAGGTAGTTGGGGGCCTTCGGGTTTGGTCTCACTCTGCAAGCTGATAGTGTGGCTCTGCCTCTCAAAATGGAAGAGAGGCCAGGAAAATCTGGATTGTTCCCTTGGGAGCCTGCAGGCAAGATAATAGACTCATTGCTATGTATTTGTGTTACTGATTGTTACTGAGGGCCAAGTGCTTAGCCCTCACTCTCACTGAATTGCCACAGTCCTATGATGAGGATTCTGAGAGGTTCTGGAATTCACTCAGGAACACAGAGATGGGAAGTGACCGAGCTGCAAACAGAGGGATTCAGGAACAGCTGGCCGAGCTGCCCAAGAGGCAAGGAAGGTTCCAACCAGGCTCAGCCTTGGCCAGTGTCCGGGAAGGCTGGGCCCAAGGTGCCAGGACATACAGGGGCTCTAGGGATGCCCATGCTCTGGGTGGCGAAGGGGAGTGTGTGTGAGTCCCGAGGGGTGAGTCGGGAGAGGGTCAATTGCACTCAAATTGGACTCTCCTGTCAAACGACTCCGGTGATTTTCCTTTCTTATTAGCATCTGTCCCTCGGGTTGTGTCACTAGCGTGAGAGTGACAAAGGGACATTGCAGCAAGGCTTTGCTACACGCAGTCTCGCAGCTTGAGGGGTGAGACCCATTCCCCAAGACTCGGGGCTCAGCTTTCTGCCTGCACTTACCGGCCACGGCATAGGATGCACGCATTCCTCTAAGCACAGAGTGGGGTGCCGGACTCTGACGGGCCCCACGGCCAGCTCCTCATCCCAAACTAACTCATGATCTGGGCTTTCATTTCCTCTCAGAGAGAGTGCTGTGGCTTACCTTTAAAACCCGGAGCCCTTCCTTCCCGTCCCAGGACGTGGTTCCCCGCCAAATGCTTCTAGGGAGGGGTTGCACAGCCCTGTCTGGAGAAAACCAGTTAGTCTATGAGCAGTCTGTTGATGGTTGCCTTTGGGCTTTGCTTGAGACAGGAATACCCACACGATGGTGAATGGTTACAGTCATGTGTTACGAAAATAAAGATGGCTTCCGCATTTTTTTTAAGGCCTTGTCATTGCAAAGCCTTTCCCTCCGTTCGACCTTTTAAAAGCTATGATTCCTTTTCTGGAGATCAAAGTAGACAGAGCTTTCGTAGCGCTTTGCCCCAGCATCCCCGAAACACGTATTCATGTCCCCGGCTCCCTCCACTCAACGGAATTAGACCAAGTTTGCAGAATGGAGCAAATAGAGTGAATTTAGAGCCTCAAGTCGTCTGTCTTCTGTGACTCGTTGAATGAATGCCTTGTTTCGCAAGAGCTGGTCATGATGCTAAGAGATAGTTGGAAAGAATTTTCCATGATGTCATCTGAGCTTATGGGATTTTTTTTTTTTTTTTTTTAATTTTGTTGCCTCTCCTGTATACTAGCATACCTTCTGTTTTGGCCAGTTTTTCCTGACCCGAGTTTTGCATACAGCTGGATATTAGAATGTCTGTTTTCTTTTTTCAAGCAAAATTATATGCCTTCCTAAGTCTGTGTTAGAGCTGAATGAGCCCCAGAAAGGGCAAGACTATGGCCTCATAGCCATAAACAGGAGCATTCTGGAAGGTGCAGAAACTCCTGTCAATGACAATTTTGAATTACGTACTCAGTATCCCAGATGTAGTGACTCTCTTTTCGGACAGATGGGAACTGCTACCTGTCCTTACAAAGCACTCAAGACCTAGAGGGCTTTTACTGTAGGTGGAGGCCGAGGGACCC
Organism: Nasua narica; assembly: GCA_028533885.1. Classification (NCBI taxonomy): domain Eukaryota; kingdom Metazoa; phylum Chordata; class Mammalia; order Carnivora; family Procyonidae; genus Nasua; species Nasua narica. Next base: position 27,406,487 of record CM052799.1, on the reverse strand, counting down.
AGCAGCTCAGCGAGCGCCAGAGCCTGGCTCTGACTTGAGTGTGAGGCAGGCACCGACACATCCCTTTGGCTAGGGAGGCACGGCGCATGCCGGAGACTCCCGGAGAAAATGGTAAAGTCGCTCTCTCGCTCGCTCTCTCTCTCTCACTCTCTCTCAGGGGGGGAGCCTGCCGACAAAACTCTACCTTCTGGGTTCCCCTGCCTATTTGCCAAATTCTCTTTTTCTAGGAAAGCGTGCTGGCTTTATTTTTCCCTCGCAAGACGGGAAAGCCCCAAGATAAGGGTGATCGGCTCCACTTTTCCTTCAAGGATGAACGTGTCTGCTTGCAATGAGAAAGGCGGATGCTGTTGAGTTGCAGGAGGGTGGAAACGGCGGGAGGTCGGATGTATCCTGCCGCTGGAATCCTCTTCCCGGGGAGTGGGAACGGGCCGTGACCCCTGTGTTTGCATCCTGCAGGTTCACCAGTACTATAGCTGTCTCCCAGAAGAGAAGGTTCCCTACGTCAACAGCCCTGGAGAGAAACTTCGAATCAAGCAGCTACTACACCAGCTGCCGCCACATGACAATGAGGTAGGGGGCTCCAGGGGCCTTAGGAAGCTTTGCCTTAGAAGCTTCTGTGAATTGTCACCTTCTTCATAATCAGAATGTTGTGATCAGTGAGGTCTCCGAAGAAAAACTCTGGCCCTTCAGTTTAGGTCTTAGCTTCCTTTATTAGAGCCAAAAGAAATGGCCTGACACTTTCTGGAGAGTATTACTAAAAAGCAGATCTCATTATGGTGCAACTAGTCATTTTGGGGTATCCAGGGAGCCCTAAAAGTTAAAACCTCAAGCCTGGGTTTTCCTAGTTGAAGAAGAATGTGCTGGTTGCCCACAAGTCCCTTAGCTGATTGCGATTCCCAGGCCAATTCAAGGTCAAGCCCTGCAAAAACGTTGTGATTCTCTGGCATTCTCACCATCGTTTCATGTTCAGTAAGTGTGCAAGTTTTCCATGTTATGCTGCAATAGAACTCACATATCCAGCTTTGCAGCTCTGAGCGTCTGTGTTTTTGTCGTTGAAAGGCCAACTTTGCAGGGTCACCATTTGTACATGTGGGTGTCTTGCAGGCTGTCCTTTTTTCCTGAACCCCGACAGAAGATGCCTATAATGAGGCGTTTCTTATCTGTGAAGTCGGATTGCTCATAAAGGGAAAATCCATGCATACATTTTTAAAAGATCATCCTGCTTGAAGGGCTTAGGTTTGTACACTAGAAATGAATTTTTTGAGTATCTGGTTTTTAAAAATAGTCATCCACTAGAATGGAATTGTCCACTTAGCTGATTGCATTTTAAATGATTTTAAATTGAAAGGAGAAATAACCCCTCTCGGAAGCTGGACCCCAGCTTTCTACCGACTGCTCTACAAGCCGGATTTCCGGGGAAATTGAGTAGGTGCTATTTTAGTCTTTATCTGCCCGTATTCAGTTCAAAAGGGATAATTCAGCAGCCTCAAAAATAAACTTGAGTAAGTAAAGCAGAAGCTTAAAAACTAAAGCAAGTTTCTAGAAAGAGAGCCACGATTTCCTGTTACCCATTTCCGACTTCATAAAACAAATACAAATGATGTTTTCTCCTTTAAAGCCGAGAGCAAGCATTGTAACCCGATGCCCAGTTAACTCATTTGGCAGTGAAAACACGGGTTTTTACAAGCAGGAGGGGAGTGCCTTTCTTTAAAAGCACATCCATAAACCAACCGTCAGTGGCTAGTCAGGTCACAGCAGTGCCCCAAGCTCGAGGGGACATCCACAGGACGACTTTCTTTTAACACTTTTTTTGCTTGCTAGAGCAAGGTGATCTATGCTCTGCTTTTAACGATTTATTCTGTTTACAGCTAACTGTGGGTTTATGAAAAGAGACCATTCAAATTCCTTCTTCCTGTTGGAGAGAATTCCTTCCATGTGACCCAGTGGGCAGTTTTCGCCCACTGACATGGCCCTTTTGAGGACAAGGAGTGGTGATTCTAAAGCCAGTATCTGATCATTCGCTCTTTTTGGCCAGATGAAGCGGTTGAGACATACCTAGCTGCCTTGGTTTCCCAGCTAGGAGGCAATAGTCCTGGTCTAGAGATTTCCCCCCCACCCATCATATCACAGGTCATCTGAGCTTTTCACCTAACCTTTCCACTGCTACTCCAAAGACGGGAAGTGGGATGAGGTCCGTGTTTCCCAAAGTGTGGCACCTGGGGTGGTGCGTAGACATGGCAGTAAGTGAAAGTGAAACAGAGTAAGAGAGCCGTTCCCTTTTAAATTGTGTTTCATTCCACCCAATGGAGTGGTTCAGTCAGCCCCGGGGGGAGGGAGGTGGGATTTCAGTTTGGGCTGGCTGTTTCCTCACGTCTCTCCAACTCATACCAGTCTCCACTTTCAGATAACGGCATTAAGAATCTCCGTCTCAGGATCTCCCCTGAGCAGAAGTAGCTAGAATCTAACGACGTGATTTCATTCTCACATTGTTTCGTTTTCATGGTCTCCTTCTGGTTCTGATAGGCGATACCGACTTCTAATTTATAGTCATCATATACTTTCTTTTTAAGTAAATGTGTTCAAGTTTAAAAAAGTGAGACCATTTTTAAAAAGGTTTTAATAATAGTTCAAGACTATGGCAAAATTCCCATGGTATGTGTTGAATAAGGGGAAAGACTGGGAAGTGCTGGATTTGAGGGTCCATAGTGTCCCTGCCTTGATGCTGTGAGTTTCTGTGCTTAACAAGAAGGCAAATATCTTTTTTTTTTTTTCCCCCAAATTTATTTTAATTTTTCAGTGTTACAAGATTGATTGTTCATGCACCACACCCAGTGCTCCATGCAGTACGTGCCCCTCTCGATACCCACCACCAGGCTAACCCCCCCCACCCCCTCCCCTCCAAAACCCTCAGTTTGTTGCTCAGAGTCCACAGTCTCTCCTGGTTCAACACCCCCT
>CM052799.1:27385708-27403432 GCA_028533885.1 Nasua narica | reverse complement strand
AAGAAGGCAAATATCTTACGCAAGTAGGTTGATTAGCCACAGCCCAGTGGGCAGCCCTTCCCGCCCCCACCCTGCACACAGATAAACACGCAGGGACTTATGTGAAGCAGGGCACATACCTCTGGACCAACTCCTTCGCCTCAGGGTTTTGGTTGCCCATTTTCCCAAAATGAGGTGGGAGGACAGAAGCTGGGGGCCCTCGGACCAGTGTCGTGGCTTGCCGGCGTGGAGCCATCCTTCGGGGTCAAGGATCACCCATGTGGACACGGGGAGGTGAGGGGATCAGGACCCCACAATCCATTTGAAGATCCACATCACTTTTAAAGTAGGAAAAAGTCCCAGATCTTGCCTAGCACCAGAGCTCCCCAACATGATGGGGATCTTCGTGGGGCAGGCGAGCAGGGTAGGAAGGTTGCGGGACAGTTACAGAACCTTGAGCCTGCTCCTGACTGGGACTCTGGACTTTGGCGCCTTTGGTAAGCTCTTTGGGCTTCGGTAGAGACTCACGTTCACCAGCCCGGGCCTCCTGGGCCAGCACTGTAAAGCCGAGTGGGAGCGCGTGTCACGAGAAAACTCTGGGATGTGGACTTCAGAGATCCCACAGAGCGAGGGCAACATCCTGCATGACCCTCTCTGTGTCTGTCCAGGTTCGATATTGCAACTCGCTGGATGAGGAAGAGAAGAGGGAGCTAAAGCTCTTCAGCAACCAGAGGAAACGTGAGAACTTGGGTCGAGGGAATGTCAGGCCCTTCCCAGTGACGATGACGGGCGCCATCTGTGAACAGGTGAGCAAGGACTCCAGGGCACGGGGAGGGATTCCGCTGGTGTCCTGTCATGCCTGTCCCTTCAGCAGCGGTGTCACCGAGCGCCCAGCAGGCGCCAGGCACTGGTGAACAAAAGATTTGAAAGCTTTTGATTGTCCTTGTAAGGAGGTCCATTCTAGGGGAAGAAGTCAAACAATAAAATAAAGAAGAAATGCAGGGGCGCCTGGGTGGCTCAGTTGGTTGAGCTGCTGCCTTTGGCTTGGGTCATGATCTCAGAGTCCTGAGATCGAGCCCCACATTGGGCTCTCTGCTCGGCAGGGAGCCTGCTTCCTCCTCTCTCTCTGCCTGCCTCTCTGCCTACTTGTGATCTCTCTCTCTGTATCAAATAAATAAATAAAATCTTTAAAAAAAAAAAGAAGAAGAAGAAATGCAGCAGGGAAGGAGGCTGCAAGCCCTGGGGGATGTGGAGAGCTTGCGATTTTCAGCAAAGTGACCGAGCAAGGCTCCACTTAGATGGTGGCCTCTGGGGGTACCTGGGTGGCTCAGTCACTTAAGCGTCTGCCTTCAGCTCAGGGTCCTGGGACCGAGTCCTGCATCGGGGGCGGAGGTGGGGGGGGGGCCCTGCTCAGTGGGGAGTCTGCTTCTCCCTCCCCCCCACCCCTCCCCACCTCGTGCTCTCTCGCACTTGCTCTTGCTCTCAAATAAATAAGTGAGATCTTAAAGAAAGAAGAAGGTGGTCTTTGAGCAAAAGCCTGCAGGGACTGAGAGAGTGGGTCCTGCAGATCTCGGAGGGTGGAGGAAACAGGCAGGCAGCTCAAAGGTTTGGCGACAGAAGCATTTCTGTGGTGTTCAGGGAACAGCACGTTGGCCATTGTGGTGCAGAAGAGGGAGTGGAGGGAGGCAGGGAGCCGGTGAAGGCAGAGTGCTCGGAGGGCCAGTCGCATATGCCATTGGAAGGAGGTGGGGAGCCATCTGAGGGACTTAAGCACAAGAGTGACATGATGGATTTATGTTTTAAAATGAGTCCTTTAAGGACACCTGGGTGGCTCAGTCGGTTAAGCGTCTACCTTCGGCTCGGGTCGTGATCCCCAGGTCCTGGGATCAAGTCCCACATAGGGCTCCTTGCTCAGGGGGGTGGCTGCTTCTCCCTCTGCCTCTGCCTGCTGCTCCCCCTGCTTGTACTCTTCTCTCTCTCTGTGTCAAATGTATAAATAAAATCTTTTCTAAAATAAAATATAAATAAATAAAATGAGTCCTTTAGAAAATGGAATTTGCCTGGACCATGGAATCCTCCCAGGGCCTCCTTGGGTTTGAGGGCTCTTTAGTGAAATGCATGCCTTCCCCTTGCATCCTCCCCAGGGCCTCACTGAGCTGGGTCTGGTGGTGGTTTTCCCTCCTGCTCTTCTAGAGAATGCTCAGGGCACAGGGGCAGAGGGTTTTAAAGGAAGAAAGGGGGACATGCAGGCTCCCTGGGTTCTCCCTGCCTCTCCTCTTAGCCACAGAGCCTTCGGGTGCTGATCATCATTTTTGGCCCTGCTCTTGGCTTTGCTGCTCTTTGAAGAGCATCATCTTAAGCTCTTAAGGAAACCATTCAGATGCTGAAGACGCAGGAGCTGGCTCAGTGAGGAGAAATAGAGATACTCCCCTGAGGGGCGTGGGTGCCATTTGGTGGCCCTTTTCTGAGATTTCAGAGGCATGGGGTGAGAATGTTCACGGGGGTGGAATGGAAATGCTACTTAATAGGGGAAGCACAGGCCCAGACATGGGCAGTGGGGTCTTCACCCTTGATACTCACCCCTGAGATGCAGGTGGTCAGTGGTTGAGATGTGAGATTCGGGGGGAAAAAAAGGAGGGGGGGCGCCTGGGTGGCTCCGTCGGTTGGGCGGCCGAGTCTCGATTTCAGCTCAGGTCATGATCTCAGGCTCGTGGGACTGAGCCCCGCATCAGGCAAACACTCAGCGGGGGTCTGCTTGAGGATTGTCTCTCCCTCTGCGTCTGTCCCTCACCCGCCCACATTCTCAATCTCTCTCTCTCTCTCAAAATAAATAAATAAGTATTTTTTAAAAATGGGGCACCTGGGTGACTCAGTCGGTTAAATGTCCAACTCTTGGTTTCAGCTCAGATGCGATCTCAGGGTTGTGAGATCGAGCCCTGCGTTGGGCTCCCTGCTCAGTGAGAAATCTGCTTGAGTTTCTCTCTCCCTTTGCCTCTGTCCCGGCCTGCCCCTCTCTAAAGTAAATAAATAAATAAATAAGTCTTTTAAAAAATACTAACAGCAGTTTAAAAAATAAACAAAAAAGGAAAAAAGATGGGAGATTCGATGTTCCCATATCAGGAATTCTGTCCCTTCTGAGATTGGTCTCCTGGAACCAGCCCAGCTGCACTCTCTTAAGGAAGAAGGGTCGGACATTTCACAAGCAGGTATCAAAAGTTGTGTAAAATAGTGATGAGAGCCTGGAGGCAGCGAAATTTCATGCATGTTTCTGCCATGTTTCTGCCACCTTTCCCATGTGATTTTTCCTCCATTTTGTCATCTGAAAAGTGTGGGTGATAAATGCCTACATCGTAGAATTAAGGTGAGGATTACATGGGATTCTATATTGTTAAAGCAATTGAACCAGGAGGCCCTTACACTGAGGTATCTCTGATACCTTCATAACCTACACGAGCAAACCAAAACCTTAGCCAAAGGCAGTGAGAAAATACCACTTAAGACTAACCAATCACCAGTAGGCAACTAGGCTTTCTCAAATAAGGCAACCACTTAAGCTACAGCCAGTTAAATAGTTTCCTTGCTTTGCCTCCCCGTCTTCTCTATAAGCACTTCCCTCCAAGCTCCAGGTAGGTGAAGCCCTCCTAGCCATCTTCAGTTTGGTAATGCCCAACTTAAATCTGTAGTTGCTCAAATAAACCCTTGAAATTTTTAATGTGCTTCAGTTTATTTGTTACCGCTGTACCTATCCCAGGTCTACTGATGTTATAAAAGGCAAGGGTAGTACTCTCTGTTAACTGTGTCTTTCTTTGGTTGGGTCACTACCTGAATGAGCTCCCAGAGACTGTTCCATGAGGCCTTTCATGTCCTATGAAACATTTAATCCCATATGACAGCTGTGGTACAGGGAAGGTTTGGAGGTATCTTTCCTACCCCTTAGACATTGTCCCCGAAGCCAGCCACTCACGTAGGGCCATGGAACTAGATCCTCAGCCGTGAACCTCATGGCCAATGCCACGGTCAGCTGAGAGCCTTTCCCTGGACCCACCACCTCATACTTTACTCTTCCCTCAGAGGCCCAACCTCAACTATCAGAGATGCTGCCTTGTTCCTTTCTGCATTGGGAGAAGAACTTTGGAACATGAGCAAGTAGATAGGAAAGGGGGAGAGAAGCCCCTTCCATAGCGTGGCCTTAGAAGTGGTACCTTTTACCTTGTACCTTCTACCTAGGTAAAAAGATGTTAGAGAAAGCAGACTGGAAATTGTTAAGGTACTTTTATGAACCCACTCCCTCTCTCTCTTTTTTTTTTTTTTCCTAAGATTTTATTTATTTATTTGCCAGTGAGAGAGAGAGAAAGCACAAGCAGGGGGAGGGGCAGAGGCAGAGGGAGAAGGAGAAGCAGACTTCCCACTGACCAGGAAGTCTGATGCAGGACTCAGTCCCAGGACCCTGGGTCATGATCTGAGCTGAAGGCAGCCGCTTAACAGATAGAACCCCCAGGAGCCCCTCCCTCTCCCATGGTACAGCAGCCCTCTTGCACCCCTACCCTCTACCCCTACTCCTTGTGGTGTTAAACTCGGGCTGTGCCCCCGGATGGAGTTGGGAGCTTCTAGAAGATATGGACACTTTCAGCACGTGTGGGTTTACCTCCTGCCTATAGAGCTCCTGTGTATCTTGACGCTAAAGGAGCTTTTCTGGCTTTCCAGCCTTGAGTCCTGATTTTCTCAGCGACTTTATCTTTGTCTTTCTTGGAAGGAAGAAGAGAGGGAGGGAGGGCAAGCCAAACCGCCCTGCCGTGTACATAACCAGGTAGCACAGTGACCAGCTTGAGAACAAGCACACAGCCACCGGCGGTCCTTGGGAGCGGTAGTCTCTTATCCCTTAGGCGTGGCCCGGGGGAGACCCAGACGGGGCTGGTGTCTGCACTGACCTATGTGCTTGCTTCGCAGTGTGGAGGCCAGATTAATGGCGGGGACATCGCCGTGTTTGCATCGCGCGCCGGCCACGGTGTCTGCTGGCACCCGCCGTGTTTCATCTGCACCGTCTGCAATGAGCTGCTGGTGGATCTGATCTACTTTTACCAAGACGGGAAGATCTACTGCGGCCGGCACCACGCCGAGTGCCTGAAGCCGCGCTGCGCCGCCTGCGACGAGGTCAGAGCACTCCGAGGGTTGGGGGCGGGGGGAGCAGGAGGGTCCAGCCCCGCCCATCACCCCTCCGTCCTGCCAAAAGCCACACTTGGATCTGTGCCCTTCGGCAGGGAGGGAAACCGCGTGGAGGGAAACCGCGGGCCGCTCCACCTTCTTGTATTAAGCCCCACCCCTCCCTGGTTGCTGGCGGGTCCAGAGGTAGCTGAGAGTCGCTGGCACTAGGGGAGTTCCGAACTCTCAAAGAAAGGCACTGGGCAGCTTTAGATTTCAGCTGGGGAGTAATCATCAGTAATGGTGTGGCCCTGAAGTCTCAAAATAGTTGGGATTCCTGAGCTCCGGTGAGACAAAGTGTTTTGAGAAGAGGGACGTTTGATGGCACTATTTAGTTTCCCCATGATTTACAAAAGTTCTGATGAGGATTCAGGAGGCAGGTGCATCCTCTCTTAGGAGAGCCCTGCTTTGAGAGGTACTTGAATTTGCTACCACAGGTCAGAAAGCAGACTAGAACCCCCAAGCCTATGCCTGGTGTTTCCTCCCACCAGGAGCTCACCCAAATATGATCCATAAGCGGCAAGAAGAGAAGAGCTGACTTGCCTTCAAAAGTTTGGAGCTTATATTCCTATAAAAAGTTAAAGAAAAAAAAAAAGTTTGGAGGAGTAAAGAGAGTATTCTAAACCTGACCACTTTTATGGCAGTCCTTTGGGAAAGACCTTGGATAGGGGTTTTCTTCTGCACAGAGTGGATTTTTGGTTCCGTCTGACCCTGCAAGCAGTAGTGTGGGCTTCTGCAAAACAGCGCTGCCCTTTTTCCTCCATAGCCCACTCCGCAGGCCCCTGCCTAGGAAGGGGTTACTTTTCTAGGAGGAAATTGGCCAGCCTTAACTAATTTGGATTCTAATGCTGATGATGATGTTCTGGAGAGACCCTCTAGACGGGTATTTGGGAAACTGAATTCAGTTCCACCTAAATTCAGACAGCCACTTTACCTTCATGCCTCAGTGTCCCCTTCTGGAGATTAGTGCTCCTAATACTTTATTGTTATCTAATGGCAAATAAAATATGATGAATGAGGTGTTTTGAAATTTTTGTTTATTGAGATATAATTCACCTAGCATAAGGTTCACCCTCCTTAGGTGTCCAGTTTGGTGGGTTTTAGTATATTCATAAAGTTGTGCAACTCTCCCTGCTGTCATCCAGCACCTTTTCCTCACCCCAAAAGAAACTTTGTATCTATTAGCAGTCCCTTTCCTTCTCCCCCTTCCCCCAGCCCCTGACAGCCACTAATCTCTTCTCTGTCTCTGTGCGTTTACATATTCTGGGCATTTCACATAAGTGGAATCGGACAATGTGTGATCTTTTGTAGAAGTGATCTTTCACGTGGTGTAATGTTTTCAGGGTTAATCCACATTGTGGCATATAGGTACATTATTCCTTCCCAAAGCTGAATAATAATCAGTCATGGGTATAGGTCATGTTAGGTAGAGACATTATGTCAGTTGATGGGTATTTCAGTTCTTTCCATTTTTTGAATATTATGATTGATGCTGCTTGGAACGTTCATATGCACGTTTTTGTTTAGACATATATTTTCTGTTTTCTTGAGTATGTACGTGGGAGTGAATTGCTGGGTCACATGGTAGTTCTGTGTCCAAGTTGTTGAGGGAATGCAGACTTTATTTCAGAGAAGCTATGGTAGTGAGGGCAAACTGACATCACATTATGGTTTTGATACATCTGTCCCTGATGGGCAATAACGTTGAGCATCTTTTCATGTGTTTATTGGCTATTTGTGTATCTTCTTTTTTTGAAGAACTTTATATTCCAATCCTCTGCCTGTTTTTTTTTAATAAAAAATTTTTTAATTTATTTTTTAAAAATTAAAAAAAATTTTAATTTTTCTTTGTATTGTGGAGTTGCTTGTATATTCTGAATACTAGTTCAGACTGGATACTAGTTATCAGGTACATGCTTTGCCACTATTTTCTCGCATTTTGTAGTTACATTTTCACTTTCTTGATGTTCTTTGAAGCACGGAAGTGTTTAATTTCTATGAGGTCCAATTTACCCTTTTTTTTCTTTCTTTCTTTTGTTGTTTATACTTGCAAAGTCATAGCTAAGGAAACCATTGCCTAATCCAGGTCCTGAAATTTACACTTGTGTTTTCTTTTAAGCATTTTCTAGTATTTGGCTCCTTTGGTCTCTGATCTCCTTTGAATGAATTTTTGTATATGGCTCGGATTCATTCTTTTGCATGTGGCTACCCAGCTGTCCCAGCCACATTTGTTGAAAAGACCGTTCTTTCCCCCATTGGATGTCCTCGGCATCTTTGTTAATAAGCAGTTGGCCATAAATGTTTGGGTTTGTTTCCGGACGTTCAGTTTCTCCTCTGTTGATCTATATGTCAGTTTTTATACCAGCAGTGCACCGCCTTGATTACTGTGGTTTGTACTCAGCTATGAAGTAGGTGCTTTGAAATTTAAAAAGTGTACATTAGAGGTCAAAATACAAACGCTTCTGAGGGCAAGGCAGGTTTTGTACACGAAGGTGACTCATTTTAAGACAGCAGTGAGTGGTGAAAAATATGACCAAACTGGAGAACTCACCACTCATCTAGAAGCGAGAGTCCTCCTTCTCAAATACTTTGCTTTCAACAAAGAAACCAGCAGTCTAGGTGTTAAAATGACATTTCCTATTTTTAAAAAGATGTTGCATCAGCCAAATAAGACACGTATGTGCTGTCCAAAGTGCCCACGAACCATCGGTGTCTGGTCTTGCTTTATGTTTTTCAGGGTAAACTTTATTTCTCTTATTAAAATGTGGTTCAGTTAATACCTGGCCAGGCCAAAAACTGTGATTAATTGTGCTACAGGCAAATCCCAGTGTGCTAACTGATACAGATATAGAATATGCATATACAGATAGGTTTTTTTTTTTTATTGAGTAATTTGTGGGAAAGACCTGCTTCCCCATCCTCCTAGTTTGGGGTCCCCTTAGCTCTTCTCCGTTAAAGTGCATTCTCCTGGCTGGGTCTTAACCACTGATCCCTTGGCTTCCCTGTCTCTAGATCATCTTTGCAGACGAATGCACAGAAGCTGAGGGGCGGCACTGGCACATGAAACACTTCTGCTGCTTCGAGTGTGAGACAGTGCTTGGCGGCCAGCGCTACATCATGAAGGAGGGAAGGCCCTACTGTTGCCACTGCTTCGAGTCCTTGTATGCAGAATATTGCGACACCTGTGCCCAGCACATAGGTGAGGCAACACTTGGTGCTCAGCTCGGTCCTACTGTGACTGGGTCTCCTCGGTGTCGGTGTAGTTAGAAGCTCTTTGGCTCTCAACTCATACTGGCTTAAACGAAAAAAGGGAATTTCTTGGCTCACGTTTCCAGTAAGGCCAAGGAGTAGACTTGCTTCAGGTAGGGATGGCTCAAGGGTTCAAAGTCTGGAGGTTTTTTATCCTTTCTGTCTCAGCGCTGCTTGCCTTCTGTTGGCTTTGGTAAAAAGCAAGCTCCTTCACTTGCTGGCTAAGAGGACTATCCGATTATATATAGAGTCTTAGCGTTTGCATTCTCAAAAGGAGTGGGGCCCCGTCTGTCCAAGTATCCAAATCCGTTCCTCCAAATAGGAACCTTATCATCCCTGGTTTGGTCGCGGGTTCCTGGAAACAAGAAAAGAGGGTATTTCGGTTGGTCTGCCTGAGTCATAGGCCCACCCCCGAGATGGGGTTCTGTGATGTACAGCCCTACTGCCCAGGGGAGGAGGAGAGGTCCCAGAAGGAAACTCTGAGGGAAAATGTAAACAGATGTCTTCCATAGTCTCCTTGGAAAACTTGAGGATGAGCAGAAGGAGGAACCAGCATAGTCCTCTTGGTAGGAAGGGGTTGTCAAGAAAACCAAATGGTTTCTGGCAAGCCTGTCTTTTAAAAAAAATCAACAGAAGCTGACCCAGCCAAATACAAAGCAAGAGGACCTGAAATAGCTTATCAGCTACAAACTCCCCAAGAAGCAGCAGATCTGAGATGGTGGAAATCATTTTCCCTTCGCACATAACCGATTTGTTCAGCCCTTCAACATTCTTCCAGACCAGGCTGCACCTGCGGCTTCTTCATTCAACCTGCCTATTCTGGGACCTTGAGAATGGGCCCCCTTAGAAAGGACAAGAAAGAGTTGGCAGGGGATGACTATCTGGGAGACCAGCAGCCTGCTCTTCCTGCGGCTTGTGCACTTCCCAGAAATCTGCTCAGAAGCCGCCAGCTTCTTACCTCTGGTGGGAGATGCGGAGATAATCGGTCTAGGAGCCCATTTTCCCCCACGCCAAGGATTTTATCAGGAACCAAAAGAATTGACATTGCCTCCCTGCCTCATCAGAAGTGACATGTTCAGATGAAATCCTAGCTAGTCATTTGGAGAGCTTTGGGAGCTGGTGAAAATCACAGCTTTGCAGACAAGGCACCTCCTGTGTGCTCAGGGGTCCTTTGTTGTTGGGCGGTCTGTCCCCCAGACTCAGGCCTGCTTCCAGGAGGCCTTTCGGAGCTGGAGTCCCTGCCGGGCCCCGGGCTCAGCATTGCTATGCAGCCGTAGTTATCCAGCAGGATTGCTGCCGGGGGCCTGGGCGATAGGCCGACCCACCTCCCCCCAACCCCTGCCGGCCTCACCCTCTCACGACCTGACGTCTCAACCAAGGACCCACCGGCTTTCCTTTCTCACAAGATCAAAACGGAAACAGACCTGCTTCAATGCTAAGAGTTAGGAAACAGGGAGCTTGCTTTGGACGGGCAGCTGGCCATGTGAAGAGGGCCAGGGTGGGCTGCGTCGGGGAGAGGGTAGGGGAATGCGGCTCGGGGTGCAGCTCGGGGCCAGCGTGGATTCTGGGTCTGCCGGTAGGCGGTGAGGGTCCGGACAGCTCACCTGCCCCCTCGACACCCTCTTCTCACTGATGTTGCTGTTTCTTCTGTCCCTTTCCATGGAGGCTTCAAAGCCTCTCTACAAACGGCCACTTAGGATGTTTGCTCAGCAACTGGGAAGAGAGAAAAATCTTTCCCCACAGCACGCCCCTCCATTTCCTTCTCTTTCTCTCTCCTTCTAGCTATTCACCACTTCGACTAGCACCGCCTTCTCCTGCCTGTTAAATCCATAAGAAGGCATCAGTGTTTAACCAGAGAGGGGGACCTCTGTGGCCGGCAGTGTTATCTCTGCTGGAGGTCAAATGTGGTCCCTGGTTTGTTTTTCCCTTCGTCATCTTTTCTGTGGAACCTAACTTTCCTGCCACACTGAAAGGGTATGCTGTGTCCTGCATGCCACCGTCTCCTGGTGCTCCGCTCTGACCATATTACACAAATATCCCGTATTTATACAGCCGCTCACAGCGGCCCGCGCATCAGGCAGGCGTTGCTAGGGCAACGGTACTTTTGCCCGCGCACCGCCGAGTAAACAGTCCTATAAACAGACCGAGGCCAGAGCAGCAGTAGACACACACGGCCTCCGAGAAGGGCTTACAGGGCTTCGAGGGGGGAATTAAAAAGGAACGCTTAGATGTGGAACAGTGCAGCCCTTTTCCAGATGTTTCGGGTTCAGGACCAGTTCAGGGGACCATCCGACATCAGGGATGTTGCTCGGGGACCACACGGCTCGGCCTGCAGGGCTGTTCTGTCACCTGCCTCCCCTCTGCTCGCCTCACCCAGCCCAGCCTTCTGCAAGGTCCCCAGAACTGGGCCCCGCTGCCACATCGGAGCACGGCTTCCTTGCTGAAGCTCTGAGAGGCGGCTGGCGGAGGACAAATACGGGAACCAGGCTCCCTGCATGCCTCTGACAGGGAGCGGGTAAGGCTGCCGCTCCTTGGGATGCCGGGCAGCCGGGGCCAAGCGCAGCCCTCTCTGCAGGGGAGGGTGGGGAAGAAGGAGCCAGCCCCAGAGCCTTTCCTGGACGGCACCCGGGCAGTGGCCCTCGGAGGAGAGAGGGAGCCGGGCATCAGGATGTAATGCAAGTAGGAGAAGAAGAGCAGTGAGGGTAGTTAGCAGATAAGGTCTAAGCACCGTCTGCATATTAACTCCCAGCAACCCTGTGGAGTCAGAACTGTTATCATCCCCGTTTTGCTGCAGAGGGGACTGAGGCACAGAGAGATGAAGCCCCTTGATTAGGGTCGCACAGCCACAGGGCCAAGCTCGGACCCTCGGCGGAGGCGCTTCAGCAGCTGTAGTACAACCAGCTGGAATGGGGTGCAGCCGGGATGGGAACCTCCCTTTCTCGGACTCCTCACTGACTCCTGAAGCCTCACTCTGCAGGACTCCGGAGCTCTGCCTCCCGCGTGGCCTTCCCTGCTTCCTCCCAGGAGCCCGGGGACGAAGTGTGGATGGAGCCACAGCTCTGGGTCCCGTCCTAGCCCTGTCCCTCCAGTTCTCACTCATCCTGGAATGCTCTCTCGAGAGGGCGTGGATTCCCACAGTGGCCACTTTGCCTTCGAGTGGCCTTTGTGACTACTCCTGTTCCTTTAAAAGTCCCCTCTTAGTCTGTAGGCCCAGACTCCCAAATAAGCAGAGACCCTTTAATTTGGGGCGGAGCTCATAGGAGAGGAAGTGCCTTGTGCCTCTCTCTCCCGGGGCTCCAGGGACCTAAAGATAGGGGCAAGGAGCAGGGGAGGCTGGGACAGCTGCTTTGCCTTTTGCCCTTGGTTCTTGTCCTTCTCTTTAGAGGCCGTTCTCCAGTCTCTTATTTACTGTCTCTCCAGGCACGGCTCTCAAGGTGATTCCTGAAAGGTCCAGGCTCTGGACTGTTAGCCCCTCAAGGTAGAGGTTCACACTAGGGCTTCATTTCCGGAAATGTTTTTATTATCAGAAATCAGGAGGCTTGTAAGGCTCCCCTTCCATTCTGCAGTACTTGCCTGAGACTGCCTGCCCCACAGGAGGGGGACCCCAGCGCATCCAGACTTCCATCCTACCAGCTTAGCAACTGCTATCAAAAGAACAACTCCCAACTCACTATCTTAGCAACAGTCCCAAGTAACTCTCCCATTGGACGAGAGCAGGTTTGCGCCCACTCTGAAAGCAGCCACTAGGGTGGGCAATGCAGTTTTTTATTGGCCGGTACTAATCCAGGCATGGTTTTAGCCCTGCCCAAAGCTCATGGCCCAAGGGTGGCAAGAAGTTGGTGGCCCACAGAAAGATTAAGGCCTAGAACCAGCAGGGGGCAGAAGAGATGCTGAGAAGCAAGAGTCCTTGGGCCTCTGGAAGGTTCCAGCAGCCCAGGTGTTCAACGAGATTGTGCAAACCAGGGACACCCCTTGCATGGGGAGGAAGTGCGTTTCTTCCTTCCCTGATGAGGGTCAGCAAAGGGTGTGCGTGCTTATGAAGGCTGTCTTTGATGAGCCACACCCAAGTTTTTCCTCACCAAGTGTTGAAATCCACTTTTTTCTTTTCCACTGAACTGTTGACAGTGATTTCTTCATCTGAATGGCCTGTGCCGGTTCAGCCTTCAGGTCATCCATTCAACATATAAAAGAGCCCTTCGGATCCATCAGGCCAAGTTCCTGGACATGCCTCCCAAAAATTAACGACCCCGTTGTGCTAGAGCTTCCCTGGCAGTGGGGGGAGAGGATTAATAAGCAGATGCCCGGGGGCGCCTGGGTGGCTCAGTGGGTTAAGCCTCTGCCTTCGGCTCAGGTCATGATCTCAGGGTCCTGGGATCGAGCCCCGCATCGGGCTCTCTGCTCGGCGGGGAGTCTGCTGCCCTTTCTCTCTCTCTCTCTGCCTACTTGTGATCTCTCTCTGTCTCTGCCAAATAAATAAATAAAATCTTTAAAAAAAATAAGCAGATGCACGTGTGTAGCGGTGTGTTGTCAAGCAGGGTTCACTGTGAAGAGCAATACGGCGGGTCAGGGTGAAGAACGGTGGAGTGCGTGCGATCAGGTGTGCGGGGAGACTTCCCTGAGGGGTTGTCGTTTGAGCAGATGCCCCAGGAGCGGGAACGGGGAAGTGTCAGTGTCTCAGTCGGGAGAAAGATGTCCAGGTACAGATCTCACCTGGGATTCCTCGCTGTATTGACTGAGGCAAATTATTTAACCTGCCTGTACCTCTGTTTTCCCATCCAAGAAATGGAAATCATATTAGAAACCTGCCTCATACAGCGGAGGCGTGAAATGACTTTATGTAGATGCAGAGCATTTCGAGCCGTTCTGTATCATGTGTCGGCAGCATTACTGTAATTTGGTCTCGGAGAATCTGTCCCAGGCAGAAGGAAACCTGGACGGGCCATTTCGATCTAGTTTTTTCTCTGCTCGGAGCAAATGAGTTAAGAAGCAGCTGACTGGTAGAACAAGGGGGCTCTCAGAAAGGGACATGAATACCATCTATGTGAGGTCCCGATTGTTGATTTATTGTCATTTTATTCTGTTGTACTTGGAAGAAACCCTGGGCCAAACCAGGATGCAGTGTGTTTCCCATCCTGATACAGGCCTGCGAGCGGCTTGTCAGCCTCTTCCATGTCTTTTCCATCCCCAGGGATCGACCAAGGTCAGATGACCTACGACGGCCAACACTGGCACGCCACCGAGACCTGTTTCTGCTGCGCCCACTGCAAGAAATCCCTCCTGGGGCGGCCCTTCCTCCCAAAGCAGGGCCAGATATTCTGCTCACGGGCCTGCAGTGCCGGGGAGGACCCCAATGGCTCTGACTCATCCGATTCGGCTTTCCAGAATGCCAGGGCCAAGGAGTCCCGGCGCAGTGCCAAAATCGGCAAGAACAAGGGCAAGACGGAGGAGCCCATGCTAAACCAGCACAGCCAGCTGCAGGTGAGTTCCAACCGGCTGTCGGCCGATGTGGACCCCCTGTCCCTGCAGATGGACCTGCTCAGCCTGTCCAGCCAGACGCCCAGCCTCACCCGGGACCCCATTTGGCGGAGCCGGGATGAACCCTACCATTACGGGAACAAGATGGAGCAGAGCCAGGCCCAGAGTCCCCTGCAGCTTCTCAGCCAGTGCAACATCAGAACTTCCTACAGTCCGGGAGGGCAGGGGGCCGGGGCCCAGCCCGACATGTGGCCCAAGCACTTCAGCAACCCCAAAAGGAGCTCGTCGCTGGCCATGAAGGGACACGGTGGCAGCTTCATGAAGGAATGCCGAGAGGACTATTACCCGGGAAGGCTGAGGTCCCAGGAGAGCTACAGCGATATGTCCAGTCAGAGCTTTAGTGAAACCCGAGGCAACATCCCAGTCGCCAAATACGAGGAGGAGGAGGAGGAGGAGGAGGAAGGGGGCATAGCCACTCAGCAGTGTCGGACCCGCCATCCAATCAGTTCCCTGAAGTACACCGAAGACATGACGCCCACAGAGCAGACCCCTCCGGGCTCCATGGAATCGCTGGCCCTGTCTAACGCAACAGGTAGGTTCTGGTCGCCTGGAAGACGGAACGCAAGAGGTAATGATCTCTGGGTGACCTGAAGCTGGGCTTCAGGACTCCCATATTGTTCTTTCTGGGTGCCTTGCTCCAGCAGGTCGTCAGGGAGGGGAAGCCTGGTTTTAGATGGCTTCTGTCTTTGAGCGCTGTCTCGCAAGCAGAGCCTGAGGCAGGGATAAGGTTGCCGGGGGGACACGGTGAGGCCGAGGCCGGGCTCCCAGGGAAGGGGAGTCAGAGAGACAGGCTGCCGTTCGGGGAGGAGCCAAGTGGAGAGTGCTGTCGGGGCTGGCGTCTGACTTCAGCCTGACCCCACAGCAGGCTCCGGGGCATGGGTTGTGTCGTACATTTGGCTCCCTCTTGCGACAGAGGGGTTGATGGTCCCGCACACCCTGTTGGTCGGTCACTGGCTTTGGGCTGCTAGAGAGCGGCTCCCGGATGAGGTCGTGGGTAGGGGCAGAGGCCTGGCAGGTGCTGATGGCCAAGGACAACACTCAGGAGGGGAGGCAGCTGGGAGCCGGAAGCTGTACTCGCAATACCGGGTCGTGCTTGAGACACCACGGCACCCGAGACAGCTTCCAAGGCAGTTCTGAACCCCGGTGTCCCATTAGGGAGCTCAGTTTCATGTGTAGATGGGGACCAAAGAAATGTGGACAGACAAGAGAAGGGAAGTAGGCTGAAAAGGAGTGAAGGGGGAAAAGAGAGAGAGAGAGAGAGAGACCACCCAGTGTCTGCTATGGTCCAGCCCGTTTGCCTGTGGGGACCCATGTGGAAGTTCTCTAAGACAGTGGCCCGCAACGTGTAGTCTGAGCATGGAAGCAGTGAGACAAGTACTAAAAATGACAATGTCTGGGAGCTCTCTGAACGATTCGACCTTGCCGCAACATCCAAGGGCAAGCTCGGCGAGCTCATCTTCTCAGTCCAGGTGCGGGCCAGTTGGGGTGTCACTCGTGCACCCCGCGAGTGAGTTGTATGTGGCATGGGCTGTGTGTCAGTCACGCTCCGGAGGGTCACCTCTCCGTCCACGGTGGATTGAAAATAAAAAATGGACCCTTCGCCATGGATAGCTGAGAAGTACCGTCCCGAGATGCGCTTCCCTTATGGGTGGGGCACAAGGAGGGAGACGCACGTCTGCCCCTTACATCAGGGACCCAGAGTCCAGTGGGTCTTGGCGGTGCTTGTGACAGACTTGTGCGTGTCAGCGCACCCCCGCCCCAGAGGTGACAGCGCCAGCTGGTTGTTGCCGCGTGCGAAGATACTTATTCAGCCAGCAGCCGTGTAGCTCTTACCCTGTGCCGGACCTAGTTCTACACACTGTGTAAATATTAACTTACTTAATGAAGCCCTCCCAGCCCGAGAAAATGGATATACGATTGAGAGTCTCATATCAGAGTTGAGGAAACTGAAGCACAGAATGTTGAAGGATTTGCCCCCCCCCCCGCAAGCCCCCCAGCTTTTAAAAGATGGAGTGGGGATTCGAACGTGTGCCTTTGACCCCCGAGCCGTGCGCCTCCATCCTACTGCGTTGCCAACAGTCCCGGTTCCTCCAGACCCGCTAAACATGGGGGTTTTTAAAATGTGAGATCTGTTTAGACTCTGCTAGATAAACACAGCGGGTCTGTAAGTCACAGGGGGTCTCCGCAGGGTGTTTTCAGCCCTTATCCCTCCCCGACGCGTTCACGTCTGCGTTCTCGTGCGTCCTAGGGGACGGATAGCAGGTATCTTTACCCTCACGTTTCCGATGAAACAAAAATGAGGCCTCAGTGACTAAGCACCTTACCTCATGTCACAGAAGTGAGCAATTAGTGCCGAGTGATGACTGCCTGGCTTTCAGCCCAGTTTGTGCTATTCTGGAAAAATGTATATGCTATAATTACTTGAGAGGCCAGGAGATAAACAGGTAATTCGGCCTCTGCAGCAGCGCTTCTCGGAGCGAGACCACGTGCATTGGCAGTTGACACTGGCCGCTTGATTCAAACGTGGACTCCAGGGCGTCCCCTCAGACCTCCTGCATCAGACCCTGTCGAGGGGGGACCCAGGGACCTACACTTCACCCAGCTCCCTGCTGAAGCTAATGTAGCCACTGTCCGAGAACAGCAGGCCGTGGGCTTGTCTGTTTTGACTTTATTGTCCTCATGCAGTGACTTAGGAGAAAATCAGGAGATCTGGATATTGGGAAATATTGGAAAGGCCACGTGATGTATGTTTGAAGAATGTACCATGTTGGATCCTAAAGAAGAGGCATTTGTCCCCGTGATTTTTTATGGGCTCTTGGGCAAAGCACTGAATGCCCCTCTAACTCTGAGATCAGGAGAAACCTCCCCGAACCGTGTCCGATACCGCTAAAAAAAAAATTCCTGAGATCAGCACTGCCCAGTGAAGCCAGTAGCCACATGGGACTACTGAAATTTCGATTCATGAACATTAAATGAAATTAAAATTTCAGGCCATCAGCTGGGCTAGCCACATTTCAAGTGCTCAGGAGCACTGCGCAGAATTTGAAATTACATTTAATTTTAGTAGCCACGTGTAGCTAGCGGCCGCCCTTGCTGGACAGTGTAGATGGCAGGAAGGCGCTGGTTGGATGGGCCCAATGTTAACCCCATCGTTGGTCTTGGGATATTCTTACATGAGCCCCAGTTTTTCAGATTGTCCATTAATGGCTTGGAGAACCGGTTCAAATCCAGCCTTCATCATGGCAGAACCAGGTGGCCTTGAACGAATTGCTTGCATTTTGTAAGACTCAGTCACTTCATCTATGGAATTTAGTGAATAATAGGACTTCCTTCGTCATGTTTTTGGGAGAAGTCTATGATAATGCATTTAAACTCCCTAATATAGTCTCTGACACAGAGGACCTTCTCCGGTGGTTACCGGCTACTTTTTGCCGTGGTTGCATTTTTATCTTTCTCATCCCAAGCATACCGGTGTACAGATTGGGCCTCAAGGAATATCTTGGCTACTGACATCTCCCAGAGTCCACCAGTTGTGCAGGTTTACATTTTTAGGTCTGTAGATGTTCCCGTGGGACCTCTCTTTTTTTTAACCAGCATGCAAAGAGCATGAGAACCAGGGAACTGAAGAAATGTCTTCGGTGCCCCTGTGTTTCCATAGATCTGTCAGACACAGCCGTATGGAAGACAGATCGCAGCTCATACTCTAAGCATTGCTTCGCCCTTGGTCACTGGAGCAAACCTTAAATAGCCTTCTAGATACGC
>CM052799.1:27370017-27385208 GCA_028533885.1 Nasua narica | reverse complement strand
GGTGCCCTCATCTCTGAAATGAAATGACAGCAGTGCCTTGTAGCGTGTTGTGGGAATTAAATGAGTTAATTCCTGTAAAGAACTTAGGACAGTGCTTGAGGTGCTCTAAGCACTCAGTGCCATTAGCCAATAATACTATTACATAGGTTCCACTGCCTGTGCGAGGTGCTAGGGATGCAGTGCTGAGCTAAGTGGATAAGCTCCTCTTATCCTTCCTGCTCCTCATAGGCTAGTGGAGTTCAGTAGATAGTAAGCATCCAGCTGTGCAATATGAGATTGAATCTGTGGGAAATGTGAGCTAAGAGGGCATGCGAAGACAGACAGAGCTGAGTCAGGGAGGTTAGACCAGGTATCCTGAAAAAGTGATGCTTAAGGGACAAGGGAAGGAGGATTCCAGGCAGCAAAGAGCAGCATGTGCAAAGGCCCTGTGGTAGGATGTATGGCAAGTATAAACACGTAAAAGAAGGCCCACAGTGTAAACAGCAGTGAAGACTGATATAGGAGGACGGATAGGATGGTGACCTAGGAGAGAAAAATTGGCAGTTTGACAGTGCCCTTGGGAGCAGGGTCCTGGGAGGCATTAGAGGATCGAATTGAAAACCTAGAAATGTGTAAGAGTTTGCCGATTCTGATTCTTGACCCAGGCCCGCATCAGCCAAAAGCACGTGTGTCGTAGGCTTGGATATGTAGAGACCCCGCTGAAGCAGAAGTCTGAAAGGGCTTCCTGCTGCCTTTGATGAGTTTTGCACAGTTGTGACCCCTCCACAACTGTGTCCTTGACTCACCTCGACAAGGGACACTTTGTTGTGCAACACCAAGATGTATTGATGGCTAGGGGGTCGTGTGGTAATTTTTCAGCCTTGCTGGCAAGCCGGGAGAGGACCAGAGAACAACAGGGGGTGCGGGGGGAGCGGGAGCACCAACTGGAACAGCTCACTTGACCAAGAATGTCTGCAATGTTTTTTAATCCTTGTGATGGAAAACATTTCTATATTTAATTCTGGGCAGGAACATTGCTCCTTTTCTTCTGCATAGTTTGGATATGCATCCTCTACCCCAGTTTCTTTATTTAAATGGTTGGGTAAAACCTCCTAACCGGCTGCCGCCAGTTCCTTGAGCGGCCACACCTCAGTCATGCTCATGAATTTCACGGCCCAGATCCCTTGCTCATGCCCTCAGCGAGGAAGGATGGGTGGCCCGGTCCGGAATTACAGATTAGAAAACCCAGAGTCCTGTCAGTTGGCCTCAGGGCCAGCGCCGAGAATGCGTCTTCGTTCATGGGAACCTTTGTTCATGGGAACCGGGGAACTCTTGTTTGCAAGTGTCAGAATCCCAACCCAACTGGTGTAAACAGATAAGTTTGTTTTCTTTAATTCAAGTGTCCACAAAGTTCACAGGATTTTGGTTCTGGGAACAGCTGGGTCCAGGTGCCCAAATGATGTCGTCGCGACCCACCTAATTTCCTTGTCTCTCTCTCTGGGTTCTTACTTCCTCCCCACTGGCTGGCTTTGTTCTCAGACTGGCTCTTCCCAGTGGTAGTCGAGATGGCCGCGGGCAACTCGAGGCTAACACCCATTAGCTTCAGGTAGTGTCTCCCAAAGCCCCAGAATGGGGTCTCATTTGCCTGACTTGCGTCACCGGACAATTCCTAAAGGAACTCCTATGGTGGGAGGAGCAGAGGGATGTTTGCTCTGATTGGCCCATCCTGGGTCACGTGCCCATCCTGGGACCTAAGCGGTGGGGTGCAGCCCATCCAAACTGCAGGGACCGAGAATGGAGATGGGCCTCTCGAAGAGAAATCCAGGTAGTATTCTAAAAGGAAATGGGGTTGTACTGCAAGGAAGTAGACAGCACAGGTACCTGCTACTGAGCGCATCCCCTGGGACTGATCTCGGCTCTGGTTCCTTCCTCCTGAAGCCCCATCGTGTGAACTCAACGTCATGTGTCCATTATGTATGCTCGCCATGGTTTTCCCGAGACAAACGGGCACGTCTCCGTGGTGATTTTAATGTGGGGAATTCAGGACAGCAGGGAGATGTTTTGCAAGGACAGATTGGACAGAGCCCAACCCCTCAGCTCGGTGTTGAGGATGTGATTCAGGTTTCTGACTGCTCCCACGGGGAGACTTTCTCTGTGTCCCTTATGGAAGCGGTGCCCTCTTCCTGGTATTTCATAGCTCTGAACCAGACTCATAGACCAGCTGGAAACTAGCAGAGTGAAAGTCGTGGTAGAATCTGTTCCTCTTACCTTTCTCTTTTTGGGTCAATTTTGTGCTATGTGTGGAAGCTGAGGAAATTCTCAGGGCCGGGTGAGATGGAGGGGAGGCAGTGGACAGACCAGTCTAGACAGAGCTCACCCCAGAGGGGCCGATGCGTGCCTGCTTCAGGTCATGGTCTCACTGATGCTTTCTGGGTTCAGAGAAATTTTTCCAGTGTCCTGGTTTTTAATAACCATTCAGGAGGCTTATTTATAACCTCCCTGGGCGCGAGCAGTCATCTCTACCCAGAGTAAGTAACCATGGTTGCTGACAGGAGAGAAAAGGTTGCTGATTTTATTCATTTTATTACTGAAAAGGCAACACAGGAAAATGGGTCCAGGGTGGAGGCAGGGGGCTGATGAGCACCTCAGACTGGTATAAGATCTTGTAGAGTAAATTTTTAAAGGACCTGTGTGCATTTCTCTTGGAGTTTTTGAATGTGGGAATCTCACAAAAGGAGACAACATTGCTCATATCCACTTGGTAATGGCCTTGAAACTCAGATTTTTAGGATTTATTTTTTAAAATGTGGGCAACTAGAAAAGGTACAAGAGAACAATTAAGATAGAGGGGAAAATATATCCCAGCTCTTATTTCTTGACTAGTGCTAATATTTTGGTGAATTTTCAAGTCTTTTCCCCTATATACCAGTGTGTTATTTTTTCTGAATTGTAGACATTCCTAATGTTCTGGGTCCTGCCTTTCTTCATTTGCATTCTATCATTACCTTATTTTCATAGCTTTTGTCATCATCACTTTTAACAACTGCATTAATATTCAGTCGAATGGATGTCTCCATGTCCCCGGAATGGGACATTCAGGAGGTTCCCAAACTGATTTGTATTGAAATCTTGATTTCCTTGGACTTGCAGCAACAAAGCATAATTTTTTGACTCACTCTCTCCTTATAAACATAATCAAACCTTCTAAATACTCTGGCGCAGTTTCTCGCCAGATGCTTGACCTCCTCACTTGAGCATTTTCTCCATGGAGCGTTCTGGTGGGATTGGGAGGCCCGTCAGTGATTCCATGCCAACTGTCCCTGGCCCAGCCACCCCTCCTCTGCCCAGACACGAAGTGCCTCCTGAGCACTGGAAAACGAATGTGATTAAAACCCCACTTCCTAGTACAAGCCACCTGGGGCAGCTTTGGGGAATCTGTTTCTCCATGTAAACAGTCACCCTCCCTCCATCAGTTAGTTTCCCGGGGACCACCTACATCACATTCATCTGAGATGCTTGTCAACAGTGCACATTCTTGGGCCCATCCCAGTCCTGCAAACAGAATCTCTCACCGCCCAGACCTGGGAATCAACATTTCTAACAAATGCCCCCACGGAACTCTGATGCCCGTTAAGTTCAAGGAGTGCTGAGCTAGAGAAACCCAAATCATGCCTGGGTGAGCAGCCCTCCCTGCCTCCTTGTCTGTGGTTAGAACTTTCTTCTCGCCCATGGTACCCCTTTTGCATCTTCTCTTAGCCATGAGTCTGGCCCCCCGTTTAGACAAAAGAAAATTAAACTGTGTCTCTTCTAAAAAGCTCTGAGGATATCCCTGCCATCAAATAGCCCTTGGTACCGTAAATAGCATCTTAGGAAGCTAAGAGCACATTATCTGAAACACGGAGGGTGTGCTCCTTAAGCACCCAGGCTGGACAGACTGTGAAGGAGAGTGGCACCTGCCAAGAGCATTTGGTGATTTTGGTATCATCACTGAATGCGGCAGGAAAAGTGAACAATAAAAAACTCAAACTCCAAACAGGGCCTGTTTCGGCTGGAAATCCCTGTGCAAGTGAAAGGCCGGGAGACCAAAGTTTCCTATGAACTGGAGGTGGGTTGATTGGTTGGTTAACTTAGAATAATTTTCAGGTCCATCACCGTGAACAGTCAGGTAGCTCTGTGTGGGTGTGTGTGTGTGTGTGTGTGTGTGTGTGTGTGTTTCCCAGCAGTGTGCCGCTAGACACCTCCTCCCGCCTACCCTTCCCAAATCAAAACCAGAGCACGATGTGTTTCTGGGAGGCAGCTGCCACAAATCAGGCTGTGTAAACAGGCGGGGCACCATCTAGAAGATAAAGTCTGCGTCTTCCAACACAAAATTACTAAGAAAAAGCCGAGTGTTTTCTTTGGTACAAAAACTTTTAACAGCTTAAAAATGTCCTGCTGAATTCCCCCTCCACTTAACTAAAAGAGACCCATTTCCCCCATTCCTTTCCTCAGTTCCAGAAAAGAGCCTTTCTCAACTCTTGGCTACCCGTGAGTTGGTGGCCCAACTTGGTTGCCCAGTTTGCTGATTACCCAGCTCCTGTCTTTTCTTTTCTCTTTTATTCCTCCCACATAAAAGGGGTGAGGGCAAAAAACGTGCTCTTTGCAGAAAGCAGTAGAACACGTCCTTTGGTATATTTCTGTTCTCTGGGCCTTTCGTTGGGACAGCTCCTTGACTCTCAGCCACACGGAGTGTGAGGGATTCTTGCTTTCATGGACTCAGCCCACTCACCCCATCCCGTCTGCCCCCAGAGGGTGTTATCAGTCTGGGGCCACCTGGGAGAACTCCTTCTGATTCTGACGGCAGTGTGACTGGCCCTGGCAGGGACTCTGCACCCCAGGAGTGAGCACTCTGGACCTTGCCTGGGTATCTCGGCCCAGCAGGAGCAGACTATCTGATGGCTGCCTTTTTAGTCTTTAGAGGTGCTGCTTTTCAAAGGCAGGGAAGTCCAGTTCGGGCTTTACTTGTGTCTTTTCCTGGGAGCAGATTGAGCTCAGAGCTGGAAGGGAGAGGAGAGAAAACAGCCTAGAATAACTCTTTTTTTTTTTTTTTTATTTCTTTCTTTATCTCTGGATACTGGGTCCTAGGTAAGAAGATCAGAAAAGAAATTCCCTTTACCTGGGATACATGCTTGGTGTGTCTGAGGCCCCTGTGGGGCAGGGTGGTCTAGGTCAGTGGTTCTCAGCAGGGGTGAGTGGGGAGGGGGAGGGATTTTTGTCTCCCAGGGGACGTTGAGCAATTCTTGGAGACTTTTTTTTTAAGACTTACTTGTTTTATTTTATTTTTTTAAAGATTTATTTATTTATTTGACAGAGAGATTATGAATAGTCAGAGAGGCAGGTGGGGGCGGGGGAAGCAGGCTCCCTGCTGAGCAGAGAGCCTGATGCGAGGCTCGATCCCAGGACCCTGAGATCATGACTTGAGCCAAAGGCAGAGGCTTTAACCCACTGAGCCACCCAGGCGCCCAAGACTTATTTATTTTAGAGAGAGGGAGAGAGCACGAGCGGGAGGGGCGAAGGGAGAGAGAGAATCTCAAGCAGACTCCATGCTGAGCACAGAGCCCAATGCGGGGCTCGATCCCATGACCTTGAGATCATGACCTGAGCCGAAACCAAGAGTCAGACACGTAACTGGCTGCACCACCCAGGTGCCCCACTTGGAGACATTTTTGACTGTCACAACTTGAGGTGCAGGGTGCTAGTGGCTTCTAGCGGGTAGAGGCCACGGGTGCTGCTCAGCAGCCCGAAACGCACAGAACAGCACCTTCCCTCCAGCCAAGAGCCATCTGGTCCCATGAGGCAGTAGCACCAAGGCTGAGAAGGCCTGGTCTAGACACAGGGTATTGCCTTGGAAGTCATCACTTCCCACGGCGGGCACTCAGAAGCCCATCGGAGGAGGGCCTGATGGCTCTCGAAGGCACGTCCTGGGCCAGGCATTTCAGAAGCAGCCCTGCAGCCGAGTGAGCCCGTTGTGCTGCTTGCTCTGACCCCAGCTGCAGCTCCCGCTGGGGTCTAGTGCTTAAGAGCTGACCTGGCTGAGATCTCACTACCGCTGTAGCTGGGGGACCTCAGGCTGGTGGCTTAAACCTCTCACCCCCTCCACATCCCCGAATGTGAAGATCAATGTCTGCCTCCCCCCCCCCGGAGGGGGCTGTCGTGAAGCATGAGGTAATATGCAGAAAGCACTTAATTGCATGCCTGGCACGTGGCAAATTCAATATTTGAGAGTTAATATTATTCTTATTATCAGGGGTCTCCAGAGTGCTGACCTCCTGCCACCTTCCTTTTAAGTGTGTCTCAGCCCATTCATTGCTCACATACCAGGGAGAGGGGAGATCAAATGGAATTCAGAAATCCCTCTGAGGTACAGGGATGGAAGGAGAGGCTGGAATCGGCGGGTTGGCCATGATGCTTGGCGGTTCTGCTAAGATCAGCAATCCAGACCTTCGTAGACACCCGCAAGTGGGGAGCCCTGCTGTTTGGATCTCCAGGGATGATGCAGCAAGGAGGAGCCCTTTCTCTAGCCTTCCCTGAGCTTAAAGAGGCTACCACAATCTGTGGCCTCATTATGCCCGTGTAACACCTCTTAGTGCTAATGGAGCCCACCCTCCCCGTGTGAGAAGGGCCACTGCCAGCTCCTGAACCCCAGTCTTTCTTTCCCTGATTTCCCTTCCTCTCTTTCCTCCCCCGCCCCCAGCATCAATTAACTTCTCAGAGAATTCCCATTCGCCACGGCTTAGAGGAGTTAATTTGTTCTTTGCATCTGTGGATGAGAAGCAGGCCTTGCTCTGGGCCCTGAGCTAGGAAGACAATGGGAACCTAGGCAGTGGGAGTTTTCCATGGAGATCATTATCTGCCCCAGGAACAAGCCCAGCCAGGCCCTCATCTGCAGATGTGTTTCAAGCTCAGGCCCCTGTGCAGGGAGAGGAATTCCAGCCTGGTTGCAGGGTTCTCATACTGTTCTCCTCCGTGCAGCCCAGATCTTGCCATCTTTGATGGAACGATGAGCTGTAAGCGGCTGGGCTTTCTGTCACCTTTGAGCACTGTCCTTTGCGGCTTACTTTCTGCTCGGGATTACGGCTACCCGAGAAGCAGATGGCTTCCTCTGTCATTCTCTGCTCTCTGACTCTGTTTATGGTGGGGGCCTCGGTAGTCAGGGCCCCTGGGACCACACCTTTATCTGCCAGTAAGAGATGGAGCACATCAGGTCCGAGACATTTTTTATTCTGAGACATTTTTTATTCCAGCTTTCCTCTGAGCCACAAGACGACAGCAAAAAAAAAAAAAAAAAGAATTTTAAACCCTCTTCTGTGGGTGCACAGAAATACCATCTCCTCCCCACCCCATCTGCCCCATTTGTCTTCCACCAGCTGAGCCCGGAGCCCCCCTGGGGGCACGGAGATGTAAGCACCGTCAGCCCAGCCCCTAATATCCTGTACCACAACTGTAAACAGGAGAAGATGCCATGTCCTCCTTCGCGGCATTCTCCCAAGATAGATCTTCAACACGCTGGGCTTCTAGAGTTGCCAATCAAAAGAGGACCATGCTTGCATGTGTCCCCCACCCGCCCAGAACCCCAACATCCCTTTTTTATGTTTGCTATCCTAGAGTTTGACTCGAGATTATTTTGGAAACAGAATGGGGAGGAGGAGAACGTTTTTAAAAATCTTGATTCTTCGTTCTTTTATATTCATGTATTCAACAAATATTTATTGAGCTCCTACCATGTGTCAATTAGACATTGGTGAATGAATCAGTCCCTAGTCCCCTAGTCCCTATGGGGGTCAGAGCCCCAGCAGGAAAGAGGCAGCGTGTTCAAAGAGTAATTAAAGGCTAATGAAGGAGGGCCACTGAGTAGGAGCTAAGGACTCAGGGAGAGAACTGCAGCCTGGGGGAGGGAACCAAGGCAACAAGTGCCATGAAGGAAATGAGCAGAGTCAAGAATAGAGAATGTTGAGGGTTAACCACCTAAAAAGTATGACCAAGAAGCTCTCTGAAGCGATACTGAAGCTAAGAATTAGATAAAAGGACTTGGTCTGGCACAGGAAGAGAAGGGGAGGGGAGGAAGGCCCTACTGGCCTTAGGAATGGCATATGCAAAGGCCCTGAGGCAAGAGAGAATTTGTGCAGTTCCAGCAACTGAAAGCAGGCCAGCTTAGTTGTCAAGGGGGAGAGAGCTATATTTAGAGCTGTGAAACAGTCACATTTTATTGCTGGCTCTGGTTCAACCTCCTGGAATCCCTCTGAGAACACTGTCCTCATCTCCTTTTTCAGTAGGGTGTCTTAAAGTAGGAAAAGTCAGCTGACTTGCATAGGGAGTCGAGAAAGGAAATGCAAGTATACAAGGAAGCATTAGGTGAAAAATATCATGTGTTGGGGAGCGTGAGGGGAGAACATGCCATTTAAGACAAAAAAGTTTGGTTAAAAAAGTGTGTGAACTCTTTCGGTTGATCTTTCTATCGCTGTGGCTTACTTTCAGTGCTTAGTCATATCCTGGGTTTCGTAT
Organism: Nasua narica; assembly: GCA_028533885.1. Classification (NCBI taxonomy): domain Eukaryota; kingdom Metazoa; phylum Chordata; class Mammalia; order Carnivora; family Procyonidae; genus Nasua; species Nasua narica. Next base: position 27,376,688 of record CM052799.1, on the reverse strand, counting down.
ACACAGTAAATTTGAATATTACCCCAGGTATCCAGGCTTAGCCACGTAACTAATGCATAAATCTGATTAATGCCAAAGTCTTTCCTTAAGTAAACAATAATCTTTGAAAACATATGCTCTGCAGAAGTATGATTCACAACCTTCTTTTTTTATTGCACAAATTAGCCAGTATTATCCCTGGAAAAAAAAAAAATCCAGGGCTCTTGGGATGTTTGTTGGTCTCTAAGAAGAAAGATTGAGCAGCTGTCATTTTTCCCAGATGGATGTTGCCAAAATTACAGAAGGCTTTCACTTAACCTTCCAAGCTCTGGGCCCTTCCACCTTTCCTCGAAATCCCTTTCTAAGGCCAAGGTCCAGAAGTTCAGCTGGAGGATTTCGTGTTGTTGGGAAGCAAAACTATCATGTGACGTTGCCCTTCTAGAATCTCATCACTGTGGTAGGATAAGAGATGAGACCTTCACTAATTCACAGTTATGTCACATTCACTGAGTGGTGACCAAGGCTTGTCCTTAGCAAATCTCAAGAACCATCATGTGTTTGAGGCCCTTGGCTGCACTACAAGGTAAAAAGGAGCCAATATCTCATGGGATTTCTTACCTCAAACTCAAAAAGTGGAGAGTGAATACTTAACACTTATTCTAAAGAAAATGGCCACCAGGTCTTCTTAGTCTTGCTTAAGGGAAAGTGTGATTGGACACCTTTTGGTGAGATGTAAGGTAGATGCTAAAATATTCAGACACTGCTTCTCAATCTTGGTCACACATGGAATCATCTGGGGAACATAAAGAGCACAGGTACCTCTGCCCCTTCCCTGAGTCCAGTGTAACTGGTATCTGGCATTTGGTTTGGGCCAGGGAGTATTTTCATGCTCCCCAGTAATTCTGTCAGGCAGACAAGATTGAGAAGCAAGGTATTAAGGCAAATCCAAATTTTTCATCAGGTGCATTTGTTTCTAGCTTCTGGGATGATCTGTGAGGTAGTTCTGCTTTTATTGCCCTACTTTGGCTCTTTCTCTCTCTCTCATCAAGTACCGTATCTTGATGGAGAGAATGCTCATTTGTGAACACAAAAAATGTGCTCTGGTAACATCTGTGCTCTACCAACTTCTACCCAAAGGGCCCAGAAATTGCTATCAAGGTGAGAGTCTCAGGAGTCGGATAGACCCCTGTTAACTCTCAGCTCGGTCCATTAGCAGCTCTGTGACCTGAGCAAATGATCTAAACTTCTTGAGCCTGTATTCCCTCACCTGTATCCACCCTGTCAGGGGATGAAATGAGAAGACACTTAACACAGTAAACACAAAACGTGTTTGTTGTTTCCACCTCAACCGCGGTGGGGAATATTCTCAGGACCCATGTATTCTGAGACTGTTGTAGCTAAGGACTAAAGTGGAAAAGCCAAGTGGGCCGTAGTAACAAAACAGAGATTACAGCTATTATCCCCTTCTTGGAGATGAGAGAACCAAGCGTCAGAGAATTTAAGGTCCCATAGCTAGTGAATGGGTTCAATGGGCTTTGCCAGGCTACACATGTAACCACTACTCTGTGTTTTCCTCCACCAAATAAAAGCTCCTGAAGAAGGAGAGGGGCTCTTGGTGACATCACCCCTTAACTGTGCATGAGAAAAGGGAGTATACAGAAAGCTTAGATCTTTCTCTGGTGGAAAGGGTTCTCCAGGGAGACATCAGCATGGGAAGCCAAAACAGACAGGATCCACCAACTGCCTCAGGCCCCTCAAAAAATCATCTTTCGGGGCACCTGGGTGGCTCAGTAGGTTAAGGCCTCTGCCTTCGGCTCAGGTCATGATCTCAGGGTCCTGGGATCGAGCCCCGCATCGGGCTCTCTGCTCGGCGGGGAGTCTGCTTCCCCCTCTCTCTCTGCCTGCCTCTCTGCCTGCTTGTGATCTCTCTCTCTCTCTCTCTCTCTGTCGAATAAATAAATAAAATCTTAAAAAGAAAAAATCATCTTCCACGCCTTTCACCATTTGCTTCCCTTCCTCATAGCAGCCAGCCTGGGCTCAGCCCAGAACACCTCACCAGCCGCCATTGCAGGGTGGGAGCAGCGACTGGGACGGGGGAGTCCCACCTCTTCATCCTCCTGCTTGTCACCTCGCCTTGTTCTGGTAGAACCCAGATCCTGTGCCACTCTGCTTCAGACAGCGCTGATTCTGAGCAGTGTTTCCCACGTTTTGTTGGGTCTCAAATAAGGCAGGCCCTCTCTTTCACAAACTGAACACAAGACTCGCACACCCCCGCCCGGCCAGAGTTCCGCGTTCTTTGCACCCGCACCCTCTTGTCCAGGGACCGCTCTCTGTGAATCCCTGAGGCCACCAGGATCTCCTGTCACAAACGGAGCTGACAGCTGTCATGAGTGGGACACTGTGTTAACTACGAACGTCGACTTTTCTTAGTTAATCTCGAGAACAACGCCACGAATCCTATGTATCATCTCATCTCCGTTTCACAGACAAGGAATCAGGTCTTGAAGGCGTTGAATAACACGTTCGGGGATCGCAGAGCAGCCGGGCGCGTGAACCGGGGTCCTAGCGCCCAAGTCCTGTCCTTCTACACTTAACCCCGTGCTTCTCAGTAAGGGTGACTTTACTCTCCGAGGGACATTCCGCAGTGTCTAGGAACATTCTGACTTGTCACAGCAGGGCATGGGAAGGCGCTGTATTCCATGGACCGAGGCTGAATTTGCCTTTTAAAGTGCCCGTAGCTCTCCCTCACTATACACCTCTCCCCCCATCAGGGACGCAGATCCACGCCACACGCCTCCTGGATGATCCCTGCTTTGACTTTGCCAAAAGCCCTACCTCCCCTTAGCAACAGAGGTTCAGTCTGTCTCCAGAAGGTTCTTTCTGCCTGCGGAGAAGTTCCGTGTGCGTGCTCGACCAGCGGCAGGAACTCCATGGCTCTGGGTGCGGAGAAAGCGGGGAGCACTCCTTGCCCTGCTGATTGGCTGTGGGCACTCTCGGACCAGCCTTCCTGCTTCCTTTCTCCTCTTTCTGCTCTTCCTCTTCCGCCACCAGCCCCTCCTCTCTGTGAGGCTGGAGGCTCTTCCCATGGGGGCAGCCCAAAATGCTGGGGAACTTTTTAAATTATTTTTTAAAGACTTTGTTTGACAGAGAAAGAGTGAGGAAGAAAAAGGGCACAAGTAGGGGGACCAGTCGAGAGAGAGGGAGAACCAGGCTTCCCGCTGAACAGGGAGCCTGATGTGGGGCTCGATCTGAGGACCCAGGGATCATGACCTGATCCAAAGGCAGACGCTTAACTGACTGAGCCACCCAGACGCCCCAGTGGGGAACTTTTTTAATCATATAAACTATGAGGAAATCACCTCCCCCTACCCCCACAACCTCCCTGAGCCTCAAACTCCTCTTAGTATTTTTTTTAAAGATTTTATTTATTTATTCGACAGAGAGATAACAAGTAGGCAGAGAGAGAGGGGGAAGCAGGCTCCCCGCCAAGCAGAGAGCCCGATCCGGGGCTCGATCCCAGGACCCTGAGATCATGACCTGAGCCGAAGGCAGAGGCTTTAACCCGCTGAGCCACCCAGGCGCCCCATCCTCTTAGTATTTTTTAAAAAAGGAAAGTACGAAAACCGACTTTTAGGAGATTCGTGAAAATCAAATGAGGTTGGGTATGTAAAATTGTTTGGCGCCATGCCTTGTCCATGGTAAATTATTCAAAAGGGTACCTCTTGTGAAATACCAATGAAGACAAACTGACAAAGGCAGGACTTGGCTGCAGAGGTAGGAGGAGAAGAGCCAGCAGACAGTGGCGGTGATAACGGTAGTCTCGGGAGTAATGGCCCTAGTTACTAACCGCTGTGAGATGGGGTTCTGCCTGGAGCATTATGTGTGTGAGCTCATCCTGTAGGGGCGAGGTCTGTTCCTGTTCCCTGGTACAGCACCCCCCAAAATGCTTCCCTTCCCGCTCCTCTGCCTATAGTCCTCCATAGCATTTAGCATTATTTGCCACTTTCGCTTATTTCGTTGACTGTCTCCCTCCCCTGCCGGGAGGAGAGCTGCTTAAAGGCAGAGACTGGTGGCTGGTTTGCTTCGTTGCTGTTTTCCCAGCGGCTGGAGCATTGTCTGACCCATGGTGGGCATTTGGTAAATCTCACGTGGGGTAGGCATTCATGAAATAGTTGTTGGACAAATGAGCCTCCATTTTACAGATGGGCAAACAGAGGCCAAGAGGGGCGAAGGGAATTGTCCAAGAGCACGCAACTACTGAGAGGCAGCCCGAGTCCAGAGAGCCTTTAACCACTGGGGCAAGGCTCCTCGTATAGCATTGGCCGTGCACCATAAACATTCTTGTGGCTCATACTTAACACCAGCCCTAGGGGCGGCCCGTCCTCTGCCTGGGTTCAGAGCTTTGGGGTAAAGGTGCGGGTGGAGACGGGCCACTTGGAGATCTGGAACCACTGACCCTGATTTCCCGTGCCTCCGCGTGAACTCCAGATATTTTTCATCGCAGACAGTTCCGAATAACTTAGCACAACATGTGGGGTGGAATTTGTTTTCTTTGCTGTGCCTCGTAGTGGTTGGTCTAGGGTGGACTTCGTGCTCAATATCCTGGTCCCGGGCTCCGTTTCAGCCCCAGAGGAAGCATCTTGCCTCTGGCTCTCCCGAGAGGTGGGCCAAGGTAAAAAGCAACAGGCTTCCAACTTTTTCCGTGTAATTTTACCATCTTCTCTAAGTTACAGATAAAAATAATTTTTAAAATGTTACAAAACTACAGAGATATATACAGTTGACCCTTGAAGAACACGGGGTTGGGGGCGCCGAGCCCCTGCACAGTCAAAAGTCTGCATATAACTTCTGACTCCCCAAAAACTTAACTACTCAAAGCCTCCTGTTGGCCAAAAGCGTTGCCGATGACATGAACAGTCAGTTAACACATTTTTTATAATAAATATACATTATACTATGTTTATACAATAAAGTAAGCTAGAGGAAAGGAAATGTTAAGACATTCATAAGGAAGAGAAAATACATTTATAGCACTTCACTGTATCCAAAAAAAAAAAAAATCCATTATAAGTGGAGCCACACAATTAAAACCTATACAGGGGTCAAGTGCACTATGTAAATTGAAATCATCCCTTAATTTGCATCTGCCCACCATTAGGTGACAATTCCATTAGTATTTGTCTCTGGGCATACACTGACAGATAAATAATTATAAACAACGACGTCATCATACCATTCTGCAATATGTTTTTTTTTCTTTACTTAACAGTGTATCTTGTTCATCTTTCCCTCTTGGTGTATGCAGCTCTAACTTACATGAAGCTACATAGTGTTTCATTGTGCGATGATGGTGCCATCATTTTTTTAACACATTCCCTATTGCCGGACACTTGGATTTTTTCCAGGATTTCACTGTTACGATTTGTATTTCAGTAAATGTTCTTTACTTGTATTTGTGTCCTTGTTCAGGTTTTTCCATAGCATCAGTCTTACAAGTGGGGCCCTGTGGACCAAGGGATATGCACATGGCAAGTTTCTATAGATACTACCCAGTTGCCCTTTTGTACTTTCATCGAAAGACGAGGCACTCTGAGCTGGACTTTTGGTAGGACCAAAACTCCCGCTTGAAGGCAGGGACTACAGAGCATGCCCAGTGTGGTCCCCCATCTGCTCTGGTATTTGGGGGTTTTATCTGCTCCCGATAAATGCTCTGATGGCCCAAGAGTTGGAGCTGGACCAAGTAGAATCCCTCCCTCGCTACCTTCTCCAGCAGCCTGGTGGATTTCTCGGGAGCTAGCCATCTGAACGGTTTCCAGGGGAGCTGGGTTGCCATCCACTCTGGCTGGGTTGGCACAGGGATCACACTTAGTGACAGGGGCCGGGGAATTAAGTCATCAGTCTTCACCGGCCAAGATCTGGTGGGAAAGGTAACACAAACTGTCCTGGAAATCCTGCGTCTGAAAGCGGCTCAGGGCTTGGCAAATCACAGAATCCTCGCACCTTGCTTGGCGCTAGCGAGGCAGAGTTCTGTAACAGGCGGCCTTTCAGACTCTGAATTCCAAGGTTGCCAACTAGTAAGGGGGCCTGATCTGTTTATTTATTCACATCCATCTGACTTCAAAGCAGTGGGTTTTTTAATTTGAAAGACATATCCAAATCAGCCAGCGCACTTGTTGCAAATGTAGTCTTGAGCTCCACTCCCTTAAGTCCTGATGCAGTAGGTCTGGGACAGGAGCCGGGACCATGCATTTAAAGAAGCTGCCCAGGTGATTCTGAAATAGGTGCTGTCAGGACCCCATTCTGGGGTTTGTTTTTTTTTTAAGACTTTATTTATTTATTTGTCAGAGAGAGAAAGAGAGAGAGAGAGTACAAGCAGGGGGAGCCGCAGGCAGAGGGAGAAGCAGGATCTTCACCAAAGAGCCTGATGTGAGACTCGATCCCAGGACCCCAGGATCGCAGCCCAAGCCGAAGGCAGACACCCAACCAACCAAGCCACCCAAGCGTCCCCCCACTCTGTTTTAAAGTTGAGCCTTGGCCGTTCCATTCTGACTTTCTGGGGACAAAGCACAGGCTAGCAGGTACCACACAATCCACTTGTGACCCAGCAATAGGTTTGGCGTAACGAGCAGTGACAAAATACACAAATCTTGCATTCAGGTTTCTCCTCTCTTTTTCTTTCCTTTCTGTCAACA
>CM052799.1:27256231-27369517 GCA_028533885.1 Nasua narica | reverse complement strand
GTGGCATGATCAGTTTTGATGAAGACTTGGACTAGGGAAGTGGCAGAGGCGGTGGAATGATGGGGGAGTGGGGAGAGGAGGGCATACCTAGCCACGCTTCCCATAAGAGGTGATGCTTGCCTAGCATTTTGAAGAACCAGAATGATTTGATCACAAAACATCAGGGCAACTATTTACATTTCTTGTTGTTTTTAGAAGTTCAGTTTTGTGTTTATTTCAATATACATGAAGGATAAGGCCAGGGTTTGAAAATGATCGCTCATGGTCATGTTCAACCCTGTGATGTATTCTATTTGGACAACAGTTGATTTAAAAAAAATTATTAATGCTTTGTCAAGATTAAAAAATTAAAAGAGTTCATATAAAAACCTGGCTTGGAGCGGATACTCTGGAAGATCTCCCCATATAGCATGCAGCCCTGTTTGTGCAAGGCAAGAAAATTAGCAAAGGAGTGACCGCCTGCTGTTCACCTGTATTCCCCCCTGGCCCACTCACTGATGACCTTCCCCCCTCCCAGCCCTGCATGCACTGGAGTTTGCAGCCCTAAACCAGGGTAACCTGCCAACATGTGCAGCGGGAGGCCCCCTGTGCTGACCCTCTCTGACAGCAAGGAGGGAGATACCAAGTTTTAGCTGCACTTGGAGAATGCAATGCAGGTGAATAGGACTGCTACCCCATTGCATGTTGTCTTAGGCTGGTGGCGGATGAGGCCAGGAAACAGACGCCAGACTGGGGAGGCTGCGGGGGCTAAGCTGTGGAGATTCAAACGTTTTCTGGAAAATGATGGGGAATCATAGAGCATTTAGACATGAGAGGTTAAGTTTTCAAAATATCATGTTGAAAGTTGCATGAAGAATGGATTGGATGAGATTGTTGTGAGTGAATGTAACTATCCTGTTGTGTATAATTTTCTACCTTGTGCACTTGACTTTCCCAACCCTTCCAGGGTCAGGTAGTATGTATCTTTATTTTAAACATCAGAAAACTAAAGCTCAGAAATAAAAATTGCCCAAAGTCCTATACTAAGTGATAGAACTGCCAGGCCCATTGCCCAGATCAAAAACCAGGTGACTTTTGTCCCAGGAACTAGTTTGTAAGACAAAAGATGAAAATCTGATGTATTTCAGTAATGAATTAGTAATCAAAAAGAAATACTATAAAACTTGAGATGATGAAATAGGCCTATTTCATGATCTTAAAGCCTACTTTTCTCCCTTTCCATTCTATTAAATCAAAGTGTCACTGTAATAGTCTTGGTGGCCTTTCGTGTGTCCTTTGTCCATCTGTCATCTTAAGATTTTTATTTGAGAGCAAGAGAGAGAGAGCACAAGCAGGGGGGGCAGCAGAGGGACAGGGAGAAGCAGGCTCCCCGCTGAGCAGGGGGCCCGATACAGGGTCGATCTAAGGACCCTGAGATCATGACTTGAGCTGAAGGCAGCCGCTTAACCCGCTGAGCCACCCAGGCACCCCTATACGTCACTTTCTGAAGATCCTCCCACCCACTTCAGTTCCTTTGGCTTCCCACTCTCCTCTGTTTCTCCTTACTCTCTGTTCTTCCAGTGGGCTCTGATGCCCACGGAAATATAGAAGTTTCTCCGGGGTTCCTCTTGTGCTCGTGGCAGCTACCAACCCCCTAGAGCTCTGTTACTGGCCCCGCGCCTCGCCACTCACACTGTGCACCCCCAGAGCCCCCACGGATCTAGGACTCCGGGAGCTGCGAGACACACTGAGGGCTCACTCCGGTCGTCTGGGCCGGCCGAGCCCAGCAGGAGAGTCAGAACCCCCCAGGTGGCCCTGACCTCTAGGACAGGCCGGGGCATCCTGTTGTGGGGTTGGTCCACGCTGGCGCTCAGGAACTTTCCTCCATCATGCACCTGAGTCCTACCGTGCGTATTTGGCAAGGACAGTGGCCATGCATGCCAGCCTCTCCCTGTCTTCAGTCCTTTTCCAGAAATGAAAAGCGTGGCCTTCCCCAGCTATCCACACCCTCCGCGCGGCTCCTCCAGGGAATGAGAAATTTGGCTTAGGAACCTACTCGGGGCTCCCAGCTTGAGCTGGCCATCTGGCATCACTGCTGCTTCCAAATTATGTTCACGTCCATGGATAACCAAGTGGATTATCTCCAAGAATCACCTCAGTGAGAAGAGAGGAGGCGGTGAAAATATCACGTTCATTTGCTTGCTCAGAAAAGACCGTGGATGTCAGCTCTTTGCCCTTGCTGGCAATAACCCTTCGTGGCGGCTCTGTGGTGCAAAGCCTAAATCAGGCTTATTAGTGTGGAACTAAAAGGCCCTGGAGGGCAGCCAGTGTTTCCAGAACCGGCATCCATTGCAGTCTGCCATAGCCATGGAATTGACAGGCCCTAGCTCAGGAAAGGTCAGTAAGGGCTTAGGGCGCCCCAGAAGCTCACTGACCCATTAACCACTGCAGGTATAATTAAGATACACATCCTTCCGTTGCTGGATGTCATCTGCTTGTTGATGAGTGGTTCAGAGAACGGAGGGTAATGTTTAATAATTAGTCCAAGCAAAATACCGTCAGGAAGGCAAATCTGGGAGAAGGACAATGGCTAGGTGGCCTCCCTTACACAAGGAATAGGTCAATGTCAAGACCTATTTAAGAATCCATGGGGCGCCTGGGTGGCTCAGTGGGTTAAAGCCTCTGCCTTCAGCTCAGGTCATGATTTCAGGGTTCTGGGATCAAGCCCCGCATCGGGCTCTCTGCTCAGTGGGGAGCCTGCTTCCCCCTCCCTCTCTGCCTGCCTCTCTGCCTATTTGTGATCTCTCTCTCTCTCTCTCTCTCTGTCGAATAAATAAATAAAATCTTTAAAAAAAATGCATAAACTAAAAAGTAACAGCCTTTCCTTACTTTCCCTTAAATCACTGGTTCTCAGTCAGGTTTAAGCCACCCCACCTCCCAGGACCGTTTGGCAACATGTAATCTTTGGTTATCAGAACCCGGAACAGGGAAGGGATGCTACTGGTATTCAGTGGGTAGAGGACACGAGTGCTAAACATCCTACAATGCACGGGACAGACATCACAGCAAAAAATACCACCCAGCTCGAAGTATCAATAGTGCTGTTGTCAGGAAGCCTTGCCATAAATCAACATAATTTCTACTCCAAGCCTCCTATTCAGCTGGCAAGATGATTAATGTCCGTTCTGACTGGGGTTTTAACCCCGGGCTGGACCATTGTTCTGGAGGCTTGTGCTGAGACCAGCTTGGGTAGGGGAGTGCTATGCTTGGAAGGGGGCGTCTAGAGTGAGGCAGCCAAGTTCCCACTGCCGGAGCCTGTTGTTCGGCCCCTGTTCCTTGCGGTCTTCCCTGCTCGGCCAGAGAGTGGAGCCTGCAGACTCTCGTTCCGCCCCTAGCTTAGAGCAACCCTTGATCTAGTCTCTTCCCCCCACTTGTTCTGTCATTGTCTCCTCTTGGAAATCTTGCTTCCTCCGGGTACTGCGGAAATTTCCCAAATTCTGCACAGGACAAGAAACCTCCTGGGCCCCTTCGACCATCTTCTTTGGCATCTAGTTCCTGTAAGCTCCTTGTTTTAATAAAGGGAAGGGAAAGAAGAGGACAGAACTGGAGGGGGAAAAATGAACATCTCAAAGCTTTATCCAGTAGTCACAAAGGTAAGCTTGACGTCAAATGGAAGGACTTGCCCAGTCCTTGACCAGGGTCTGTCTCCGGTGGCCAAGCATCCTTGCCCTCTTCCCAGAGTACTGCTGGCTGTGCTTTTGGGTACCGTGAAGTTATCAGATAGGCCAACCCCCTTTATCCCTGCACATTTGAATGAGAAAGGCTTTGAGGTCTCCGCCCTGAGAAAGTTTCTTGTAAACATGTCCACACTGGCATGAGAAGAAAATGTTGAATTTTGGCCTCTCACTGATGAGAGCTGACCTGGCCGGGCCAGAATCACCCTAAGAGTTCGGTTGAAACACTGCAACTCATTTTGGAAACAATCTGCTAGCATCTGTCGAGCTACAAGTAAGCATATCCAGGGACGCAATCGTCTTCAGGGAGCCTATCCTGTGGACATGAAGGCTTTTGAAACGTGCGCATTGTTCACAGAGGCAAAGTGAATACAGAAAAGAGCACCTCGAAGGCCATTACTAGAGGAATGAGTTGGGCAGAGAGTGAATTGGGTTGCATCCATACTACGTGTGATGGTAAATTCTATGTGTCAGTGTTGAGCTGGGCCCCCGTGCCTGCATGTTTGGTCGCACGTTCTTCTGGATGTTTCTGTGAAGGTGTTTTGGGATGAGATTTGCATTTAAATAGGTGCACTTGGGGTGAAGCAGATTACTGTCTGTAATGTGGGTGACCCTCCCCCTTAATGATTCGAAGACTAACCACTCAAGGCAGGAGAGAATTTGCCAGCAGTCTGCCTTTGAATTCGGACTCCATCCCTTCTCTGGGTCTCCAGCCTGCCAGCCTACTCTGCGGATTTTGGACTGACGAAGCCTCCACAGTCCTATGAGCCAATTGCTTAAAACCTGTTCTTCCCTCCCACCGTGTTGGTTCTGTTTCTCTGGAGAACCCTAATTAATACACCACAAGACATTATGCAACTATGAGTTATGTCAACACCTAGGGACCTGGAGAATTGCCATGATGAATTATGTGGAAATAAGGCAATATACAGAGATACAAGTAAAAGAAGTAATAGCCAAGAATATGTGTGTATATATTAATGTGTAAGCGTAGAGACGTGCGGAAGAAAATGTGACACGTTTTTATCAGTGGTAATCTGGACGGGGAGTAGGGAGGTAAACTAGAGTAAATGAGAAGACTCATCAGATAATGAAGTGTAGAGTGCAAGGATACAATCAGATTCTTTTAGTATGAAAAATACAAAAATTCCAAAGGTGCCCATAGACACAAAGCTCCAAGTTGACTGGAAAAAAAAACATTTGTGTGTTCTTGCGTTGGGATGCAGAGCTGCTCTTTTACTCAAATTGCTGATTCTTCAATGTGAAAATAATTTTTAAGATACCATCTTCTCAGGTCCAAGACCCAGTCAATTCAATTTGGTAAGGTAGCAAGAAGACTGGACACGAGAGAATGTGCCCACATTTTTTAAAAATATTTTATTTGAGAGAAAAGAGTGAGAGTAAGCGAGCATGAGTGGTGAAGGAAGTTGGAGAGGGGAGGGGCAGAAGACGAGGGAGAGACAGACTCCTCGCTGAGCAGGGAACCCAGCCCAGGGCTCGATCCCAGAACCCCAGGATCATGACCGAGCCGAAGGCGGACATTTAACCAACTGAGCCATCCGAGTGCCCCTTTTCTCTAACTTTTTAAAGATTTCAACATGATTTGGGGGCACGGCTGAGCTTGGGGGCTTCTGGTGGGTGTGTGGGAGTCGAGGAGAGCCGCTTAGAGAGGTAGAGAACGTTTCTACACATCACCTCCTGAGGAACCCATGCTTCTATTCTTGGGTCTGTCTTCTGATGGTCACCTCATGGAGAGCCCTGAATCTTCCATGAACGTCATTCTTACCCTGTATCTAAGCCCAGGGCTCAAAGCTTAGCCCTAGTCTGACACTCCGAGTAGATCGCATGAATCTGCTGTCCTTTGGGCATTTGGGACTGGGAAAATCCTTAAACTTGAGCTTAAGACCTCAAACCCAGAACCTCATTTCCCGGCCCACAGTGCATCCTCCTCAGGAATGGCCTCGGCTCCTGGAGGAGAAGACAAATAAAAGGTGTAGGTGTCCATGCATTTAGAGTCCTATGTCCCTTGAGTTTGATCAATCCACATGGCCATGAGGACATGGGAGACCTGAGTATTTGACACAAGTGAGCCGTGGAAGGAGGGAAGTGATGCTCCCTGGGTTTGCCAAGTCAGCATGCATGCTTGCTGTTCTTAGGCACCTCCTGTTCTTTTTTTCTTTTACCTTCTTTGTGCTTCTTCCTTTTTCTTTTCTTCTCTACTTTCTCCTGATGCCCTAAAGTGGTTGGCACAAAGTATACAGTCCCAGTCACAACAAAACCATTTCAGGTTACTACTTTCCCCCTCTCACTCCCAATTAAAGTCCCAGAGAATCTCCAAGCCATGAACCTCACCTCACCAGTGCTCCCAACTGCCCTTAACCAAGTGTGTGGCTAATTCCATCAACATTGGTTCAAGTTCAAGCACAGCTGAGTTTTCCATAAAAACGATGAAGGAGGGCTCCCATCCTGAACCAGAGGCAATTTCCCGGTCCTTGGTTAGCTCTAGCTACATGGCACACCCCAAGGACTCCCCTGTGCCCTACTGAAAAGGTGGGTAAACTGACTGCCCCCCCGCCACACATGCAACTGGGATAAGGGATGTGGGAGGGAGCCTGAAGGGGGAAGTCATTCCCAGCTCTCACATGCCACAGTCCCATCTACGGGCTCCCCACCTCGTTCTTTCAAATGACCTCTTAGAAGTTCAAATATTCATACAGCACCAGACAATGACTTGATGTCCACGATCTCCTTTGGTTCTCAAGAGTTCCCAACACGGGATGGAGAGCTGTTGTTCCCATCATCCCTGCCCCACCTATGGTGGAAATTAGGCTGCGAAACTCATCGGATGACCTCCAGAGACCCAACTAATTCTCAGAAGAAATGGTACTTGACCCCAAGTATGACTCCAAATTTCTTTTTTCCCCAAACCCACTGCACTGCTCTCTCACCTTACTTACATTGTTAGAGGAACCCCCCTCTTTTCCATGCCTTAAATAGCCAGCCTTTACTCTTTGATGACTAGATGTGAAAAACATTCTCTCGTGATTGACATGGCACCTGACACACGCTGTTTTATTTTGGTGTTTGCTTTTATTGTTAGCTGTTTTGCATCTGCCTCGTTAGTCATTCCATGTGGGGGGGTTTACTTTAGACTGTATGCATCACAGATTATTCAGGGCAAAGATTTTTACAAATGTGTTTGGGAAAATGTGAACTGAATTGGCAAGAGGTTTTTTTCCCCCTAAGTGGAAGTTATTGTTCCGTTGATGGGATGATTTGTCGTCTTCATTCTGGGGATGCTTGAACAATGGGCCTGGAAGTTGCTCCTGAACCAGCAGAACAAAGAGAACACCTGAGAATTCAAGCAGAGAAATGTCTTGAAATTTGTGATAAGAGTATAGTTCTCCAGTTAAGGAAAACTTTCCTGTGCCACAAAAAAAAAAAAAAAAAAAAAAAGGGTGGGGAGAAAAATTAGCATGGACTAAAGCCAGGCCAGGCCCATAGGCAGCAGGAGACGATCATTACTGCTAGCGGAATTCTCTGGAGCCTGGATTTTTGTTCCTGACGAAAGGGGAAGGTCTCCTATTTGCTCGTAGAAAACATGTTCCCAATGGGAAGCCTCAATATATTTTTAAAGAATTTTCCAGGTGTCAACAACTGACAGGAAGAAGAAAGTACTCATTAGGGGTAAGAAGGGAAATAAAAAAGAGAGGGAGGCTTCGAGTAAGATGATTTGCTTGGGCAATTTTGGTGATCTGCAGCATTTTGATGAAAAGGCAGTGAGTTATTATGTGGCAAGGTTGATCTCCCAGGGTAGCATCAAAGAAGTTGAAGTTTTCCTTAATGAATCGCAAGAACAACTAACCTCATGCCCAGCAATCTGTCTGATGACCAGATTCCTTCTGTTCATCTCAAAGTGCACTTGAACCTGACCTTGAGTTTGCTTGCATCTGAGGTCGCTGGAGGGTGTCTGTGGACACCAGGCTGTTATATCTGTCTCAGCCACAGTAAATAGCCCTTCTTGTGACACTGGGACCCCTGGGGCCTGATGGGATGTGGGACATGTCTCCTTAACAACTTGGGAAACTGAAGCCACCCTGCTTCCTTTCTTCCCTCCTGAACCTCAAAGGCCCTAATTTTGTGTCTTGGTCTTTTTTCTTATTATTTTAGTAATCTGTATGCCTGCCACGGGGCTCGAACTCAGGGCCCCAAGATCAAGAGTCACTTGCTCTACCCACTGAGCCAGCCAGGTACCCCTCTCTCGGTCTTTTATTTTAATGCCAAAGTCAAGAATAATGTTGAAGGAAACATGGGCTTGGGCCGTGTGCAAATGAGACAGGTTGCAGGCCACTGGGAAGGCGAAGTCAAACCCATCTTGTTGTCAAGAGGGGATGCAAGAGCCTCATCTTAGTAAGAAGCCCGACGCCTCAGTATGGCCAGAGAGCGCACAGACAGGGTTCTTACTGGTCTGACCCACAGGTGACTTTTCCTTCAGGCTCTTCTCTCCCCACCTCCCTCTGGCCATGACCACTTACTAAGTAACCCAGATCCGTTGCCAGCCCACCTCTCTGAAGCCTACTGAGAAAAGAGCCCAGCTTCATTTCGGTTTTCTCTTCACAAGGCAGACAGGAAAATGGCCTCTTGATTAGTAACCAAGAGCCCTCTGAGTCCGGTGGCTTCTGCCTCTGTGAGCGATGGGCCACCCTAAAAAATAGAACGAAGGTCTTTGAAGTTCCATCAATTCAGAACCGACTAAAATTAAAACACTAAAGCCATCAGCTCTGGTAGGGAACAAGCTGTCGTGACTTTTTCATCGCGGAACTGTGCAGAGCTTGGGCGTTAAAGGTGACCACGTGGCATGGTAAACAGAGCACCACTCTGCACTTGCCTTCTCTCACCCCACACAGGGCTGCGTAGAAGGCAAGGTCGTGCTTTGCTTTCCTGTTTGTGAGACGCTTTGATGTATACGAACTCACCGGCCTTCCCAGAAACGCAGCTGGGACGGTGGTGGTGTCCTTTCGCCCACTTTACAGATGAAGTTACTGAGTCTCGCAAGAGCTTAATACGCGTATTTGCTCGGAGTTCCTCTGATCGAAGGTTGGACCTAGCCTTTGCCTGTCTTTCTCTTCTCAGACTGGTTGGTTCCATTACTGTTCTTCCGACTGAGAGAAAGCTGGCGCCGCTGTTTAGGGGGAAAAATGAGATGCCACCATGGTGCCCAAGCACAGGGACGTCCCACAGGACTGAGCAGATAATGTGAAAACACCAGCGTGTGTATTTATGTACCTGTGATGAATAGAAAGGGTTCTGGGAGCATGGTCATGTGACTGGGAGCGGTGGTCCCTTCCGGAGAGGTACAGGTGGTGAGGGATGGATGAGCTTCGCTCTTTATTTCATATATTCATGTACTGTCGTACTTTGTAATGACACCGCTAAGTTACATTTGTAATCCAATTTTCTTTCCTTTTTTTATTCAGTTTTTTATTTTAATTCCAGTATCGTGAACATGCAGGGTTATATTAGTTTCAGGTGTACAACATGACGATTCAACAATTCTATATATTGCCCCGTGCACATCACGAGGAGTATACCCTTAATCCCCTTCCGCTGTTTCACCCATCTCCCCACCCACCTCCCCTCCTTTTACTGACTATCAACCGCTAAAACGTCTTCCCCACCTCAAACCTCTTCTTTCCCTTCTGTCTCCACTTCGGCAGATCTGCAATAAGCAAAAAGGACATAATTATTCTGTGTGTTAAAACTAATCCATGGTGACACAGATGCTCACGGCCAGTGTCCCACGGTACCTCACACCTGCTCTTGTGAGAGGCAGCCCTGGAGTGTAAAACAGGGAATGAACAAACGTGCATAAAAGGTTCTTTCCATGGTGAGCCGATGTGAGCCATTGCTTTGCATGGAGAAAGCGTGAGTAGCGCAGGTTCTCCTGAGATAAATCCAAATCTTCCAAAAGAGCAGGCGGCTTGCCCATGATCACATGTGACATGCGGAGAGCTGCCTTTGTGCCTTTTCTACCCCGCAACGCCCCCTGGAAAGCAGCCTCATCAAATTGTAGGGCCGTGCAATGTAAAATCCAGACTCATCACTATTTGGTTTCTATTTCTGCTGTTGTGAGACCTTTGGGTTTAATTCCTCTTGGCAATAATCTGTGTGATCCTCGCTTAGAGAAATAGGCAGAGTCCCCTGGGAGAAAAACCGGGGCTATTGGGTAGTGTAGTTTTGTTGTTGTTCGATATAGATTTTATTAGCTAAATAGAATTTTTGGTCACACAGGCATTATAGGAGAGTTGATGATAGTAGCTCTCCTGGAATGGCAAGCAGCCTCTTAGCCTCAAATGTTCTTTCCCACGTCGTGATCTCATGTCCCAATGTCTTGTCCTTGGCCCAGACCTTCTCTAAAAGTCGGGGACACAAAGGCTCTCACCTGGGAAGAGCAGTTAGGTTGGACCTCTAGAGGCCTCTTTGTTCCAGATAATAATACTATCTATCCCTTCCAAGAAATCCACTTAATTTGTATCAAACTATTGGACTTTTCCTAGGGGTTTTAACTCAAATCTTGGATAAATGGTACTCGAACACTTAAGGAATGACCCCACTCTTTCCTATGAATCTACGGGTTTGTTAAAGGAAAGAAAAAAAAAAAGGGGGAAGGTCACCAAAATATTAACAGTGATTATGTGAGGCAGTAGGATTCCTAGTGATTTTTTTGCTTCTTCTTTATACCTAATTGTTTTCAGATTTTCTACAATGAACACGTATTCACTTTTTAGTCAGAAGAAAATGTAGTTTTTTTAGTTTTCAAAAGCAGGATGCAAAGGCTTACTTATAGTATTATCCTTGCTATGCAACAAAGGTGCTTAAAAAAATTACTGGAGGAAAATAAGCCAAAATGTTTATAATGTCTATTTCTAACGAAAGGCATTATGGTTGTTTTTTTTCTTTACATTTTTATGTGTCATAGTCTCAGGAGCTTGTGCAGGATTTTTATCCTGAAATAATAAACATTTTTAAAGTGTTTAATAAACATTTTTAAGTTCAGTGAGGAATGTGTGTGGCAAGGAGGAGATTCTATTAAATTCCAAAATGTTGTTGTTATTCCTATAGTAATGACATACACTCCTAATTCCGGGAATAGCTGAGATTTCTCGAAGATACCTAATTTATACTTGGGGACTAATGTTTTCATCTTTTGGGATCTAACTCAAATATGCTCTTAATTCCTCCCAAACTGACCTCAGTTATTTTTCTCACAAAGCACAAAATGAGCCTCCGCTTCATGACAGACAGAGGGAAGGATGGTTTGACGGACATTATCATCGTCAGGTGGCCTCCCTTCGTTGGTGCACCTCGGTCATCCTCACTTTCCCTCTGGACTTCTGTCTCAGGCGTTACAATCATCTTCCATTCTTTCCTTTCTTTCTTTCGCTCCTTAGCGGGAGCTACGTTTATGGCTTCAGCTCCTATTACCATAAATGAGATTTCACATCCAAAACAACATGATGATCCTTTGACTTAGCAAGTTACCCTCTACTTCATTTTAAAATGGTATTCAATGCAGTAGTTGGAGGTGAGAGAGGGAACCTGATGGAATTCATGTGAGAAAGGTCACCATTGTCTTCCTAATTCTATTAATTCTCTATCTCTTTGTTCATCTTTGAAATCATGACTGAATCTTATCTAGGAGTCCTTGCTTGGGGGAAAAAAATTCCTTTGGCCAACTGCATCTAATCTGAGACCTTGTTTCATTAAATACAGTAAGGTCTTTGGCAAACCTATCAATCTATGAGGTGAGGTCCTTCTTTTTAAAACATACAAAGAGTTCTGATTTTAGGTCTTAGTTTAAAAAAGGGCTTCTTTGCTTTAAATGAACACTTGAAACAAAAAAGGGAGGGGGGTATTTTTTCCAGGAGGAGGAAACAGTAACTGTAAAGTACAGATGTAAATCAAAGCAGCTTAGCAGCATCAAAAAAAGAAATCTGTTTTTAGAGCTGAACATTCTCTCTTTGACACAATACAGTAAATGCAATATGGTGACACAACCCATTTAAGTAAATACCAGCTCTAATAATAGCTGTATATCAATTGGAAAGTATTTTTATCCTGTGTGTGCTGGCTCCCCAGCCATAGCCTTTATCAAGCAGAGCAAAATGTGTGATCACTCTGGCCCCCCTTCGGAGAAAGAAATGATTGATTGTTTGATCCCTGGAAACATCGATGCTGCTTAATGGGTCCTTAGCGTGAAGAATAATGGAGGAAAAAACCCTCTGTGTCATTTGATAGCCTCCATCGCTAAGGAATAGGGTTTGGGAAGGAAATGAGTAGAACAAGAAAAGAGATTTAATTCCCTAATTAATCTCACTCTGCTTCTGACATAATTCTGGATGGCATAGCATATTAAAAATCAGCATGCCGGATATTCACATTCTTCTCCTTCATTCTGTCTCCTATCTATCTCTGTCAGATTTTCCCTATAGAGTGGGGACAGGATTCCTCAAGGACTCATGAGAGAGAGGAGAAGAGAATGAGTTCTCCCTACATTTTATAGTCTTTGATTCAGTTTTCACCTGAAGTTACCTCTAGGTGATTCTAGGAAATTAAAGGTGTTCTCGGAGTGGTTTCAAATATGCCCACATTCTGTGACATTCTCTAAAAAGTGGAGCCATCGGGCTCGTGGGTGGCTCAGTTGGTTACGCATCTGCCTTGGGCTCAGGTCATGATCCCAGGATCGTGGGATTGAGCCCCATGTCAGACTCCCTGTTCAGTGGGGAGCCTGCTTCTCCTTCTCTCCCCTGCTCTTGCTCTTTCTCTCACTCTCAAATAAATAATAAAATCTTGTTAAAAAAAAAAAAAGTGGAGCCAAACTCCCATTCCCTAATTCTCATTCCCTTAGTAACTTGATTCTAACTAATAAGACATGGCGGAAGTTATAGTGTGAGACTTCTGAAACTAAATTGTGAAAGTCATAGTCCCCCCGACTTTGCCACTCAGTCTCAGAGGAGCCAACAGCCATGTTGGGAGAACACTCCAGCAGTCCTGTGGAGAAAGGACTGGGTGGTGAAGGACTTCTACTAAGGCTGTGTAAGGAACTGAGACCTATGGCCAGTTGCCATGTGAGGGAGCCATCTTGGAAACTGGTACTCCCACCTCAGTCAAGTCTTCAGATGACTGCAATCCAACATCTTCAGAGACTGAGGTAGAGCCACTGAGCTCAACCACTCCCTCTCCCAAAGAAACCATGTGACATCATACATATTTGTTGATCTCTAACTGCTGAGATAACTTAGTTGATAACTTAGTAGTCCTTCATCTTTCCTCTTGAGGGCTAGATAATAGCACATTTCTCTTGAGCATATTGATGACAAATTGAATTCTTGGGCTTGTGTGTTGATTTACTGTAAAGATTTGTGTACCTTCAGATTCCTATATTTAAGGCAGATGTAGGCTCCCTAACTGCTTTTGGACAGACTTAATCATTTTTATGTTTTTCGGCCGTGAAGTTGACCCCTATGGTTTGGTAGACACTGGCTCTCGTCTCCATCATCTCCTTTTATACATACATCAAAAGTGGCCTGGTTGTACCCCCAGATGACAGTTGGTGGCAGAGATGCCAGTGTCTTGTTAGAATGGATAACTTCAATCATTTAGATGTGAATTTTAACAAATGGAATAGTAGCAGGGACCACTGTTCCCCTTAGGAAGAGAACTGTCTCTGAAAAAATACCTTGATGAGTTTCCAAGAGAGAAAAATAAGGCTTTAAGGGCACAGATATTACAAGAGTAAAGACAGCCTTTGCTTATCAGGAAGAATTCCATTTAACAGTGGAAGTGGTGGGAAGGAGTAAAATACCAGGTGAAGGGAGGGGAGCTCCAACTTATTCAAGCCATGGAAATAGCCGTGGCCCTTTAAAGAACAGGTGTTAGATTTTTAGTGGTCTGAACTTCAGCAATAGAAATCTCTACACACGTCTTCTGGACTTTTTAGTAAATGCTCTGATTGTGTGAGAGATTCATTTAAAGAAAACTAAGAAAAGACTGACAAGGCTTTTCCCAAGATGGGAAAGGAGACCTTAGAAGGTTAATTCAGAACTTAGAGAACTAAATCCTGGGGACATCAGTGGACTTCTCAGAATCTGTGCAAAATACATGTGGTTCAAACAGGGTCACCCAGCTGACCTCTGTGGTGCATGCATAGCTCAGCTCAGCCTTCGGAATGGTTATAAATCCTAACGATGGAATTTTGCTCATGGTCACATGTTTTCCTTTGTTTCTATGTTCAGAGATGTTACCTAGATGCTATTTTTTCATGACTTCCTCTACAACACACATCTAGTGATTATCATCTAATAGCATGATTCCATCCTTTGTCCAGCGTCTGTGTTTCTCAGCTTGTTCTAAAGTTTTACATACAAGGTGCCTGAGTGCTGTCCCTGGTCAAGCCTCCAAATCTTGATTTCAGCTCAGGTCATGATTTTAGGGTCGTGAGATTGAGCCCCACGTTAGGCTTAACCTTGGTGTGGAGTCAGCTTGGGATTCTCTCTCTCTCCCTCTCTCCCTCCTGCTTGTGTTCTCTCTCTCTCTCTCTCAAATAAATAAATCTTTAAAAATATGTTTTTGTAAAAAAAATTTTACATATGTTAGTCTACATGACAACTGTGAGGTAGAACCCTTTACTATCCTCATTCTACAGATAAAGCAACTGCAACTTGATGAAGTTACATAGATATTCCAAGACACAAAGCTAATAGACAAGGAGATCAGGACTCAGATGTGACCTTGTTCAGCTGAACAGCCTCTATTGTTGACTGAAGTGCTGAGCTATCTTCCTACTGAAAAGGGGTGAAATGTTGCAAAAGATCCCAAGGAAGGGGAAAAAAAAAAAAAGAGGCCTGATAACAAAGCAATGGATTGGGGGTCACGTAGAAAATAACAAGCAGCCAAAATGATTAAAGCAATGTATTATATAAATAGTTGAAGAGGAGAGATCAGTGACACCAGGAGTCTTCTGGAAAGGGTTCTTTGAGGAGATGGGATTTGAGATGGATGCTGAAGAATAGAGAGAACTGAGGGAGGCAGAAAATCCTCTGGGCAGGGACACATCAGGCTGGTTGTAGCTGCAGAGGTGAGAATATCCTGGCACATTTGCAGAGCAAACTGGCTGGTCTAGGGTGGAGGACAGTGGCTGGTGTGTTGGAAGAGAAAGCTGGATGAAGGTGGAGAGGAGAGGGGACGTCATGAGATCACGGCTACCAAGTGAGGGGCAGGGAGGAGTGTGAGGCTCTGGAGCTGGACCGTGCTAACTCAGAGCACCTTGAATTTTGGGGCTCCCTTTGCTCGTGAGGTGCTATAATATTCTATTGAATGCCTTAGTTTCCTTTTAGGAACAGGTTCATTTCTTACTCTTCCCAACATCTGCTCCCATTCATAGGGTACCTGGTGCACAGAGGTACTCATTCATAGATGGATGAATAAATAAATGATCAAAATATGAAGAAAGAGGGAGGGTGATGGCATAGAGTAATGGTAGAATCAGATACACCTGACTGCCCACCTCCTTTCCACCTAGTGTCTCAGTACCTTTGGACATGTTTCCTCCTAAGCCTCAGTTTCCTTGTCCATAAAATATGAATAGCAGATGCAACCCCATTGGGTTGTCGTGTTAGTTAAAATGTGTGTAAAACATTTACTGTGGTGCTTCCCATTTAATAAGCTTTCACTAGAGTATGTTAATGTCATATGGCAACTTTAGTGAGTCTAGACCGAGAAAATATAAACCTAGAAATTAGGAAAAATCTTAGGGAGAATTGTAAACCTTCCTCAGAAACCAGGAAAGGGCCTTAAGCTGAATTTTGACTAGGTCTCAAGGGGGCATATTAACCTCAGCTGGCCTCTCAATTTTAATTGGAAAAAAATGCAAGGGAATGTGACTGTGGAGGGCTTTGAATGTTCTGTCAAGGATGTTGTTAAAGTAGTGACAAGACTGTATCTCTTTCAGAATGATCTATCTGGTAGCCATGTGAGTGATGGCTTAGGGAACAGCAGGAGTAGAAAAGTCCATTGAGAGGCTACTGCAGTGGTCCTAGTAAAGATGATAAGGACTTGCATTAATGCTGTGACTGAGAATGTAGAGAAGAAGTTTGATTTAAGAGGTTGTGAGAAGAAACTGCCCTGGTCTCAGACACTGAATGAATGTTGGGGCAAGATAAAGGGGAGAAGGCAAGAATCACTGAAGTTTATTTGAGCATCTGGGCAGTGGGCAGTGGGCAGTGTTGGGGACAGGAGCTAGGGCAGAGGCAGGAAGAACTGAGGATTTCCGTTTAGGCAGCCAGCTGATTCTATTAATGAAGTGAAATTAAGAGTGGATGAATCTGATTTACCTCTTTATAATCTCTCCTTTTAAGAACACTTGTCCAGACAATAAAGCGTTATCCCTGACTTGCTCTAGTTCCAGTGGATTTTACTGAAAGAAGAAAGAGAGAGAGAGGTGTGGGAGGTAGGAAGAAAGGAAGAAAGAAAAAGGAAAAAAGAAAACACCTTAAGACAGTCCTCTTATTTCCCTTTGACCTGGCACCTCTCTCTACTCTGTATTTCACCATATTGAACTTGAGAAGGGAGAACTTCGCCTCAGGGAGGCCTGTAGTTACAATGAAAATTTCTGTGCAATAGAAAATCTTCCACCAACTCATGACCCACCCATGAGAAGTAAGATTCAAAATAAGTCAATACTAGAAGGACATTGCTTCCCACCAGAAGAATCCGTGATTGGATTTGGCTTGTGTGTCCGCGCCTACACGTGTGTGTGCATCACCCCAATACACACACGTCGAGAAACACCCAGACACCGAACACACAACACTTTAGAAAACTCCCTTTGAATTGGTCTGGGTATCGCCATGGTAACATGAACAAAAGCAGTCCTCCTAATCATGGAGGGGAAAACCTGCAGTTCTGTGATAGGCGCCCCCGCCCCCGGGGAGGGTTTCAGCCGCTGCAGGGACCATTCCAGCCTCTGATGCTCCAATAACCTCATGGGCTCTGTTTATCTCAGACCCTCTGATCTTCCTCCTATCTGCGCTTTCGATCGGCCTTCTCCCAGGACCCTCCAGCTCTCTCTCGCCCTTTGGCCACGCTGCTTACTTTCAGGCAAAATGCATCCCTCTGAGGTTCTTTCAGCCCCTGGAAATGGGGCCTTCCCTCATTTAGGGACTGTGGTGCAGAAATAAAATGATTCTGCTGTACCTTAAAGTTATTTGAAATTATGTATCATTTTAAAAGTAATCTTTAAAAAGGGGCTTGAAGGGGCGCCTGGGTGGCTCAGTGGGTTAGGGCCTCTGCCGTTGGCTCAGGTCATGATCTCAGGGTCCTGGGATCGAGCCCCGCATCGGGCTCTCTGCTCAGTGGGGAGCCTGCTTCCCCCTCTCTCTGCCTGCCTCTCTGCCTGCTTGTCATCTCTCTCTCTGTCAAATAAATAAATCTTTAAAAAAAAAAGGGGGGGGTTTGAAAATGCCAGTGGCATCCCTGTCTCGGGTTAGTTACGCATGCACACATGGAAAGGATGCGTCTGTGACCTACAGACTCGAAATACCAAGTCAGAGGTCTGCTACTTGTGCGTGAGGTTTCAGAATGCCTACTCAGTCCCTGCCAAAGAAAATCAATCTGGCCTTTATTGTTTTCCTTCAGACAATCAGAAATAGCATTCATTAGAGAAATCCACTTCCCTCCAACTCCGAAGGGATTTCAAGTTTTCCAACTGTACTTAAATATTGTGTCTCTGGTAATAGTTGTCCTAAGGGCAATATTCCTTCTTCGAAATAGCATTCAAGTAATAATCTTGGAAGGCTTCTATCTGCTAAAATGGATCTGAAAACTGCAGTTTACTTAAGAATTCATCTTGAAGTACCCAACCATTGCTTTTGCTGTTGTTCAGTGTTGTTCAAACCTTTAAAAAGTCAATGATTTTCTTCTGAGGCTGAGTCGAAACAGAAGTTGAAAAATCTAATTTTAGAATGTATCACAGTATTAATTTTAGAATGTTTTTCACTAAACATAGGTTTCTGTGCATTCACACAAACAGGCACACGTATATACTTATATGTATATGTGCATACGTACATGTATTTGTATGTAAGGATACATGTGTATTACATGGCATAGAGACCAAAAGGTTGGGTTCTGGAATCAAAGTGCCATGGTGTAACTTCTCCCTCCTGTGTGACTTGATGTAAGTCACTTCTGTAATTTTTAGTTGCATCTGCAAAATAGAAACAAACCTGGTAACCACCTCCTAGAACTGTGCAATGATTGAGTTAATCAATATTTGTGCTTAAAACAGAGTCGGCCACATAGTAAGTGATCAGTCACATTAGCTAGCTTTATTAGAAGTAAGCTGGATGGCTGATATTTTAAAAAACGGAGTTTCAAGCAAAGAAAAAACTTTTAAGTTACTGGTGTGTTTTATACATGTACCGATTAGTCATGGTAATGGTAAATTGGTAAATGGTAAAATGGGAAATTGCCATTGCGGTGGACAGTGCTCCCTAACGTCTCCCGCTTGTGGAAAAGCAAGTGACCTGAAGACAGCTAGCCTGGTGCAGGATGGCAACTTGTTGTTACTATTGGGGTGGTCCTGAGGTTCAGTGTTTGACTCGGTTTTGAAAACTCTTCTTTTCATTGTTGGTGTAACTGGAAAAAAGAGACAATATGGAGTTTCTAGAATGGGCATTTATAGCCAAGCGGGGTTAGACTCTCGGAAAAGGCTCTAAAAGGAAGAGGATTTGTAGATCTGCTGTTTCAAAATTCAGAGTCAGTGGTGGTGGAAGACCGTGGCGGCGGTGGCGGCAAGGAGCCTTCCTTCCGTTCGTCTGTATCTCATAAGTTAGACCTATACCCTCCACTTTCACAAAAGCCGGACTCAGAAAAGGCTAACGGCTGAAATAAAATGAGAAGGAGGGATTGAGGAACGATGGACCCTGTACTTGGAGCTCTCCCTCTGGGCCAGGGACAACACTCCACTCTCTGGGGACCTCCCTGCCCCATGGGACCACCTCCCCCACCAGGGAGGGCCCCGCTGGGCCTTAGGGTAGCCCGATGCGCAGTCTCCACTTCCACTTTTGGGTGTTCACAGCCCCGAAACAACACTTTCTCTAACCACGTATAGAGGGCTCTTCCATTCATTTTTAATAGACTTTATTTTTAGAAAGCTTTTTTTTTTTTTTTAAACCGATAAATTGAACAGATGCTACAGAGAGTTCTTATCCTCCAGGTGCCAAGTTTCCCAGTTACTAATCTCTTAGCGTGGTACACTGGTTACACTTAGGGAATCTATATTGGTACATTCTCATTAGTGAAAATCCGTGTAAGTTGTCTCAGTTGTTACTCATGTCCCTTTGTCTCTCTTTTTTTTTTTTAACCTTCTGTCTCTATTCAGATTGCCTTAGTTTTACCTAAAGCCCCAGGACACCAAATCACATTTAACTGTCCTATCTCCTTAGGTTCCTCTTGGTCATGATAGTTTCTCAGACTTTATTTCCTGTGACCTGAACAGTTCAAAGAGTACTGGTCAGATAATCTGATGGACGACCCGCTGTGGGAATTTTTCTGATATTTTTCTCATGATAAGACTGGGGTCAAGGGTTACCGGGAGGAAGACCATGGGGGTAAAATGTGTTTTCATCACATCTTACCAAGGGTGGAGACTCTCAACATGATTTATGGCTGTTGGTGTGATCTTGGTCACTTGGCTGAGGTAGTTGTCCGGTCTTCCCACTATAAAGTCACTTTCCCACCCCCCTTTTCCACACTGTGCTCTTCAGAGGGCACCCACCATGTACAGCCCACATCGAAAGAGTGGGGAGTTATGCTCTCCTTCCTTGAGGTCAGAATCTCTACATAAATTATTCAGAATCCTTCTTCATGGGAGATTTGTGAAGTCATTTTTCAAGTGAGACGGTGCAAGAAAATTGGCCAAGGGAAAATTATGCTCAACAGATGTATTGAGATAAAGAGGGAATATTGAAAATAACAAAAAAGAAGTCTGAGAAACAACATTTTTCATCTATTTATAAAAATTACCTGTATCGTCAGACCAGGCAGGACTCAGCAATATTTCCAAGAGTGTTAATTGCTTATACTACCTAAAAACAAAAAGCAAGTAGAATATCCAAACAAATTGTGGTACGTTCATGTAACTGTAAGTCAAAAACATTTTTCTACGTGTATATATATAAAAATGTTTGGCATAGAAACAACAATATGTTGGCAAATGAATTATATACAATTTGAGTATACTTGTGTAAGTACACCCATCTATATGTTTAAATAAGTACATATATGCACACACTATGTATGTGCAAATATAAAGTGTGCAAGGTTAGCTTATGCCAAAAGAATATGGTCATTATCTCCAGTTGGTGGGCTTCTATGTCATTTAGAATATTGCTTTTAAATACCTATACCTACTTTCTATTTTCTTCAGTAACTTTTTATTCATCCAATAAAACCTAAAAAATAACACAAAATTGCTTAAAACAAGGGCTTTACTGACATAGAACACTAGCACATAGTGTTAGTAATCTAAATCATTAAAATCCCACTAGGTAACACCAGCCTCTAAAATGCCTCTGCTCAGACTTGGAATAAGGAAGGAGGGCAAGAACTTCAGTGGTATTTTGTTTTTTAATTTTTTATTAACATATAATGTATTATTTGCCCCGGGGGTACAGGTCTGTGAATCATCAGGCTTACACATTTCACAGCACTCACCATAGCACATACCCTCCCCAATGTCCATAATCCAGCCACCCTATCCCTACCCCCCTACCTCCCAGCCACCCTCAGTTTGTTTCGTGAGATTGGGAATCCCTATGGTTTGTCTCCCTCCCTATCCCATCTTGTTTCATTTCCCCCCCCCACCCCCACAACCCCCTTCCCTGCCTCTCAAATTCTTCATATCACAGAGATCATATGATAATTGTCTTTATCTGATTGACTTATTTAGCTTAGCATGATACCCTCTAGTTCCATCCACGTCATTGCAAATGGCAAGATTTCATTTCTCTTGATGGCTGCATAGTATTCCATTGTATATATGTGTGTATGTGTGTGTATACACACACATACACACACACACCCCCCACATGTTCTTTATCCATTCATCTATTGATGGACATCTAGGTTCTTTCCATAGTTTGGCTATTGTGGACATTGCTGCTGTAAACATTCGGGTGCATATGTTCCTTCAGATCACTACATTTCTATCTTTAGGGTAAATCTCCAGTAGTGCAATTGCTGGGTCATAGGGTAGCTCTATGTTCAACTTTTTGAGGAACCTCCATACTGTTTTCCAGAGTGGCTGTACCAGCTTGCATTCCCATCGACAGTGTAGGAGGGTTCCCCTTTCTCCGCATCCTCACCAACATCTGTCATTTCCTGACTTCTTAATTTTAGCCATTCTGACTGCTGTGAAGTGATATCTCACTGTGGTTTTGATTTCTATTTCCATGATGCT
Organism: Nasua narica; assembly: GCA_028533885.1. Lineage (NCBI taxonomy): Eukaryota > Metazoa > Chordata > Mammalia > Carnivora > Procyonidae > Nasua > Nasua narica. Next base: position 27,348,283 of record CM052799.1, on the reverse strand, counting down.
GAATGATGTTGAGCACTTTCTCATGTGTCTGTTGTCCATTTGGATGGCTTCTTTGCAGAAATGTCTGTTCATGTCTTCTGCCCATTTCTTAATTGGATTATTCTTTGTTCAGTTTGGTAAGTTCTTTATGGATTTTTGATACTAGCCCTTTATCTGATATGTCATTTTCGAATTTCTTCTCCCATTCCGTCAGTTCTCTTTTGGTTTTGTTTACCATTTCCTTTGCTGTGCAAAAGATTTTGGTATTGATGAAGTCCCGTTAGTTAATTTTTGCCCTTGCTTCCCTTGCCTTTGGTGATGTTTCCAGGAAGAAGTTGCTGTGGCTGAGGTCAAAGAGGTTGCTGCCTGTGTTCTCCTCAAGGATTTTGATGGATTCCTATCTCACATTGAGGTCTTTCATCCATTTTGAGTCTATTTTTGTGTGTAGTGTAAGGAAATGGTCCATTTTCATTCTTCTGTATGTGGCTGTCCCATTTTCCAAGCACTATTTGTTGAAGAGACTGGCTTTTTTCCATTGAACATTCTTTCCTGCTTTGTCAAATATTAGTTGACCATAGAGTTGAGGGTCCATTTCTGGGCTCTCTAGTCTGTTCCATTGATCTACGTGTCTGTTTTTGTGCTAGTACCATACTGTCTTGATGATTACAGCTTTGAAATAGAGGTTGACATCTGGAATTGTGATGCCACCAACTTTGGTTTTCTTTTTCAACATTCCTCTGGCTATTCGGGGTCTTTCTGGTTCCATATAAATTTGAGGATTCTTTGTTCCATTTCTTTGAAAAAAATTGATGGTATTTTGATAGGGATTGCATTAAGTGTGTAGATTGCTTTAGGTGGCATAGACATTTTCACAATATTTGTTCTTCCAATCCATGAGTATGCAATGTTTTTCCATTTTTTGTGTCTTCCTCAATTTCCTTCATGAGTACTTTATAGATTTCTGAGTACAGATTCTTTGCCTCTTTGGCTAGGTTTATTCCTAGGTATCTTACAGTTTTGAGTGCAATTGTAAGTGGGATTGACTTCTTAATTTCTCTTTCTTTGTCTTCCTCTTGGTGTATAGAAATGCAACTGATTTTTGTGCATTGATTTTTATATCCTGACACTTTATAAATTCCTGTATGAGTTCTAGCAGTCTTGGAGTGGAGTCTTTTGGGTTTTCCACATAAAGTATCATATCATTTGCAAAGAGTGAGAATTTGACTTCTTCCTTGCTGATTCGGATGCCTTTTATTTCTTTCTATTGTCTGATTGCTGAGACTAGGACTTCTAGAACTACGTTGAATAGCAATGGTGATAGTGGACATCCCTTCCATTTTCCTGACCTTGGGGGGAAAGCTCTCAGTTTTTCCCTATTGAGAATGATATTCACTGTGGGTTTCATAGATGGTTTTGATGATATTGAAGTATGTACCTTCTATGCCTACAGTGTGAAGAGTTTTAATCAGGAAAGGATAATGTACTTTGTCAAATGCATTTTCAGCATCTATTGAGAGTATGATATGGTTCTTATTCTTCCATTATTAATGTATTGTGTCACATTGATTGATGTGCGGGTGTTGAACCAACCTTGCAGCCCAGGAATAAATCCCACTTGGTCATGGTGAATAATCCTTTTAATGTACTGTTGGATCCTGTTGGCTAGTATTTTGGTGAGAATTTTTGCATCCCTGTTCATCAAGGATATTGGTCTGTAATTCTCCTTTTTGATGGAGTCTTTGTCTGGTTTTGGGATAAAGGTAATGCTGGCCTCATAAAATGAGGTTGGAGGTTTCCTTCCTTTTTTTTTTTTTTTTTTTTGGAACAGTTTCAGGAGAATAGGTATTAATTCTTTAAGTGTTTGGTCGAATTCCCCTAGGAAGACATCTGGCCCTGGGCTCTTGTTTGTTTGATAACTGCTTCAATCTCTTTACTGGTTATGGGTCTGTTCAGGTTTTCTATTTCCTCATGGTTCAGTTTTGGTAGTTTGTGTGTCTCTGGGAATGCATCCATTTCTTCCAGATTGTCTAATTTGCTGGCGTATAGTTGCTCATAATATGTTCTTATAATTGTTTGTATTTCTTTGGTGTTGGTTGTGATCTCTCCTCTTTCATTCATGATTTTATTAATTTGGGTCCTTTCTCTTTTCTTGTTGCTAAGTCTGGCCAGGGGCTCATCGATCTTATTCTTTCAAAGAACCAGCTCTTAGTTTCATGGATTTGTTCTACTGTTCTTTTGGTTTCTATTTCACTGATTTCTGCTCTGCTCTTTATTATTTCTCTTCTCCTGCTAGGTTTAGGCATTCTTTGCTGTTCTTTCTCCAGCTGCTTTAGATGTAGGGTTAGGTTGTATATTTGAGACCTTTCTTCTTTCTTAAGAAAGGCTTGTATTGCTATATAATTTCCTCTCAGGACAGCCTTTGCTGTGTCCCAAAGATTTTCAACAGTTGTGTTTTAATTTTCATTTATTCCCATGAATTATTTAAATTCTTCTTTAATTAGTTTCCTAGTTAATTCATTCTTTAGTAGGATGCTCTTTAGCCTCCATGTATTTGAGTTCTTTCCAACTTTCCTCTTGTGATTGAGTTCTAGTTTCAAGGCACTGGTCTGAAAATATGCAGGGAATGATCCCAATCTTTTGGTACTGGTTGAGACCTGATTTGTGACCCAGGATGTGATCTATTCTCGAGAATGTTCCATGTGCACTAGAGAAGAATGTATATTCTGTTGCTTTGGGATGGAATGTTCTGAATATGTCTGTGATGTCCATTTGGTCCAGTGTGTCATTTGAAGCCTTTATGTCCTTGTTGATCTTTTGCTTAGATGATCTGTCCATTTCAGTAAGGGGGTGGTATTAATGTCCCCTACTAGTATTGTATTATTGTTGATGTGTTTCTTTGATTTTGTTATTTTTGGCTGCTCCCATGTTAGGGGCATAGATATTTAAAATTGTTAGATCTTCTTGTTGGAAAGATCCTTTAAGTATGATATAATGTCCTTCCTCTTCTCTTATTATAGTCTTTGGCTTAAAATCTAATTTATCTGATATAAAGATTACCACCACAGCTTTCTTTTGATGTCCATTAGCATGGTAAATTGTTTTCCAGCCCTCACTTTAAATCTGGAGGTGTCTTTGGATCTAAAATGAGTTTCTTGCAGACAGCATATCAATGGGTCTTATTTGTTTGGGTTTTTTTTATATACATTGATATCCTGTGTCTTTTGATTGGGGCATTTAGCCCATTTACATTCAGGGTAACTATTGAAAGATAGGAATTTAGTGCCATTGTATTGCCTGTAAGATCACTGTCACTGTATATTGTCTCTGTTCCTTTCTGGTCTATGTTCCTTTTAGGCTCTCTCTTTGTTCAGAGAACCCATTTCAGTGTTTTCTGTAGGGCTGGTTTGGGGTTTGCAAATTCTTTTAGTTTTTGTTTGTCCTGGAAGATTTTTCTCTCCTTCTATTTTCAGTAATAGCCTAGCTGGATATAGTATTCTTGGCTGCATATTTTTCTCATGTAGTGCTCTGAATATATTTTTCCAGTCTTTTCTGGCCTGCCAGGTCTCTGTGGATAGGTCTGCTGCCAATCTAATATTTCTGTTCTTCAGCTTCTTTATTGTCTGTCATTTGGTCTTCTCTATCACTAATTCTCTCTTCTGCCTCATTTATCCTAGCAGTAAAAGCCTCCATTTTTTACTGCACCTCATTAATAGCTTTTTTATTTCAACTTGGTCAGATTTTAGTTTTTATTTCTCCCAAAAGGGATTCTCTAATATCTTCCATGCTTTTTTTGAGCCCAACCTGCACCTTGATAATCATCATTCTGAACTCTAGTTCTGTGCTTGCTTTGGCAGCACATATACTAAAATTTGAATGAACTCTAGTTCTGACATGTTACTAATGTCTGTATTGATTAGGCCCATAGTCGTTGGTACTGCCTCTTGTTGGTACTGCCTCAACACAAAAAAATTTTTGTGTTGAGTTTTCCCACCTTTTCATTTTATCCAGATAAGAATAGAAGAATGAGAGAACAAATTACTAAAAGGGTAGCAACAACCCCAGAAAGATATACACTAACCAAATCAGAAGAGACCCAAAACTTGGGGGAGGGTATGGGGGGAAGGGGAGAAGAAAAAAAGAAGAAAGAAAAAAATGTATATTAGACTGGCGAATAGAACAGAGCCATGCACTTGATTTTGGATGTATTTTGGTCTGTTAAACTACCTCCCAAAATTTTAAAGAAAGAAAAAGTTATATATATACAAAAATAAGAGTAAACATGATGAAGGGATGGAATATGATTGTAAAGATGAAAATTTTAAAAGATTCTAAAAAAGGAATTGATAAGTTTTTGAAAAACGAAAAGAAAAGGGAAGAATGTGATCAGGCTGGAGACTAGAACAAAGCCATGTGCTAGATTTAGCGTATATTTTGATCTATTAGAAGAAAATGTATCCCAAAATTTTAAAGAAGAAAAAACCTATATGTATACAAAAAATAAGATTAAATACAATGAGGGGATAAAATATGACTATAACAATGAAGATTAGAAAAGATATTTTGAAAAGGTATTGATAGGATCAAATAATTAAAAAATATTAAAATAGGAAAGAGGAAAAGTTTCAAAAAAAGAAAAAGAAAAGAATAAAATTTAAAAATTTTAACTTTGAAAAAGTAAAGCATCATGGGGAAAAAGCCATGAATTCTATGTGTTGCTTTTTCCTAAATCTGGAGTTCCGCAGCTCACTGATTGGCAAACTTGGTCTTGGCCGGATGTTCTTGCTGATCTTTTGGGGGAGAGGCCTATCGCCTTGATTCTCAAATGTCTTTGCCCAAGGTGGAATTACACTGCCCTTGCCAGGGGCCAGGCTAAGTAATCTGCTCGGGTTCACTCTCAGGAGCTTTTGTTCTCTGTTCAATGGTGTTTTGATGCTATGTCCCTGACACTGAAAATCCTGACCAGATAGCTCTCCATCCACCTGGGGAGGCTGGATTCTGCAACCCCACAGAACAGAGGGCTCCATTAACCCAGCTTTTCCATCCCCTCTACTGCCCCTCACAACCTCACTGAGCCCTCCAGTCCTCCCCTTGGACTTCCCACCTCCCTGGCCCTGCTCCTTCCTGTCCACTGTAACTCTCTCTGGGAGCTCCTACACACCCCTCCTCCTCCTCTTGCTACAGGGCTCCCACAAAACACCGGATTCTGGACTTGGCTATGCAAGACCCCCCCATCGTCTTGCATCGAGACCTCTTTGAATGCAACCCAACCCCTCACACGAATCAAAAAGTGTCACTCCAGCCAAATGTCAACATGGCAAGTGTAATCGTCTAAGTGTCTTTGCTTTTCCTCCTGCCCCTTCCCTCCATGCCCTCACCTCAGTTCCCCGCTTTCTGACCCCTCTCTTTCCTTGAAGGTACAGGTTAATCACCCCCCATAAACACACGCACAAACACACACACTTTTCTAGCTACCTCCAAGCTTGGCCCCACTCCCCCATATCTTCTTATTGTCTATCAGCTGGGTCTTAATGGAGGCTGTCTTGGACAGTTAGATTTGCATTATGTTCCCAAGAGCTGGCAGGGTTCATTTCTTCTCTAGTCAGATACTCTTGGTGCCTCGGCTAATGCAAGGCATACATGGGACCCTCACTAAATATTTGTTGATGTGTGTGACTATGGGGCAGTCACAGAGAGAGAGAGAGAGAGACATAAAGGTGTAGCCAGTGGGTTGGAGGTAAGAATCCGCGTCCTATCAACATAGCATTAAAAACCCAGCCGCTAGAACCAGACAGCCTCTGAGCTCCTTCGGCCACGAGCTGAGTCGTCTTGAGCTCCTCCCTCACCCTCTCTGAGTCTGTTTGCTCCGGCATAAAATGGGAATGATGAGGGCACCTCATGTGTAGAGCCAGTCGAGGATGAAATGAGTGGGGTCCTGGGAAGCGCTCCTAGTTTGCACATCTCAGACGAGTTTGGCTGTGAGCAGAATTAGCTGGTTGGTGAACTTGGCCTTCAAGATCATATAGGCCACGAGCACAAAGTCTGTCTCACAGAGCATGGCTCTGCCAATGCTATTTAGAAGCACACACACCCTTGAGGATTCAGAATGATGTTTTGTAGCTGTTTTAAATGGACCCACATTCCGTTTTCATCAGAGATGATACGGTGTCAGCCGCAGAGGCCATGGCCATTGAAAGAAGAGTTTGTTACTCACTGTTCTCAAGAGAAGGAGACACAGTCCAGCATGCAGGGTCCCCTCGGGAGGGACCAGGGCCGGGGGGGTGGGGGGCAGAAGAAGTGAGGAGAAAGCATGGATGAAGTCCTTTATTACCTGAATGGCAGGCGGCGGGCAGATGGGCCCATCCCATGCGGGGAGGGAAGTGGAGCTGAGGTAGGGTTTGCGGTTGGGGGGTTTGTTACCCAAATCCCATGTGCTGGCAGAACCCAGGGATGGTACCGCCATCAACAATTTTGGCTGCGAGTTTGACCCCGGACTTCACAATGCCACATCCTCAATTCCAGGGTATCTAGAATGCTTGAGACAACCGCGTGAGCCACTTTCTCACTGTAAGTGCTCTTCCTTTGGTCTTCCATGACTCCGATCCTTTCCATCACAGTTTATATCTCTTGCTGTCTTCTCGAAGTGGCCTCACTGGACCCTGGGTTTTAGTTAGATCTCCTGTTCTTTGGCCCGTTTTGGTTTCTCTCTCTCCTAGTCAGACTCTGTTTCCATTATACCCAAAGAAAGATTTTCTCCATGTTTCACCCTTTCTCGAGCATAGAAGAGCTGCTCCTTTCCACAGACGAGCGTAGAAACTTGGGAAACAGAGGGAAGCTAAGGCTGAGTTGCCATGTCAACCCAAAGCAGAACTGACTTGCCAGCCTCGCACACTAATCGTTCCGGTTTACGGACTGGCAGGGGCCTGGAAGACCGTTTTTGCCCTGGGGAAAGTCTCCGAGTGGTTGTGGGGGGCTCTGAGGCTGGCCCATCCCGGCCGTGGGCGAGCTGCTGGTGGCACCTGGTGACAGGATCGCACTGTCAAGACAGAACCCAAACCACGGCCCCACCCCCTTTTCCCTTTTCCAAAGAGAAGCCCCACTTAATATCCACCCCAGCCCCTGACCGCAGAATTACAGGAAATCCTGGCTTCACTCAGCTGCAAAGACAGAATTCTTGAGGAAGAATTTCAGGCTCTTTTACTATTTCCCTCTGCCTTGTAGTCTGGCTCTGTGCCCTCGTTTTGCTTTCTTTTCTCTGGAGTAGGGCTGCGTCCCCCACCCCCACTCCCACCCCTCACCCCTGCGTCCCTATGTTTGGAGCAACGTGAGACCCTTGCTAGGCAGCTATCCACTCTGAATTGGCTGAAATGCTTCCTCTTTAGGAAGAAAAATATATATATTTTACTACATAGCCGTTGCTGTACTATTTTATTTTTCGCTTTTTTTCTTTGAGGTAGGAAAATTGGCTGGTCGGTAGCCTCCTCTCCAGCTCAGATTCCTGCTGCCTTTAATGGGGCGGGGCTAGGCTCCCACCCGATCACACCCTTTCATGATGGTAGCGGAAGAAAGGAGGAGACTGATTCAGAGTTCTAGAAGGATCTCTTGGTTTAGGTATATGTTTATGAGTAGAAGGACAGATTCAACAGGAGCCCGGGGATTTACATCACAGTAACCGTCTTTCTTTGACAATTGTACTTTCCATAATTGGGCATCCCGTTACCTTGCTTGGAGGGTCACAGCGCATGCCTCAGCAAATGGGACAGAGCACATCCGTGTGAGGCGCTTGGTGGGGGAGGGGAGCTGTCACTGACTAACCATGCCCCCCCAGGTCCCAGTGACAGAACTGATTCCAGCATAGGTGCCAGACAGAAAGGCAGCTGTGTCTTTGCTTCATCTGACTGAAGCCAATGTAATCGGTTTTCATCTTCTCTGACATTAATTATTTGGGGGAGGGGCTCTCAGGGGAAGGGGCATTAGCCACAAATATGACAAGGTGAAAGGACAATGAGTCTGGTCTGAAGCATTGTATTCTAGACGGATGACATCCTAAGTTCATCAATCAATATTATTGACTTGGCCCAGCTTCAGGCTGGAGTAATTTCTGTAATGTGATTTAGCCTGTGCCACAAAATGGTGTACTGAGGATAAAATGTCTGAAGCCAGTCAGTCGTCTGTGAGATACATTTTGGGAAACATTCTTCATCTTAAAAATAGAACTTGAAGTGTTTGCAGCCAGGAAGATGCTTAATTAGATTCATATAGGAGCCACCAGCTGTTCGTAAGACAAATAGAAATATCCGAAGTCTCTTCCGGTTCTATGGAGAAAGGCAGAATGGCTCCCCCTTTTCGAGCCAAATCTGAGAGACCCTTCAGTGAAAAGCTCTCCAGGTCTGAGAGGCCAAGCTCGGCACACAGAGCTTACGTTTTACTCTTCCTCTGTCCTCTTGCTCTGCTCTCAAAACCTGAGGAGCTTTTTGTCACACTGGTAAAACGTCCACAAAGGGACACTCCCGTGGAAAGGGCCACACTGCGGCATGCATGACCGGCCCTATTCCCCCCTGCTTCTCCCTCAGCTTCTCCTTCACACTCTCAGAGTTAAATCCTGTCTTCACCAGACTGGTTTCTGGATCTCAGTGGTGCAGGTGCAGAAGGATGTGGGGCGGGGGGGGAACAGGCAGAGGACACACATGAAGGAGGCTGAGAGTAGGAGGGGAGGCGGAAAGACTTTTCCACAAGCGTTCGGTTGATCTGTATAACTAAGATTTGGGGGGCAACCAGAGAGTGTGGAGGGAGTCAGACTGCTAGGACTGAGAGAGCATGTGGGATTCTGTAAGCCATGGCTCTTGAATTGGGGAGGTAACCAGGAGATTGAGAAGTATGGTTAGGATTTGGGAGTTAGGAACCGATCAAGAAGATTTGGGATGGGGAAGCCTGGGTTACTCAGTTGGTTAAGCATCTACCTTCAGCTCAGGTCATGATCCCTGGGTCCTGGGATTGAGTCCTGCATCAGGCTCCTTGCTCAGGTGGGAGCCTGCTTCTCCCTCTCCCTCTGCTGCTCCCCCAACCCCCTGCTCCCTGTCGTCTTGCTGTGCTCGCTCTCTCAGATAAATAAAGAAAAGCCTAGAAGAAAGAAAGAAAGAAAGAAAGAAAGAAAGAAAGAAAGAAAGAAAGAAAGAAAGAAAGAAAAGAAAAGAAAAGAAAAGAAAAGAAAAGAAAAGAAAAGAAAAGAAAAGAATTGGGGCTGGCTTACCAGCCTCACACATTGGTAGGAGAAGGGGACTTAGAGGTGCTGTAACTTAGCCTCCCATTCGATGTAGGAAGTTCTTTTAGGGCCTTCCTGGAAAAGGGCCATCCAGCCCTTTCTTGGAGACCTTTGATGATGGGCACTGTGCTATTGCATTGGCAGTATAGAAAAGTGGCTGAGAACATAGATGCCAGAGCCAGACTGCATAGGTTCAAATCCAGGGGCCACCAGTTACCAGCTGTGACACTGGGTATGTTACGGGACATTCTGAGCCTCGGTTTTTGTGCCCATAAATTGAGGAAAGCAATAGTAGAGGGTAGTTATGTGGATTGATTTTACATACATCTGTAATTCTTCATAAAGGGTGTGTATCACTTACAACATTGCTTGACCTATAATAAGTATCCTGTAACTATTTGCTATTATTATCTCTCCTGTAAGGATGTGCCACATACCAGGAAGTTCTTTTTCAGATGGAATAAATTTGGCTTCTCTTGTTCCTGACTGTTGATTCCATTTCTCAGCGCTGAGATAACTCAAACCAAGGCTATTTCGCCTTCCACCCAGGAACCCACCTAACGTCTGAAGATAATTATCCTGTCCCTCTCGTTCTCACATTATAAAGGAGAGCTTCTTGCAAATGCTGTTCCTTCTGTATAGAACACCTTGCCCTCCCATGTTCTTCATGTTCTAACTCAGATTCCTTCTTCCAGATGCCTTTCCTCATCCACGTAATTGACATATTTTACCCATGTTCTGTGTGTATAAAGATGAAAGGACCCAGCACAGGTTCTCGTAGCTGTGTTGCCATTGTAGCCTGTGCCTTGTGCCTCTTGGCAACCTAGCACCTAGCCCAAAATGCTTATTGAATGAATGAGGTGGCGTGTGAATCCTGAATGGGTGCACAGCAGAGGCCTTCTTCAAAGGCACATATATAGCATCTCCCTTGGAAACCAGAGTCTTGGGAGCCAGGAGATAGATGAAAAGAATGTTGCCGTTGTCCAGCAATTGTAGGAAGCAGGCATGCCCAGAATTCCACGAGCTGATAATGTCATCCCTGTTAATTCCATCAGAAAGAAAAGTTTTTCTTGGATTCATGATTTTTGATTGGTTGGTAACAGGTTTTCAGACTCAACTTTGTTGTGCTGAATCCTGTTCATGAGAGAATTGAAAAGAAAGAAAGAAGCAAGTGAGGATGAGTGAGTCTAGATAGTGAAGACATAAGCTGGGGAGTGAAACTAGGGACCACAGAGGAAGGAGAGCTCCTGGGTCAGGATGTGGCTACAAGTTCCCTCAGAAGAGGAGAGCAACAGGATGGCATTCTGGTAGATGTCCCTTGCAGGCAGTGTCAGAGACTTCGGAAGTGGGATGTCATCTAAAGAGGCTTTTTTTTTTTTATTTTTTATTAACATATAATTTGCCCCAGGGATACAGGTCTGTGAATCATCAGGCTTACACAATTCACAGCACTCACCATAGCACATACCCTCCCCGATGTCCATCACCCAGCCACCCTATCCCTACTCCCACACCCCCCAGCAGCCCAGTTTGTTTCATGAGATTAAGAGTGTCTTATGGTTTGTCTCCCACCCGATCCCATCTTATTTCATTTTTTCCTTCCCTACCTCCCATGACCCCCCACCCTGCCTCTCAAATTCCTCATATCAGAGAGATCATACAATGATTGTCTTTCTCTGATTGACTTATTTCGCTTAGCCTAATACCCTCTAGTTCCATCCACGTCATTGCAAAATGGCAGGATTTCACTTCTTTTGATGGCTGCATAGTATTCCATTGTATATATATCTACATATACCACATCATGTTTACCCATTCATCTATTGATGGACATCTAGGTTCTTTCCATAGTTTGGCTATTGTAGACATTGCTGCTATAAACATTCAGGTGCATGTGCCCCTAAAGAGGCTTTTTAAGGGAAACTTGCTTTGCACTAAAAATATTCTATTTAGTGTTTTCTTGTGAGACTGAGTGAGATTCAGTGGCTTTTAATATGCATTTTCTGTAAGGTAGGCTATTTCTTTGACTATGACATGGCCCAGGGCCCCAGCCGTGTGGGATCCCATTTGTGTCCGGGTTCTGTCCTGCTTTTGCCAGTCAGGTGGATGGGTTAACCCTCAATCCTTGGGTGCTCCTGTTGTGTGCAAGTCTGAGTGGGGCTTCCCCGAAGCTCCTGGCAGCCCTGTAAGAGAGCCGCTGTGACGTGGAGGCAGCAGTGTTTACGTCTATAAACGTGCGACATAATCAGGGTACTTAAAATCAGGCCTCTTAAATTCCCTCTCTGTGTTAACATGTGCAGCTCCTCCCAGCTTCCCAAATGGAGCTGGTCCTTGGTCGCCATCTTTACCGAGAGATGGGCCCGAAGAGTGTGATATTTGGAGTTAGACCAAGCCAACAATATTCATTGTGTTTGTTTTTTTCTATAAACAAATAGTGTTAATGTTAACTAAGATAGAAAATGTATGTCAAAGACCTCTTTTCCAGACCAGGCTGTTGAAGTCCACCAAAAGATACAGCGAATCTCTGTTGAAATCTCAGCTTATATTTGCAAAAGCCCCAAATATGTATGTCCTCCGGCTGCACAAAATACAAAAGGACCGGCTATTCCTATCCCATCAATATTTTCAAGTTGCTCTTCGGATTGCCCCAAGAAGGGAAAGTCGACTTTCTGTAGTTGTTCAAAGGAAGGGTGAGGCGTACGCCCTTCCCGGTTTGGGGATTATATTTGCTTTTAAGGGAAGCATCAAACAAAACTATGAAAGAAATTGCACTGCAGTGATACACGGAAGAAGGATCTTTAAAAACAATTCCCTGATGGACGGTTTCTTTGAGAACATCAGTTTCTGCTTCCGTTCATACAAATCCAGTCATCTCACTGGTTTCTTAGCTTGTTGCTCTTTTGAGGTTAAGCTTTTCCACCTTGGTTATAGAACGCTTAGCATAAATGCTGTAATTAGCAGCTTGGAATTGTGTATTTAGGTAATCTTCCCAGATAGCTGCATCAGAACTGGCCTCAGCTTTTCAGGAATATGTTTGAGTTAATTTATTTATTTTTTTTTTGAGTTAATTTATTATTCAATTGTTGGAACAGTGCCAAATTGCTACCACACTATGACTTCATTTTACCACTGAATTTGACTTTAAAAATTTTCAGGAAGCTTTTTTCCCAAATCCCCTTGATTTAAAAGAGATTGGATTCCTCTACACCAACAGGGTAAAAGTGATGATCTCTGAAGGGTAGAATTACGGACAATTTTAATATTCTTCTCTTGGATAATAGAAGTCTAATGAAAAGAGTAGATGTTATTTTTAAAATGTGTTTTAAAATACATTATAAAGAGACTGTTTCCTTTCTCTCCCCAAACTTTCAGAGGAGGTATAGTGCATATTTCTGTGGCATCATTCACATGTGTTCTAGATTGTTTATAAAATAATCAGAAAAGAAAATTCAAAAAAAGAGGGGGGTGAAAAAAATTCTGCATGGTGACATGCAAAAACAGGTTGTACTATGTGTGTCTACAAACTTTGAAAGTGATTTAAGCTGGGTCTGTGGCAATTACTTGACCAATTTAGGTCAAAAGCCACATTTAAAAAAAACACGGGAATTCAAAGCAAATTTTTTTCCTTTTTTTTTTTTTTTTTTTTTGAAGTATAGCTGACATGCAATGTTCTATTAGTTTTAGGTATACCAGATAGTGATTTGACAAATAAATAATGCGACACTCATCACGGTTAAGTGTAGTTACTGCATGTTCCCAAAATTCTACAGTATTGTTGACTCTGTTCCTGATGCTGTACTTTTTATGCCCGGGACTCATTTATTTTTAACTGGAAGTGTGTCCCTCTTAATCCCGTTGGCCAAACAAAAGTATTTTATTTTCATTAATTTCTTCTCCATACAAATATAAAATCCTCCCAAATCTTTGGAAGAAAAAAAGAACGGAAGCGTTCTCATTCTCTCGGTCTCTTGCTCAGAATGTGAGCCCATCACAGATGAAAATAAAACGGAGTGAGGCTGAAGTTTCCGCAGGCATCATCCGGGAAAATCAAGGGAAGGCTGAGCGTGGGCAGTGGGTGAAGAGAGAGTAGGAAGAAAATCTCCTCTCGTCGGTTGCTGAATTGCCTGTGGAACAGTGCCCACCCCGCCGCTTTGCTTTGGCGGGGCCGCTGAGCTCTCACGCGGCTCCGTGACATTCTGCGACATGAGCCTCAAAGCTCCGAGATATGGCGGGGAAAATGTCACGGCGTAAGGGCAGTCTGTCTCCGGGCAGTGCAACACGGCCGTCCGAGCTTCTGCAGGGAGACCCAGGGAGTCTCAGAACACAAACACCAAGCTCTGTTGATCTAAGGACAAGACACCTCTGACAGTAGGCAGAGGCTGAGCAGGAACAGGGAATTGCATGGGGGGAAACCGAGGACAGAAATCCACGTGCAGGCGACGGAAGCGATGACAGTGTGTTGGCAGCAACCGTCAGCGAACAACTGACCGTTGTTCATAAAAGGACATTCCCTAGAACCCCCAGAACAAATACATACCTAAACGGGGTCTACCGATAACTGTAGTCTAAGGTTTTTTGAGCTAAAAAGCAGTTTGCTTCAGAGTGGGCAAAATGCCCTTTTTTAAATTTTTTTTTTTTTTTAAGGATTTTTTTTTTTTTTTTTATCTGATATGGAGAGACTAAGGGTGAGAGCAAGAGGGAGAGAGCACAAGCAGGGGCAGTGGCAGAGGGAAAGGGAGAGAAGCAGACTCCCCACTGAGCAGGAAGCCTGACACAAGGCTCGATCCCAGGACCCTGGGATCATGACCTGAACCAAAGGCAGACGCCCAACTAAATGAGCCACCCAGGTGCCCCCAAAATGCCCTCATTAAGATTCATAATTGGAATTACGAATGAAAACCCAATGATCAGGAAGATGGGGTTACCTGCAGTGCCTGCAGGAAAGACATGAAGCCCACGTGCATTCAGTTCAGAGTTAGAATGAAGTGAAGGTGATAGGGATTCTCCTAGGATATGGATCTTCAGTTCCTCGTGGCCTTTGTGTCCATGCTCTCTTGGAGGTTAGCCTCAGATAAAGTGGGTGGAGTGTAATGATCCCAGAGTGAGCGTGGACGCTGCACCCCACGGCACAGAGAGCTCTGTGGTTCGCACAAGATCGGACGGTCCCATCTGCACCCTCTGTCGCGGGCAGAGCCGGCACGCCCAGCAGATGCCCAGGGCCGCTGCCCAGCCCCGCGCCGGTGGAGACGGTCCCCACTGTGGGAGGACCACGCACCAGATGAGTGCTTCATCAGGCTCGGGTGCGCGTCTGAAGAGAAGAAAGTGAGATGCAGACGGGAAACTCAAATCTTGTTCTAGTCACAGTGAAGAATTAAGGTTTGCTCCACACCGCACAGCCCCTCCCAGCGTTTCCCCTCATGACCTCACTTTCTCTAATGCACTCCGAATACATATACTTGGCCTTATTTCCTAAAATAACTTAAAATAGTGACTTTGTGCCTATGTTAAGAGATGTCATTCTTTTTTTTTTACTTGCATAGAGTGATGAGTGTATGTTTAACACCTGATAGGTACTGGAGGACTGTGAGCATGTGCCCCTCCCCCACCCTCGATGACACACTGTCCTCAGAGAGACCGGAGGCAGGGAGGCCAGGTGGAAATCTCCCAGACACTCATCCAGCAAACATGATAAGGTGGTCACAGTAGAGTCTTGGAATCCATGCATTAATACTTCAGGACCTCAGCCCTCCTTCCATCAGGCACCAGAACCTCCCCTGATCCATTGAAGAGGGAATTCATAGGACTTGGTGACTTGAGCCGATCTAGGAGAAAAGAAAGGAGGAAGAGCTGCGGCCAGGGCTGGTTTTTCTGGGTTGGATGGCCCAGTGGCTGGAGAAGCCAATCCCCCAGCAAGGAAGTCAGGTCTAGGGGTCATCCTTGAGAACATCAATCACTGTGTTGTACCCAGAAGCCCTTGGGGGTTGCCGAGCTGTGCCGGACTGATCGCTCGGCTTTTTAATTTTCTCGCTTCTTCCTTAGCTGACAAACTGTCAGCCTTCCCTTCTTGCTACTACCAGTGTGCCTGCTTCTAAGCACTTCCCTCTTTTACTTTCCAATTGGTTGCTTCTGGAAAACCCAAGAGGCAGGGTTGCTAGAAATATATGGAAAGCAAGAGTCCATAAGGGCAAAGTGATGGCCCACAGACTGGGGTCTGTCTGTGAGAAATCGTCAGCCTTTGCGCCTGCTGTCTCTGCTGCTCCAAGGACTCTGATTCTAAATGGATTAGGTCTTCACAGATCTGGCAGTCACATAACTAAAGAGATAGTAATTTCTATCTGTATAGCAACTTCGAAAATAAATAGTTCCGTCATCTGGTGATAAATTTTTAAGGTGGGATTTTAACGCTTCTTGGTTGCCAGCTAATAAATGCTGGCTGACGTTTACTGGGCACTTTGTATATACCAGTGTCCTAAGCACTCGGCGTACGGTATGACCAGGAATCGGCACAGTAATGCCAGGGGTTGGGCGATGTTATGATGACTCATCTTAGAGAGAGGAACTCTGAAGCCCTGAGAGGTTAATTTTTCCGAGGCTCCACAGTCCGTTAGCAGCAGAGCCCGAATTCCAGGGCACGCCGCCCCACCTCGGCCCCCGTGTCCTGAACACTTCGCTGGGCCACTCCACAAAGCGGGCCACGGGCGGAGGGCGGCTTCCCCAAGTTGGCCAACGGTGGCCCCTCTGGTTGGGTAAGTGAATAGGGCTTAGAACACACTTGCACATTGTTTCCGTGAGTCTTTCGGGTGCAAAGGTCATACTCGGTTAGGAGCACGACCGGTCTTCACGCCCCTCCAACCTCTGTCTGAACTCCCAGCCTGTGCGCGTGCACCCCACCAGACACACGGGCAGCGCTCTGCCTTGGCTGCTGCCGCGGAAAAGCAAACCGAGGCGGAGGAGCCTGCAGCTGTTGGGGGGCACAGCGACCGCTGCCCTCCTAACAGAGTGTCCCCAGCGGGTTCCCTGAGCTACACCGCTGGGTACTTACTTGCTCTTGCTGTGTTTCTTCCATGCCTGCACCGAGAAGTTTCTCCCGTGTGGTTCTGTTGCATCACAGGGGGAATTCTGGCCCCTGATCATTCATATGTTGAAGTCTTAACCCCCTGCATTATTTCTGAACGCAACTCTCTTTGAGACAGGCCTTTAAAGAGGTTATTAAGGTAGAGTAAGGTCATACGATGGGAACCTCCAACAAAAACTGGCCTCCTCGTAAGAGGAGTTTAGCACATCGGCACCTACAGAGGAAATATGACGAGAAGACGGGAAAGAGCCAGCCACAAGCCACGTAGAAGAGACTCAGGAGAAATGAACCCTGCTGACACCTTGGGTCAGACTTCAAGCCTCCAGGATGTGCAGGGAGCCCATGGCTGTTGTTTAAGATCGCCCCCCGGCCCCATGCAGCTCTTTGTCCCCACAGCCCCTGGGAAACCAACCTGGTGGCCAAACAGGTTTCTGTTTGCAGAGCCTGAGGTAGCAATTGCCTGAAAACAGCCTTCTCCCGGGATGCCTGGGTGGCTCAGTTGTTGGATGTCTGCCTTCCGCTCAGGTCATGGTCCCAGGGTCCTGGGATCGAGCCCCGCATTGGGCTCCCTGCTCAGCAGGAAGCCTGCTTCCCCCTCTCCAACTCCCCCTGCTTGCATTCTCTCTCTCTCTCTCTGTCAAATAAATAAATAAAATCTTTTAAAAAAACAAAAAAGCCCAAAAAACAGCCTTCTCCCATTTTGTTCCCCGCCCCCCTCAAAGCTTAAGTTTACTTAGGAACGACCTTAGGAAAAAAGGAAGGAAGTAGAATTTCTTGATGGGGGTGGAGCCGTGGAGGGCAGACGTGAAGAAGGTGGAGGGGTGAAGAAGATCCTCTCAGAGCAGAAGGGCGCCCGCTCAGGGAGCAGGAGGCCTCCTGCCTGCCCAGAAGGGCGCCAGTGTTTTCACCACCCCCAGCTCCTGTGCCCCATATGCCCAGGTTCAGTTCCTGCCTTAGCGGTCCGAAGGAGCTATTATTTTACAATTTGACTACTATTAATTCACAATATAATGACACACCTTTCACACCCAAGCTGTTGAGCAGAACATGAGTGAAATCACACCCTAAATGCAAGTACTCATCAACCTCAAAAGGCTCCAAACAGACCTGGCAGCAGTGACCTCCATGGCCCTCTCCTGCGCAGCGCTGTCCCCTCTTCCACCAGGGACACACCCGATACCGTTTTGAGGAATGACTTTCCCCCAAAAGTGCATGGTCCAGCAGGAGTCGGGATGATCGCCTCGCCAGGGACGGGCATGGGACCAGCCGGACCAGTTGCATTCTCCCCCGTGTTGAATCCCGAGGAAGGTCAAATGCTGCCATGAGTTCACCCCGGCTTTCGCTCCCTGAAGTAAGTAGCCAGGTGGCTGGAGTCCCTCGGACCTCCCACAATGAAACTCTGTCCCGTTGCTTCACTCGCCTCCTGGGAGGGTCCGCACCTCCCTCGAGTAAGTCTCCTCCTTGCACTAGTCCACCAGAGTCAGTGTCCATGGCTTACGGCCCAGAAGCCTTCGTTAATACAGTCGCTGGGGGAGCAGACCTTGGAGGTTAAGCAGGAAACAGCAAATATTGACCACCCCCCTCTGGGGACCGTCTTGCCTGCCGTTTTTTGAGATTTCCAGCCACTCTTTTCCTCCTAGGTGGGTCTGTATGCTAAATTTAAACAGAAAAACTTTGAGATTAGAGACCATCCACCTCTGAATCTAGAACTGAAACCGTGACTGTTCTCTGCAACCAAAAATGGGCATTATTTCAGAGCCTGTGGCAGAAGCAGTGGTTCTAATTAATTTACTTATTTGTTCAATAAATACCTACTGAGCACCTGCTTTGCGCCAGAACCTGGTCTAAGCGAAGGGGATGGAGCAGCAGATAGAACCCTGAAAGGTCCCTGCGCTTGTGGAGTTGACGTCCAGTGTAATTTTGAATAAATAAGCCAAGAACTCAGCAATTACGTAATGTTGTCTGTTGATACCTGCTAAGCCAATAGAGGGGAGCAAGATTTCCTTTATTATTTGTGTATCAGTTTTATTGAGATATAACTTCTACATAAGTCACCCCTGCAAGTGCGATGCCGTCCTCCTTAGTATAGTGCTAGGGGTGTGCAACCATCGACACGTCGATTCTAATGCCCTTTCATCATCCCCGAGCAAAACCTCATAGATAGCGATCAACCTCCAACTTCCCTATCCCCTGCTACCCACCCCTCAGCCCTAAGCCACGCTAAGTCTATTTTCTGTCTCTACAAATTTGTGTGTTCTGGGCATTTCATGTAAATGGAATCATAGACTCTGTGGGCTTTTGTGAGTGACTTCTTTCAGCATAATCATTTGGAGGTTCGTCCATGCTACTGCGTGTGCATTGTTTTTTTATTGCTGGGCCATATTCCATTGTGTGGAAGCACCAAAATTTGTTTATCCATTCACCTCTTGATGTACGTTGGGGCCATTTCCAGCTTAGGGGCTATTGCAAGTAAAGCTTCTAGGAATCATTGTAAACATGTTTTTGAATGGATGTCTGTTTCCTATCCCCTTGGGTAAATAACTGGAAGACCTTTTAAGAACGCACCATACTATTTGCTGAAGTGTCTTAACATCTTATGTTCCCACCGGCCATATGTTACAACTCCAGCTGCTTGCCATCCTTGCCCCCACTCGGCAGGGGCAGACCTTTTAATTGCAACCATTGTAATAGGTATCTCCTGAGATCTCAATTCCCGTTTCCCCAGTGATTAATGGTGTTGAGCACTCCTCCATATACTAATTTGCCATCTGGATAGATCATCTTTGGTGACGTATGTGTTCACATCTTTTGCTCATTTTTATTGGGTTGCTCGCTTTTTTGTGGAGTTTTGAGATTTTTTTTTTTTTTTTAAGAAAGGCAGACTGCCACGTGCAGTGCCTCATTTGGATGTGTCTGGAGTCTTGGAAGCTTGACTACCCTACGTTCTCCTACAAATGGACCTTGAGAGCTTGTTTGGAGGTTCTAGCAGGGGAGTGCAGCTATTTGTATACCCTTGACCGAGGAACGGTCCTCTCCTCTATCGGGGAAGGTCGTCCTCTTCGACCAAGCGCACAGCTTCAGGAGGGACGCACATGGAGCGGTGAGGGAGGAAGGGAACACCCGCCTAGCCAGCCAGATCACACGAATCAACCCTGGCGATCAATGGGGTGACAGATGTCGCAGCCAGATCGCCCTCACATCCTTGAGATTTCTTAATAAGACTTGGGTACAAGAAGTCTTTAATCAGATAGACACTTTCCAGAGAGTTTCTTCCAGTCTGTGGCTTATCTTCCCATTCTCAGATTGATCGGTGTCTTTTGAACACCAGAGGTTTTACATTTTCATAAAATCCAATGTACAGATTTGTTCTTTTTTGGATTTGGGTGTTACATCTAATCTTTGACCTAAGATCACAAAGATTTTCTCCTATTTTATTTGGGAAGCTTTATTGACTTAGGTGGTAATGTGCTGAGGTAGAGATCCAAGTTCATTTTTTTGCATATGTATATCCAATTGTTCTAGCATTATTTGTGGCAAAGTGGAAAAGTGAGAATTCTTTGCCTTGCCTTTAACCCTTTTTCAAAAATCAGTTGTCATGTTGGGGGGTGGGCGTATTTAGGGACTGTCTAGTCTATTCCTTCAATTGCTTTGTCTGTTTTTACATGCCAGGACCATCCTGTTTTGATGACTGTAGTTTTATGAGATTACTCTGTGTGTGTGTGTGTGTGTGTGTGTGTGTGTGTGTGTGTGTGTGTGTGTAGATTGCTTATATCATGATAATTCATCCCTAAATACTTAAGCACAAAAGTTGTTTTGTTTTTGTTTTAAAGATTTATTTATTTGAGAGAGAGAAGGCACACAGGAGCAGAGGGAGAGAGGAAATCTCTAGCAGACTCCTCCCCGCTGAGCATGGAACCCAATGTTAGGCTCAGCCCCAGGATCCTCAGATCATGACCAGAGCCAAAATCAAGAGTTGGATGCTTAAGCCACTGAGCTACCCAGACGCCCCTAGCACAAAGTTTTAAGGACACGAGCTTTGTCATACTTGTGATGGCAAAGAAAATTAGTCGTAATACCCAAATATCATTTAATATATAATCCATATTCAAACATCTCTAACATCTCCCAAACATTTTTGAAAAAGATGTGTCATCTTTTGTCAATATCTCCAGCTACACTTAATTCAAGAATGTAAACTGTTTTCCTGGGTCATTTTTCATAATTGATCATATTCCTAGGAATTTGTCCCTCCAAGTTTTGAAATAATTACTATGTAACTGATTATTCTTTTTTGTCATGATTTTTCACTTATACACACAGATACTTAATACGTTTTGTGGCATAGGCAATGTTACATTAACACAGGAGAGAGTAATAGAACAGAGTAACTCAGAAATAAACCTCATTATATAAAAATGTAATACATGACAAAGAATCCATCACCAGGAAGGGAAACATTGTTTTTTCTTTTTATTTTTCTTTCTTCTTTTTTTTTTTATGGTACTTTTTTTTTCCCTCACCATAGCACATACCATCCCCAATGTCCATCCCCCAGCCACCCCATCCCTCCCACTCTGCTCTCCCGGCAACCCTCGGGTTGTTTCCTGAGATTGAGTATCTTATGGTTTGTCTCCCTCTCTGGTTTCATCCTGTTTCATTTTTCCCTCCCTTCCCTATGATCCTCTGGTTTCTCAAATTCCTCATATCAGTGAGATCATATGACAATTGTCTTTCTCTGACTTACTTTGCTTAGGATAATACCCTCTAGTTCCATCCACAGCATTGCAAATGGCAAGATTTCATTCTTTTTGGTGGCTGGATAGTATTCCATTGTATGTATGTATGTATATATATATACATACATATATATATATATATATAGGGGCGCTTGGGTGGCTCAGTTGGTTAAGCAACTGCCTTCAGCTCAGGTCATGATCCCAGAGTCCTGGGATCGAGTCCCACATCGGGCTCCCAGCTCCACGGGGAGCCTGCTTCTCCCTCTGACCTTCTCCCCTCTCATGCTCTCTCTCACTGTCTCTATCTCAAATAAATAAATAAAATCTTTAAAATATATATATATGCATGTATACTCATATATCTATATATATACATATATATCTATATATACACGTATATCTATATCTATATCTATACACATATATCTATATATATCTATATAAAACATATATAGATATATATATACCACATCTTCTTTATCCATTCATCTGTTAATGGACAGTAACTGATTATTCTATCTCTTAATTTATTTTAATCACTTCTGTCTCTGTGGTTATTTCTCCTTTCTCCTTTTATTTTGTTTCTCCTTTTTAATCTGACCTCTTTCTCCTTATGTTCTCCCTGTATCTCTCTTGCTGTTTCTTAATCAGGATCTTAAAGGCTTTTTTAAATTTCATTAGTCTTTGCCAAGATGCAATCTATTTATCCTCTCTGTCATCTACTTATGCTACCTTATTATCTTGGGGGTTTATATTTATCTCTGCCTAGTCTCTTTGGGTTTATTTTTCTCTGCCTCTTAGGAAGTGATACCTCCTTAGTGCCTCTTGGTCTTTTCTGTTTAGCCAGGAAGGCATTCAAGGCCATAAACTCTCAGGTCTCACTGTGTCTTAAAGGTTTTGTATGCTCTGTACGACTCTCCATTGCATTCTAGAGAGCTATTTATTTTTCTTTATGACTTCTTTTTTAATCCACTATTGTCAACAGCCCCTTTTCCCTTTCCAAATGGGAAAGATCTTCGGTCATTTTTAAGTTACTTATGTCTGATTTTATTTGGTTGTGAGTTGGAAAATTGTGGCTGATAAAATCTCAGTGCTTTTGAGTTTTCCAACTTTCAGTTGTGAACTTAAGTGACTTCTCTGTGATACCTTTGAGGATATTCCTGGAAAAGAATTATTTGAAAAGAGTGTATATTCCCTCAGGGCACTGGGTGGGGGGCTCGGTCAGTTAATGTCCAGCTCTTGATTTCAGCTCAGGTCATGATCTCAGGGTCACAGGATTGAGCCCCGCATCAGGCTCTGTGCTCAACCAAGAATCTGTTTGAGATTCTCTCTCTCCCTCTGTCCCTCCTCCCCACCCCATGAGTACATGCATGCGTGCTCTCTCTCTAAATTAAATAAATGAATCTTTAAAAAAAAAAAAAGAAAATGTTTATTCCCTCTTCAATGGATGTAAGATTGTATAAGTACCAGTTTCCTTAAGTTTATTGATTGTATTTCTTAAAATTCCTCTCTTTTCTTAGTTTTCCTGCTGGATATGCTAAGGGAGCAGTCTAGAAGTCTCTGATTATACTAGTAATTTTATCAAGTTCTCCTTGAATTTGTAATCATTTTTTGGTTTGTGTGCTTAGCTTCTGGCATTTGGTGCAGAAGTGCTCTGTCTGTTCTACTGGTTTAATTAATGTCAGCTTTGTGGTCACAAAATGGCGTCCACCATCCTGCTGAATGGTTGTGACCTCTCTGTTTATCTTCTTCCATTTTGTGAATCTCTCTTCTGGCTCATCTGTGGTTGGCTTTGAGTCTTAATTCTTTCCCTGGAAAGGGGTATTTGGGCATTATAGTTTCTGGCTATTGGCTTATCTCCAGCTGTTTTTTTTTCAACCTGGCAGATGGGCGATATCATGACTGGGTACAGGAATCTTCGGTTGTGGTCCTTCTCTCTGAGATGCTACCCTACTCTGTCAGTGTTGCAGGTATGATGAGGTTTTCTCCATGTGCATGTTGGAGGGGGAGAGGAAATGTGAGAGGATGAGGGAGCAGTATCCATCAGAGCTGTCACCATGCACAATTCCAGAAGGTACCAGCCACGTTGACAGCAGATCAGACTCTTCCCAGGATCTGCCACTCTCTTGTACTTGCCCAGCCCATGGGGGGCAGGGGGGGGGTGATACTCCCATAGGTTTCTCCACCAGACTTTCCACAGAGCTGAAGGCCTCACCTGAATCCCACTGCCCTCAGACTTCAGTAGAAGGACCCAGGAGATGCAGAGAGATGGAGATGAGTGTGAAGACACGGGAGTGGCTAACTTGCTGCCACGTTCCCAGATCCCTCCTCAACCCTCTCACTCAGAACTCTTGGAGCAAGGGTCGACTGAGATGTTTCCTGCAGAAATGTGCACTCAGCATGTTTAGAGACCTCTCAGTGATGACAAAGCTCTTGGGCAGTAACGATAGCATCCTTTTAAACAGATAAGATGCTAAATTATTTTTCCCTAAAATAAAGGTGAAAACATGGAATCAGTGCTTTCCATTAAAAACAGCAATGACAAAAAAGAATGCTGAAAATTGCAGACATTTGGCTTGTACATGGTCTAGGAAATCCCCCAGCCAGCTTGCTTTTGAAGAGGGGTAGGTAATACTCCACAGTTCATGGCATGACCGTCCAGAGCATTGACAACCCCTGTGGAGAAAATATTCCACAAAAGGTCATCTGATTGGAAAGCAGAGTCCGTGAAATAAACTTGTTTGACTATTTATGTATCCTTTTAGACGCCTGTGCTCACTAAGAAAAAAGAAAAGCCTGTTCCTATAAGCTGGTGACAGAAAAGCAATAAAACCACTAGGGACCTCCTGAAAGTTTTATTCTAATCTTTCACTGATCAGAGGTAGGAATAGAGGAAGCAGGAAACCTTGCAATGTTCCAGAAATAGTGGACTGTATGGAGAGTCCATGTTTTCTGCCTTGTGTAAGGGTGAACAGTAACAGGGGGAGTGAGGTTCAGAGAGAAACAATTGGTCTCTTGGACTAGAATAATGTATATGCTTAAATTTTTTATTATAAAATATATATAACATATAGTTTGACATTTTAACCATTTTTAAGTGTTCAATTCAGTGGCATAACTTACATTCACAATGCTGTGCAACCTTCATGCTATCTCTTTCCAAAATATTTTCCTCTCCCAAAGCAGTCACTTTGTCATGATTAAGCATGAACTCCCCACTTCTCCCTCCCCCAGCCCCCAGTAACCTCCATTCTACTTTCTGTCTCCATGAATTTGCCTATAGAATGAAGCATTTTTTGGACTGGGGAGTAGTAAAAACTTGGAGTCTGGGTGAAAAGACTAATCCTTAATGGATTCAGTACTTAATTCTGCAGACAAGGAAGCCATGCAAGGTTTCAGAGCAAGAAATACAGCCTGATCAAAATGTTGCTTTCAGAAGCTTCATCTGGCAGAGGTCCGTGAGACGGATGGGGGTCTGGAGACCAGTTGAGAGGCTGTTGTAAAGACCCAGGCTGAGGGGAGGGAGCATTTGGAACTGCTACTGAAATGGAGATTTAAGAGGCGTTTTAGAGAATATAGAAGGGGAAGCCACTGCATGACCTTGGTAAGATCACCTTGGGGGTAAGGGAGGAAAGATGACAGCTGTTTTGAGTCTGGGTGTATGTCAGGTGATTAATTTTTTTTATTAACTAATTTTTAAACTATACATTTGGAATTAGGCTTCTATTTGAAAGTCACAGAAACAGTGGTTTAAATTAGCAACACAGAGTAGAGCAAAAGGTCACAATCCTTGAAACCCACATGAAACAAGAAGAGAATTCGGTCTTCTCTTAAATGTCAAGGTTCATGCACGTGGCACCCCACAGAACGGAAAGAGATACAAAAGACTGGGGTCATCAATCGGTCTAGAGAGACTGAAGGTTCAAATTCTGGAGAAGGAGGTGATTCTATGGGAAGGTGCCACCTTTGCAGAGGAGTGTGGTGTGGTTAATGTTTGACACCAGGAAGTACGATATCATGGCTGGGAGCCTACAGGGGGATCCAGACTTCCTAAGTTCAAATCCTACTCTGTCATGGACTAGCTGTGTGGCCTTGGGCAAGGTACTTAACCTCTCTGAACCTCTGTAATATGGAGAAATAATAGCAGCTCTCTCATTGAGTTGTACTGATTAAATGACTCAGTATTTGTTGAGTGTGTAACCAAGTACCCAGCACACCGTAAATGCTGTGTGAGTTTGGTGGTATTGATGATGATGATGATGATGATGATGCTAATTTAAAATATAAACCAAAATACAGGTTTCCCTGTAAGTTTGAACAAGTTAATTTACCAAGGAAATCAGAAAGGAAGAAATCACAAAGGCTTAGAAGCAGACAGGGCTCAAATGTCTACTCTCTGTGGTTTGAATTAACCAAGAACCGCCAGCCTTCAGTCCCTGCTGATTAATCTCCATGGGGTTAAACATGATTTCAAAAATACATAATTGGGATCATCATAAGTCCCCTAAAAATTTGTTGGCTTAAACCTTATTTGTCTCCAGAGTTAGAGTCTACCTCTTTTTTTTTTTTTTTTTTGCCTTGTTTTGTTTTGTTAATGAGTCAAGCCCATAGTAGGGGCTGATGCAATACATATTGACTACATGAAGAACCTACTAAGTTATTTCCATGTTTTCCAATGATCAGTGTCAGGATCTAAATTAGGAATACAAACCTTTCAGGATCTTATGTTTCAGTTGTAACTCAAATCAAAGACAGGGTTTCAAAGATCATATTCAACTTCTAAATGAGTGGATTTTCCTGATTTTCCCCCCGGTGAAATTAAGAAGCCCACATTTGCTGCGCTGAGTACCGAGTGTCTCTGCTCCCTTGTACCCTTCCCCTTGGCCTGCAGCGGGTCACCAGACCCACTTGCCTGGAATTCCTGATCACCCGGCGGGCCGGGGCCTCGGGCTCTGCGAGACTTGGTGGGCACTGCTGCCCTCTGCTGGCCTCCACGCGAAACACCTCACGTCCATCCCTTCACAGGGCATTTCAGAGGAAAGGAACACTCCAGCTCCCTATCTACCCCGGGCGCCCTGCAAGCAAAAGCTCCAAATAAAAGCAGTACTAAGTAGTAGAGATAAGCGATAGCAAGTCCAGCACAGTTGTAACCTATGCCACGATTAGACCACAGGCCTTGTTTAAATGCTCATTATTTAATTTGTTCCCAAGTTTGACTTTCTCGTGCCTTTGCATTGCTGAATCTGTTGGTGGTTGAAACTGCGCCGCCGTTTCAGGGGGTCTCGTGAAGTTTTTTCCAAGCTTACCTTTAGAAGAGCTAGGAATTCAGGTGCCATATGTTCCACTCACCTGGCGATAGGTACCCTGTTAACAGTCATGCCTGTGGTTGTGTCTTAGACCCTTCTGACAACCAAAATCAGAGACCCACTTTTTTCTCCTCTGATACTTTGTGTCCTAGTAGTTACCATTGGATTTATACCTTTTACATTGCCTACTGCCTTATGGATATCTTTACATTGCCTATCACCTAGAATTTATACCTTTAACATTGATAACTGCTGATTTCTGGAAGTCACTCCATAAAAGCTCTTAAAGATCGCCTTTACTCTTTTTAACCACCGCATAGTATTTCACTGGGTGTTATGTGCCATAATTTGTTCAACCAGTTTCCTGTATTTGGCTATTTAAATTGTTTCCAACATTGTACAATTTCAAATAATGCTGTCACACGTATATAAGCATATGCAGATATGTTTGCGTATAATTGGAGGTGAATCTTCAAGGGCAGTTCCTGGAAACAATTGCTGGGTGAAAGGGTGAGGGCATGAGTGTTTTGCTCACTTTTCCCAAAGGGCTCCTCCTGGAGGCAGAGGTGGCCTCTAAGTCTGCCAGTGAGGAGCATTTAATGGCAGGATACTTGGGATAAAGAAGGGCGGGGGGAGGAAGAGAGGGCAGGAGACTGGAATATTAGCCATGCAGTCTTGTCTCATGAGTCCTCCAGAAAATAGGCTAGTTGTGGGGGGAGGGGATAGCGAGGCTGGCCCTAGAGCTCTTTGGAAGGTCAGGAGTGGTAGCACAATTTGGAGTCATCGACCTCACCTCGTCCTCATCCAGCAGGATTTGCTGTGGGTTCTGAACCCAAAGTGCCCTGAGTTCCTTCCCAGCATGAGGTTGATGCATATTCATTCTGGTGTGTGAAGCCACTCCCTTCTGTCCATCCGCTTTGCCTGAAGTCACCACCTCATGTCCTTGCTTTCCAAGACATTAACACCTTCTCCCTGCTCTTCCTTGCTCATGGTTTCAGTGTGCTCTTAACTTACGGAGGCTCTGTCCCCTATCCTCTCTCTCCTTCACAACCCTGGTTTCTGTGCCTACAACTAAGAGGCGGTTCGCACCAATTTCTAATTCCAATTCTGACAAGTCTGAGTCTGAGTATCCCATATCTTCCCTTTAGGGTCTGAACTTTGCGTGCTAGGACCTCTCCAAGCTAGACACTCACTGCAGTTCTCGTCTTGTGTTTACCTAGGGCAGCCCCTCCCCCAGAGGTGCCGGGCGGGACTGGAGGTTGGAGAGGAACCATGATGGATAGGTTCAATCTTCAGTTTACAGAAATGGGCCACTCTTTAGACTTTACCTGGTATGTTCTCAATGGCTGCGCAAGGCCAGTTGCAAATCCCTGGTCTTTCTCATGTTTTTAAACAGTGAAGGGGGGGCACCTGGGTGGCTCAGTTGGTTAAGCGTCTGCCTTTGGTTCAGGTCATGATTCCAGGGTCCTATTCAGTGGGAAGCCTGCTTCTCCCTCTCCCTGCTGCTCCCCTTGCTTGTTCTCTCTTTCTCTCTGTCAAAAAAAAAAAACCAAAAACAAAAAACAAAAAAACAAACAAAAACCTAAAAAAAAGAAAATAAACATTGAAGGGGGATAAAGCTATAAAACCTTTTCATCACTACTTATATGGTGGTGATGAACGTTGGTAATTACCAACGGAATCAAGAGACTTGGCACAAGGTAACTTCCTCTAAGAAGGATCCTAAACCAAGCCCATCCTTTTTATCTTACCCTAAATGTCACCTCACCAAAGAGTCTTTCCTTAGCATCTCTGTTCCACTAATGTGTCCATGTTACCGTAGTTCTTGCCACTTTCTGAACAGTTGATGTAAGGCTTCACGTGGGCATGCCTTTCCCTGTGTCTTCCCCACCAGAACGTGAGCTCCATGAACCTAGTGGCCGTGTTAGGCACCTCAAACACATAGCAGGAGCCCGCATCCGACAGTTAATTTCTCAGAACATCAGTGGGGTTGCGTGATGGGGTCACACTGTGTGAGTGGCTTCCAGTAATCCAAAAAAGAAAACGGATCTGGTTTGCATCAATTACTCAAGCTTGACCACCCGCTCCAGGAATAAGAGCATTTTCTAAGCCCTCTTCTGGCTCCAAAATGATCCTTTGGAAAGGTATAATGTAGTGAGGAAGAAATGACCAGGCTACCTCAGTTGATCATCGTGTTGCAAGAACACTGAAATTCCGTGTGTTCTGAGCAGACGCTCTATGGACAAGAACGTGTCCTACAAGGTGTTATCGGCAACTGCCCACAGGTGAGGACAGGGGTAGAGAGAATTGCCCAGACACAAGCCTGGGAGCTGTGACCAGAGCCTCGCACATCAAGTCTTTGAAATTCAATGAAATATGCAAAAGTGCCTGTAATTAAAAGCGATCACCACCACAGCCAAGCAGATAGTTAATTACATAGTAAGAGGAGTCCTGTTTTGTTTTTTGCAGTGGGTACGGTACTCATCACTGTCAACAGCCAGCAGCCCCGGTACAGGGAGCGAACTCCCTTCTGCTCCGAATGAAAACCTCCAGCGCCCTGAACATGAACAGCCTGGTGGGAACCAGATGCCCTGACCTAAAGGCAAAATACAAAGGCTGTGAGGAGCAGAGGGGCTTGCTTGCTGGGATCTCTAAATAAAAACCAGGCCTGAATAGAAGAGGGCTTGTGATACAGATAACAAGAAATGAAGAAAGTATGATTTTAAAATGAGCCCCAGAAGCAGAGCGAATAAAGAATCATACGTGGCCTTAGCTCATCGTAGCCTGTTTTGGTTTAAACGCTGCGAATTTCCGTGGAGCCGGACTCGACAAAGAAGATGCATATTTTTTTTTTCCTCTGCTTGAGGACAAAGATCCCAAAATTCAAGGTTAAAAGAAGGGTCTTTGTAAAACGAGTTAATCCAGTCAAATTGAGTTAACGGCTGTGGAGAGGTTCACGGAATGGGTGATTGAGCGTTCAATAATGCGTTGTCGATAAGGGGCAAAGAGCCGCTTTGGTCCACGAAATCATAGCAGCGGTTCAGGGTTCGATTGATTTCTCAGCAATTAGTGGTAACGGTGCTAAAAAGCCCAGCGAAAGGCGCGTTGGACCGGAAGCGTGTCTCCTCTGCGCTGCGCGGAAAGCGAGACAGCAGGACCGGGAGAGTGGTCCTCGGGACATGGGCACCAGGCCCGGGACCCCCTGGGGTTGTGAGCACTCTCAGTGCGATTATGAGTCTGCACGAGGAAGAGGAGGAAACCAGACGCCATCAGCCGTATGCGGTTTAAACTGCCTTCTTTACCGCTAACGAAGACCGAGGCAGGCGATCCCTTCAACGTAATACTGCATTTTCCACTGTATATCCAATTCCTGTCACAGGTCTGTGTCTCTGACGATCACTTCTTAAAAAATTCTTTGCTGATGGACTTGAGTCCATCTAACCCCGCTCCCTCTTTGTTTTTTTTGTTTTTTTTTTTTTAAAGATTTGATTTATTCATTTGACAGAGAGAGAGATCACAAGTTGGCAGAGAGGCAGACAGAGAGAGCAGAGAGCCCTATGCGGGGCTCGATCCCAGGACCTGAGATCATGACCCGAGCCAAAGGCAGAGGTTTAACCCACTGAGCCATCCAGGCGCCCCCGCCCCCCCCCCTCTTTGAATGGAAATATTTCTTAGCTCTTAATTTTATACCGTTGGGTAATATGTGTATTGGATTTGGGGTGAAGCTGGGACTCGCCTACACTAATCGAATGACAGAAAGACTATTTCCAAACAACTACTCGAGAGATTTTTTTCTTTACACACAAAAATGCGAAAACGTGGGGTGAGAGAAATCATGACCCCCCCCAAAGTGTCCCAAGTATTAAAGTCCAAGGTCTTCAGCGTTTGCTCCAATCCGTGCGTTATTTTCATTCAGGAATGCGCACCGCTGTTGGAATTCAGCCATCTGTCTGTGGGGTTAAAGTGATTCCTCCGGTAGAGGGCCTCCACCGGCGACGCCGGTTTCTACAAGTGTCAAGAGTGAGTAATGCATTTACAAAAACACACTCATAACGCATCTGTGAAGAAGGATAATTTTAGGAGGCCAAGAGTTGCAGAGGAACAGTCTTCACAGTTAGAAAATCAGATGAGAGCATTAAAACAAAAAAGCAGAGCCTCGTCGTCTTTTCTCAAATATTTAAATATGTTCTCCCAAGTATTCCAGCAGTATGTGGTTTGTAAAGATTTATTTTGGAAAAAAAAAAAAAAAAAAAACCCCACAGTGCCTGAATAAGAGCATCGCCTTAATAGAATCTTGCCGTCTGGAGACCATCCCTTTAAACCTTGTGTTTGGGGGCTTGGTCCCCACATTTCTAAACAATTTACTTGTGCTACTTTTCCCGTCCCTTCCCATTTGAAATATTAACTTTGAACTCCCTGCTGTGGACGATAAAGCCCCATGCAGACACATGTTCTCAGGCTCTTAACCGGGAAGATAGTGGACAGGCATCTCAAAGACTGTCTCCAAAGAGCTGAAAAGATCTCTAGTTTATGTAAGGAGAACGTATGACAAAGGCCACTAGGTGGTGGGGCGTGCAGGTGGGCAGCAAAGGTCGCGGGCATCACCGTCTTGGGGTCCACCACGTGGGGTCCTCCTAGCCTGTTGCTTGAGGGGAGGGTGGTTGAGGTTCCCATCATAGGATGCTTTGCCCTCCGGGTCTTTTGCCTGAGTGAAGAGATGAGCTGGAAGGGAAAACAGTCAATGAGAAAGTACTGAGTGAGGTCAAAATGGAAGTATTTGGAAGCACCTTTGTTAGGCTGAAGAAAGAAAAATTAGGGTAAGAACAGCAGGAGAGTTGGTGCTGACGAAGGGCGCAGCAATCTGTCTCCCACCCGAATTGCCGGTCCCACCTTCATCAGTCTCCTCCCCGCCCCAGTCTTCCAATCTGTTTCTGTCCTAGCTTCACTTCCATTCTTACCCTGGGTTATGTTTTTTTAACTACTAAAATGTCACTCACGAGGGAGCCCATGAAGTATTTTAGAGTTACACTTGCTTTCCGGGACAACTGTGGTACGGTTGGAATTCATAATTGTCTTGTGTTCTTTTGGCACAGTTTTCCAAACTCCTGCAACTGTCTCCTGAACTCGGGGGCGAGAGTTTCCACGTGGTCTTAGAATTTTCAAACTCGTGGATTTGACCTGCTTGTTGTTCTTGGAGACTCTTGCTCATTCACTCTGGAAGCACGTGTGGGGGCCCGCTAGGTGCCGGGCTCTGTTCTAGACCCTGGACATAGCCGTGCATGTGACAGAATTCGTGCTCCCCTGGAGTTTACCCTGGAGTTGGGGAGACAGAAATAAGCAATAAGGATAATAAGAATAGTACTTCTGAAGATACTTTGTGGGGAAAGAAATTGAGCTTGGTAAAATAGATTGGAAGAGCAGGCAGGGGAGACATGACAGCCTTCTAAACAGGTGGGGAAGGCCCCTCTGACAGGTGATGTCTGAGTAGCCTTGAAGGGAATGAGGGTGTCTGGGGCAGCACACTCCCAGCAGAGGAAATGGTCAGGGCCAAGGGCCTGCCAGGAGAGGGCGCCCGGTAGGCCCCGGCAGGGGCCTGGAGCCGGAGTGGGCAGAGGGTGAGTGGAGAGAAATGTCGGGGCCGGGCCACAGCAGAGAGATTGGGAAGTGCCATCTCGCAGGGCCTTGTGGGCCGCTGCAAGGGCTCGATTTCACAAGCAAAATGGGGAACTTAAATTTTGAAACGATGGTGCCTTCCTGGTTGCTCAGTCAAGAAGATCACAAAGTTGAGAAGCAGAGGGACCCATGAGGAGAGCACAGTGTTGGAGGCTAGAAATGATGGTGGATGGGACCAGAGTGCCAACAACAGGGATGGTAAAAAGTGGTAGAAAGAGACTTGTCAAGGAGAATCCACTTCTTGCTGCACTTCTGATAGGCAGCCCCCCAGGTCACCTGCAAGACTGTCCTCCTGAGATCTACCTTTATACCATCCTAGAGAGACCTCTTCTCTCTTGGGTGGGATTCCCCATTTTCTAGGGATGGTTCATCCTCCACAACTTCCTTCCTGAGGACAGGTGCATGGAAGGTAGGTTTTGAGATATTGCACATCTTAAAATGCCCATATTCGTTGCAGGATAAAAGTTGAATATGGAGTTCTAGGTTGGAAACAATTTTTCCTCTTTTTTGAAGCTTTTTTTCCATTGACTTCTGGTCCCCAGTGTTTCAGAAGATACTTTTCATCCTGATTCTTATTCCTGCCTAAGTGACTTTATTTCTTTTCTTTCCTTTGGCTTCTGGGAATTCTCTCCTTGTACCCGGTGTTCCAAGTTTTCACAATAAGGTATCTTGAAAAAATATATATATATGCGTTGCTGGCTATGCAGTGGATTCTTTCCAACTAGAAATGCTGTGTCCTTCAGTTCTAGGATGTCTGCCTTCTCAGGTTTCTCTATTCCTTCTAGAATTGTTATTCTAGAGCTATTATTCTTGAATTATTATTCAGGTATTGGCTTTCCTGGACTGCTTCCTCCTGAGCAGCACCAGGGAGTTTCCTAGTTCAGATTCTGAAGAAAGCAGAATTCACCCAACCAGCTTGTCTAGTTGAGACAAGCCAGATTAGTCATGAGCTCCCAACCAGATGATGAGTTGGTTTCCTTTGGCTTCATTTGGTCTAATCAGCTCTGGGTCATGTGACCCAGAGGGGCCACTCCTACAGGTTGCATAAGCAGGAGGGCAGCCCTGTGAGAACAGACTTATTTCCTTAAGATAAAGCTAATTGCAAATATTCCTTGCTGTCTAATCTTATATCAAGCGATGGGTTCTGGATTAAAAAAACATGGTTATAGTATATATGTATATGTGTGTGTGTGTGTGTGTGTGTGTGTGTTTCTTTTTACAGAGAAAATTGTAAAAATATTTTAAATGTGAACTACCATATTCTTTAGACATCCATTCCAGATGGATCAAAGATTAAAACACTGAAAGAAAGAAAGAAAAAAAGAAATACATTAGAGGAAACATGGATTAATAATTTTCAAACCATGATGTTGGAAAGATCTTACTAAGACATAACGGTGAGAACAGAGACAGTAAAGGAAAATATTGATAACTTTATATAAATATTGAATATTTATGTTGAAAAAATCGATTACAATGTAAAAAAAAAACTGGGAGAAAATTTGCAACACTTGACAAGCACTTAGTATCCTTACAATATGAAGAATGTTTACAAATTAATAAAATTCCATAGAGGAATTGAGAAAGCCAAACAGGCATTTCATAAGAGAAAATATACGTAGTCAGTAGATATGTGAAAAGAATTCAACCTTATAATAATAGATGTAAAGAAAAGCAACATTGCTGTAATTGTTAAAGCTTAAAATGGTTGATAAAAGTGTATTGGCAAAGAGGGAAACAGGTCCTTTTTTTAATGTTGGGAATATAAATTGCCATATCATTTTTTTGAAAAATAATTTAATCCCCATGTAATATGTCAAAATACAAAGTGCTTAGGCCCTCTTATTTAGAAATTAGACTTCTAGGGATGCGGGTTAAGAAATGGCTGTAGAGGGGTACCTGGGTGGCTCAGTCGGTTAAGTGGCCAACTCTGGACCTTGGCTCAGGTCCTGATCTCAGGGTCCTGGGATCAAGCCCCACAGTGGGGGGTCTGCTTTCAGCAGGGAGTCTGCTTAAGGATTCTGTCTCCCCTCTCCCTGTGCCTCTCCTCTTGCTCACTCTCTCCCTCCCTCTTTCTCTCTCAAATCAATCAATCTTAAAAAAGAAATGATTGTATAAATGTGAAAATATACGTTGGCATTTATGAGACTGAAGGCATAATAATTATCCAAATCGATAGTAATTAAGGATTGATGGGATAAAACTTGGTACATAAAAACAGTGGAATCCTATGTGGTCATTAGAGGTGATGATGTCAGTCCATATTTATTGGCATGGAAAGGTATCTACATGGTGAATGGAACAGAAGAGTTTTAAGGTACTAGTATAGAATGATCCTATTAATATATCTAGGTACCTTTCAGTGAAGCTAAGTATCTCTAGAATATAAGTTCAACAAGGACAGAGTCTTGTGTTCTTCACTGCTGTGCCCCCAGTGCCTGGAACTGCCCCTGGTACTTTGCAACCATGTAGTAATTGTTGAATCAATGGAAGATGTTTAGAAAGTTCTCCTCCAAAAGCTTAACATGATGGAGTCCTCATAACATTTTTCTGTGTTCTTTATTACCACTTGAGGTGTCTTCAGAATGCTTTTTAACAGAACAACTGAATCATAAAAATGTATGGCATAATGCTTACTGCTGGCAAGAATGTGGCAATCCCAAATGTTTCACAGGCTGTATAAACTGGTTCGATTCTTTTGGAAAACCATGTGCCATTAAATATTTAAAACTCGCAGGACATTCCTACCTTTTGTCTATTAATCCTGCATGGGAATTATTTACAGGTAAAAACCTGTAAAATATCAAATGACCTGTGATGTTCATCTCAGGTTTTATTTTAAGAAAATAACAGCCCTGGACGACCTAAAGGGTCGACCTGTAATGGAGAGAAGAGTAAAAGTAAATTATGGCAAAATCACTGGATGCAATTTCACATAACCATTACCAAGTCTGAAGACTGTAGCTACAAGAACAAAATGAGTCTGAAATTGCAGGCATGCAATGATTTAAATTATGCATAAACGAAATATTAATGTTGTATTAAGACCAGAATTCTGGGTACCATTTTCTTAGACTAGCAGAAGAATATAGGTTTTAGGGCTGTGCACAGAGATTTTTATTGTTGGTGATGGGATGATGATGAGACTTTCAAAAATATCAAAAGCTTGCCAGCTCCTATCAGTCACGAACAGAATGAAAAGTAGACTAGCTAAAAAGGGAGGGAGGGAGAGTTTTCTGGAAATGGATCTTTAGAGTTGGGCAGCCTGTATCCTGGGACTGCCTGTTGAGGCCAGGAGCAAGAGAAAGCCGTTCGTCACCACACGGGGGCGCCAGCGCGCAGGCCGGGTGAGGTGTTCCAAGGCCTGGCCAGCAGGGGGCGCTGCTGACGGAGGCTTGCCCGGGACCGGAAGCCGGGCCGGAGGCGGCCGGGCACTCTCGGCGTCTCCGCCCCCTTCCGCTGCCGTAGCCGCCGCGGGTCCGCGCCGAGTTGCCGTCCGCCCTCAGCTGCTACCCCCGCTGCCGACATGCCGCTGGAGAACCTAGAGGAGGAGGGTCTGCCCAAGAACCCCGACCTGCGCATCGCGCAGCTGCGCTTCCTGCTCAGCCTGCCCGAGCACCGCGGGGACGCGGCCGTGCGCGACGAGCTGATGGCGGCCGTCCGGGATAATAGTGAGGCCCGCGCGAGCGCCGAGTCAGCGGCCTAGGCCTGGGCCGGACCCGCGCCCCGGAGCCTGCGGGCATTTCCCCCGAAGGGGCTCCGGGCCCGGGGGGTGCCCGCGGGGCTCTCCAGCCTTACTCTCAGAGGGGGGTCTGCGTCCGTAGTGGCCCTTCTCTGAAAGCAGCTTTCGGGGGATATGCCGAGCTGTCGA
Organism: Nasua narica; assembly: GCA_028533885.1. Taxonomy (NCBI): domain Eukaryota; kingdom Metazoa; phylum Chordata; class Mammalia; order Carnivora; family Procyonidae; genus Nasua; species Nasua narica. Next base: position 27,312,384 of record CM052799.1, on the reverse strand, counting down.
GCTCCGAGCCGGGCACACAAGAGAAGCTCCGGACTTGCTGTTGTTAGCGGCCGGGTCCGGGCTGGGGCAGCCGTGGAGGAGAGGGCAGCTGCCCGCGGGTCGGGGAAGTGTGGGATCAGTGCCTGGGGCCCTCCCGGGCAGGCAGTGCCCCTGGGCTGCGTAGACTTGAACGAAGGTGTGTGAGGATGTGTCTGAAGCAGGCTTCCTCTTTCCGCGGCTTGAAGGCTCTGTTGGAACAGAAGCCGTCGGAAGGCCAGCAGGATCGGCCTTGATGCCAGTCTCCCAGCTGCAGACGTTTATGTTCTGCCAAGCCCTTCGCCGGGTTCTTCTGTCCCATGCCTTCCTGGTCACGGGGAGGACAGGGGTGGACCCGACAAGGGGTGTGTGAGGAAGACGGGGGTGGACACTGGTTTTGAGGATACCGGGGGCACCCGCTATTAAGTCACATCCCTCTTTTTGACTCTCAGACATGGCTCCTTATTATGAGGCCCTGTGCAAATCCCTCGACTGGCAGATGGACACGGACCTGCTCAATAAGATGAAGAAGGCGAACGAGGAAGAGTTGAAACGTTTGGACGAGGAGCTGGAAGATGCGGAGAAGAATCTGGGAGAGAGCGAAATCCGGGATGCTATGATGGCGAAGGCCGAGTACCTGTGCCGGATAGGCGACAAGGCGAGTGGAGATGGTCCCCTCTCTGCATAGTGGCTGAGAGGCACTATTTCAAGAATTAACTTCCTTAACAAACAAACAAACAAGCACAAAGGTAATGTGCTTACCTGGCCTAACAAATAACCCAAAAAGAAGTCAAGAAAAAGTTTTCTTTCTATCCCTGTTTAGCCAGGGATAGAAAATGTTCTTCTGTGTCCATGCCAGTAAAAAGTTAAGGGCACTTGCAGAGATTTGTTGATTTGCTGCTCTTACAAAATTGGGATCGTTCTCAACAATGCACTTTTCTCCCCTTGGTTGGAAAGCATTGGTTCTGTTGAATTTAAAAATTGTTATTTATACAAGTAATAGTCTCTTTATGAGAAACTGATCGTTACAGTTAACGCTGAAGTTGTATTTGATTTTTCTTTATTCCCTCTCTTCTCAAAGGTGACCTTTTTAAGTTGTTTTAGTGCATATTGACAGGCATGTAAATTAGGCAGTATTGTATTTTAAAAAATTGTTTTTAGGGGCACCTACCTGGCTTCGTGAAGCATCTGACCCTTGGTCTCAGGATCATGTATTTGAGCCCCACGTGGATATTTTTAAAAGAAAGAAAAAATACTAAACAAGGGTTTTTTTAATAAGTGGGACCATAATGACTCATGTTGCCTTGTTAATTTTTTCATTCAGCATTGTATTGTGATCTTTCCAATGGGATACATATTCTGGTTAACTGCTAGCTAGTAGTCCATTGTAAGGCTGTGCCGAAGTTTACTTAGCTCTTCAGCTATTTACTTAGTTCTCCAAATTTTGATGGACATGGATGTTTTCAGCTGTTCTTGCTAGTACAAGCTGCTGTAGAAACGTGCTTGAATGTGCTTCCTCGAGGATAGATACTAGTATTCTCGAGAGTGTATTCTGGGAGATGAAAGGCTGGGACAAGGGAGGATTTTCGTCTTAATATATGTGACCACTTCTTCCACATAGTGGCCAACCTGATCGATACTTTCCTATCACTGCATGAGATGGATGCCCCCAGGAATTACACCTTTTGGATTTAATTTAGCAGTTATAGTGGTTAGGAGGATGGGCTTTGAATATCATTCCTTCTAAGCAGTGCATCCTGAAGTATTTAGATCAGAGATGGCGCAGCATCAATATAAAAAAGTATAATAGTGTGGGTTCTTGGATCAGATTGCCTGAGTTAGTGTTCTGGTTTCAGTAAATACCATTTATTGGACCCTCCGTGTCCTCATCTGTAAAATATGGTAGCAACAGTTCCTACTTAATGAGGATTAAAGATAGGGGCAGAGAGCTCAAATGTTAGTGATAAGAACAATTATTATTTTAGGTTTATTTATTTTTTTGAAGATTTTATTTGCCAGAGAGAGAGCACATGCGAGAGAGCATGCACACAAGCAGGAGGAGCGGCTGGCAGAAGGAGAAGCAGGCTTCAAACTGAGCAGGGACCTCAGTGCGGGACTTGATCCCAAGACCCTGGGATCATGACCTGAGCCGAAGACAGATGCTTAATCAGCTGAGCTACCCAGGCATCCCATTTTAGGTTTATTTATTTATTAAAAATTCTTTTTTCAAAGAATTTATTTGACAGAGAGAGACAGCAAGAGAGGGAACACAAGGGGGAGTGGGAGAGGGAGAAGCAGATTCTCCCTTGAGCAGAGAGTCCGATGGTGGGGGCTCAATCTCAGGACCCTGGGTTCATGACCCGAGCCTAAGGCAGATGCTTAGTGACTGAGCCACTCAGGCACCCCGCCATTTTAAGTTTAAAACAAGGTTTTTTTAGTTGTAAATTTAAGATTTGGTCATGGTAAAAATTTGGAAACTACAGAAGAGTTTAAAAATAGCTAATGGGGGTGCCTGGGTGACTCAGTAGGTTGAGCATTGGACTCGATTTCAGCCTCAGTCATGATCCTGAGATCCAGCCCCACAACATCCGGCTTTGCACTCCGTGGGGAGTCTGCTTGAGGCTTCTCTGCCTCTATCCCTCCCCCATGAGTGTATGCTCTCCCTCTCAATTGAATAAATACATCTTTAAAAAAAAACAGCTAACAGTTTGTGTGCTTTTTTCAGTTGTGTGATATGGTTTGGTTTTAAAGAGGATAGATTATTACATGTGAGTGAGAAACCAAAGCTTTTGATTCTGGATTTGAGGAATTTCAACAAGGACATGCTTGAGTCAGTATCGGGAGTTATAAATCAATGATGGGCTCATGTCATTTTCCGTGTTTATTAAGTAACATTTTTCTAAAAAGAAGAGCTTTCTTTTTTCCTCTCCTGTTTAGTCTCATTTTAAATATATTATTAACTGCTACTTAATGGATTTTTAATATTCACTCTTTATGGTGCTCATCTTGTTACAGGCGTGTTAGTGGAAGCTTCTTTGAGAAGTCTTCTTTGTTTGACATCTCCTTGGTCTTCCTTATTTTTTCACTGAATAAGTTATTATAGGCTTACCTGTTATTTTTACTCTCCAAACCTGGAATCATTCATTTCACTAAGGATCCTTGGTTTCTTTTAGCATGTGGAGGGTGGGGAGTTGTATTTAGAAACAAAGATCTGAGTGCCAGCTCTGCCCATTACTGTCTTGCTAGCCCCCATTATTAATTTAAAGGTGTAACTTATAATTACATAAACCCAGACACAGACTAAGAAGTACCATGTATCGACAAATGATTTTATTCATGTTTGTGTTTTTTAAAGCAATAGAAACATTTTATTACACAGTATTTTGACACAGACTTGTATATTTAAATACTCCTTTGTATTCTCATGGTCATTGACTAAGGTAAATCTTCCATTACCTTTAAAGTAGTGTAATAATTTACAGGAAAGTAGCATATTGTAATTAGGGAAAAAAGGGTGAATATGTGCAACAAAGAATGTCAAAACAAGTGAGAATAAATTGTGGATGTTTTCTTACATTTTAGAATGTTAAGTATATGCTTAGGCATGTCTGTTGTATTTTTTATACTTTATGTAAGTGGATAGAAAAGTATAATGAACCCCCCCATGCAGTTATCACCCAGCTTCAACAGTTATCAGTTCGTGGGTATCTTTATCCGTCTTCCGACCTATTCCCTCTACCCCTTGTTAAGAGAATTCCAGACATTTGAGAGCATTTGAAACTGAACCTTTTTTCACCCGTTGCCTTGGTTCTCTTGACAGGAGGGTGCTCTGACAGCCTTTCGAAAGACATACGACAAAACTGTGGCCTTGGGTCACCGACTGGATATTGTGTTCTATCTTCTTAGGATTGGGTTATTTTATATGGATAATGATCTCATCACACGAAACACAGAGAAGGCCAAAAGGTACTTTTTAATGATGGCGATATATTCCCTGTAAATTATGCTATAAATGAGAAACCGATGTAAGAAATTTACCTATTTTATTTACAACTAGTAAATTAGGTCAAATAATTGTTATGCTTATTTAGTAAAATATTTTTTTAGATACTGCCTTTTGATTCAAGTTGTTGTTTTCTGTTTGAAAAAAACACAACACTTAACAAAAAATGGCCTTGTCTGTTTCCTGATTGTGACCTATTTTTTTTTTTTTTACTATTTTTTATTTATAGCTTAATAGAGGAAGGAGGAGATTGGGACAGGAGAAACCGCCTAAAGGTATATCAAGGTCTTTATTGTGTGGCTATTCGTGATTTCAAACAAGCAGCCGAACTCTTCCTTGATACAGTTTCAACGTTCACATCCTATGAACTTATGGATTATAAGACCTTCGTGACTTACACTGTCTATGTCAGCATGATTGCCTTAGAAAGACCAGATCTCAGGGAAAAGGTAATAACCGAATCTTTAATACTCACATTTAGAAATTACTCCATACTTTCCTAACCTAAATACACATTAAAGAATATATATTTTTTTTTTTTAATTTGTAGGTGATTAAAGGAGCCGAGATCCTCGAGGTGCTGCACAGCCTGCCAGCGGTCCGCCAGTACCTGTTTTCACTCTACGAGTGTCGTTACTCCGTTTTCTTCCAGTCCTTAGGTAAGGATAGAGTTGCTCGTTTTGATGATCTGTCTTTATCTTGATCCTAATGCTGTATGAAGATAACTAAGAGGATTGTGCACATACATGACAGACTGTGCAGGTCTTTGCTGCAGGTCTGTGATTACTGGGGCTCAATTTTTTGCCTCTTTTTGTTTAGAAGGGGGTTGTTAGCATACTGTGACCTGGTTATATGATATGGCCCAATAGGTAAGATTGATATTTACACTGTTAAAGGTTTGTTTAAAAAATTTTTTTTAAAGATTTCTTTATTTTAGGGTGAGAGAGAGCAGGGGGAAGGGCAGAGGAAGATGGAGAGAGAGAAATCTCATGCAGGGCTCCATCCGACAACCCTGAGCTGAAATCAAGAGTCAGATGCTTAACTCACTGAGCCACCCAAGTAGCCCAGTGCTTAATCTAGTTTTGAAGTAGGTTTTGGCCCAGTGTTTATGGAGTGCTTTCTCCAGGCATAAAAGTTAGGCTGCTTCATGAGAATTCATACTACTTACCTTATGTGATATGGGGACAGGGCCCTTGAGGTATGACGAGTCACCTCCCTGGCCTCATCCTCTCATACGTATGCACAGGCGCGTTTGCACACGAGATTGTATTGCAGAATTGTTCTTCCTTTTTTATGCTTGCGGCTCTCCTGGCATTGTTCTGCTCAGATGTGGGTCTTTCCCTTCTTCCTTCAGTCAGAATGAATCCCTTCCCTTCGTTCCTGGGGAGCTCTCTTTTTATGCCCTTTTTATTGAGATAGAAATTACATACCATAAAAGTCACCAGTTTCAAGTGTAAAATTTGGTGGCTTTATTATCTTGACAAGGTTTTGCAGTCGTCATCACTAATTCCTGGACGTCTTTACTGCAGAAGGAAATCTGTACCTGTTGAGCAGTCACTTCCCATTCCTCCCCTGGCTACCGCTGATCTTTCTATATCCATGGATTTGCATGTTTGTACTCTCACATCTCATAGGAACAGCATCCTATCTGTGTGGCACTCTGTGCCTGGTTCCTTCTCCCTGCCATCATCCTTTCATCGGCCATCCGTGTTGTGGCATGTCTCAGTGCTCCATCGAGTTTTATGGCTGAAGGATGCTCTATTATATGGAAAAACCACAGTTTTACCGTCCTTTTCATCCGTTGGACAGCTGGATTGTCTCTCTTTTTGGCTGTAAGGAACATCTGTCTACATTTTGTGTAGACCTATGGTTTCATTCCTCTTGGAGATACAGATATAGATAGATATATATTTAGTAATGGAGCTGCTGGGTCACATGGTAACACTTCGATCAACTGTCTGAGGAACTGCTAAACTGTTTTCCAAAGCAGTTACACCATTTACATTCCCACCAGCAGTGTGTGTGTGTTTCAGTCTCCTCACATCCTGTACTTGTTTTTGTGTCTTTTTGATTATAGGCATCTTAGTAGGTGTGAAGTGGTATCTGGTGGTTTTCATTGCCATTTCTCTGATCCGATGATGAACCTCTTTTGTGTGCTTTTTGGTCGTATGCCCCATTTTTAAAATAATACGTCATTTTGTGATTCTTAGAGTTTGTTCCCTCTTCTAACTGGAATTATTGGGAGCAGATTGGTTTTTTTTTTTTTTAAATCCTAATAATGAACTAGATGCCAGCACATTGTCTGTATATTACTGTGTGCTCTGTGCAAATCTGTTGCATCAATTAAAGAGGAAAGTGAGAAAAAAATGAAATTCATGGCTTTGGGAAACCTTTAAATTGTATAGATACTACTCTCTTCCTACTGTCCCCATTCCTGATAGCAATCTTTTATTTAAACATTGTGGGTGAAACTTTTATCACTACCAAATTTATACATTTCCCAGATATTTTATTTTTTTAAAGATTTTATTTATTTGACAGAGATCACAAGTAGGCAGAGAGGCAGGCAGAGAGAGAGGGGGAGCAGGCTCCCCACGGAGCAGAGAGCCCAATGTGGGGCTCGATCTCAGGACCCCGAGATCATGACCATGACCTGAGCCGAAGGCAGAGGCTTTAACCCACTGAGCTACCCAGGCGTCTCACATTTCCCAGATATTTTAAATGCAGAAGACAGAATAGTTACATTTTCTTTGACAGTCATCATTATTTGTATCATTTATTCTCTAGTATACTGAGACATGGAGGATTTATTTAGTTAGTTTTGTAAGCCTTTTTGCTTCCCTGAGAATATTCATAGTGTATGTATCTACTTTAAAATATTTCATTTGAAAAAGGAAACTGCATCCTTTTCTAGATAATACCCAATTGTTTTTAAAATTAAAAATAGAGAAAGTCCTGTTTCCAAATTCATACATGTGTTCATTCACAAAATTCTTCCAGCAATAACCATTGTTAAGATTTTATGTATCTTTCCAAACCTTTTGTTCATTTAAATGTGTTTTAGGAAATGGAAAACAGTATACCAAAAACCCAAGGTTATACATATGCATGGAAAAACTTCAGACAGTGTCATATAAAGAAGAAAAAGGCTCTCCCTAACCAATGATTGCCAGGGTCTTTTCTCTAGAGATGACTGCCACTATCACGTTTCAGGTCCAGAGACACAAGCATGTAACCTTTAAACATATGTGGGTGTATTTCTAAGTAGCTTTTTTTTCTCTTGACAATATAACGTGAGTATCTTTTCATGACTATAAAAATAGTTGGTCATTGCGTCAGTATTTTTAAGTACCTGTCATGTATCAGACACTGCAGATGTAGGGGCAGGTCACACAGGTGGAGCTCCTTGGGGAGTTACCCTCCAGAGACCTATTTCAGTGTGTTGAATGTGCCGTAATTTATTCTCTACTGATAAAAATTATGCTGTTTACAGTTTTCTCCTGTTGTGAGCAACTTTGTTTTGAACATTCTCTTATAATTCACCTTTTCTACTTCCACTTATTTCATTAGGGGAAAAAAATCCAAGAAAGTGAATTTTACGCAGTGAAAATACATCTTGATCACTCCTGCCCTCCAGAAATACTGTGCCAGTTTACAGTTATGCAATTTTTTTTTTTTTTTTTTTTTTTTTTACTTAACTGAGATATAGGGTCAGTTTCAGGTGTACAACAGTGACTTGATGTTCATATACATTTTAAAATGATGACCCATATAAATCTAGTTATCACCTGTCACCATACAAAGGTAATACATTACTGACTATATTCCCTGTGCTGATTACAGTTTCTACCTCTCTAAATTTACATAGATAGATTTTTTTAAAAGATTTTATTTTGGGGGCGCCTGGGTGGCTCAGTGGGTTAGGGCCTCTGCCGTTGGCTCAGGTCATGATCTCAGGGTCCTGGAATCGAGCCCTGCATCGGGCTCTCTGCTCAGCATAGAGCCTGCTTCCCCCTCTCTCTGCCTGCCTCTCTCCCTACTTGTGATCTCTCTCTCTCTCTCTCTCTCTGTCGAATAAAATAAAATCTTAAAAAAAAAAAGATTTTTAAGTAATTGCTACATCCACTGTGGGGCACAAACTTATGACCCCAAGAGCAAGAGCTGTACACTCCTCCGACTGCCCCTCAACTTACATCATTTGAGGAGGGCCTTTCCCCCGCCCCCTCCCCTCTTAGCCAGTCTGAGAGGAGAAAAATATATTTTATTCATTTCTTATTTCTAAGAAGTTTTTATTGAACTCTTGAGTTTTCTTTTAAATGGCACATATAAGTGATAGGTATTGCATGCATTCTGATGAATGGGTCACATTCTCTTCCCGTTCTCTTCCATAGGTTTTCTTGCTGTATTTTTTCCCCAGTTTTATTAAGATCTGACCTATAACACAATAAGTTTAAACTGTACATCATAATGACTTGATGTTTATGCACTCTTTTTTTTTTTACTGTTTGTGAGAGTGAGCGTCATCTCAGCTGAAGGCCATTGATTTCCGTGTTGCTAAACCATGTGCTGCCTTCCTCATCCTTATCTCTTGTGATGTTGAGCAACCTTAGCATCTTGCCACAATTTTGTTTTCTTGAACCGTAACACACCCTTGTTTTCCCCAGACCTCATCCTCCAATAGACCTCTCAGTGACTCTCCATCTTCATGCTGTTATCAAATATATCTGGGTGGCAGTGGTTCCCAGATTCATGTCTCCAGCCCCTAACTTTCCAGTGAGTGCAGACCCACGCCCAAATACCTCCTTGGTGTCCTCACTTGGATGTGCACTAGGTGAACCCCCTTGGACACTGTGAATCTCCCTTGCCCTGCCCCCTCCAAAAGTCTCCAAAACCAGAAAACAAAAATTCTTTTCCCGGGATTTGGTGCTAGGTAAAGCCAGAGACAGGTCTATTTTTGATTCTTTGGTCTTGCTCACCTTCCACATCCCTGTAGCTGCCCCCTGCTGCTTTATGCTGAATCTGCCCTTTGTCTCCTGGGGCTGGCCCAGGGAGGGTGGGGGGCGCTTCTGCATTACTTGCATTGCTCTGTGCCTCCTGCCTTTGGGCTGGCTTTTGAGAGAGGTCTTCCCGTCTACCCCAGTCCAGCCGAAGGCCTCCTAGTTGCCCTGTCACCCTTATTACTGAAAGGATCTTGAGTAGTCATTTATCTTTGCTCTTTGAAAATTAGTTTCTGTGGCAGCAGGGGTCTATCTTGTTTTTTGGTTTACTGCCATATCCTCACTATTTTGAGCAGTGATACATAGTAGTTATTTAGTAAAATAATTCGTGTGGATGGCTCATCAGCATCCTATGTACATTTTACCATTCAATCTTTCTTAGTTATTTCTAAGAGTTCTCTTATAATTTGTCGTCTTATTTGCTGCAGCTATTGTGGAACAAGAAATGAAAAAGGATTGGCTTTTTGCTCCTCATTATCGATACTATGTAAGAGAAATGAGAATTCACGCATACAGCCAGCTGCTGGAATCCTATAGGTCATTAACTCTTGGCTATATGGCAGAAGCCTTTGGCGTTGGTGTGGAGTTCATTGATCAGTAAGTATAAATAATACATAAATGCATATCTCTTAAAGTTACCTTTTAATGTCTCAACTTGCACATTTTCTCCATTTACGTTGCTTCCCTCAGCTGTAAAAAACGCACACCTTTTCTTTCTCTAAATGTTATCAGAACAATCATCTGTCATCTCTGCCTTCATGATGTGCCCCTTTTATGCACAGATTGGGATACTGAGTGGTAGAGTGGTTGAGTGATTTTGCAGAAGGCTATCAGACTACGTGTTGTACAGCTGTATTTTGTCCCTTCTTTGGACCACACTGCTGCTATGGTGATGACTCCTAGATGTCTGTCTCGTATTTCAGTCAGTTCTTTCTCTGATAATGCTGTCACTGTTTTTGGTTGCTGCTACAGTTCTGGTCACATTAGTTGTTAGAAGTGGGACTTTTAGCCTTTAAATCAGTGATTCATCAGCTACTTACTAAGCCATTACTGTATGGTTGGCATTGTTTAAGGTCCTTATCGTCACGGACTTGAATAGTTGACACTTTTTATATGGGGAGAGTTAGCAAGTAAGCAAATAAATACAGAAGGTAATTTCAGATAGAGATGAATCTCTGGAGATAATAAAATGCCACAGAAAGGTGCGGGAGGCTGCAGTGGAGTGGTGGTGGGGGGAGAGGGGCCGTGTGCGACTCAGGCATGTATCCGTTTGTGCAGGGCCTAGTTGGCTATGGTATGGAGCTCGGGTTTTAGTCTAGGTCCTGTGGGAAGCCCTTGAAGGGTTTTAAGCATGAGAGTGAAAGAGTGTGAAACCCTATCTTGCCCAGAGCACGAGGGGACAGGGAGACGGGGTGGGCTGCTGAGGACGGTAGCTCGCGGAGCAGCTCTCACGGCGGCCTGGACGAGGGTGGGGGAGCGGAGTGTGGGAGACGTGCACATTCAGAGTACGTGCTGTCCTTACGGTATCTGGGTCGGTGCTTCTCAAAGATAGAGCTTTACGTGCTGGTGGCAGTTCTCAGCGGCCCATGGTGAAAAAGATGGTCACGTAGTAAAGGTCAGTGATGGTACATAAGAAGAAATCTCATTTTAGGGGTTTGATTTTTCAAATTTATTTTGAAAAATTTGAAACATTTAGAAGATTTTAAGGAATTCCATAATTAACCTGTTTTATCTGCTGCATCACATAGCTGCCCATCCTATTTTTTAAGCACTTCATAGTTTCAGACACCAGTACATTTCATCCCTCAACACTGTAGCATGCATCTCAATATTTGTTTATAGGCTTATTTTGAGGTTTTACAGATTTACATTTCATGAGAGAGACAGATCTTAAGTACATCCTAAACTATTGAGTAGTCACCACCAGAAATCCCCTTATTCTTTGAAAGAAAAAAGGCAGTGATAGTTTTGTGTCTTAAAAATTACCCTTACCAAAACAGAAGGCTGCTCTTCCTAGGTTGGTTTTATTTTGGACTCCTTAACTAGTCTTTGAGATCCAAGTCTGGTTACTGGATGGGATAGGGCCATTATGAGTGTGACGCTCAGGACGACCAGTGGCTTACTGGGATTGAGCAGCACATGAAGAACAGGATTGGCCTAGCTCCTCGTTCCTGGATCTGTCCCTTCCTCAGTTTCTTAACTGTGCCTTAGAGGGGATACAGCTTTCACTACTTGGGGGCCCTTTGAGGCTCTCGTGAAATTGTGGGGAAGATGAACTAACGCAGGAACATGGCATTTAGACACGCTGCAGCATTCTTCTAAATCATTATGATGACCTCTGCATTCCAGATGTCGTACATTAAGGTGGTATTTCAGTTTTTTTCTTCTTCATGTTTGCAGACCAGCTCTAAAGGCAGAAGTTGTATGTACACACAGAGCTCTAGGTGTTACCTACTAAGATCTTGTTTTAAATTTCAGATACCCAATTCACATCTGGGTTTTCCTAGATTCTTTTTTTCCTCTCTTATAAAAGTCATTATAGGTGAAATCTTTAATTTTTTTTTGTTGAGTTGAACGTAATTCTACACCCTTCCTCCACTTTCCTACTTCCTTAGACTCAATAAGATATTGTCAGAAGAATAGGAAGGAGCCATTATTTGAGGAAACCCTACTGCTGTCAGGTTTAAGATTAGAAATCCATGCACCGTGTACACAATTTTGTTGGTAGGTCTTTTTTTGAAACATGGGATGCAAATCTGATCGGTAGGTTGTTGATTCAGTAAATACTTGAGTCATTACTGTATACCTTCTGGGTGTGAGCCACAGCGCTCAGGGCTTGGACAAGTACCCATGGCTGGGGAAGGGGAGGCATCCTGGGATGTGTGTGGCACCTGTAGGGAGATGACAGGTGGTCGGGCTCTAAAGCCAGGAGTGGGACTTGAAGCATAGGCATAGGACGTCAGGAGTTAAATTTGTTGTTGGACCCAGATTCTTCCTGATGTTGTAGTTCAGAATGAGCATACCTACGAGCCATCGTATTTGAAGTGCCTGAGAAGTGGACACATCCACAGATGCCTTCCGGGGGACCTTTACACTGGATGTCGCTGCATTTTTACGATTTTTGTAAGAAGCTAAGAGAGAAGTGCTTTCCCAGTGGAAGAAATAGCACAAATACACGTAGGAGCGTGTTTTTGAAGCCAGTAGCATAGGTGTACGGACAGAAGCCGTGTGTTCAGTGCACCAGGCTCAGGAGTTCGCGACCTGGGTGGAGTCCCGTGAGCTGAAGGCCTCCAGTCCAGCGCCCCGGGGCTGGGGCAGCAGCCCCAGCCGCCCCGCCCGCCGGGAGGTGGTGTGGGAGGTGTGCCTGCCCTCAGGCTCCTACAGGGAAGCAGTCTGTCCTCACGAGTCAGATGTCACCTTGGAGAGTCTTTGTAAGTCAGAACCCCTGTCGTCTTAGGTTTGGGTGGCACAACGAAGGCTGAAGGTGGTTAGATCTTGTATATACCGTTTTGTCTGAGAACCTCAGTCCCAGAATAATAGTTGCAAATGGGTTCTCTGTGGAGATGGAACTAGTTAAGTGTCTGGAAAAGGAACACAAGTTTAGAAAGCCACTCAGCAACATAACTCAAAAAAAGTTGCACAAGACTGGACACTGTAGCACTTGGATCCGGAAATATTTCGATGGAGAGTACAGAACTTCTGGCAGCAGTGCTTGCTCGTCTAGGATGACGTCCCACTGAATAACTTGTTTGTCTTTCAAGCTTTTTGAACCTCATAACCAGATTTCCCAAAAATACACCTTTCCTTAATTAAAAACACTTAATGTTTTCTCATTCTTCTTAATACCAAGATTATTAGTTCCTTCTCATAGATTTTATTTTTTTGATACAACTAGTAGAGAAGGCATAGTGGGGCAGTTAATTATGATACTTGACACTTCTAAAGCACAAATCCAAGTAAAACACTTTCTCATCCAATTATATCACTTCCTCTCTGACCTTCCTCAACACTGCATTATGCTTTGTTCTCCGGAGAATGATGGCATTTCATTACAGGTTTAATTCACATTTTTAATGAGTGACATTGGTCTTTTTTGTGAATGTACTTTACCTGTGTTCTAGTGAGCCATTTATCTATCGGAGTTTTTTCCTAGATTTGTCACAGTGAGGTTGCTTCATCACTATTCAAACTAGCCCTTTCCCATGTATTTCAGATGGCATTTTTGTTAGAAATTTGTTCAGGATTTAGAGTGGTTTTTTTTTGTGCTACAATGAAGATGTTTGAGTAATTAGTTGTATAATTTTTTATTTAAACTTAACAATTCTAGGTAGACTTTTATTTTAAAGCACTCATCTTTCCATGCAATGTAAAGTCTTCCTATAGTTCACGTACATTTTTAAGCCTTTACTTTTTCCTCCTTGTTGGTGATCTTTGATAGTAATACTTTTTCACAAAGATTAGTATTTATTAGCTGTGCATTCCTGATCCTTATTTATTGTGGCATATTCTTCAGTCTTAATTTTGAAAATCCCGAGCCTCATCGGCTCTTGTTTTCCTATGAATGACTTCATTCTTTGACACCTACCCTCAATATGAACTTGCCGTTCTGGGACGATCCTGCAGAATGTGCGCGATGACCTCAGCTGCTGCAGAGTCCAGCTCGCAGGTTCGAAGCCCTCGGAATGTTACCTTGGGATAAAGTGGAAGCATGTATTTAGTGCAGTTTAAGAATTTTTTATGAGGCTCATACTAATGCCGGTTTTCCCCCCTCTTCATTGTAGGGAGCTCTCCAGATTTATTGCTGCAGGGAGACTACACTGCAAAATAGATAAAGTAAACGAAATAGTGGAGACCAACAGGTACTGCTAAGTTTGTGTGTCATTTGTGCGTTAGAATAAGGGGCATGCTTAAGTAGCTTTTAAAAGTAGGTCAACTCTTGTTATGGAGTGATGTGACTAGTAAATAACTCATTTTTTTTTCTTGAATTTATTTATAGGCCTGATAGCAAGAACTGGCAGTACCAAGAAACTATCAAGAAAGGAGATCTGCTACTAAACAGAGTTCAGAAACTTTCCAGAGTAATTAATATGTAGAACCATGTAAATGAAGGATTCCCCTTAGAGATAACTACTTGGAATTTTTATAGCTTACTTTACTATGTACCCAGTTCAGCTGTATAAAATAAATATTGCATTTTCTTTCAGTTTACTTTGAGACTGTAATCTGAGACTACAGTGCCTCGGTTTCAATTTGAACAGTACAATAGGGGATAATACAAACCCTTCATGTCTTACCTGTAAGTCTCCTGAATTTTAGGAAAAAGAATACGTGCCACATAGGAGTAGTCCATAACTAAACAGTGTCTTCCACTTAGTGCACAAAAGACAAGATCTTTCCCTCAAACAAAAAATACCTTTGTCGATATTCCCCTCAACAAACAGAAGCACAGTAAGTAAAACAAAATTGTTCCTTGTTTTTTTCCTAATTATAAGCTCGGTGACTCAGGGCTAAGTGCTAGGGAAAAAAAATCTACAACAGGATAAAGTAGACAGAAGGAAGTAGGGTGTGAAGAGCTGTCCTAGGGGGTGTCACAAAAGGCCTCTGTAAAGGTGACATTTAAGTAGAGGAGGAACATGCAAATATCTGGGAGAAGAAAGAGGGAAAGTCACTGGAGGTTTTAAGCCAAGGAATGGCCCTTTTTGACCTGAGTGTCACCAGCTGGAGGGGAGGTCTGCTAGTGCGGGCTCAGCTGAAAGATTAGAATGGGGATGAGGTAAAGTCTGGGATGACCCCAAGCTTTTTGGATGCTGCCTCTGACAAAGCCATTCTGGTAGAGCTGAGTTAAAAAGAGAATGGGAAATGGCATGTACTGTAAAAGGAGGGGGGGCAGAAGTCTCCTTCTGTAGTTTACATGCTGTCTTAGTTCCGGGCCAATCTGAACAATTCTTTAACATTAGAGAAGAAAACCTCTCAGAGGAAAATAATGTGATTCAATTGAGCATTCATTCATGATAAAAACGTAAGTAAACTAGAAATAAGGAAGGTTGGGGAATCAAAGCACGATTGCCAATGGCACAGTTCATGGCAATGTCTTAGCAGACTTACCGTGTAACTAGCCTCGGTGCCGCGGGAGGGCCGAGGGTGACCGCTTTCCTGCGGGTGCGGACGGTGAATGGCAGGCTAGTAAAATGCCGGATACGCCTTATCCACTTACGGATTTCTGAAAATGCCTATTTATAAAACCTTAACAATGATCACTATGATTTCTTGAAGAAAATGTGAATATAAGTACTCTAAACCCATGATCCTGAAAATCAGGGCAATTTGTTAAATCCAACATGTAGTCATTGAGAACTCACCGTGTTCCTTGTCTCCATTTAAAAATTAGAATTCTGTTCTTAGCAAATTGACTCATTGCAGTTCATGCTAAAGGAAAAAAGGATTGAAACGTCAGCTTCTTATAATAGCCCTTTCCCTGGGCTCCCACCTGTAAGACCACTGGGGCAGATGTGATCACAGCACTTCTGGCTTTTCATTCAAGGCTTACACTAACTCCTGGTCCAGAAAGGGACTTCTCAAAACATTTTTTTTTTTTTAAACTCTGCTTGCTTAAAATGTACTTGATTTTTTTTCACTCTTTCTGCCCAACTGCCTAAAATTAGTAGGCGAGGATGACAGGTAAGGGAAGTAAAAGAAACCGGTGCTATCCATTCTGAGTTCAAGATAGGGAAATTGCAAATTCCAGAAGCCGATAAAGGTCTAGTAAAATAACTTACCTATGACTGAGACAATATAGTTTTAAGGTGAGGGAGTCAGTGGATGGCCTTGTCCCCCCCAGCAGCGATAGCTACTGTCAACATTTTCATGCTCTCCACATTAATCCCATGCAAATATAGTTTTTAATACAAAATGAGCTTTTGTTACATGTTAGTAAGTTTTTCCATGTAATTACAAGTCCCAGGGGAACACTGTTAGCCTCAAAGTATCAGTTTGGAGGTGAAAATAAAGTTAGAATCCAACACATCTCTTTGTAAGTGAGGCCATATGGTATGGAAGAAAGAGCACTGACAGTAAAGCTAGAGAAACCAAATCCTGGTGGTCCCAGCTCTCCCACACTAGCTGCCTGAGGCAGGGAGGAAGGCCTTCTAGTCCCCCTCGATTTCAAGGTGGAGGAGGGATCAGGCTTGATGCAGTTCTCTCTGTGAAAACACCACTAAAACACCGAACATCAAAGCAACGTACTAAAATATTTCTCAGTACACGGAGCGTGAGTAGAAAACTCCTCTATCACATATGATGAATAAATTGGGCCACCTCGGCCAACATTTATAGAATAAGCTGAAAATTGAATTTTTTGTATTTGATTGAGATTAAACAGCTGTTTTTAACAAACTTACATTTGTTACGTAATTATGGAATGCTAATGTGTGCTTTCTGGACAGGTAAGAGTATTTTAAACCCAATAAAAGGTTTAAAGACATTTTAGGTCCAGGCCCACATTTCCCACAGGTGGGGATCAAAAAGCTCAGAAGACCAAAGCCCGTCAGGATGGTGGACGATGCTTCCTGATGATGCAAAATTGGCTACTGGTCACCCACAAGATGTAATGCAGCCACGCCTGTCCCTGCCGTTCCCCCCCCCCCCCGCCCCCGCCCCGGTTAGTTTTTAAGACAAAAATTCTAAAAACGGAAAACAATCCAAGGGTCACTTACCTAGCTTCTGTGGAAAAAATGGACAGATGAGCCTACCTCCGGGCTCACTCTCCCCGCCACGCTAACGGTTCGAGTGGGTTCTGCAGCATGGTCCTGTTCCCTTGCTCTCCCTGCCCTGCCCTGCACCCCCACCGCCCCATTCTGTGCGCATTTCGTGATGGACACCTTTAGTCCCGTAGGAGCCCGACCAAGCATTAGTATTAACTGAACAGCAGGTTACTGACCCTGAGCAAACTGCGTAATTTTGGATTAATCCTCGGTGCTGTTTTTAACCTGTCTTTTAAAGAGGATTAATGGCTGATCGTTGAAATCTCCTATTTCTTCATGATTAGGAGGAAGAAAGGAGGGGGACTAGAATAATCTCTCACCTTCCAGACGCTGTACAAACACAAATTGCAGTAACCTGCCAGCTCTGCGTTGGCAATGGGAGAGTAAAGTTAAATCCCCATCTGGAAAAACATGACAAACTCGAATATGTGCTAACGTGGGGTTCAATGGCATGGAGCCACAGGTGCGCATTACTCTTGTGTTTCTGAAGACCTACATGAGATAGAATTGTAGCACTTGGGCCCAGGGGGAGGAGTACCGTCTGTCCCGCACCAAGGTCTGGCATAGTTTTCCCTGTACAGACCGGCTGTGAGAAGTAAAAGGGCCAATCTGCCCATGAACCGTGGGCCTCCCTCCAGCTGCTACAAATCCGGAGACTGCCTCAGGCAAGTGGCCGCTTTAGCCGAGACTGCCAGTAGGTGGCGTCCTGACAACCTCCCCAAGCCCCTTAGAGTTTACTAGAAAGTATCAAGGCTGATGAAACTCCATATTTGCGTTTTGAGGATGCTGCCATTTCTCAAAGTCCTCCTCTGGGTAAGGGGCTGTTCATTCAAAAATACCTCAGGAACTTGGGGCCAACATGAAGCCCACAGTTTCCTAGTCTGCTGCCCTCTCGTGGCCACAGGCTTTCCACTCATTCAAAATGCCTTCTCTTCGAAGCTGCTCACCACCCACCTATACCACCAATTCTCTGTGCTCCTCGCCCCCAGACCTCCAAGCCGCTCCATGCTATTCACACCAGACCAAGCAGCTGGCTCTGTCTTCCCCTCAACGCCAACCGCTTTGAAACCGGCAACCTACACAGTAATAGCCTGGCCCCACAGCGCCTTAGCCAGAACCTCAGCACGCTTTCCCCCCAGGCCACTTCCAACCTCTGCCGTGGTCTCACCCAGGACCCAGGAATCACAAGCACCTCTGAACAGCTCTGTTGTTCAAACTGAACCCTGATATTCTACTCCAGCCCCTACTCTCCTATCCCTCTGTTCCTCTGTTCCCGGACCTGTCCCTGCAAGGGCTATGCCACCATCCTAACTCTGTAGCCTGGATCCACTTCTGTTACTCCTCTGCCGGCAACAGCCGTACTGAATTGAACATGGACTTAGCTCTGTGACGCCGAATAAATCACTTGTCTCATCATAGACAAATTACCTGGAAGAAGGATCATAAGATTCACCAAGAGGGTAATTACAAATAAAATGTCTTGAGAGTGTCTCTAAAGATTCTACATGGCAGCTTCCGGTTCTGCCCCTTGAATGCCCCAGTCAAGGCCATCAGCAATGGCCGAGCCATATCCTCATATACTTTCATCGCTTGGCAAGCTCCCTGCCCAAGTTGTAACTTCTCCACTCAACGAATACCTATTGTTCCAATTATCCTAGAGAAAGAGACAGGAGGAAAAAAAATAAAAGCAAAACATTACCTGAGTCGGTTGGTGGGGTTAACTACAATGGAGTCATCTGTCCAAACTTCTAACTAAACCATTTCAACCTGTTCACCAAAAATAGGCTCTCCAGGGTTTCATCTTGGGCTTTCTTCTTTCCCCGGGCCACAGAGGCTGGCCTTCAGGTTTGTGAAGTCCTGGAGGTGGGACATAGAATGTGGTGTGTCTGTGCCTCTGGCGGAGAGAATCTGCACTCCGTTCTTGAAATCTGTGGGGAGGAAAAAAAAAAAATTAAGAACCACTGATCGGACAGACCTGAATTCCCAGCCTGGCAACAGTAGGCGAGACACTTAACTTCTTAGATGTTCCTCCTCCCTTTGACTAGGATCAAAACTACCTACTCTATAAGGAGCTCTGTGAAAGAGAATGTTTGCAAAATGCTTCAATGGGCATTGTAAGCATTCAACTAGATGGGCATCATTTTAATATAATAATGAGCCAAATCTAATAGCAACTCTATTTTTCCTAGGTGAACTCATACACTATAACCCCATAAACTCTTTTGCCACCTAAGAATGAAAGACAATCCTCCATTTTACAGCTCACACCTTTCTCTTAAGCTCCATCCAGACTGTACGGATAGCCATTGGGTACTAACCCTGAGTATCCCAGGGGCTACTCAAATTCGTTGGTGTGGGTTTTTCCTTCTCTGTCATAGATCATACATACAAGGCTCATCAACCAGTTTAGCTAAGCTAAAAATTGTATGTTATCTTGGATTCAATCTTCCCCTTAATGTTCAACATAATTAGACCTCAGGACCTATTGCTTCTACCTGTAAAGTATTTCTGCAATCAGTTTCCTATTTATTCCCGTCGTCACTGCCTTAGTTTGGAAACTCAGTAGCTCTTACCTGGATTATGACAGCACCGTACCTTATTTTGTCCCAGGTTCTCACCTGTCCATGCTGTCCTCCACAGTTACTGGAGGACCCTTCTATGATGGGGATCGAAAAAAAAAAAAAAATTATGTGTTTGAATCTCTCCTTCTTCCTGAAAACCTTTTCCTCTGGCTCCGTCTCCCCTTCTCCTGAGTGACAATCTCTGCCAGTGGCAGCTCTGGTCCCCGGGCTTTGGTTGTGGAAAAGGGGGTGAGAAGTGCCAAGAATCGCACAGCCTTACAAGGTGAAAGACAACTCCCATTAGCAACAGGAGGAAGAGCTTCTTACTAGACAGAAAAGATTGAAAGAGGAGAAAGTGAGGTGCGCCTGGGTGGCTCAGTGGGTTAAAGCCTCTGCCTTCGGCTCAGATCATGATCTCAGGGTCGTGGGATCGAGCCCCGCATCAGGCTCTCTGCTCAGCAGGGACCCTGCTCCCCCCCTTTCTCTCTGCCTGCCTCTCTGCCTACTTGTGATCTCTTTCCCTCTGTCAAATAAATAAATACAATCTTTAAAAAAAAATAGAGTACAAAGTGGGATGAGAAGGGGCAGGGCTGTGGGCCTGATTTAGGGGACAGCTTTTTGATAAAGCTGGGGAGGGGGTGGACAAGAGGGAAAGGTTTGTAAAGGAGGAGGTGTGAGGCAAAAGAGAGGGAAGTGGAAGAAAAAGGGAAAGATCTAGAACGGCTTTTATTTCTGACACCTGCAGCACGCTGGCACCGGGCCCCCAAAGTCCCTGGGCTGTGACAGTCACATTTGGTCAAACGTTTGGTTCCTGAGGAGGAAGGCCCCACGGCACTGCAGGTGCTTGACCGTCTGGTGTGACTTCCGAGACCCTTCAGCCCCTCCCTCCCAGAGGGAGTCCTCACCAGAATGATTCCCGTCCAAGCTGCTGCCCACCTGTGTCTTCCCGGCCGGCTCCCTCTGCCGACAATGACCTTCCTACCCCCCTTCCTGGAATCGAGAGAGTCTCCTGCTGTCCGGGGCCAGGTAACCTGCGAGGGAACGGAAGTAAAAAGGGTTAAGAAATTGAGTGAACCTCTTCCCAGGAAGTTTAAGAAGGACCCCTGAGGTGAAAGGAGCTTCTCAGAAATGACTTTAGGAGTTGGTTGATCTAAGGAGGAGGGAATGGGAAGTCCGCGGCATGGTGGGGGCTGAGACCAGACGGACGCCTCCATGTAATACGTGGACGTTCTCTCCAATACACAAATCAGTTGCTTCCCTTACTATGTTAAGCAACAAGAAAAATTTTTAATTTCTTAGAATGATTTGCCAATGGAAAGACGGGCCCAGTTTCTAGAGAGCAAAGATTATGCTGTGCTCTGAATACTACCAGAATGCACGTGCACTTCCAGGGAGGGAAGATGTATGGAAAGGCAAGGAAGGGATCTTGCTAGCCATGGAAACAAAACTTACCTCGGGAGAAAAACGAGAACTGACCACACGCCATCAAATTTACACCTAAGCAAATACAAACAAAACGTGTTTCTCAATCTATCGACTTCCCTTTGTTGACAACCCTGCAGTAGTGTTCACAGTTTACCCCATTATTAATTTCTCCAAAGCAAAGCTTTGTGCCCAAGAAGGGAAACATCTTAAGCCCTGTACTTAGCTTATCCAGAGCAGAAGGAAACCAAAGGTGCTTCACAAGGGTGTCTGATTCAAAAATGAAGACAAGCCAGACTAGATTGAAAGGGGTTCAGTATCACGAGGCAGAAACATGTAAAATATTTCATGCAGCCAACCTTATTTATTGAGAAGTCCTAATTTTATTGCCCATTTAGTAACATGTTTGTTCCACAAACTAATTTCTCATAAAGCAAAGCACAACCTTTTCTTATAAATAGTATAAATTATTTTATTTACAGAAACTTGTTACAAAACAAATAGACTATATATTTCTTCTCTTTTAAATATCCAAAGTAATTTTCTATCCCTTGACATTTGTTCATGTTCTATACAGCAGCTAACACAAAGTCCAGCTGAGATGCTCTTGATTATGTGTACAAATTATCAAACTATTCACACATTTTAACACAGGAGATTGCTTTTATAACCAAGCTCAAAGAAACAGCAAAATGCTTTTCAAGGCCCTACATTCACACTGACAGTATGTAGTGCTCATTTAAATGATCGGAAAATGTAGAATGTTTTGCACAAACTGTAAAAATGATTATTTTCTGCTAAACAATGAAACTTATAACAATCATTTTCCAAAGCCCACCCCTCCCCACCGGACAGAGAGATAGTAAGAAATTCCTTGGCAACAGAACTCTTGTAGGAAGACAGCTGCCTTTATAAGTTACATTTTTCAAATTATACATTTCTCAATGTTCTCAGAGGTACTTTGTATTATATTTTTGGAATACAAATTTTTTTAAGTATTCTATTTTAAACTTTGTATTTCATGAATGAATAACAAAACGGACATATTGTGTAAGTCACTGGCTGACAAAAGAAGATGTATAACCTTTGGGCAAACCCAAAGATTTGCCACCAGGCAATCCATCTCCGGTTGAATTACTGTGAACCAGAAGGCCTTAATTTTAAAACACCTTATAAAATTACCAGCATTGGTGGTTTTCGACGCCTCCCCTAAGGTTTTAGAAACAATATTTAGGTGGAAAAAGCAAACTCCAAAAGTTGAACTAAACATTCAAGTCTTTTTAAAGAATCTGTCGAAGCTTAAAACTAGGTTCAGGCACTTTCAGTTTTTCCCGTTAGTTTTAAACCACATCACAGATGAGCACACATGTGCTCAGAGTGTGCACACACAAACGCACAGGCACGCACTTGCACTCACACATAAAACACAAACAAAAGAAACGCAGTGTGTCACTTCGTTACGTGTAGTCTACCGGGAAATCAGGCAACTGGAGAAGCAACGCCCGCTTGATCGGCATGAACCCACTCCCGCGACATTAAAAGGGACAAAAAGACGTTCACAGAACAGAGGCATCCCTTAAACTGTAAAGGAGGCAGGTCCTAGAACTATTGGCTTGGCAGTGAACCACTTCAAATTATAAAAAGGTATTTACTTTTATTAATTAATAAATAAATACTAGATGATCTCAATTGTACCAAAACAGGATATCAGAAAAAAAGACCTGTGCAAAAATACATATTTAAATATGTACAATTCATTTTTAACAAAATATGTCTTCTGAAATAGGGATACTTCCATATTTATAATAGAACAAGAAATTCCAAAATAAAGATACAAAAGTAGGTTTTGTAGAATTCTTTGTTCATCAATGCAGCACTTTTTTTTTTTTTTTTTTGTAGGTTAAGAAAACTGCAGGAGTTGTCATGAAATTCTATTGGAAAGAATATAAAAATTATCTTGGTTTTAAATTGATACCAAAGTCTGTCTAGAAACAACCCAACCACTGCAAATTTGGTTTTTGCAAGTTAATTTAATTCAAAAAAATACTTGTACTCCCATGTTTTAAATGGTCTTACTTGTTCATTATAATAAAAAGTAGTTGTAGGAGAAAATAAAATATTTGAACAGTCTAAAATTTAATAGCACTGTTTAGAATAGGTCTGTTTGTGGCAGGCAGAATCCAAAATGGCTAATTTCCTAATCCCGATGATCTGTGTACTACCGGGAGACATAATGAAATTCAATTAAAACCTTAGTCTAAGAAATCAAATGATCAACACTCGCTTATCTAAATATCTACATAATTCTGAATCAACTTGCTATCATGGATCCTATTCACATCTTTCGGAGCAACATGATCTGCCTATAAATTCCATCGCTAAAAGCAACTTTATTTATATCCATCAAGTCCCCTTGGCTCTGAAAATAATTTCTACCCATATCCCCATTGCACTTATCACCAAGGAATCAACTAAGTACGTTCTGACTCCCTCTTACCTCCATTGCCTCCCTCCACTGGGATGGAACAACCAGACTGATTTCCCCTAACTATACCAAACTGGCCCATCCATGCGCTCTCCTTACTAAGCTCTCCTATAGTATCATTTTTTAAAAATATTTACTGATTGCATAATAAGTGAACAAGATACTCTTCTCCCCTTTCTTTAAAAAAAATCATTATTTTACATCAATTTATAGCTAAAGTATCTGCATAAAGTTTTTGTTGTCTTACATAAGAAGAATAATTCTGTAGCAATTCACATTATTAGGCTGGTAACCAAGTATTTATTCATTCTACTTGTTGTTGACTTGAAATTCCCTGAAACTGACGTTTATAACCCAAGAATTATAGGGAAAGAAAGGGTGCACTGACCGGCTCTGTCCAGGCCCTGCCCAGAGCAGTGCTCAGAGCCCGGGGAAACGTACCCTGTGGTGGTCGGCAACTCTGCGTGTTCCTCTAAGGAAAAGTGCCCGCGTTCTTGTCTCAGGAGCTGTGATCATGGAATCACCAGTTCAAAGGCCCCAGCTCTCCCCCCAACGCAACGAGACCTTCTCAAGCAATGACATTTTAACATAGGAAGCTCTTTCTTTCGGGACGGGGTACTCAAAATAAATAAATAAATAAATAACCTCGAGGGACTCCAAACTCTCTCTGGAAGATGGCTGGTATTAATCCCCGGGAAGAAGGGCTTGTCGGAAAAGTGTATGCACCCCATCACCTTGGCCTGGATGTGTGTACACATATGCCTGCTCCCCTCCCTGGGTGCCTGCTACCCGCCCAACGGCGTCCAGATGAACACGTGGAGAGGAAGGAAGTGCAGGCAGATACACACAACAGGGGGAGTGCTCAAAGCAGAAATTTACACAGAGTCCCAGGACAGTGGCCACAGAGACTGAGGGTAATGCACACGGTGCCCTGGAAACAGGTAAGTATATTAATGACTTAGTGAATGACAGTTTCTGCTGCATCCTAATAATTTCACTTAACAAAGGCAATTTTTTAAAACCAGGAGACTGGGCGGGGCAATAAACCCAATCTGCCTTACTGTATAACATGAAAACTTAAAGGATAAAAAATTCCATCTCTTTGGAAATCTTCGAAAAACATTTCCCCCATAATGATTTTATCTACCCACCCCCCGCCCCGTCCCCAACCAAAATTTGGCTTTCCACTATCAAAACTAGTTTGCATTTGCATTTTCTTAAAAAAGAAAAAAGGGAGGAAGGAAGGAAGGGAGGGAGGGAGGGAGGGAGGGAGGGAGGGAGGGAGGGATGGAGGGGGGGAAGGAGGGAGGGAGGGAAGGAGGAAGGAAGGAATTACATAGAATTGCTTTTGTACCATGAAAAGTAAGCCTCTAGAATGTGGTATACTTGCTCTCTGGGCATCGATGGCTTTAAACTAGTTTGTAAGTTAGAAACTTTTGACAACTTTTTACCCCAAATTACTTGCAAAAGGCTAGGGGAAAATAAAGGCTATTTTGTCATGGTGCCTTGCGCTAATGTCCATATTCCATTCCTGGAACGTTGCTATTAAAAACCTAACAGCACATCCCTTCTCCGGAGGGTTGCTCAGGACACAACTCTGCTCTCCTCTGGAAGGCGTCTCCAGATGGGGCACCTAACTGCTGGAGGGTGACCTACAGAAGACAGTGTAAAAAAAGAACTGGGACAGGAAGGGGGAAGAAGGGAGAAAAGTCTACAGTAACGCTCTGGCCAAGACATCCTTTCGCCCAGCCAATCTACTCAAAGAGTGGCTCCATGATTTGCTGCAAGTTAAAAAACAAAGCAACGACTTCTCACAGATTGGTAGCAAGCAGTCCAGACCACTTTAACACTGATAGAAGCAATTCGGTGGCTGAACTTGATCCAGTGTCCTTTACAAGTACTCACTGCTACAGACATAGCTTCAGGGAAATCCTCGTTACAACAACAGCCCGGCAGATTTCTACCCTCGAGGCCCACAGGAGGTTGGGAAAACAGACTCAAAGGCATCGTGGAGTCCATAGTGCTGAGTGGAGGTGTAACTTGTCGTCAAAAGTGTCCAGATTATTCCTCCCCGCGCTATTTTCAGCTGTCAGGGACGTGCCTTTGGCTTTCAAAAAAGAGGGGGTAGGGAAACAATGAAAAGGTAAGTAAGCAGGTGTGTGCAGCCCCGCCCTGCCGCCCAACAGCACATCCCGAAGGCCACACACCGCTCGGCTCTCTCCGGTGGCTGTGGGACACCAGGAGCACTCAGCTCCACAATCTGGCCATAGCCACGTGGGCACAATCATTCTAAAAGACTGACTTTCAGAAAACGGTCTAGAAGAGATGCAGGCCAGGTTTCTAGCTTAGAGAAAAGGCTCTCATGTTTGCCTTCTGGTTTTATTTACTAATTTCATTTCCTTGAAGGTCGTCCAGGTTGTCAGCTGAGAACTGAACAAGGTCATACGGGCTAGCACACGCAGGTGTAAGAACTCACACTCTAGTGCTCATGCCTGGGGTGGGGAAAACTCAGGTCCCCAATGACCCACAGTGAGCTACTCCAGTCCTGAGCGGTGGAGGCCATGAGCAAATGGGGGGGGCGGTGGGGGGAGGCTGAGGGGGGAAGCGGCCAAGCCCCCAGGCTTCCTAGTACAGACCACCACACCACATTCCCTTGTTTAGGGGTCTTCAACAAGCTCAGCTGTCTCTGTTTTAAAATCAGCTCCACAAGGGGCACCCCAGTGGCGTGGCTGAGTGTCCGACTCTTGGTTTTGGCTCAGGTGGTGATTTCAGGGTCATGGGATCAAGTCCTGTGTTGGGCTCAACCCTCGGCATGAGTCGGCTTGAGATCGTCTCTCCCTCTGCCCCACCCCACCACTAAAAAATAAATTAGTTAAATCTTAAAATCAACTCCACAAGATACAGGGAGGTAAGGCTCCTACTCTTCTGAGAGCAGCATTCTCTACAGCCTTTTGGAGTCATGGATACCTTTGAGATTCTGATGAAAGCTACGGGATCCCTCCTGTAGATAAACGAGCACAGACACTGAAAATATCTAACACTTTTTGGGAGGGTTCACCGATCCTCCAATCTCTAGCCATGCCCCCCCCCCCCAAGATTTGTGCAGCATAATAAAAAAGTTTTCTACTGCACAGGGGAAATCTTTCCCAAATACACACTTAAGTTGAAACTAATTTTAAGAACCCAAACTCAGACTGTGTGTCCCAGTGGGCCAGGGCCCTCCGTAGAAGTGGCAAGCGGGCAGCTCATGAGCCGTATTTGGTCAGATGTGTGGGCTGTGCCAGACTTCAAAACAACACACTACATGACTTTTAAACATGGCCAAATTTCTCATGCCACGTCCAGATCTGCAGTTTCTTTGAAATGGGTGACAGGTGTCTGGGAGCACCTGCTCTGTATAGATGGGCTTCTGCTCCCTCCTTTTCCACAAGCACTGTTCACTTCTGCTGCGCCCACCACCGCCTCCCCCCTTTCCGTGATTTGTGGGCACTGAGGGCTGGCAGTGCTGTCCACGGGAAGCCAGGCGCACACAGTAAAAGGATGTGTGGGGCACCGCCACACAAGGGAACATCCCTCCCTCAGGTTCACGGAGACTCGGGAAACTACACTCAGAGGGAAGTTTTTAGAGGCTGGCTGGCTGTAGCACTTCCTGCAGTACCGGCACTGGATTTTTATGCTGATAAACGATAATGAATAACTACAAACCAAATAGTAAAAGCCCATTTTCACGTGTCCAGGGACCCCTTGCTCAAAGAGCCACGCAACATATAAACGGCCCTTCTAGACTTGAGGCTCAAAGAGAAGAATTTAAACAGTTGCTACTTCAATTCTTGGATAATTCTTTCCCGCACACTCTTGGCAGTGGGTACTCATTCACACAGATAGTGGAGGGAACTCTAAGGCTCTAAGAAACTCGCTGGTATTTGCTGAAGAAGTCCTAATCTGCCAGCTGAGTGAAGTTCTGCAGAGAAGGAAGACAAGAGGGCAGAAGAGCCTCGCACTGAAGACCAGGGCTCCGGGGGTGCTGCGGACCTCCCCGTGCGCAGGCAAGGACAGGACGCACGCTGACGAGTGAGGAACAAGAGGAGAGATGAACGGGCACTTGGAGCAACGGAAGCTGGAGGCCGGGGCTCCAGGAGAAGAGGGTGAGGGGAGGGCGGGAACCAGGGGAAGAGGGCGGAACAGAGACAGAGTCACAGGTCATTATGAATCTGACACCCAGCTAGCCAGTGCTCTACAAATGGGCCAGCATTCACATTTCTTCCTCATCTCTTCACTTAGATGAGATTTTAGGCTTCATCTCTGCCCACACTTACTGCTGCTTCCCTGACTCCCTGGAAAACCAGGAGAAAAGATAAGGGAAGAGTTAACTGGAAACTCTGAAGTCCTTTGATGGGAAAATTATTAAAAGATCTTTTTTTCAAAAATTGACCCCATCCCTTTCTAGATTAGGGTGCTCACAGGCCAGCTTTCTTCAGAGGAGCGAGAGAACCAGTCCTCAGGAGATCATGGCCTGCATCCTCCCTGAACAGTGGCCCAGGACGTGCACTCCCCCGGCCCGCACCCATGGGCAGTGCCGGGCGCGCTGCCCGCACGCTGGATGGCCTCTGTGGCCCTACCTGCTAACACGTGCTTCATGGTTTCCTTACCCGGGAGCATCTTCCAATTTCATGGGAAATTCTGGCAGAGAAATTTTGTTTTACCTTCACGTGGCCACGAACTCTTCCCTTTTTGAAAAGAGACCACGAAGCTGGACATGGGTTCATAGGCAAACCAACCAACCCCACCGCACCGACCTCTGAGCGGGCCAGAGAGCTCGAGGGAGAGGAAATGGCACCCCCACAGGGCTCACAGTCCATTTCCTACCTGGTGAAGGAGGGAACTGTTCGTCAGTCCTTGTGCCCCTGGGCTGGTGCCCGCGTGTTTCATGTGGACGTTGTTCATGGCTGGCAATTTGGCAACCTTTGTGGGTTTGCTGCTGCTGTTGTTGACGCTGCTGGAGCCGGGCGAGCACTTTCTCTTCTTTCCTATCAGTCTGTCGAGAGGAGTGTGAGAGTGGGAGTAACCGCCGTGGGAGTTGACGGGCAGCTCGCTGGACTGGTGAATGAACGGGCCAAGAGAAAGCGTGGAGTCACCGCTGTTCACCATCACGCTCATCCTCTTGATGGATTCGGCGGGGCTCCCCCCCGGGGGGCCCCTCCCTGCCTGCTCGTGCCGGACGCTCACCGAGTTCGCCTTAGTTACCACACAGTTGAGGCCCACGCCGTGGGAAGTCGCTAGCGTGGAGGGGTAGGGAGTCCCAGAGGGCGCCATACAGTTTTTCCGAAAAGACTCCATGGAATGAGAAGAAGAGGAAGAGGAGGAGGAGGAGGAGGAAGAGTGAACTAACAGCGGGGAACTGTTTTTGCGCTTCTTTCCTGAGCCGCCGCTGGTACTGCTACTGGCGTTGTGACAGTTAGTGCTGTTACCAGAAGGCTCCTTGGGCCTTAAAGACTTGCTGGATTTCAACTTCTGAGGTTTCCTGGACATAGGGGAGGAGGGCACCGAGGAAAGGCCCGAGGGCGTGGAGGGGGATGAGGAGGAGGACGACACTGGTCTGGATTGCATACTGCACACAGGATCCACTGCCCCAGAGGCAGCGGGCTGCGCATTTAGTGTGGTGCCATGAGCTGGTACCGCTCTGCTGTTTGGGACGATGCA
This sequence comes from Nasua narica, assembly GCA_028533885.1. Lineage (NCBI taxonomy): Eukaryota > Metazoa > Chordata > Mammalia > Carnivora > Procyonidae > Nasua > Nasua narica. The sequence continues at coordinate 27,283,441 of CM052799.1, read as the reverse complement.
GCTGGACGAGAGCAGGACGGGGGAGGCCGACACAGTGGCTGCTGCCAGATAGCTGACCCCACACTGGGACGTCGGCACAGAGTTTGTCCGATGAGGAACACGTGTGGAGACGGGGGGTGTGGTGCTGGGCACCGGCGGGATTTTCCTGCGGAGAGAGAGGACAGTAACCATCACCGCAGCTGTTCCTGGAGACTTGGAGATGGACGTGCCCTTCAGCTCTGGCGCTGAGCAGCACACGCCTATCAGAGGGATCCACCCGCAACGCACAGCCCAGCCTTCCTGCCACTTCTCCCCTTCAAATTCCTTCATGCCTTCCTCGGGCTCTCAGAATAATGGTCTGTAAAGCCCGTGTGCCTCACTCCCTGTGGGTCCCGAGGCTCACACTGCCTCCTCCCATCTACCCCCCTCCACTTCATTCCCAGATTCCACCGACCGACCTTTCTTATGTCTCAGAACAGGCCTGGACGTGAGGCACCGTCCATCCTCCGCCTACAATGCTCTGACCCCATATTCTGCTCGCCCCTCTGTTTCAGACCGTCATCACTGTCTTAGAAAGTCTGTCCCGACCATCTTGACCTGCTTGGTTCTCCATAGACCCGCACTGCTCGTTCGCAGATCTGGGGGCACTCAAGGCAGTTTCCACGTGTGACTGCTGACCACGGTCTAACGTCCCTACTGACAGGGCAGTCCACAGCATATTTATAACTGTACCCCAGGGCCCAGCATGGGGCTGGGGACACAGGAGGCACGCGGACGTGGAGGGGATTCACGAGTAAATGAGGAAGAAAGAAGAGCACAGTGATTTGATAGCAGCTGCTAGGTCCTACCTACAGCTTGAATCGCATCTCCAGGGGTTTCCAATCACAGCGTTGGAACAAGGTATTCTGTTAATAATGTCTGGGCTAGGCACCTATCTGAAGATGAGTGTGTCATTCAAATGGCAAATCAGGGAGGTCCTCCTTTGTTTTTGCTCTGATTTTAAAATATGCCAGGATCAGAATTTCAAAAATCCCTGTGGCAGCATTAACACCCAGATGACAACACAGAAAATGGCCTGAATGGAAGGCAGGTGTCGAGACGGGATTGCTCCTCAGTTTATGGGGAGGCTCCGGCGGGTCCAGTTCAGCTGGGGCGCCAGCTCCTCATCTGCCAGGTGAGAGGTGTCCTAATTGCTGCCAAAGTGCTTTCCAGATGCTTTCTAAGACCTACAGCTATTAATAAAAACAACTACTGACTTCTGTGTACCAGCTGTAACCGCCCCATTCAGGAGTGTGATTCAGGCCCCAGAGACCAGTGCATTTAGACCAACCACACCCAGATCCCTGTGGGGCAGGGTCCAGACAGGAGAGGTTTCTCGATCTCTCCGAGGGATTCCAAAACAAAGCGAAAACTGAGAAGCGGGGCTCTACCCCCATGCTTATCACAGAGGACAAATACGGATGTTATCTGAAAGGCTTAGGAGAAACGAGGAGTCCCCGCACCCACACCCAGTCCTCCTTCATCAGAATCTGCATCTCAACAAGATCCCCCACCAACCTCAGGGCACTGGCACGTCTGAGAAGCCGTGCTCTGAGTGTATGAGTATACGACCGCTCACGGGGTGCAGTGGCTCCTCACGGCCACCAGGTGGCTTAGGGAGACGGAGCCTAAAGACCCAGCTGCTGGAACTGGAAAAAGGAAAAGCTTCCAGACTGGGGAGAGATGTGGAACTCTCGGTACAACATATTGATTCCTGGTTTAAAAAAAAAAAAGCTCTTTGAAGTCATTCATTACCTTTCGTATAAAAACATGACAATGGAAGAATATGTAGTGGTACTGACCTATGTATAAGTGAACTCTGTAAAGATATATAAGCAATTACTAAAAAATGCTTTTGTCTGTGGAGGGGTGGGGTGGGAAATAGGAATGTGGGGGGTTGAGGGACTAAAACTCCGAACTGTATACCTATTTACATTCATTCTTCTTCTTTTTTTTTTTACCCCAGTTAATTTATTAGCAATCTAAAAAATTAAGTACCACTGTCCCCCACTCTACGCTCCCCTCCTACCCCACCGCCAAAGAAAAATTCTATCCCTTCCTTAGGATTGAGGATGTGTGGAATAGCGGTCCCCAACCAAGAGTGGACAAGCAGCTGAAAGAAATCACAGGAGCTCAGAACTGGCCTTTGGGGTCATGGCCATGCTCCAGAGGAAGTGCTAATTTCACCAGTGTTCAGACTCCACACACTGAAGATAACTTACTTCATCACCATACTCAAATCCCATTTCCACTTATCCCCAAATTAACCATAACGGTAACTAAAGGGACTGAGAAGGCTGCCACCAAAAGCAGAGGACCTCCTGGAAGGGAAGACTTTTGGCTGAGCCAAAAGGATGGGACCTGGACCACTTTGGGAGTTTCCCTGAGTAAGTCAACGACGCCACCTGAGGACCATTCTCGAGCTGAGAAGTGCTGAGCTCCTTGCGGCAAATCTCAGGGGCTGAGAAGCCTGCCTGTGTTGGCCAGCCTCACTCCCCGGCACCTCTGTCCAAGCTCCTGTCTGCTCCAGGCCTGTGTGCCAGCTCATCGCTGAGCACGACGTCTGTCTCAGTTGTACTGGCTTTTCTAAAACCAAAGTTCACGTTAACGGAAAGGCAAGATTTCCTCCTTGCTGGGATCAAGTGATCGATAAGGCTGTCAGTCTCTGACAGAAAAAGCAGAGAGACAGTGGAGACAACCTCATGGTTCAACATCTTCAAAAGGTCATGGCACAAAGACAAAAACCTCCCCACACAAGCCACTATGAACCGAAACCATATTCACCCCAACAGCTGGCCATAAACCACTTATCCGTCTAATGGGAATAAGTCATTCTGAGGACCCTTTCTAAACTCTTAGGAGTACAGTAAACCCATACCCTGGGGAGCTCAATGAACTCTTCAAGTCCTAATAGGTAGTCTGAAGAAATAACCAGCTGAGATTTCATCTATTTGGGGGTTTTCTGATGTGGAGACCCCCCCCAGAATCCCAACAAACCAGTGCCTTGATTCATTTTTCTAGGCAAGGACAAAGTTCCCTCATAAGGAGGGAAAAGGAGCCTCTTATCCAGTAAAAACCAGGAAGAAATGTGAACTAGAAAAACAGAGCAGCACTGCTCTGGGTCTGGTTTTCTAAGAGAATAAATACAAGTCCTATCATGAAGGTAGTTCAGACTGTGGGCTATCTGAGGCCTCTGACCAGCTTCCTCTGACTTTCTGAGGAAACCAAGGCAGCAAGGCAAAAGGATGTACTGGCAAAGTCCTCTCAGGAAGGCTCTCGTAAATCATGCTCAAATGCAGAATACGGAATGACACACGGATGACTGTACAGCTCTCTTCCTTTAGCAAAACTCGAAGTTTCCCAAAGTAGGGTCCACCAAATATTAGTTCCCTAAGATTCTCCCCTAAAAGAGGTGCCCAATTCAAAAGAAGTTGGGAGATGTTCCACATTACACATGATATTCCCTGCTTTGAGAGTTACAAAGGCTCTGAGAAGTCCTGCAATAATGAAAACTATTTCACTTCAGAAAAAGCTGAACGTTTTGGCCATGAAACTCTTCTTCCACTTAAAATCCCATGTAGGAAACACTAGCACACATCATGGCACTCAAGATGACCATCTTATCTCATGCTGTAAATCAGAGCACATGGCTCCTCTTCCTGAAACCTTCAGCAGCTCCCCACTGTACTCAGAATCAATTTCAGGGTCATCTGGCCCCTGCCAGCTTCTTGAGTTTCATCTTGTAGCATGCTTGCTTTCTCGCTTTTTCTCAAACAAGCCGTGATCTTTTCTGACTCAAGACCTTGACACATACAGTTCTTTCTGCCTAGAGCCCACTCTACCCCATCATCCCATGGGCTACTCTTTCTCATCCATCCCTCTCATTTCAAGGATTGCCTCTTCGGCAAGGCTTTCCCTGAACCCCTCTGGCTTCTTGTTTTCCCATCTCAGCTCCTGGTTCAGAACCAAACTGCCTCTGGATCCAAATCCTGGTCCTACCACCACCTCGCTGTGTGACCTTGCTTCTTGGTTTCATTATCTGTAAAAGAGGGATAATCAAGGTGCCCCAAGATGGCATACTGTGAAAATTAAATCTAAGTTGTCTGGCATACAGTAAGCTCTCAGTAAGTGTCAGTGATTCTTGGTGCTTCCATGATCTCCCTTCTGACAAGCTACAACCTCTACTGATTTTTTGTTTAGTGGTTTTTGTGTTTCCCCCGACATGTGGGAGTCCCTCTGCCTGAACCACAGCACGCAGAGCAAGACCCATCTGCTCAAGGAGTGAATGAATGAATGAATGAGGGGCCTTCTCAGGGACAGTCATCAGGCCACTTTTTCATTTTAGATGAGCTTATCCTGCAGCATCCAGGTGGCTCAGTCAGTTGAGCACCTGACTCTTGTTTTTGGCTCAGGTCAGGGTCTCAGGGTCGTGGGACTGAGCCCTGCATCGCGCTCCACGCTCAGTGGGGAGTATGCCTGAGATTCTCCCTCTCTCCCTCTCTGCCCTTCCCCCTGCTCGCTCGCTCTAAAATTAACAAATCCTTAGATAAGCTGACTAAATCATCATCATCATCACCATCCAATCAGTCCCATAAGAAACAGAGAGGATGCAGCATCGGGTAAAGTCAGCCCCTCTCCGCACTCCTGAGGTGGCGGGACAGGCACTCACTTCCACAGCTGCGCGTTCAGATGCTTCTCCACCATGAGGTTGAGGGCGCAGCGAAGCCGGTTCCACCTGGAGTCAAACACGTAATAGCCTCTTCCAATCTGCCGGCTCCCGAATGTGCAAAACTGCAAGAGAGAGCACAACCGCGCGTGCTTGCTAACTCCGCCAGCAGCCCGGGCGGTAAGGGTTCTCTCGCCTTCAGGAAAGGAGCTAACCGTGAAAGAGCTTACTCTGAGTATCGTAGGCTGTGAAGCATGAGAGTGAAGATGCCTAGCCCTGAGTTTCACGGAAGAGACAGGGAGAAGCACGAGGTGTCCCAGGAGAGAGTGCGTGCCGCCTCTGGGGCGCCCTGTTCTGAGCTGCTCTCACACCTTGACCACGTCTCCCACACGTACGGGCAGGCCAAGGCCCCTGGCACGCCCCCCTGCAGTGCCCTGTCCCTGCTGCGTGGGGAGGGTCAACACGGGGGTGCATGTGGAACTTACAGATGCTGGCTGAGGATGATGACCTGAATAATGACAGTCCAGTTTTTCAACAGACTCTTCTTTGTCATCGCCTTCTCCCTCCTCACTGGATAACCGAGAAGCTGGCTCAGTGGCAGGCAGGGGAGGGTGTGGAGATTCATGGACTGGAGGAGGGTCAATGGGGGCACTCCCACCTTGCTGAGCAGGGCAGCCTGGAGGCCTTGGTGAGTAGAAAGTGCAGCACTGATCAGATCACACATCTGGGAATCAGCCGCCTTAACCCAGATACAACAACGTGTCCGAGACCACCTAGGGAGGCCTGGGGTCCCCCACTAGCACTGGGGCAACCGATGCTGGTCAGGTGGCCAACCAGCTGGTCAGGTGGCCGAGGAGCGAAGAAGCCACTCTCCTGAACCGCACCACGTCACGTGGAGCCGTCTGCCAGACCCAAAGGTAACCGGTAAATGGTTCTCCTTTCTACAACCAATCGAGTGGCTCGGGGCCTCTTCCTCGTCTCCTCAAAGAAGAGGAAATAGAAGTGGAACTTAAGAGAAGTCTTTCTGTGATTCCTCTTCAAATTTCACCTAGACTTGGGTTGGGGAGGCACTAAATGAGATAACTGGCACCATGCTCTGCGCCTGAGAGGGACGGGAGGTGGCAGGAGGAGGTGGTGGACAGCCGACAGCCTACCGCTCGGGCGGCACTGTAGGCTTCCCACGTACACGAGTGCCTGCTGATCCTAGAGCTAAGCTTACTTTTTCACAGATGGACAAATTTCAGTGAGAAGATGGCCAAAGAAAGGATGGCCAAGAAACGGACAGCCTGGGCTTGGCCGCATCCTGGGGCGCCCCCTCCGACTGCTCCTCCACCACGCCTCCCACGGACCGGAGGCCCATGTTGGAGCAGCTCAACTACACGCGTGGGGCTCCGTGGGCAGCCGCCTCGACCCCTCACACGACCACACCAAGGAACAGGCGCGTGGGGAAGAAAGGCTGGGCATAGCGACCAGGGGCTGGCATGTCCCTGAGCAGAAGCCCTTGCTGCCAATGGCCAGCAGGGAAGGCGCTCGTTCTCTGTGCCTCTCTCTTTCCCTTCCCTCTAGAAATTGGGGACAAAGTCCTTCACTTCAACTTGGTTAAATACACGAGCACAAACACACATTTATTCAAGTCCACCTTCACTGTCTCCGAGGAATGTGCATTAAGTTCTCGTAAAACACCCTGAGATCCATCGCTTACGAAACGGCTCAAATGCCTAGTACGTGGTTAGGACCAGGTCTCAAATGAATGAATGAAAAAACAGGTTGATAAATGGATGCTGTAAAAACTCAGGCTAAATGCCCGTCCCCTGCAAGGACTCCCACTGCTGTGTTTTGCAAGAAGTGAGACAAGTGAATGAGAAACTGCTGCCAAAGCCGTGGGAGATGTTCCAGGCACTAACCTGCAGTCAGGACCCGAGTCTCAGCCCTGCTCGGTGGGGTTAAGAGCCCCCGGGAGCTTAGCAGGGGTGGGGGAGATCATTCTGGCTTCACTCTGCTGCTGGCATTTGGCCAAGAGCCCCGGTTGAAACTTACTGATGAACTCAACTTTTTTTTTTCCCTCAAATTAAAACCCAATTAGAAAAATCTCTCATCTGTGTAGAGTGGGTGTGAGGTACACTCCTCGACATCATGACTACGCTGGGGTTTGAGAGCGTCTGCAAGTCTGTTCTCTGCAGGAGGGAGAGAGCTGGAGGATTTGGCTTACCTTGGAAGACTGGGGGTGTGAGGTTTAGGTTTACTAGCTACGAAAGGCTTTGATTCAGAAGGAATCACTCCGTGAGAGTTTTGGTGTGGCTCCTGGGAAGGTCGGGGAGGGGCGGGCTGCGGGTCCCTGAGAGGCTGCGTTGGTTGCTGAGAGTCCAGATGGCGAATCGATTCCTTTTCCCTGGTTTTGTTTTTGTGCTCGGCTAATAACACATCAAATCGCTTTCTTCTACCCTGGACAGCCCTCCGCTGAGTTAAGGAATGTGTCTACAGACCAAGAAAATACAAACACTGAGGAATCTCATCAATAATTGTTTCTCTGTCATATATCCAGAAACACCATTCCCAATTAAAAACCACCACCACCACCAACAATCTGGACCATTAGCATAGTTAAAGGCTGCTCACCATTTGATAAGCTAAAAATCATAGGAGTGTGACCTTTTTTTTTTTTTTTTTTTGCTAAAATAGAAGCACATATTCCAGGCTCCAAATATATGAGAATGTGGTGATGTGACTTCCACCAAGAGAAAGAAGGAACGGTAGCTGTGCCACCTGGTGTGTAAGTGTATGGCAAACAGTAGAAACAAACAGGTGTTAGGTACCCACGCTTTGTGTCACTGTTAACAGTTTATTTATCAGGGCGCTTACTAACTCAAAACAGAAAAATCCCTCTTTGGGCCATTTAGATTTTAAATACTAAAAGGAAGAAGCATTTACGCCATAAACAGGTAGCAGAGGGGTGTCCAGCGGGCTTGGTCAGGAGAGCACACGACTCTTAATCTTGGGGTCATGAGTTCAAGCCCCATGCTGGGCGTCGAGCTCACTTTAAAAAAATGTATCAGAGACTCTTTTTTCAGTCATAGCTGGAGAGTAAAAATTAGACAAGTGTTTCTCTCTATTCCAGTGAAACTGCCATATCAAGAGAGAAAGTGGCTCAAACATCCTGGAGATGGGGACTGCTTTGGCCGGGGCAGCCTGGAGAGAAGCAAAGACTACAAGGCCAAGAGGAAAACGTGTGAACCGGGAGAGAGGAAGCAAAGTCAATCCCTATAAGCAGACACTCACGATGCAAATCAAGAAAATGAGACAGACAGCATTTTTGGAACTTAAGACAACATCTAATTTCAGAATTAGGAAACGGGCACACTGAGAAAAAAGACGTCAATCCCGGCAGGGTAACTACGTGCTTGAGGCGTATCTTCTAAAAAAAAAAGTCTATACTCCAAATGCATTTGATAATTCTTGTTTGTTACTGAAAGCTCACTTGGGGCTAATACTATTCCTAGAAGAAGATAAAGTCTAGTTAACTGACTATAGCCTACTGCTGGCGTCTTAGTCTATAAAAAATGTTTAAGGAGACAGGGGCCACAAATCACATATTGCAAATACAAGTTAATTCATCTACAGACTTCCTCCATTCTTTCATGTTACAAAAGTAATGCAAGTGTACTTTGTATTCACAGCCTTACACGTTCTACAAATGTATCATTGCTCCAGAAGCTTAGAGGTTTGATATAATTTAAGGAACTGAAGGGGAATTAGGCTTTTACTGTCCTTCTGCAATGACCTATCTCCTTATGGACCTACTGCAAACTATGCCTTCCCCAAACTGAAGCTGGCATCGATGGGTAAACCAGAGGGTTTAGCTTCTTTTTCAAGTTTTACGTAATTTCCTTTAATATGTAATATATCCACAGGAAAGTAACCTAAGTAAAGATAAGGAACTTTGTTTCGTTCCAGCTACCTAGTACTGCACCTGTCACTCAGGAAATGCTTCAAACGAAGTATGTAAAAACAGTGGCCCCTACTATGTGTTGAATGAACGAATGAACATACGATGTCGCTGGTCCACTTGCCCGTCTTTCTAGAGAGACGCAGAAGCCATTCTTCATCTTTGAACGCCCCCTGGTGCTTAGCACAGCAAGATCAAGTTAAGAAAGAGGCAGAGATGACCAGTATTTCCCCAGCTTGATTTGAAGAATAACCACGGTTTCCCTGGAGCTCCCTCTCCATCAGAACTCTTCAGGGCTGCCCGACACGCACAGGGCAAACACTGGGTTTGTAACTAGGCTCCTGCCCATTCCTCCCCCCACCCCCACCCCCACACCCCCGCTTTGGTGACCAAGTGCTTCCTCCTGCTCCTGCTCCTCAGCTTCCCGGTGGGCTTTTCAGACCCTACCATGTCTATTCTGCCCCATCCCAGAATATTTACACACGCTGCTTCCTCGGCTTCTCCCACCCCTCTGTGCCCAGTTAAATCTGGATTTAACCCCAGTATTCCTATGGCAAAGGAAGCTTGAGACTTCCCTGGCTCAATCCCCTACTGGAGGCTGTCCTAACATAGGCTTCCTTCCTATTCCTCATCAGTGGTAACTTCACATATACACGAATGATTATGAAGTTAACCTCCCTCTCATTCACAAGATGGTAAGCCCCTCAAGGCTAGGGACAGGGCCTCGATTCTGTTAAAGCCGGTTAACTACTGAGTCCCAGAATGGGGCCTGTGCTCAGATATGTGCAAAAAGCTTTCCACAATGACCAAAGGGGCAAGGAAACCAGAGCCAAATTTTATTTGCATGGAAGACGGAGAGGACGTGAAAGAGGACGTCAGACAGACGAGCAAGTGAGGAGGGGACCGAGAGGGTGACAGGCAGACAAAGCGGACGAGCGACAGAGTGGGCAGCAGCAGGTCCCCCGACACTGAAGAGGAAGGACTACGTTCTCGGTCAAAGGCAGGACAGACCCAGGCGGCAACGCGGGAGAAATTCAGCGGGGAGGTCCTCAAGCACGGACAGCCCCCCACAGCTTAAGTGATGCAGGTCAAAACGGCAACAGGGAGCGGGACAAACGGGGCCAAGAGACGCAGGAGGAGAGGAAGGGCCATGTGTGCATGGGCCGGCCGGCCACATCTCTGCTGACCGGACGCGCCGGGGCTGCAGACGCACACTAACACGACGGCAGGCCCCGCACCGAGCTCCACGGACGCCACCCTTCACAGAACACACGGAGAGCACACGCGACTTGGAAAGGAAGACGGGAGCACAGTGCAGGGCCCATAGGAAGTCTGTTCATCGTCAATAAAGGCTCGGGGAGAAGGCTGGTCAATCCTGCACATTATGAATTGATAAAGCTTTTGGCCCACCGGCATGCCCCGGGGATGATCCAAAGGTGAGACTCTTGGATAAGACGAGGATCATTCATCGAGCACGGGCACCCTATTACTGAAAGATCCAGGGTCTCGAGAGCCAAGGAGGCTCAAGAGAGCTGAGAGCAGGCAGCAGGTTGGGACCAGGCCGGGGTGCCGGGCTGAGGCCTGCGCTCTCCAGAGCTCACAACTCTACCTTCCGACAACCAACACACCGCACTCTGTGTTCAACTAATGTTAGATAAAATAAAAGCAGTTTTCCCTGAGAAAGGAGTTTTTAACCTAGAGATTGAAGGGTCGGGGCTCGGGGTGAAGACATGTGTGAACCCTGAGACAGAATGCAAATTCAGAATGCACACATATAGATATTTTTTCCTTGGGGAAAATGATCTGTGATTTTTTTTTTAAGTTAGATATTTAAAGGGGCTCTTGGCCAACGCCTTTCCGTAAAAGCTTCAGAACCACTGCTGTAAGATAAAATCTACATGCTAAAATTAAGTTAGAAATTTAAACTAAAATAAGAACCACTTAGAAACAACATTTCCACTTTCTGAAGATTTTAACATTCCTCTACTGTTAGGGGGTAGAGTAGGGCCTGAAGTCCTTTATTCAAACATAATATTTGGTAAAATTTAAAATAATAAAACAACAATTTCATTAAATTTTTATAATTCTGACCCCCTTCTCCAGATAAGTGTTTTTAAATTACTTTGAAGCAATGACTCGCGATAGTGTCTAAACCCTTCTGAGGGGTAGCTGGGGACATTCAGAGAAAAGCACATAAGCACATCTGCTCATTTATGCGGGGGGTCCCCTGAAACCCCTCCACGGCAACTCAGGCCGCACAGCCAATACACCGCCTTCTTATTAGCAGACCGGCATTTGAAAGGAAAACGCAGGACAGAGAGGAGGATCATAACATTTTCTTTGCTTAGTAAGTAAGACTATATATTACCTAGTACTTTCTTAGAACTGGAAGAATGAATCTATCTTGAAATCAGATGACTTTAAAGTGGCTCTTTAAAATTTAAAAACCACACATTACACAAGTATTTTAAGAATATTCATTCACAGCTAGGCAAAGGAAATTTCTGGACTTGTTTTAAGTCCACACAATTTAAATCACAGTAAAGGGTAGCCTCTCACATGAAATTTCTCTGCAGAGATACTAACAGTCTTTGAAAGTAACAGACTGATTAGGAAAGAACATTATTCCCCTGGATATAACACCAGAAGCTCATTGGGGGCAAAATGCCTCTTAACGATTGCAGCTTATCACAGAACACGTCACATTTTCTGAACTTAAGACATTCATCATCAAAACCCCGTTATCCCCTCATTTACAAAATTCAGAACAATCCACAGATCAGCTCCCCTCTGGGTTCAAGAGCATTGGGGGCCATGGCACGGACCCCAGCTCCTTGTGCTTACCAGAGAGCTTCCAGTTCCATCCAGGAGGCTACCTACCTTGCATGTCAAAGACCGGGTGCAGGGCTTCCTGGTGTCGAGGTCGATGACCCCACAGTGGATGTCAGGGTCAAACTCTCTTTCTGTCAAAAGCACACAGACATTACCAAGGGCTCATCAAACATTCCTTCCTTTATTTTGAAAACAAAAGGAGCAATCTCAAAACAGACAAATTTCAACTTGAATAAGATCTACGACATGACCAATAAATATAAAATCTACAACGTGTGAGCCCTGCAATGGAGCGGCAGACCCCACAAAGAGAGCGGTGACTACCGTCATCACTTGACAGGAAGGAACGTGTGTAAATCAGCACTACCTCACCTCTGCATTTGCAACACCCCAAGAAAACTGGTTTTACGGTACCTACAGACATGTGTACTTTTCAAAGCAAGAGCGAAGAGGTCAGATATCTTAAGGAACTTCCTCCTAAAGCTAAAGTTGACTAGTCTTAAAGAGAGTACTTAGAGATAGCCGCCCATCTGCTCCCTCACGAATGCCCAATTAATGTACAGAGAAACATTAAGACAAGAAAATGTGAAGTTACCTGATAATCTCTTATTTAAAAATTTCCTGTTATTAGAATTATCTTCAGACTTCTTTTCCAGAGTGGATGGTGCAGGAAGCCCTTTGCCATTCAGAATCTGGCCAGGTGAAGGCAAGGTTGGCTTTGGTATTGAGGAGCAGTTAAGGCCAGGCTTGACTGAGGAACTCACAGTAGCAGGACAAGTGGGCCCCACTGCCGATTTCAGTAGTGTGCCATCCATCTTCGGATGAATCTTTTCCACTTTGACAGAGGGCGTCATGCTGTCAGAGGGGGAAGCAGAGCATCAGCTCCGCAGCCCCGAGGAAGTGGGGAGCTAGAGGGCAGAGGGCAGAGTCTCCATCCACCCCCATGCACTGCACAGAGCTGGGTCCCCAAAGGAAACTTATGAAAATGTGTTGGGACCACCCATTAACGCAGGAAGATTCACGATGACTCGGTCTCAAAACCCTCCTGGTGAAGCAAAAAGATCCAGTGGACCATCAGATTTACCTGGTCTTTCATCATCCAGGACAATCTTACACAGGAGGTTAGGGGAGACCTACACCTGACACCCAACTCAATTCCTGCAAGAAGCAGAACATGGAAAGGTCTAAGGGGACCAAAGACTATCTGCAAAACCTTTATAGAATATCTTTTGAGAAGTATCATTTTTAAGAAAGGAATCATCAAAACTAAGTAAAAGTGAGTGAACAGAGGAAAGAGTAATTGGAATTAGAGAGTATGTCCAAGAAATGTCTCCGAGAACATACAAGAATTCAATTGAGCTAACCATATCTCCAAGAAGAGGCTCTCTGCCCTGTCAATGAGGGAGACCAATGTTTACTTAGTGATGTGATGTGTCACTGAAGTGATAATTCTCTAGTCTCTGAAAACGTTTCTCTAATAAGAGCTCAGAAGCTAAGTGACTGGCACACAGCTGCTGAGCACCAAATACTGGGTCCCTAATGAAGAACTGAGTTTTCTGGGAATCTTAAGCTATCATCTGGGTGGCAAAGGTTGGTACAAAGCTAACAGTTGGCCTGGTCCCCCTCTAAAGCCCAGCTCCATCCAGATAAAGAAGATCTGGACTGATGAGGTTTTATAAACTCGGTTCAGTGAAGTCAGTGCTCACACAGCTGTTAAGCCGGCGAGTGACTTACACACAGCACTGGCATTTTCTTTGGCTTTCAAACGGGTCCGGGAACGAAAGCCAAGCTTGCTGTACTTGCGCTTCTGACAGATGAGCAGAGGCTGGGGGCTTAGCAACCAGGACAAACAGCACCAAACAGCTACACCTGGAAGAGCGGGACAGCAGCAGGGACGCTGCAAGAAGCCACGGCCTCTCCCAGCTGGCAAGGTCCTCGAGCAGCAGCGGGTGCTAGATGCTGCCCCGAGATCAGCCAGGTTGTCAGACCTGGGGACCGAGATGTGGGGCATACTCTCCAAAACGGAGGCAGGCCAGGGAGCAGCCACCCGCCACCAGGGCGGAGGGCTGCCATGACGAGGCAAGATAGGTTTGTAGGGAGCGCTTGGGCTGCTCCCTCACATGCCCACAAGGATCCGCTGTGCAAACGTGCCAAAGCCTTGCCTGGCAGTGGGAACTTCTTCCAGTCTTCCCCAGTCACTACTGTGGTGGGAGCCCAAGACTGTGGGGGTGGAAGCATTGTTCCCCTATTGCTCTGCAGGCTCCAGAAAATCCTGGAACAGCATCTAGGAATCACCTCGCCTTTTTATTCCTACTGTTACCAACGGCAGCAGCAGAAGCACCAGTGTCCGTTCATCTACTGTCTCCCGTGGGCCAGACACTGTGCCAGGTGCTTGACGCTACCATGTTAATTCTACTCCTCCCAGGGACTCCGCACCAGGGCTGTTATTCTCACTGAGAGAGAAACAGTGCCTCGCTCAAAGCCCTGCCATTAGGAAGTGACAGAAGGGGCGTGTGAACCCGGGGCGAGTCTGACCTGGCTAACGCTCCTCGCCCTTATGTTTCCTTCCCCTTATCTGCAAAATGGGGCTACCACCAAGACCTGCTTCATTGGGTTGTTGTGATAATTAAATGACAGGACACAAAGAGAGCCAAGTTTCCATAGCTGGCACACAATAAAGATTCAGTTATTATTAACCTTACTATTAGTATTCTGTAAAGCCTCCCAAAATAGGATAGGGACACAAAAAGAAACAACTTCTATTTGCTTTTCCCCCCGAGCAACCTCTCTTTCCCATTATTCACAACGCTCTTGAATGCTACTGAGGGCCACAGTTCCACTTCCAGCAGGGAGGCCTGAAGAACCCTCTCGCCATACTCACATTCTACCATGGGGGACTCTACTTTGCTGAATGGGATGCATTGGCCTGGTGTTCCCCCTGAGCTGGAACTTCTCTTTGGGTGATTTCAGCAACTTGGAACTTAATGAGGCTGCGCTCAGAACACCTCCACTGGAAGAACGGCTGCTTCCACTTCCGCTGCCTCCTTTGCTTTTGGACAGGGAAGGGAAGAAGGAAAATACTGAAGTGGGAGGAACGGCCAAAGAAGGCTTGCTGGATGAGCTATGTCTTCTTTCTGAAAAGGAAAACAGGAAGAAAAAAAAAAAAAGACATGGTTTCAGGCAAATCTCCAATGGAATCCTGGAAGAGTCCCCTGAAATCAACACATTTAGGTTCAAATATGCGTCACTAAGTGAAAATATATTTAACTCAGCAGCTTTCAGAAATGGCTTATCTAGGCCCCACAGACTTATTTGGGATTCTAGGAACTGGTCCTTCTGCTTCGGAAACATCTCAGCATAAAGCGGTTTATCATACATAGATAGCCATTAGGAAATTCAACAGCCATTCTAACCCTGAGAATATTTGGTTTTTCAGGCTAGAAATGAATCTCACTCCAACTTGCAGTTGGAGAGGCAAATTATTCATTCATCTGCAGAGCCGTACTAATTGACACTGCATGGATTTCTTTCTTCCTTGCTAGCATAGTATCTTTCCAATTTTCATAATTGCAAAATGTTAAGAAACAAGTTGTACCTTTTTTTTTTGTCACTACCCACCAGCATATGACACCAAATAAGAATGTTTCTAGGGTTATCTTATCATTCTTTAAGAATCTGTTCTGCAATTTTCCAGTGAATCACTTCACCCCCCCCCCCTTTTTTAATGATCTCACTGGAGTACAGATGGCATAGCTCTGGTTCACACCACTAAGATGCCAAAGGCGTAAGACAAAAATACCACAAATAGCTACGCCTGTTTTTTAAACCAGGAAGTAATTCATGGTTAAATACAGACTACACAGGTTTAACTGAAAATACATCTACCCACTGGAGAATCAGGTTTTCTCTGTGTAAGGCAATCCATACTAAATAAATTGAGAGCTGCTAAAGAATGCTACTATCTGAATCAAGTAAATTATTTAGTAACTTTATCTACTTAAGTACCTTATGATGGTAGCTTAGTGTTGTCAATTAAACTTGCAATTTAAAATGACACATGGCTTAACTTAAAATGTATGGGATCCAACATTTACTTATCACAATATGGAAGCTATGGGAATATTTTTTTAAAAATTAAACTAGAATCAATGATTATAAGCATCACACAACTGGTTTATTTCTGAAAGTCATTTTATACCAGTCCTGAGGCTTTCTAGGAAGCTGAGGTGACTTATTTCTCAGGAGGCCATTAGTTCAACGATGCTTTATGCAGTACTTAAGAACCTACTCCACAGACAAAATTCCAGTTGTCCAACTAGACCACACGAAGGCCACAACCAAGTTAGGATGGCTAAACTAACAGTGATTTTTAAATTTAAAAGCCTGTTGCTTTTTTTTTTCTCTAATGAAAGTTGTGTGTATGGGAGGGAAAATTAAAATAACTTAAGTTTAATGATTTTCCAAATTTGACATCTGAGAGGTTCCCTCCCAACCCCATCTTCTAATTTAGTTTCTCTCTCCTCTGTGATCCCCAAACACTGTCTGAAGATCCTTCCAAGAACCAGCACTTGTCAGCCAGGACTGTTAAAATCGGTTTCCAGTTCTGCCGCCTCCCTTGGATGGTGAGGCTTCCCGTCTGGGTCATCTCTGTCCCTCTGAGACACGGCACAGAGCAGACCTTCAATGAACATTTGCAGCTATCGGTACAGGTTTTCTTGTGAGGAGGAGGGATTGTCAATCGCCCCAATGGTTCTCAACCCTGGCCGCACACTGGTGTAACATAATGGGCTTAAAAAGTACTGAGTCTCAGCCTCCAAGGTTCTGATTTAACTGGTTTGGGGTGTGGTCTGGGCATCCAGATTTTTCTAAGCACTCTTATGTGATTCCACTGTGCAGTCAAGGTTGAGAGCCTTCCTCATAGTAGGCTAATGCTCCAGCACCATTAGACATGGCTGAGTAAGTGGACATTTGTAGAGCACTGAGAACACTGCCTGGGCCATGACACTCTGTATCAGGGCCTATTAAGTAAAGCTCACTGCTACTACCTGTTCTCAACCAGTGCTTTCCAGACTTCCACCAACTGCAAAGTGTTTTCAGCGTTCTTACCAAAGCCACATAAAATACTCTTTTTTACTTGATATTTTTATTTAAGTGATCAACGCTACTGTTCTGTCCTCCTCCTCAGCCAGTATTAACCGGTCTCTTTTGGAGGGCGTCACGGGTATTTTGGACAGGAGAATTCTTGTACAGGATTTCAGGATGATTAGAGGTCCTGCCCGCATCCCTAATCACCAGCAGTGTCCCTCTGCTGGGGCAACCTGAAACTACCTTCTAATCCATTTTTATATCACCCAGTACAAAGCACTGTACCACCTTCAATTGAGAGCTATTTCTCCAAACAACAGTATCTACAAAACAGGTTTTGATAAGCTTGTTATGTATTTTCTAATATATGTTAAAATATTAAAATATTCCTCCAAGTTCATCTATGGCAATCTTGTTCAAGTCTGGTAGAAGCGTACTAAAGGAATAATACCATGTTTCTGCTAAAAAGAGGGAGAAAAACCCTACTACAACTTTTACTTTAACGAAGTACACTCTTTACTATTCTCCGGGGATCAGAATTCTCAAGCAAGTGTCTTAGGGTAAATGTGATACATTTTCTCTTGATGATCAAATGATGTAAAAACATTCTCAATCTAATTCTGTACAGTTTTGCTTATAATGCTTGTTTTGAGAAAGCAAATTTATTCCAAAGTCACTGATACACTAAGGAATGAATTGAGCATAATGAAATATTTCACTCGCTTTTGCAAGATTTCATCTGCAAAAAGTACTACGTCAATGCAGAAAATTACACCTGGCTGAACGGAGCCACGTGGGCGTACACAAAACACACCCCTCCCCCCCCAAACACCCACCATCCACCCCAGGCCACTGTGGATGTGAGGAGCCACACCCACCCAAAACCGGTGCTACAACTTTCCCTCAATTTCAGATAACCTTCCGTCCATTATTTCCCAAGAGTGCACAGGCTGTAGCCTTTCCAACACCTACTTCCAGAAGCAAATATCAGGTCGTTTTCTTGTATTTACCCACTCTTAACCATTTAATCGATGTAAAACTGTGTGACCATTTTTGTTAGGTTCCTATCTTTCTTTATCACTAGTAAAGTTTTGAGTGTTGTGCCCATAACCCCATTTTCCCAATGCGCCTCATGTGGATTGCATTACACAATTCTGCACAGCACAGTAATTTCTTAGGAATGCATGCTGTGTGACAGCAGAACTGACTGTAACTTCAAGCTTCTCCTTCTAATTCTCTATTCCCATCATAGTCCGTTGCTGCCATTTTCTTCAGCTAACACTTCTTTTCTAGTCTATTAACTCTTGACATGGGATTTTGCACTACAAAAATCATGCATCAAAGTTTCCTAACATTAGAAGTCAGCTGATATAACGATAACATTTCAAAAATATTGTATTTTCTACTTCAATAATAAAAGCTATTTAGAAACTAAGAATGGCAATCTATCATGTGAATTTTTTTCATTTACTTAAAACTTGAAACCAACTTGTGTGATGTGTGCGTGAGTACGCGTGTAACAGATTCTGGCTGCAAAGGGCTAGCTCGAATCCTTGTCATGCTGCTGAATTAAGCTGTTCCTTCACATCATGGTCTGGTAACTTATTCTCTGGAAAGGGCGGTATCTGGCTTACCCTCTGCGAGAAAGTAAAGAGGAAAAAACAAATTTAATTACAGCTGAGTTGGACTATCCTTATCCTTTCACTGTGGACCTTTATTTTTCATAAGATTTTAAAAAGATTTTAAGCAAAGGGCTTCCAACTTTAAGAAAAAAAAAAAAGTGTTCCTAGATCAAAAGAGAAATGGGCAAGTTATGGGTAGGGTTAGGGACCTTATATTAAGTGGGCAAACTGGTGGCCAGATGCTAAGCGTAACTGCTGTGTGGTTCGGAGAGGAATCCAAGCTGAGTTTTCAAAACAATCCTCTCTCCAGGGTCTGGCACCAGCTCGGAGAAAGCATACTCTCTTGTCCCTGAATGAGGAGGGCACTTTGAATGGCTCCAGCAAAAGGGAAAGATAATCAGACAGACCAACAGATAGACAAACATAGATACAGGAAAACACAGAGCAGAGACCAACCGACAGGCATGGGTGAGTGGGGCCCAGGAGTGGGGGGAGAGCAGCAGTGACAATGGGGGTTTGGGTTCAACAGGGCAGACAGATGTGGAGAAAGAGGTACAGGTAAAAAGGGAGGAGGGAGGGAAGGAGAAAGAGACCACGTGCAAGCATACAAGAGATAGATGCATTGGGCTTTTTTTTCCCCTTGTGGCTTAAATATGTGTGACCACTGAAGGCAATGGCAGGCTATTAGAACAGAGGACAACTCTCTTTAAGTCTTTTTGAGTTTTCCAAAATGGAAAGCAACCAAGAATACTGAGCTTGCAATCTGGGATTCATGCTGAGGTTTAAAAATATATGTATATACGTGTTGACACCCAGGTACAAACCAAATAGGAGTTCAAAGCAAATAATTAGATCTTTTTAAGTCATAAATAAATACTGCTTTGAAAATAACTAAAAATAATTTATATACACAAGTGTCGAAGATAGGACACAAACCTAAAAAGCTGTCAAAGCAAACTATAACTTCAAACCATTTATGCTGGAAAAAAATCTACAAGGATGTATATCAAATTTTAAGCAGTTTTCCCTGGGATTAGTGTCTATTTTTCTGAAACTTTTTTTTTTTAAAGATTTTATTTATTTATTTGACAGAGAGAGAGAGAGAACACAGGTGGGCAGAGAGAGAGGGGGAAGCAGGCTCCTGCCGAGCAGAGAGCCTGATGCGGGGCTCGATCCCAGGACCCTGAGATCATGACCTGGGCCGAAGGCAGAGGCTTTTACCCACTGAGCCACCCAGGCACCCCTATTTCTCTGAAACTTTTTGTATATTGTTTTCTTTTTCTACAATAGCTACAATTTACTTGATTATACTTTAAAAAAATGGGGGCACTTCATGTGGTGCTCTAGCCTCAGTCTGACACAAGCCTGACTACAGCAAGGCGTATTACCGTCTATGAGCAAGGAGTTAATCTGTCCCATTCTCAGTGGTCATCACGGAAGAGCAGGCAACAGCACCTAAGAGCTACTAGAACCACTTCACAGTCTTATTTTTGCTCAGGGGTGTCTTGTTAGATGTTTTATAACTCGGGCGCCTGGGTGGCTCAGTTGGTTGAGCGATTGCCTTCAGCTCAGGTCATGATCCCAGAGTCCCGGGATCGAGTGCCGCATCGGGCTCCCGGCTCCATGGGGAGTCCGCTTCTCACTCTGACCTTCTCCCTTCTCATGCTCTCTCTCACTCTCTCTCTAATAAATAAATAAATAAATAAAATCTTAAAAAAAATAAATAGATGTTTTATAACTCAAACAACTGACTGATAAGCAGTTAAACTCACCTTCAGCAATGTCAACAATAGCAGCCACTGTTTACTGGGCAGAAACCACGTGTCAGGCACTATGCGGCGTAATTTACAGAGGTTATCTCATTCAGTCCTGACCGTCTTTGTACAAAGCAGATACTGTTATTAAAGAATTCAAGTACTTTATTAGAGGAGATGAAATGAGAGAGAAAAAGAGGAGGCCCTGAATGGTTAGTACAGAAGGAAGCGAAGGCTTTAAAGGACTCATGATGGTTGCCCAACATCACCCAACTAGTTAAGAGGCATAATTGGGATACAATCCCAGGCAGGTTGACTCTAGCACCCAGGCTGCACATTCTAACCCACTTGCCCTGACGTAGTGTTATTGGAAAGCCATGATACGTGGTCCGAAAGCAGGCAGAAGAGAGGGGTGAAGGTGAGGGTTGGGACATGTAACAGTAGGAAGCCCATCTTCCCAGGTGCTCAGGAAAAACAGGATAACCGCCAGCACAAAAGGCTGCAGAGGCTAAACACACAAGGTGGAGACAGAATTTTAGTGAATTCAGGATAAGGATCCAGAATCCGTTTAAGGGAAACCCAGGTATTTTGGATTTCACCTTTCCATTTTGCAAGTTGCTATCCTAAAGATTAGCTATGCCCCTCAGCCTGTGTAGCTTTTTTCCTCTTCTGCTCAGGGGAGTTTTAACGCATCAGAGACTGAGGGAAGAGTGAATTTTGGTACAAAGTATCAGGCAGGGCTGTCTTTCTGGCTAAAAAGAAACATTTTACAAAGTTCCCAGATGAGTCTGTTCAACTAAGAATCATCAGGAGGGGCAGCAAATACCTGTTCTATAGGATTAGGCTGGCCTGCTCTGGACCAATACAATGCACACTTCTTGTCACTCTCTGGTCTCTGGTAGGTCATGGTCGCCTTTCCAGCTGAGGCTCAGGGCTGCCGGGCACAGTCTTGATGTGGGCTAAGTAACTAACCAGCCTGAATAGAATCCAAATTAAAATAAAAAATGCTTTTTTATAGATCCCCTGAAAGGGCAAGAACTTCGGAATCAAGAGACAGGTGGGTTCCAAGCCTTACTCTGCCACTTACCACATGGGTCACGCTGGACAATAACCTGGTTCCACCCACCTTATTAGCCTCTTCATCTGTCGTGCCTACCCTGCAGGGCTACTGGGGGTTAACTGATGGAGAGCTGTAGAGCCTGCAGGCAGGGACGATCATGGACTGAGTACCGGGAACTCAGCAAGCACCAAGGCAAATGCCACCTGTGAATTCAGCTAATGCCAGTTACAGCTTCTGTGAGGAAGGTGTGCTCATTACCGAAGCAGGCAGAAATCACTTCCTGATAAACCTAACCTGCTTTAAGTTACCTTCTCCAGTGTGGGACGGGGTAGGCTACATATCTAGTGCATATGTCAGTCTAGGAAGAGACTGAGTTCTCCTCCTAAAAGCTCAGAGGAACAATTTTTTAAATTCATTTAAAAATGAGTAAATTTACACCAACCAAAAAGAACACTCATTCAAGCTAAAGTTATCTTATCAATAAAAAGTTGGTTCATTTTTGACAGAAATGAGTCACTCAGGAAGAACTGCAGAGGAATGGAATGGAATAAAGTAAAGATCAAGTCTCAAATTCAGCTTCATAGATCCAAAGGTGGAAATTTTAGGCTGGTTATTGAAGAAAAATAATTCCTAAAACTCATAAATTTTTCTCTAAATGAAAAATTTATAGATTTGGTCAAATAAGGTCACAAAGAGTGTGTACTCTGCACAGAAAGGCCTTGTGAAAAATACCAATCCACACTTCAAGGAAGGTATGATTTCATGGGGTCTCTGACAGCCCCATCCCACTAATACTCTACAACTCTCCCTGTTAAAGCAAGGATATTTTAATAATCAAGCTTGTACATGGCCATAAAATGCTACACGCACATGTATGGATCATTTGGCCAGGCACAGCAAGCAGTAACTGCTCATAGCAAAAGGCACAGTTTGGAAACTTAGGGTCATTCATTAAGAGGCCCTTCACAAAATTTATTCAATTGTTTAATTTTAACATCCAGGTTGAAAAATAACCCTAATGTGCTTATCATCCAGCTCCCAATTAACCCAAACTGTCATACTCCACTTTCAAGCAGCCAAACACGACTCATGAGGTGTCAATCGGCATCAGCTGTCTTTAAGAATGACCCCTAAAAAACATCCCAGATCAAGAAACTGTAAATCAAGACTACATAAACATTTTTCAACTCTCAAAGCATCTTCCTTGTACATCCTCTTTGCTTCACATCAGGGTTTTCCCTAGACTTTTGACAGTCAAAGCTGAATCCCATCCTGGATCTTTAGTCATTTCTATACATTATCTAGATTATCATCTACTTACTAACTATATTTTTCAAAATTCAGTGTCTGACTAGGCATATGTAATTCAGCATTATCTTAGGCATTATTGGTGAAACCATGATTTTGTGTTTGTAGTAGTTACCTAGTTTTTCCTAATAACTATTTAAAAAAAATACTTGGCATACTATCTAAATTCACAGTGAGAACATGAAATCATTGCATGTGAACATGAAGCATTTAATGATGACTTCTCACTACTTTCACGATCAACTTTTCCCTGTAAGTTTTCTTCTCCTTGTCTAACTGCACTCTGTGTCTGACCAGCAAACACGGCCTTACCCCACTTCCTGTCCTCACATATTCTCTTTAATTCTCAACCTGCTTTTTCTTTGATACGACTTCTTTAGGATCTCCAGACACTCGATTAGACTACTCCAGAGAGAGCCGGGTATAGTCCAATGCTAAGAAAACCCAGTCAATCCATGAGACTATCCCTGGGATATTCAACTCTCGGGTTGGGGAATCCAGAGCTGACCTCCGACAGACGGTGCCTCAAAGGACAATTAGCCAAAACTGGAGCTGGGAGGCAGCCTCTGAAAAGCATGCTTAGGTGGGTTACAAATGGCACTGAAAAACAGGGAGGAAGAAAAAGTCTTTACCACAAAGCACTCAGCATCATTTCCACTAGAGAGATTTAATTGAAAAGGATGATTTCAACACTGGCTGCCCTAACAAATTAGTCTCCAACTGCGACTTCTGCCAAATGCGTTTCTCCTCCCCCTAATGCAGAGGTGCTTTTAAATTAAAACATAAGGGGAAAGTGCAGAAAAGAGTCATTTAGAGCACTTGGGCCACTTGAAACAACTTTTCACCAAAGGTCTATAATCAAATTATCAAGCTCTTTAAGTCAGTGCCTTATGACGGAAATAAAAGGCCCACTAAAGTACTCCAGGTCTTTGGGCATTTCCCCCGTCTCTGGGCAGGGTGCGCACTTGCAGCACCCCCATTCATGCTGCATGAAAGAGAACAGATCACAAAGGGCAGATTACAAGGGAGAACGACTCAGACACCAGCGGGGGAAGGGACAGGCGTGAATGGATTGTAAATAATGTTGCTAAGAAGGGAGCAGAAATATGGCAACTTCAAATAATCCTCTTGCCAGGAATTCTTCCCATGGGGAGGGACTGTTCTTTCTGTACTTTGCTTTCAGGCGTGTGAGAAATATGAAAAACTTAACAGAGTGTCTGGGGGTACTCCTCCCCTGCCATCTCAACTTGTAGTTCTTTGCAAACATTGTTACAATGACTTTTTTAAGAATTCAAGTACTTTATTAGAGGAGATGAAATGAGAGAGAAAAAGAGGAGGCCCTGAATGGTTAGTACAGGAGATCACCTTGGTTGTGAGTACATCATTTCTTCATAATCACTGTCATAAGACAGCTTGTTTTAAGGAACAATGAATGGTCCAAATGACCAGTTCATTTCCTGATGGGGGCCCTTCCTATGCTTCTGTGACTGTGTTCAAGGTGCAGACTTGGAGCTGAAGCTTATCATCATGATCGCACACAGGCCTGCACAGGTGTTTTCAGTGAAAGTACCTTTGGGGGAAAAGGCTGCTGCTGCCTTGAGCAAAATACAGCCACCAAACTCTACTGCCGCTGCTACTATTTCCGACTGCAGGCTACCACGCCACGAATGACTTGCTGGCTGACTCGTCTACATTGCTAACAGTCATACGGACTTCTCTCTGCCGCACTCAAGAAGCACAATGTTACCCAAAAGATGCTGGTAGAGTACAGCAAGCCATCACCCTGCCTGAAACAAACATGATCTCCCCGAGTGATGCACAGCATTGCCCCCAGATCCTCCCCTCCCTCCCCCACTCACTTATCAATGACTTGAAAAATCTGCATTTCTCAGGTATCAACAGGTGAGAAGAAAAAAGAGCCAAAACCAAAAATCGACCAGTCTCCAGCTACTTCTGATTTAATCCTTCACTGGTTAGGGAACGAAGCATCCTACAGTGATTTATCATTCCAAGGTGATTTATCATTCCAAGTTTAGTCTTCCAATGTGTTACATACCATGTGCAGTTCAATCATCAACATACTCAGTCCTTACCCAAACTTCTCTGTAGTCACATTTTGGGTGTACATCCCAAATGAAAGATACAAGGTTATCATCAAAATGCAAAAAGGGAATTAAAAAAACAAAACAAAACAAAACAAAGTATGCCTTTCCTACTCCAATCCAAATTTTAGGAGGCCAATACTTTATCCATTAGGCTACTGGGGCCCAATCCAAATTTTAGACACACACACACACACGTAGGAAGAGACAGAATTAAAGGAACCTGGTAAAACTTTAAAAATTTGAGTTCTCTTTTTCATTGTTTTTGTTTTGTTTGTTTTTTAAAATGAAAACTGCTGTGCTGGAGTGCCCACAGGGAACACTGCCTGCCCAGGCCGAAAAGGAGTAGCGAGTCCGAGTCCGAGTCCGAGTCCGAGGTGCAATGGAATGACAGCACCGCCTGCAACCAAGAGCTACCCTGAGTCCAAGTCACATCCTTATTGCTATTCCCCACTAACTTTGTATCCTTTTAATTTCACTTTATTCTGTATGGGGGAAGGAAGCAAACAGTGAACTGGGGAATGACAAAAGCCTCCAACTCAGAACACAGCCCCCAAAGCCTTCTTCATTAAGCACTCTGTTAATAAGGCATGGGTGATTCATTACTTAACAATGCCACTGTTTTCAATGAATCTGTAGCACACATTTTTTCTTTTGAAAAGAGAAGCAGTATCTGCCCCACCTTCAGGCTGGAGCTAACAGCTAATGAACATCAAAAGCAATATTCAAAAACCAAAACCGCAAACAGCAAAACTAAAACTGCCTGACAAGAGATAGCTTTTTAAAAAAATAAATGTTAGGGAATAAATAGGAATTTGATTAAAGGTTTAAAACCTGTCTATATTTACAGCCCTTCAAACGGGTAGCTAAATTTCAACCTCAATTAAAGCCATCCGGTCAAGCTCATTGCTGTAAGAAGCCATGAAATGTGAATCCAAGGAAAAGTCAAGATCTCCACTGTCACCTCACCCCCTGCTCACCCACAGAAGCAGGAGACAGGGCAACTCTGAGAACAGACTCTCAACACAGCCAGAAACAACCAGCTGAACCGCACTGGCTACCTTGATAACACAACCGAAAAAAATCGTTCTTTCTGGCAGTCAGCATGTAATTAAATTTTTATACACTCAATTTAAGTTACTGAATGACTTTCCAGGGCTACTGTTTATATTTTGAAGTTGTTCTTCCTCTGACAGTGTTCTGCTTGAAACTTTGCTGTGGATTTGAAGTATCTGACAAAACAGCTTTCAAACACATTCTACAGGAAACACTATGAACTGCCTGTCACAGAACCTCACTTACCGCAAGTGAGATAAAAAACAAACAGTTAAAGCGTGTCACAGCGTTCCTCCATTTTTAGAGAGCGGCGTAACTAATGCTTTCCCCGTTTTGAGATACGGGAACTGTTTGGTGCAAACCTCAGCATTTTGCTGGAGTTAATAACAAACCGGACTCCTGTCTGCGTCTGAACTTTGTCCAGACCACTCCAATGACATTTCAGAAGGGCTCCTGTGACCGGCCTGTGGCAGCCGACCCCCCCACTGTTGCGATCACCCACTCTGCCTCACGGGCTCTGCAGGGCTCACCCCCTCCACTACCTCGGCACCGGACAGCTCAGGGCCTGCTGGCGGGGAAGCCAAACGCCAGCAGGAAAGAGGCCTGTGCGAACTCTTCCGCGTAACGTTAGCAAAGACCTAACCCACCTCCCGCAAGCTCATCCACAACTGGGCCCCAAGCCAAGCCCAGCCTCTGGAAACTGCCTCAGAAAACTTACCCAGTGGAGCTTTCAGCCCTCGTGCGGAGGAAGGGCTGTTCTGGAGAGGCTTCTTGTCACCTTCCATTCACAGAATCTGGTTGTGCTTCATTGCACACTTGCTACTGCAAGCTTGCATCAGGACTTGGGTCTGCCCACCAACTCCAAATATGCTACATGTTTGGTCTTATGTAACATTTGCTACTACTGTAAAAAGCACTTGAATTACAAAGGTCCTGGCAGATCAACAGAAAACAAGGGGTGGAGTCTAATTTCATCTAATATGGTCATACAAGGCGTCCTGGCTGGTGTAAATCAATCCTTCTTTTTGAAAGGCAACTTGCCAAAACTGGGGGAGATGGAACTTATGAATTTAACCTGCTAAACTGTGAATTTTCTCACCTCTTATTTTTCTGAATACCTAGAAATGGATACCCCTACTACCAGGCACCTTAGAAAACTTACATGATTCATTATGCAGCCTACATTTTAAGCCTCCATAGACCTAGAAGTTTTAAAGTTAATACATCTCTATAAAAATCAGCAGTCTCTTGCAACATTTTAGCTCCCCATGATCTATACTTAAAAAAATTTGTCATACTGAAGCTTACTTTTCCATCTTAAATCTAGTAACAAAAATCTTAACCAATTTTCTGTGCATTTTTGTAAAATACATCTAATTTCAGAAGAATATAGACCTGACCGGAGTTCAGTGTTCAATCATTACATGACTAATACACTTTTTATACTTTTAATCCAAAAACTTCTCTCACTGATGGCTCTTTGTAAACACTGTATTCCTGGTCTGTTTCCGTATCTCAGCCCTGTCATACTCCCCACAAAGCTACCCCCCTCTTCTCAATCCCCAAATCTTACTGCCAAAGACATGGAAAAAATGGCCAACTGATCGGAGTTTTATGATGATAAAGGCTGCACACATAAATAGACTCGGATGCCTGATAGTTCAGAATGAACACTTTAAAATGTCAAAAGGAGGGGGGAAATTCCTCTACAGAATCCCATCACCCCATAGAGAATATTTGGCAAGAAGTCATGAATTACATGTG